>CM060431.1:9984713-10709713 GCA_030545235.1 Helianthus tuberosus | reverse complement strand
CGATACAGCGAGTGATTTGACCGCGAGTTGACGAACGAGAGTGCTTCGAGAGATCGATTGCGATAGCAAGAAGGCTACGTAAACGACGAAAGTAATATCTCACGAATTGGTGTTCCAAAGTAACTCGTGTTGCGAAGGATGTTCGATGCGATTGCAATTTTAATGGACTTGAAAAGGTTTCTTATGACGTAGAATTTGTTGGGATTTCAACATGTTTATCAAAGCAATTTCATCCATATGAAATAAAAACACAGCGGAAAATAAGTTTAAAACATGTTACTTTTATAAGATATAAAACCATTTATATGCAAAATCCAAAAAACCCGGATCCATATATGAGATGTATACTATCAAACACAACCATAGGATGTTTAGAAAACTACCTTCTTGAAGTACAAGGATTATGAAACGGATGATGCTTTTGAATGGTTTCCTTCAAGTGTAGAAGACCTCAAGCTTGTATACCCCAAGCCTTCCAACAAACACTCTAGTTTTAGCTAGGATTTGAACACTTGCAACTCACTTGAAAGATCCCCTCTTGGAACCAACTCTTGGCCGAAAATTATGAAGGGAAGTTATGGAGTTCTTGCACTTGAAAATCAAACTTGAAATGCCCTCTTGATCAACCACATGGTGGCCGAAAATTAGAGAGACTTTTACTAGTTCTCAACTTGAAAAAAATGATCTCTTCTTGGCACACCCTTGGCCGATTTTAGAGCATCATGTTTAAGTCTTTCAAGTTCATCATATTTACAAAATATGTCTTCCATTGTTTTATAAAACTTGTGAGAGACATGGCCACACCCTTTGCCCAATCATGTGCCATCTAGTTATGACAATTGCATGTATGTTCATAGGACCACACTCTCACCCAATCAAGTTCCTCCTACACATGCATGTAATTTTATTGGCCACTTTTGTCTTGGGAAGGGGGGGCGGCCTAGCTTTTATATATATAAAAAAATACAATTTCTTTTATAAAATATAAGTCTTACATATATATATATATATATATATATATATATATATATATATATATATATATATATATATATATATATATATATTTTATAACTTTTATAAAATATAACATCATATGTTATAAGACTTATGCTATTTTTATTATGTTATTTAACCAATTAAATAACAAAATAAAATATTCTCTCAAAATAAATTATCCATATAATTTATTAGTTTGTCAAGTGCAATTATTTAGAAAACCAATTTCTAAATATTCTAAGTGTTGATATTTATTTATTTGATCATATCATAAATAAATATTGTAAGTGTTTGTCTAGCTTGTTATTGGGTATGACTCGACTTGGATCATAACGTACTAGCCACATCAATTTAATATGTGTCTTGGGCATACAGAGTCCAACAGAATTAACTGAGTCGATCGTTAACCAACGTTACAAGAAGCGTTCGTTTTTAGATATTCAAAAGGAATTTTGGATGGAAATCCTGAAAGATTTCCTTTTAACGTGAGGTCAACTGAGTCGATGTTAACCAATGTTGCAAGGAAGTTTAGGTTTTAAACACTTTAAGGAATTTGAAGAAGAAAACTGGGGTTACGAAAACTCTCCTATGACATGGGTTCAAGCTGAACTCGATGTCGAACCATTGTCCTAAGAAGGATTTCGTTTTGATGTTGTAAAAGCTTTAAGGAAAACTGGACTTATGACACTTTTCATGGGTTAAGCTGATTCGATGTTATCTCCACGTCGTGAGAAAATTTCACTTGTCCACCGGTTTTAAATCAAAATTTTATAAAAATTCAGTTTTAATAGTACAAAAGGTAGTAAATCACTGAGCCCCACTTGGCACTTTCCCACGAAAGTTTGTTAATATGCTTAAAACACTTATATGTAGGAAGTACTAGCGGCGTATCCACCATGTTTTTCCCATATTACTTCCGTTTCGTGAGGCGGTGTCATGTGCGCCGATACGACACGGATAGGATAGCGCTTACTCGGCCCAATCGATAGAAAGTCAGACCGAGTATAAGATAGAATCGAATAGGTTAAGCCGGCGATTTGAATTGCGAACGTAGCTATATCAGTGTGTGCGAGTAGTCTGGTGACACGAAACATAGATGTGTCGTGTCTGGATAGGCGTCGAGCGGTAGACGATAAGCGATTAGCGCGATGTCGATTAGATTCCACATTGAACCCACATGGCACGTTTCCACGAGAGTTTGCTAATATGGCAAAACAACACGTTTAACCAGGTTAGTTTTGCCTCGTGAAGTGATGTCATGCGTACTAATACCACACAGACTGCAATGAACACCAAACGAGCGAATAAGCGGTAGACTATACACGATAAGCAATAAGCGATTAGGTGATTAAGCGAATAACACAAACACAGCACTAGTAATGACGGCGACGATAATCGAATTACGTTAAGCGGCAGTTGTTGCGTGCAAGCGGTGGAGGTATGCGCGATCTATGCGGTTCGATTTGATTGATTAACACCACAGAGTTCACTAACACTGGGCCCCACATGGCTGTAACACCTCGAAATTTTACGTCCAATAATGTATTGACACGTGTCATAAAGCTTTGAATATGTGCAAAAGTACTTTAGAAGGACTAAAGTTGACAAACAGAGAAACTATGTGAATATAAGGGTCCAAAGTGTCAACAATGGATAAATATGCCCTACAATAACCCTACATGGTGTTTATAATCTTAAACGAATAAATCATGGATCATACGAAGCTGAAAATGAAAGAAAGTGAGGAATTACAAACTACAGGGGTTAAATGTGTCAACATGTTGAAAGTATACCTCTTATTGACCTTTTAGCAAACCCGAAGCTTTGTAACGGTAAAATATGCTCACTAGAATATGTGATAAAAATTTCATAAAGTTTCGTTATCGTATGAGAAAGTTATGATCAAATCCGTGTACGAAGGATTAAAAGCGTCAACGTTGAAATTGGTGACTTTTCGGGTAAGCACAAAGTTAACCAAGGACTTAACCAAGTTTGTAAAAGTCTTAAGGCCCTTAAAAATCAAGTTAGAGGGCCAAAAGTGCAAGAAAAACAATCAAAACAACGTTACAAAGGACCAGGGACTGAAATGTAATAAACGAAACATTTTTAACCTGTTGCGCCGGTTCTAGGCTTTAATGAAGTCCCACCTCCTCTTAGTCATGACTACTCTTTCCTACCTGGTGAGGATGAGCTTACAGACTTTCTGTCAACATCACCAAGTAGTTCCACATCCAGTCAAGGTGATGTGTTTGAAGATAATGATGCTAAGAAGGAAAATAACAGCAAATCTGTTTTGAAAAAGAAAAATACACTTTCTAAAAACACTAATCAAACTTTTGTTAAAAAGGTTAATTTTGTTCAAGGAAGTGATATGAAAACCGAAACAGCTGTTATCGAAAAGGAATCAAATGTAGAGTTTGCTAAAAACAAAAACATAGAACAATCTGAAATTAAGCAAACTGAACAAAATCCTTCCAAGGCATCATCATCAAAACCAGAATCTAGTTCAAAGGCTTCAACTAAGAAGTCTTCGAACAAGAGATCGTGCTTCAAATGTCACACAAAGGGACATGTAGCTAGCTGCTGTCCTAACAAAAAGATTGAAGCACAAGTTAGTGAGAAACAAAAAGGGAAGTCACCAGAAACGGAAGGTGATAAAAAGAAGAGAGAGTCTAACTCTCCAAAGAAATCTGCTCCTAAGCAACAACAGGGTGTTGCTAGTGATGTAGATAAGGCTGAAAAAGGAACTCCTCAAGTTCCTCGTTTTCAAAGAAATCAACCAAGATTTCAGCCTGCATCTACATCAGGCAGATATGAGAGACCTAGAAGTAGTTCACCCAGAATGAACAACCAAAACTCAAATAATTTCAGAAGTCAAGGTCAATATCAAAATCGATACCAAAATAACGGTGGTCGAACTTTTTATAACAATGGCTTTAGAAATTACAACAATAATGCTTCTTGGAATCAAAATTCAAGGTACCAAAATCAACATTTTCAAAGGTCAAATAGTCCAAACACATTTAGGAACCCTCAGGACCAAAGACCTTATGGAAATCATACCCCATTTCCATCAACAGGTCCGAGATCCAAGACTCCAATTAGGGGTGATGGATCTTGGATGGATGTTCAAGTAGTTGGTGAATTTGGACGACCCAAGACCATTAAGGCTTGGGTCCCCCAATCTAACTAATCTTTTGGTTGGTGGGTGCAGGAGCTACTAAGGAGGATTATCAACTTATGGTATGTTGATAGTGGCTGCTCCAGGCACATGACGGGGGATGCGAGATTATTTTCTGATTTTGAAGAATACGATGGTGGGCATGTAAATTTTGCTGGTGCTAAAGGTGGAAAAATTACTGGACGAGGAAAAGTGACGAATGGGAAGATCACATTGGACAAAGTGAACTATGTTGAGCAGCTTAAACACAATCTGATGAGCGTGTCACAAGTCTGCGACAAGGGTCACTCGGTCCATTTTACCAAGTCTGAGGCGTTGGTGTTGAAACCGGGTTTGGTCATTCCGGACGATTGGATAGTAATGCGTGCACCAAGGAAAAATGACACTTATGTCATGGACATGGGTGCAAAGGATCCAACTGCTGCGGTGGCGTGTTTACTGTCAAAAGCATCTGAAGCTGAATCAATGTTGTGGCACAGACGCATGGCTCACATTCACTACCGCAAAATGAATTACATTATTAAAAATGAGCTAGTGAAAGGGGTTCCATTGCTGAGGTTTCAAGTGGAAGATAAATGTCTTCCATGTCAAAAGGGAAAACAACACAAGAAACCTCATAAGTCTAAAACAGTAAATTCCATTAATGCCCCTTATGAATTACTTCACATGGATTTATTCGGTCCAGTGAACGTGAGGAGCATAGGTGGAAAGTACTACTGTCTGGTTGTCACTGATGATTACTCACGTTATTCATGGGTTTTCTTTTTAGGTACAAAAGATGAGACAGCAGAGATGCTGATAGATCTTTTTACGAAATTGGAAAACGTCCATGATGCAAGGATTAAGAGGATAAGGAGTGATAATGGCACGGAGTTCAAGAATCGAGTTCTGGATCTCTACTGTCTTCGAAAGGGAATAGAACATCAATATTCTGCTCCTTATACTCCTCAACAGAATGGAGTCGCTGAGAGAAAAAACAGGACGTTGATTGAAGCCGCTAGGACGATGCTTTCAGATTCAAAGCTACCAGTTCTTTTCTGGGGAGAAGCTGTGAATACAGCTTGCTATGTCCTAAACAAAGTTTTGACCGTTAAACGTTTTAACAAAACTTGTCATGAGTTAATGTTTAATGAAAAACCAAACTTAACAGGCTTTGAACCATTTGGATTACCCTGCACCATTGTGCGAAACAAAGATAAACAAAAATTCGGTGAGGTGGCTGACGAAGGCTACTTTCTGGGTTACGTGCCTGGCACACCGAATAAAAGGGTTTTTAATCTAAAAACTGGTAAAATTGAGGTTGTTTTTAATGTGGAAATTACTTCCTACAAACCTCAACAATCAACGAGTGGTCCTGCTATATTATATGATTATGATAGTGTGTTTAAATCATTTAATATTCCTGAGGTTTCTGATGCAGATGCTTCTCAGCTGATTCAAACAGTGATTGGTGAAGACGATGAAGGCGAATTTATGCCTAGATCGAATGTAGATATGTCAGATGCTCCGGAAACTTCCCAAAGTGCAGCTGATCCTGATTCAAGCGATAGTGACTCTGAACCCAGTCAGGGGGAGGATTTCATTAATCCGTTTGCAAATCAGAATATTCAGGGGGAGATTGGATCAAACCTGGGTGATAATCTAGAAGTCGATGCTGTTGCTACTACACGAGCAAATAGAGATCATCCGGTTGATATGATACTGGGAGATCCTACTGTAGGTGTTCAGACGAGAAGAAGCATAGCAGAAAATACTGGGTTATTTGTTTCGATTGAGAAGACTGGGATAGTAAACGAGTGCTTGTATAGTTGCTTTATTTCCCAAGAGGAGCCGAAGAACATTCATATGGCTCTTAAAGACAATTCATGGGTTGAAGCTATGCAAGAGGAATTGGCCCAGTTTGCTAAGTTGAAGGTTTGGGAATTAGTGGACCTTCCTAAAGGAGAGAGAGAGATTGGCACTAAATGGGTATTTAGGTGCAAGAAAGATGAAAGAGGTATTGTCACACGCAACAAAGCTCGGTTGGTTGTCAAAGGTTTTAATCAGCAAGAGGGGATTGATTACAATGAGGTGTTTGCACCAGTGGTGAGGTTGGAGGCAATTCGTTTGTTTCTGGCTTTTGCTTCATTCAAGGGCTTCAAAGTTTACCAACTAGACGTGAAGAGTGCATTTCTTTACGGAAAAGTCCAAGAAGTGGTGTATGTCTCACAACCAGATGGGTTCGTTGATCCAGACTATCCAGATCGAGTGTACAAACTTGATAAGGCTTTGTATGGGTTACATCAAGCTCCCAGGGCGTGGTACGAGACACTGTCTACACATCTGGTCAAAAATGGTTTTGAAAGAGGTCAGATTGACAGCACACTATTCATTAAGAGAAAAAAGGAAGATTTTCTGCTGGTACAGGTATACGTGGATGACATCATCTTTGGGTCATCTGCCGAAAACATGTGTAAGGAATTTGAACAGGTGATGAAGAGCAAGTTTGAAATGAGTACTATGGGTGAGCTGTCTTACTTTCTGGGATTACAAGTTGAACAGAAGGAGGATGGGATGTTTATACATCAAACAAAGTATGTGTATGACATTTTGGCTCGATTCAAAATGAATGATTGCTCTACTTTCAACACACCCATTTGTGAAAACCACAATCTCGGCCCAGATCATGAAAGCACTGAAGATGTTGATCCAACTCAATACAGGGCGATGATTGGTTCTCTAATGTACTTGACTGCTTCAAGACCCGACATCATGTTTGCTGTATGCTTGTGTGCCAGATATCAGGCAAATCCAAAGGAGTCACATATGAAAGCAGTGAAGCGGATTCTTCGTTACTTGAAGGGGAAACCTAAGCTTGGGTTGTGGTATCCAGCTGATAGTGATTTGAGGTTCGTTGCTTACACTGATTCAGACTTTGGAGGATGCAAATCAAACAGAAAATCTACAACAGGTGGTTGTCAGTTCTTAGGAGGCAGGATCGTGTCTTGGCAATGCAAGAAGCAATCCTGTGTGTCTACCTCTACGTGTGAAGCTGAATATATTGCTGCGGGTAGCTGTTGCTCTCAGGTTCTCTGGATCCAACAGCAGATGCGCGATTACGGTTTGGATTTCACTCGTACTCCTATTATGATAGATAATAATGCCACTATATCAATCACAAACAATCCCGTAAAGCATAGTAGAACTAAACACATTGACATACGTCATCACTTTATACGGGATTGTGCTGAAAAACGATTAATTGAATTGCACCGAGTTGACACAGAAGATAACCTTGCTGATCTTTACACAAAAGCTTTTGATCGAGCTCGCTTTGAACACTTAGTCGAACTCAATGGGATGAGGAATCCTGAATAACTGGTTTTTCATAAGAATTTTTGTAAATAGTTTACTGTTTTTTCTTAAAAATCAAAAATACAAAAACATTTGAAAAATCAAAAACTCAAAAAAAAAAAAAAAATAGAAAATCAAAAATTGAGTTATCACTGTGTGAAAAAGAAGAAATGATAGTACATCGGCAAGTTAGGCTGTCACACTAAATTGAACCATAAAATTGCTTAAAGTGTGATAGCAGCTTCATTATATGATGTACCAGTAGACAAAAGCATGAAATAATCAACTTACCAAAGTGATATAAACCTAAATGCACTGAGTATGAGTGGGGAACACATCAGTGGTGTATGGTTTAATGACCTTAAATCTTGCGTTGATAGATTGCCAAAGTCTGAGGTTTTCAGTCTTTATGCTGCTTATCATCTGGGTATCATGGTTGTTTCTTTTACCGAAACAAACGGAGACGAAGTCTAGATCTTCCATGATACCATACATACGTAAACATACTGCATTCGACCTCAATAAGTGATCAACAATCACATGTCCCTCAAATAAGTGATAAAATATCACATTTATCCGGGAGTCAAGTTCGTCTCTCTGCTGTACGAAAGTACTGACCTGTTCACGGACTTGCTCTTGTGCCCTCATGCATATGAAAATCAAGTTCCTCATCAATAAGTGATTCTATCACATAGGGCTTGTTTTCAATCAAAATAAGTGAGTTTCTCACATCATTTATACGGTCAATCAGATGATAATCAGTATACTCACCGACTACGATGAATCTTTGTGCATACCTTGATCGCGGGGGTATATCCTGAAGTGGGACACACTAGTATTTCGGTATAATAAAATTACCTTAACATATCATACGGTAATGGTACTTGAAATGTTCATGCATTTTGTTTAGGTGGACAAACATACTGGTAATCGTCTTGAACTGCTTTTCACTAAAAATTAAATAAAGAATTATCTAATAGTGTGAAAACAGTTTGATTGTGCTGATATGATCTTCTTACCGGTGATTCTCACAAAAATAGAGTGTTTATTGCTTTTCGTATTTATCTGCTTTCAGAAAATATAAAAATCCAAAAATAGTGTCTTTTTTCTGTTAAAATTCTTAATGTACGGAAAACTGTTATTCTTGGAGGAATTGTTACCGATAGGGGGAGACTGTGTTAGAAAGTGGGTTCAAAATGTTTTAAATCATGCAGGTTATAAGGTGTTTGTTTAAAATTTGTGCGTGTTGGTGCTAAATTTGAAAAAGCTTAATCTGATACAGTATAACAAATCTCTTGGATAATAATAATTCTTTAACTATGTTGAAAAATTCTTATGGTTTCTCGAGATATCTGTTTTATAGTATACAGATTGAAGCAGTTTGTTGATGAGAAGTTGCTGTGAAGAGATGAGGAGTTTGTTGCTGCTTGGTAGAGTCCTCCTTCTACAATGCAGAGTGGATGCTGTGAAGACTAACATTGAATGCTGACTCAAAAACTTGGAAGATTTGGTGATTGGATGCATCAGCTTAGGGGGAGTCTGTTGCTGACAAAGATGTTGCTGACAAAGACAGAATTCATGTTGAAGCTGACGCTATCCAAAGACCAAAGACTGTGAGATTCTGAAGACTAAAGTTTCCTTTGCAAGCTATTGTCAAGGGGGAGTTTGTTGGTGCATGTTATGTGACAACAGCTTTGGATTGGTCTTTGGATATTAAACAGAAGATTGGATCATGAAGACTTAAAGAAAAACGAGTTCTATGAAGCCCAATCAGTCCAAGTTTGTATTAAGTCTATTAGGCCCAAGTTATGTAACAAATGTAATATGGGCAAAGCCCAATTCGCAGGTCTTGGCTGTGTGTATATAAACAGCCTTAGACTAGAGTTTTGGGTTAGACACATAAGACACCATAGACACTTTAGATAACAAAAGAGAGCATTCAAGTTTTGAGAGTGGAAGAACAAAACAGAAATCGGCTGTTAGGTTCTTGTAGATCTTAGTGATTGTAAAACGTTTTCTAAGGGTTTGATAATCACAGAAGATCAGTTGGAAAAGTTTTGTGTGTTCGAGTTCTTATTCTTCTACACTTTCTTGTTTCTGTGTTCGAAGATCAATCAAGGGGATTCCGCACCCTTGATAGATTAACAGTCTTGTTACGATCCATACGGGATTACGGGGACCTACACCAAGGTTTGCAACATTTGTTCATTCACTTGCATTCTCAATTCTGGAGCTCTCCTGATCAGCAACCAAGTTCCTTAGGCTCCCTAATCGTGCATAGGACTATTGTAAGTATCCTTAACCCTTCCTAATTCAGTTTAGCCTAGTTAATTAGCTAAGAGTCAAACCGTCGTAATTAACGTTTGACTTTGAAATTAAATAAAATATGTTCAGTCAATTCTCGAATTGAAAGTACCTATAAGTAGGTAATTATGTGGGTAATAAACCCTTAAAAGGGTACTCTCTGATTCCCACCCTAACTAGGTCAATTGTCGGGTCAAACTTGTTATTAAAAAGTCAACAGAATGCTTATTTTCAAATTAACGCATAATTAGCAATGTAGGAGGCATGCAACCTGTTTTATCATTAATATAACTTGGTAATTAATGTAAGAACATGTCTAACCATGTTCAACCCGACAACTTTCAGTTTAAACCCGGATCGGAACCGAAAGTCGCATAATTTGACTTTTGCTTTGACTTTCAGTTCTGACCCGTTTATACATGTTTTAGATTTGCCTTAGGGCTTTATTTGGACCAGGTTTCATACAGGTATAACTCTCTGAGATTATACAACTTGGTTCATTAGTTATCCGATTCATATGCATGTTTTCGTTAAATGCTTAAATGTTGACTATTATGCCCTTTTGACTATAAAACGTGATTTTTGAAAAAGTAAAAGAGTAGAAACCTTAGTTACTGATTTATAAACTTGCATCTAAAATTTGACATCAGTTTGAGGTCTAGATTAAGAGTTATGCTCATTAGCGTAATTTGAAAGCTTTATGTTAATTAAACGGCGTAATTAGCGTATAGCCTATTTAAACCCACTTTTCGATATCAAACTTTTTACCCACTGATGTAATATAATATTTTGGGATTTTTGAAGATCTTTATTTAATTTTTGGCTGAGCATAACATAGGTCTCTAAGTTTGATTCGGTTA
Organism: Helianthus tuberosus; assembly: GCA_030545235.1. NCBI lineage: Eukaryota > Viridiplantae > Streptophyta > Magnoliopsida > Asterales > Asteraceae > Helianthus > Helianthus tuberosus. The sequence continues at coordinate 10,699,036 of CM060431.1, read as the reverse complement.
ATGCCGGTTTTGCCCTTTTAAGCCATAAAATGAGTTTTACAAATCCTTTTGACCCCAAACCTTTTTCTACTGATTTTATTTGACAAATAAAATATTTTGAGCCTTCTGGAATTATAAAAATATCAGATTTCCTTTGAAAACCCGGAAATGGTTCCAAATCGCCTTTCTAAGCGTTTTTAACGCATAGTATGTACTAAAACTATATTAAACATATAAGGTTGATACCTACTGTTATTTTTAGTACATTTTTATATATTAACATTAAGTAAAAGCTTTAAACTCAGGTTTCCAGTTTTTGACCTTTTAAGCCTAAGTGAAATTACCAAAATACCCCTAAGATGCATAGTTTGGTTTTAAATGATAAATTTCATATATAGGTCATACCTTACTGTTATAACTTATTAAATTAAGTGTATTTACTGAATGAATCAGACCTGTAACTCAGATTACTAATTAAACTCTTTTATAACATTTTTAAATGACCAAAATGCCCTTACAAGGCATAATTTGAGTTTAAATCCACTACGGGCATAATAGAAGATATCTACTGATGTTTCAACATATTTAAGGCATATTAACTTAGGAAACTTGCATATGACTCATTTGGTTACCCGTTACGCACTTTTCGCGTTCGGAACGGCTTATGTAACTAGTTTGCATATATTAGCCGAAACGGGTCAAACCTTATCATCTTTGTCTCAAAATCCAGAATGTGTTTAGTATACCCATAATATACAAGTCTTCAAACTTGTCGGGTCTAAATCACATTCTATCTGGTCTTCGCTTAATCGTGCGTTTGAACCGTATCTTCCTTTAAAACTGACCGGTCTAAGCTTAAGCTTAATTAAAGACCCGTTAGGATTCTAATAGGATAATAAAAACCTTTATTCCAGATTAGGAGCCCAGTAAAAGCCATCTGTACTTGCTGTATTTGACTTATACATTGCTCAGGTAAATACTCTTAACTTATTTTCCCTATACGGGCTTGGGATACGGTATTATAATAATACCGCTTGGTCGGGTGTGTAATCATTTAAATCGGATTGTGATTAATGTAATTACATACTTGTTTAATATGTATTATTTGGTGTATGGCCTTTGGGGGTTAAATGACCATGTCCCGGATATCCTTGGCATCATTTTACGAAATGGCCACGACCTAAGCACGGGGTGTAGGCGTACACCTGACAGTTGCATATGTAAAAACTGGTAGCCCATTTAAAGGAATTAACTTTGTGGGTATTATACCTGTGGCGTGTCAGTTAATCTTGTTCGGCCCTACCAACCGGCCCTGATGGACGACAAATAAGTAAAACTGTATACATGATTATTTAATAATTGTCCCAAGTTATAAAATATATTTTTGCCGAAGTGCATTCAAATCAATTTTCAAACTCTTTTCAAAATGAGTCAGTTGAGTTGTATTTACCAGTGCAAACTGACGTATTTTCCAAAAAGGTTAAGTGCAGGTGCTACACGTAATAGGCTGGATACTCCAGACATCAATAATCAAGTGTTCGCAAAGCTCTAGGTGTCAAAGTCTGTTGAACATTTTTCCTAATTATTTTGATCCGCCTGTGGATCTGTTTCAACTACATTGTGATACTTTATATTACAATTTATTTGGTTGGAATAAATCTATCTTTTGCTTCCGCTGTGCATTTAAATATTGTGTTGTTTGACTATGATGATATCAACTACGTCACGATACTCCCCACCGGGCCCACCGGTAATACGTGGAAATATCGGGGTGTGACAATGGCCTTTTTCCACGAAAGCCCGCTGATATGACTAAAACACCTTGCTTTAACCATATGAGCTTCATCTCGTGAAGCGAGGTCATGCGTGCTAAATATCACAGATAACGGTATAGCGATAGATTGATACACAGCAAAACGATATAGGTCCACGTAATAAGCGATAGAGGTTCACATAATAAGCGATAGAGATTGCGAGATACACATGATAAGCGATTGCGATTTGCCGAGTTTTGTTTCGAATAAGCTTAACGTTACGTCGTGACGCATCACGGTTATCGAGGAGGGTAGAATAGGTCCTCTCTCAACAATATCGTGAGCGTTAATGTACTTGACGAGATTTATTGCGGCACACTTACGACAAGTCTCGCGATGATGTGGTTTGTTACGCCTTGCGATTGAGTGTAGTGTGTTGAAAATAATCACTATAGTATAATAGGTCTAATTACGTTCAACTCCATGTGGCACTTTCTTCACGGAACTTCGGTAGTATGATGAAGCACACCTTGCTTGACCCCTACTACTTTCATCCCGTGATTTGGTGTCACCTTTTGTCAAAACGCTTATGGCACCTTAGAATTTACTACGATCTCCCTGCACTGACCCAAATAATCCCGTGTGCACCCGTGATTAATCGTTCCTTGCACGTTTATCGTACCTCGTTCTAATAGTGTAGTGAGGGTAAAACACATTATTTTGTGATATAGTATATAGTATGCGTGTGAACCTAGTTTAAGTGCGACGATTAGAGAGTGAAGAGAGAAAACGAAGACGAGAGTTAACGTTACACATAGTGGCAACATCGAGTAATAGAGTAGGTTCAAAACTTAGAAATTAACGACGAAAATCGTATCATTACAACTTTATCCTACGCTTGCTAGATGTTTAATGATGAAGACTTCTGCTGGAGTTGTTGTTGTTGTACTCAGGTTCACGGTTTGATGCGGCGGTTGCGGGTGAAGTGACCGTAACGGTTGCAGTTACTGCAATAGCGACAGTCAGCCTCAACTAGATGATGATGGGTGCATAAGTAGCACTGAGGATGAGCTCCAGTGTAAGCTCGTTTTGGAAATACCGGGACTGTTTGAAGAGGCTTCGGCTGTATCAGCTCGGTTGTTGAGGAGTTCGGGGTTGAAGTCTTTCGTTTGCGACTGGGTTTGTCGGTGTCTTGCGAAGAGGTGTCGTCGTTGGAGGGTTCGTCTGAGGACTCACTTGCAGAATCTTTGGTCGAGTTGCCGGAAGATCCGTCGGCAGATTTGTCAGAAGAGTTGGCAGCAGATTCGTCAGAAGAATCGTTAGCAGATTCGTCCGAAGAATCGTCAGCAGATTCGTCAGTAGAATCGTCTGAAGAGTTTACGATGATCGCTTGGTAAGTTTGCTTGACAGGGTTCTTGGAGAAAAATCCTTCCATGAGTCGTTTGTTGTTGATTTATGTGGCTAAGCGGTAGGTTTCTTCGATGGTAGCAGGTCTTGCAGCTTCGACAAAATCACCCACACACTCAGGCAAGCCGCGAATGTACTTCGAAATGGCTTTTTCTGGAGTGTTGACTTGACTTGGGCAGATTATGCTAAGCTGTTTGAACCTTGCGGTGTAGCCAGCGTTGTCACTTTCGACTTGTTTGATTTTCCAGAATTCTTCTTCCAGCTTCTGAATTTCGTGAGGAGGGCAGTACTCTTTCTTCATGAGCTCTTTCAGCTCATCCCAAGAGAGAGCGTAAGCTGCAGAGATCCCACGTTTGTTACGTTCGGCGGTCCACCAGTCGAGTGCTCGTGATTGAAATACTCCGGTAGCGCAAGTAGTACGGAAACTATCGGGACACCCACTTTGACGAAGAGTAACTTTGATAGAATCAAACCACTGGAGTAGTTGAGTCACACCTCCTTCACCCGTGAATTCCATCGGGTCGCAGGCTTTGAAGTGTTTGTAAAGAAAAGCAGATTGCGGCGCTTCCATCTTGGAGTCTTCCGAGGCTCGAGAGTTGCTGAGAGAGTGCACTCGAGCGGCGATTTGAGGTATAAGCTTCACCACTTCCTTAGTCACAAGTGATGCAATCCTCTTATCGGCGCTTCGTTTGGCTCTTCTCCTAGCTGTTCGTCTCGAGGTAGAGTCGTTGGAAGGCATCTAGACAGGAAGAGACTTGGAATGAGATTCGATCATAATGATTTTTGAGTTTTGCGATGCGATTGAGTGCGTTCAAAACTTGATGCGATAGTATGATAGTAATGCGAATCACATAGGAGACACGAAGTTCCTGAGTTCTCACATAATGACTTGTTGTATATATATATATATATACTTATATAAATGTAGTTTGTAATCATACACGTAGAGATCGATTTAGAATACGCGAGGACGCGTTGAGGTGAGAAAACGAGAGCGAAGGCGATAGATTATGCATTAGCTTTGTTGCAAACCTTCGGGTTTTGTTTTAGATTGCGATGGCTGTGCGAGTTGTGTGTTTACAAAGCAAGGAGTGAAAATCGTTAAATCGAGAAATCGATAAAGCGTAAAGTTTCAAAACGTAAATAAGTTCCAACCATCTGTAGAATCGGCGGTTCGTATGATAGAGTGCCTTGGGCGTTTAGGCTTCGACTACCCAAGGTAACCCAACTATACCTGACAAGTTCGTGCGCACGCGTTGACCTAGAAAGCTCTATGCTTCCACTGGGATGCAGCTCATGGCACTCGTCTTCCTAGTCGTCGCGTGGCTCGGGTTATCGTGATAGTCGAGTCCTTGGTGAGAGATTTTTGAAAACCAATTTATAGAGAGTGGAACGGCTTATTAAGGTACGGGTTTCACCCCTGACTTAACAGTTTCGTTCCTAATTGTGGTTATGCTCTTCGAATAAATTCGTGAGTTCCACTAGGTTTCGAAATGGAGACTTTCGTCGAGATGTGGATGTCACTCCTAACTCGATAAAAGGTTCTCGTGCTAGAAAAATGCGCTGAGTGAGCGATCTCATCGAGAGTTCTTGGTTTTCACACCTGGTCTCGACAGGTTCACTCGGTTTCGTTATGCGAGTATTTTCGAAACACGTGTATTGTGTCAGCCTTAGCAATGGCTAAGTAGTATTCCGGCCTTAGGAAAGGCTCCTTCGTGTGAAGCTGTAGTGCGCGTGTTCACACAAAGTTGTACCTTTTAGCAATTTCGATCGAGAGTATCAAGTAGGCCCGATACAAACCCTACTGGGTTCGTACGAGTCGGCCTGAGGGTACTTAGACTATAGACTAGGTCAGTTTCTAAGACGTCGACCCGGACTAGGTCGAGTCTTGCCTAATTCCCTATAGTTATGGCTCTGATACCAATCTGTCACACCCCAACCGATGGCGGAATCATCGGGGCGCGGCACTAGGCAAATCAGATTGCTCAAGAAAATCCATAACAACTATATTGCGATAATATTTAATATATTCGTTATCCCATATTAACAAATAATACAATCACATAAGTTATCACAGATTTCTTGTCCTCTCGAACAATACGAATCCGACCACCTAGATTTTAGTTGAGTTTCTAGACCTCCTTGCTTGATTTGATATAGTATGCGATCTAACCTGCAACATACGTTAAAATATTTGTCAATACAAAAGTATTGGCGAGTATACAGGGTTGATATGTATAGCGTAATAGATTAAAACGTGTAGCAAATTTCAATATGCATAAACGTAACTCATGACATATATACTCACAAGCTGATACTACCAACTAAGTCCTCGATGCTCGAATATGTGATGGCAAACTAGAACCCGTCGGGCGCAATAATACTATACTAGTCATGGTGGGACGTCGCGAGTATAAGCCCTAGCACATATGCAACTAGCATCACGTATATCCATGCATAACAGTTATTCGCAAGTGATAATTCGATTGATTGAATAATTCGTTTGATAAGTTTGATTTGTTAGAAACGTATGTTACACCCAAAATGCGATTAAAAGGGGTTCAAGTATACTCACAGTGCGTTTTTAGCGAGAAGACAACTTGATTGAGTCGGTTGCGAGCACGTCTGCGTCAATCATTGAAGGATATAGTAAACGAAGCACGGTTAAGCGAGAATAGCATCGAAAAGTCAGTTATCCGATCGGATGACACATGGATCGGATGACAAAATGGATCGGATGACAATATGGATCGGATGACCATTCTGGGTCGGATGGTTGTCATCCGGTCGGATGACAGGCTATCCGATCGGATGACCTGAGCTTGGATCGGATGACATGTACCTTGGACCGGATGATATGTGTCCAGATCGGATGACAGTCATCCGGTCGGATGACATGCTATCCGATCGGATGACATGCTATCCGATCGGATGGCATGTGGTCCGTCCGGATGACATGTTATCTGGTCGGATAACTCGTCTGTTTTTGCGTTCTGATTAACTGTTTTCGAGTGTTTTCGGAAGAAATGTGCTCGATTTTACTGGGACGGTGTAATCTCGCATTAACAATTGAAATTCTATCAGTTTCGACCCGTTCTAACGGCCGGGAATCACTCCGTTCCATCAGATCTGGCCGTTCTTGACGGTTTCTCATGGTTAACTCGAAATCGCACAGTTCCTTGGTTTAATACATAGATTTAGGTGAGATTCGTTATCAAAACATGTGGAAATCACCCAGATCTGAGTCGTTTATGGTGGGATGAGGTCACAACTTGAAGTTCATATGAACCCTTGGTGACATCACCTTAAAACGCCTCAGATCAGCAGATTTCACGGTTAAAAATTGAGATTTAAAAGACAGAATGATGTAGAATTGAGTGTAGATCATAGAAGTACAAGTTTTAGGTTGAAATCTTACCGGAATCGCGGGGAATCGAGAGAAAAGGGTCCTAGAGCGTGCTTGGTCGAGTGGGAGCTGTCACATCACTTGAACAGTGATGTGATAGGCTATTTATAGGCAAAAGACAAGCTGAAGTGGTTTTGGGTCGGATGGCCCATCCGTTCGGATGGCCCATCCGTTCGGATGGCAATCCGTTCGGATGGCTCATCCGTCCAGATGGCCACTCCGGCGCAGTGTGCTTCTCCGTTTTTGATCGTTTTGATAGTTTTCGAAGTACGTGCTTCCTATAATTAATTTATATTGTTATTATATATGTATATATATCACTAGGGGTCGTATTTACGTATCCATATTCCAAAGTTTCGATATAACAATCGGTTTTCGTTTCAAGTATGTGATTATTAGCGACGTTTCACGGCCATCAAGGAGGGTAGTATAGGTCCTTTCTTGATGTCATCCTGAACATTATTGTGTTTTGTGCCACAGAGACTGACGGGGTACCATTCACTCGTATTGTCATCATCGTCACGACGACTGGAGCTATAGCACTCACTCGAGAGTCTTTGTTGGCGTTATTTGTCTGCGTTTTGACACATCACGGCCACCGAGGAGGGTAGAATAGGTCCTCACTCAATGTCATCATGAGTGTTTAGTGTTTACGATGTGATGTAGTGATAATGTATTGTGAAAATATGCGATTATCCTTCGAATAGCGATGTATGCGATATAGTTACATTATGATCCGAATCTCTGGTGCTAGGCGTAACGAGTATATCGAGTAGTAACAACGCACGAAAGTGCAGGTTGTTACACCTCTACCCCGTAGGAATAGAGAGGTTGCTTCCAGTGAGACCCCCGACTCGATAGTAGTTTTGCATCAAGCCTTGGACATAAGGCACATAACACTTAGCAATTAAGACAAAGGTCAATTATATTAGTCGCATATATTCTGCCAGACATATTGCCTTGATTGTATCTTTTGTATTAATTGCCAGTTATTGTATTTCCTTGTATATCAGTAGGTTTGTTAGGCAAAGTCTTGTATATATATCCCTTTATTGTTTTCAATAGAAGATCGAACCATTACAGTAAATCACATGGTATCAGAGCATTACAAAGGGGCTTCCTAAGGAGCTATTCAATCGTTTCAAGTCCAGTCTGTGCGTCTGCTAACTACCGCTGCGACTGCGGGGGACTATTAGTCGCATATATTCTGCCAGACATATTGCCTTGATTGTATCTTTTGTATTAATTGCCAGTTATTGTATTTCCTTGTATATCAGTAGGTTTGTTAGGCAAAGTCTTGTATATATATCCCTTTATTGTTTTCAATAGAAGATCGAACCATTACAGTAAATCACAAATTAATGCATGTACTCTCTTGTCTTTCGGCTATCAACGCCACCACATGATGCATGATTAACCATCCCTCTCTTTTAATGTTATTTTCACGAAATTAGTAAAATAACGTTAAAATTAGTGCACTTTCGCTTCCTCCCCGAGCGCCCACACATTAATATATTACATGAATTAAAATTTTAATATATTACAAATATAAAGCTATTTTTGAACGATGTTGGCATTGTAGATGATTTTTTTTTAATATTCTTATGCTCCAACTCAGGTTTGTGATTTTGACATTGAATTACTCTAGTTATCCATTTTATGGAACATATTATCAAGGATCAAGTTTGAAAGCAACATCATCTTTGGTTTTGCATTTTGATGCTTCAATATTATCCCTTTTTGTGCCCTTAGAACGAGATAGTTCATTAACACTAATTTTGTGACTATCAACTGACAGGGGAGTGTCACTGTTGAAGTTAATAAGCAATGTAGTCACATGAAGCAGATGTCTTGGTTTTGTTTGATGGATGCATGCTTGTTATTTCAACTTGGACTCGTCTTTGACAATACTCCATACTTGTTGATGTATGGAGTGTGCACTGCAATCAACATTAAAATCTGCATGAGCATTCGTTTCCCATTGGTCATCGGACCAAACACCTCTTGTTGTCCTCTTAGTCGCATCATGTCACACCCCAAAAACATGGCAACGGAAATACAAACGTGACGGTGACAGAGGTTGGTACCCATAAGTATCTTAGTGGACGATACAACATTTATTTTGGACATGTAACTTAATTAAAACATGACATTTAAAGTTTAAACATAAACATATGTATATCTTAGTTGTTTGATCCCTTATGGATCTTAATCCAAACGGTCACAAATAGTTTTAAAAGTTATCCAAAACATTGTTTATTACGAAACTACATCAACAACCACAAGACAAGCCAAAATCCCGAAGCCGAACTCATGTACCTAAAGAACACGTAAAAATCAAGTGTCAACACAAATAGGTTGGTGAGTTCACTTATTCAAATTTATAATAAAATTTGTTTAAGGAAAAACTTTCTTGTTATGAATTTCATGTCAAAACCATTCATATATTTTAAGAAAGTCAATTCAAATTTCCTTAGTAAAAACCCAAGGGTCACTTCTCTGGTTGCAAGCATTTTCTCAAAACCTTCAACATAAATCATCTTCCCTAGGGTTTAATTATATATTAAATTTCGAGCATCGAACTTTCAGATTCATAGGGTTGCAAGCCCTACGAGCTATATATTAACATTAAGGTTATAATCAACGTTAGACATCACAGAATATCAATTCGTCGTTTGACTTGACACGGAGCTACCGGTCACGACGGGATTATCAACCCGATAGATCTACCAACAATTCAACGCAGACTGGTATTAATAATTAAACGGCTAAATTTGCGCAAAGTGCCTCAAGATGGGTCACTTATGGTGCCTGTCTCATGAACAATACACACACACATATATTTATATACATCTTACTAAATTGAAATTTTTAATATTTTGTGTTGTACGAATTCCCCGAAGTCCCCACCGAGACGTAGGCCTATTCTGATACCTACTCTCTTGAGATCAGGCAAATTCGTCACAACTTAGATTTAAATATTTTTAAATCTATACAGTCGTTTTACCCCAAACACTGTAATTCTCCCCGTTTCTCCCCGAAATAATTTATATTCAGTCCATTCCCATTTTCCTCGAAAACAATTTTATATCATTCACATTCCAAAACCATGTTTTCCTCGAAAACACAACACATCATTTCAAACCATATTTTCCTAGAAAATATATTACTAATTTATTCAAATGCATGTTTTATATAAAAACATATTATATCCTTTTTAAGACGTGTTCCTCCCCCAAAACGTTACACAAAACAGTAAAAGAGGGGTAGTGACACTCACATTTGGGTGCGTTTTCAACAAGCACAATTCCACAAAATTGGTCTACACGTCCTAATTTCAAATAGGAACAATTTAATGACTACATATTCTAAAAATCCCTAAGTTTCTCCAAGAGTTATGATTTTTCACATAACTTTGAGATTTTCTCGAAAAGTCATTATTTTGGTTATGTTGGCATGTTTATATATATGTGTTCATACATATAATTTAAGATTTTTGTGTACTTGAACGACTTTATTGGTGACCCTCATTATGTTATATCTGTTATCACACCCGTTTATGTACAATATATCTACAATTTGCGCTTTGTAACATATTTACACAAATGTTAACATATCATCAAACATCATAGTTCACGTATTCTGCCAACTTATATATTTTATCATTTTTAAAGCATTTTATACATGCAATAACTTCACAAGTTAGCCTATCTATCATTTTCATGCTTGACAAATAAGTTGCATTTTAACGTGTCTTTTTAACGAAACTATCGTTTTAACCGTACAAGTACACATGCATAGTCCTACATCCTACTATCATATTACCACTTATAATTACACATATCACATACCCATATTTACATATCACATTTCATCATGCAAAATCACATTTGAACAACCCGTTTTCGTGTACGTCAAAATATGCGTATTTGTAACGTTTCTTTATCGTTTTTAGTCGTCGAAAGTCACATATAACTATCCAAACACTATGGATACTTAATATAAGTTTAAATACTTATATTTATCATGAAAATATCATTTTATAACCTGATCTAATTCAGTTTTGCAAAAATCACTTAAAAGTCGATTTTTACCGTATTTAACGCATAGTCTTATACCGAACTTTACTATAATCATCCCAAGTCATCATGACTTCATATTTTAACACAATACGATATTAAAACATTAAAAAGTTTATAAGGTTTTCTCTCTCCAGATTTTTTTCACATAAATTTTCAAATGAACAGTAACTTCTCCATATATTTTCCCTCTCATCCACTCACAATCACTCAAAAACACTAATAACCATTACTTATAATATAACTAAACTCTCTTAATTTTTAGAGTAAATTGCCATTTTGGTCCCTGTGGTTTGGGCACTTTTGCCATTTTAGTCCAAATTTCAAACTTTTTAATTCTGGGTCCCCGTGGTTTCACTTTTATTGCCATTTTAGTCCAAAATTCAAAACACCCCTTATTTGACTGTTGTAAGCTGTCTATTTTGTCTTCTTGTTTAGGGGCAAATTGGTCATTTTATGAGTTATTTTAACAAATTATTAATTAACATAAATAATCCCTTTCATTTTCTAATTGATTTTAAAATATCACTAATAATTAAAACAAAAAAGAATTTTAAAAGATTAAAAATATAAAAAAAATCAGATCTCTCACATAACTCTCAGTCCTTTCTCTCTCTTGACTCTCTCTCTCTCTCTCTCTCTTTCTCTCTCTCTCTCTCTCCTCCTGTCTCTCTCTAACCACTACTCTAGCACCACCACAACCACCATAAACAACCCACTTTCATCTCACCCACCACCACTCTAGCCACCGCCACCTCCCCGTTAACACCTCCGCCTCCTTTTTAAACACCTCCGCCATCACCATCAATCCTGAGTTTATATAAGCAGAATTCAAGTTCTAAAAAAACAAACAAATTCAATCAAATAAAAGAAAAGCTCCCATTAATTCAAATCCCATAAAGTTAACAAGAACACAACTATTGGTCACCATATACCAAAATAGGCCCAATTAGTACCAAAGCTAAAACTTGATTCAAATCCAAATTTGAAACTAAATTGAAACTGATGAACATGAATAATACATATATCTCTATCTTCAGCACCGGAGGAATATTCCGGCCAAACCCATCTCGGAAACTGGTCGGAGGAGAAAACCCAGAACAGGTTCCGGTGGCCATGGTGGCAGAAGGGTGAGATGCTCTCAAAAGCTTCATTAATAGGTGAAAATCAGCCGGCTATTATGTGTGTAAAGCGGAGGTGGCGGCGGAGATGTTACAGATCTAAGATTAGAGAAGATGGGTAGTGGTGGCCGGGTGTTGGTTGTGGTTGGGGTTGGGGTTGGATGGCGGTGTCCGGGTGGTTGTTGTGGTCGGGCAGCAGTGGCTAGAGTGGTGGTGGGTGAGAGGAAAGTGGGTTGTTTATGGTGGTGGTGGAGCTAGAGTGGCGTGGTGTTTAGAGAGATAGGAGGAGAGAGAGAGAGAGTTAAGAGAGAGAAAGCATAAGAGAGTTCTGAGAGAAAGACAATATATTCTTTTTTTAATTCTTCTTTTGTTTTTAATTATTAGAGATATTTTAAATCAATAATATGTTATAATAACTAATAAAATGACCAATTTACCTCTGAACAAGAAGACAAAATAGGCAGCTTCTAACAGTTAAATAAGGGGTTTTTTGAATTTTGCATTAAAATGGCAATAAAAGTGAAACCACAGGGACCCAGATTTAAAATGTTTGAAATTTGGACTAAAATGACAAAAGTGCCCAAACCACAGGGACCAAAATGACAATTTACTCTGGTTTTTATTGTGAAGCTCTAAAGTTGACAGTGGTTTGGATTCACTTTTTTTTTAAACCACATGGAACAAAATGGCAGTTTACTCTAGTTTTTATTGTGAAGCTCTAAGTTGACAATGGTTTGGATTCATTTTTTTTTTTGTATTTAATTTCATATCTACAACCAAAAACGAATAATAATATTATATTTATCCATAAAATAAATATATCTAGCAGAAATTTCACAAAACATCTCAAACATCAAAATCCTCTCTCTCTCTCTCTCTCTCTCTCTCTCTGCCAACGTCGCTGCCGTTAACCGTCGCATTACGGCGGCGTCACACGACGGCATAATCGGATTCTGCTACAACGCATATACAAATAAGTTGCGTATCGGTATCTGTTATCGACACAACTCTAATTTCTGCAGTTCCTTCAATTTCACCAACAACTTCAGGCAATTCATACTTTATTGTGCATCCGTTCTAGGTTTTACTTCATAATATTATGAATTTCTTAATGTTAATTTTGATCTTTCAAGTTTTAAGTTGATTTGGAATTGGTGTTATGTCAATTTTTAGGTTTAATTTGTTGTCTTAATCTGAAGAAATTGTGATCGGAAAATTGCTTATATAGAAGTGTAGTTATGGTCAATAACTTCGAATTTGTGTATCTTCTTGCTTACGTTACCCAGATTCTAAGCTTGCAGGCGTACTTTGGTTACCTTTTTTAAATTTGTGATTGGATAAGATTGTGTAAATGTTTTTTTATTTTATTTTAAGACATGCTTCTTGTGACCAAATTAAATATATGCAATTACAAACGAAGATTTTGCCAAAATCCTGAAACTGTGAATCTAGACCCTGGACTGGTTTAGTTCTTGTTAATTTCCTTGTTGATTTTCATAACTTATCGTTTTTAAAATGTTGTTGAAAATTGAAATCAGTAAGCTAAAGAAAACCGAAAACTTCATGTCTACAGTCCTTAGTTTAAGTTTTAAAAAAGCGTGAGGCGTTTAGGTCCCAAAAGCTGAGGCGTTGCTCTATTTACAACCATAGGTTGTGTCTCGTGCCTGTTTTACATATCAATCTTTTTATCAAGCGAACCTTTCATTATCTCTTACAAACCCTAATGTTGACCAATTTTGACCCAGAAGTATTTGTGGCTCTTTCCTGATCACCCCCGTGAGCGCCTTTTTAAACCTAGCTATAATCTATGCTGCTAATTAGTAGTGAAAGTAGCAGTTTCATGTCTTAGTATATGCATGGCATGTGCTACATCCAAAAGAGTTTAAAGGATAGATGATAAAAACTGTATATGCTGATTTCTGTTGCTTCCATGGCCCATGGGACATACTCGAATTTGTGATGTTTATTTTATTACATTCACTTTACATTTTTTTTGTTATCCTGATCTTGATCAGTTGATCTTATGATTTTACGATTCTGTTCAATGTAAATGTATTGACTTGCATAGGATGTCTGAAATAATGGGATCATACATAGGATTCTGATCTTTACTGTAGGATCGTTAGATCTTGATTCATTCCGGTCAAATCTTACTTGAAAAGATTTGGTGAGCTAAAAAAAACTACAAATGAAATAACTGTATTTTAAAATAATATAAAGCAACATATGGACTAATCGGCTAAAGTGTCCCGTACTCCCGTAAGAGTAGTTTTATAGTTTTCGTTAAATTGTTCGCCTAAATCCTTAATTTAACATCCCATTAACATTTTTCCTTTCAATTGGTTAGCATAGTGTCATATTGTCGGTTAATAGTCCAGTTGACCAATTCACTACACTAGGTTTCCAACTCGTTTACCCATCTAAAACGATTTTCAGCAGAGTCATATGCCACTATTTTCGTAATGATTAAACTTTGAACTTTGATTGTGTTTGGTGTCTTTTAACAGGTTTGCAAGATGATTGGATCCTTTCTTACCAGAGGGCTCATGTACGTTGACATAAAACTTGTTTCTTCTACATATATAATAATCCTTAATCAAGTTACTTAATTACGTGCAGAATGGTGTTTGGCTATGCGTATCCAGCATACGAGTGCTTCAAATCAGTGGAGAAAAATAAGCCTGATATTGAGCAACTTCGTTTTTGGTGTCAATACTGGTACACTATACATTTTACTTGTAAAGTAATCGATTCACAGCCTTTGATCTTAAACTTTAAATGAGGTTTTCAGGATCTTAGTTGCTGTCTTGACTGTCAGTGAACGCATTGGCGATACATTTGTTTCATGGTAAGATCATAACCTAGGATGTTAAACGATAATTTAGAGGTGGCAATTTTTGGCCTGTTTACTTATGAGTGGGTCCATAATTTAGGGGTGTGAATTTCTGACATGGCACGAACCAAACACGAAATTCATGGGTTTGGGTTTTGGTCTAAAACGGTTTCGGGTATCACCCGCGACCACATTTAGCCAAATGGGTTGTGTTTAGGTTGACCTGGTGGGTTTGCTAATCAGTTTAATCCAATTATATTTTATAATTTTTCTAAAAAGTTTGTGTTTTTGACATTACTTGAACTCAATACCATTATTTTAAGCTAACATTTAAAAAGAGAAATGAGCATTAGGATATATAGTGTAAATGTTATAGTTTTATGCACATTGTATGGTTGTAAGTTTGTATATCTAGAGTATTAATATGCAGAAAATGTAAAATAAAAAACTTTTGGGTTAAATAGGTCGTTTTGTGACATCCCATGAATAATGGCATGTTCGAGTTAATTTGCCTGACACGGATGTTGGGCTCATGTCCGGGTTCAACCCGCTAACACAACCTCCATATGGGTTATGTTTTATCTCTAATGGGTCCGTTGGACCAAAAATAATTAAAAGGAAACAAGGTAAAGAACCGAGTCACTCAAAGTTTGATTTTTTTATCTTAAATGTTCTAAATGAATTTATTTTAAAAGAAGAAAGAAAACATTGAAAGAGCGTATTTTTTGTACAAAAAGTGTTTCAGTCCAACCCAACCTGGTTGACCCGTTTTGATCAACCCATTATGCCATATACTTTTAGGGTTTCCCTTTTTCACATTGTGTGTTATTGGTGGTTCTACTTTTGTAGGGTTCCAATGTACAGCGAAGCAAAGTTAGCGTTTTACATATACTTGTGGTACCCCAAAACAATGGTAAAATTTATTATACAAGTTTTCTGGGGTAAATATACAGATTCATTTTAAATGCATTCAAATTATGTTTCTTCTAATTTTTTTTTTCCGGGTTATTTCAGGGAACAACTTACGTATACGATTCATTTTTCAAACCATACATTTCAAAGCATGAACCTGAGATTGATCGAAACTTGATGGAATTGAAAACACGTGCTGGAGATGCGTTTGTTTTGTACTGGCAAAGAGCAGCAAGTTATGGTCAAACGAGAATATTCGATATTCTTCAATACGTTGCTTCACAATCGAACCCCAGACCCCGACCACCTAAGGTACTTAAATTACCAAATAGCCACAATACGTAATTAATGAAAAAGAGCTAGCTTATGATTATAATTAAATGACTTGAAATTGCAGCCACCTCAAACCGGTAGACCTCGACCCGCAGTCACTCAACAGGAGACCAACGAACCACCATCTCCTGTTTCCTCATCGTCATCTGATTCGGCTTCTCACCAACAAGACGCTGCGGATGCAGAGCACCACCCACAAGTGCCGCCAACGCCATCTTCTCCGGCTGCTGTCTTGAGAGCACAAAAGTCAATCTCGTCACCAAGTGTAACAGTGGCGGCAAAGCCTCAAACGTCAAATGAAGTAGAGATGATGGAAACCGAGCAAGCGGGTTCATCAAACCCGGATTCGAACCCTCCTGTGAAGGAGGTTGTTATGGAAGAACCCGTTAAGGTGTACACACGAGCACGGTCTAGGAAAACTAGTGTTGGAACGGGTAGGTAATATGGTTGTGGACAGTTTAGTATGCAAAATGTGAGTATTTAGGACGTTTATGTATTTTGTATTTTCTTGCTTTAAACATGTCTTTATTTCATTCTATCTTGTTTGTTTGTGGCATGAATATGATGTCATTTTTTTTTATAAATGACGTTTATATCATCAAAAAAATTATCAATTACATGAAAGAGAACAAAATTACCAACACAGGTATGTTTATTGTTTGATAAAACTGGCCGATTTGTTCGAAGTAGATAGAGCTGGAACAGCAATTACAGCATGAAGGTCACTGGAAACTAAATCGCATTTGATTAATATAATACTTTTATTACGTCAGTTTTTTCCAGACCCGCTTGTGGTATGCGCATATAATGTATATATGTGTGGGCGCTCGGGAGGCAAAAGTGAAAGTGCACTAATTTTAACGTTATTTTACTAATTTCGTGAAAATAATGTCAAAAGAGGGGGATGGTTAATCATGCATCATGTAGTGGCATTGATAGCCGAAAGACAAGGGAGTACATGCACTAATTGGCCTTTGTCTTAATTGCCGAGTGTTATTTGCCTTATGTCCAATGCTTGATGCAAAGCTACCATTGAGTCGGGGGTCTCACTGGAAGCAGCTTCTCTATTTCTACGGGGTAGAGGTAAGGCTGTCTACATCTTACCCTCCTCAGACCATACCTTAGCTTTGCTATTGGTGGGATTTACTGAGTATGATAGTGATGACTTCATTACTAATTTATTTATTATTGTACATATTACATGATTACTAATATATTTATGTATTCTTGTAAATATTACATGAATATTCTTTGATTTGTGAAAAAAAAAGAATTTCATTCTTTTATTGATTTTTCTTTTAAGTTTATTTTTAATTTTAACTTAAAGTCAACTAATTATAAAACTGAAATTCAATAAAAATAACTAACAAATCGAACGCGTCTTGGAGACATAATGACTATTTTTTAGGTTTTCTTTTTTGTTTCAGTATACTAAAATGAAATCAACTAAGTTCTCGCCCATCACAACGCACTGTTATATACTATGTGACATATATAACACTTCTCACTTGCTCTAGGCTTCTAACAATAACTAAACTACAGCTTTAAGTTTTCTATAATAACAAGACAACCACTTCATTTAATATTAAACTAGGTTATATCATTTCAGCTGGTAAATATTATTTTTTGAGTCTCTTTACGCTTTTATGTCAGAAATATGCGTAAATTATATTACATTATAGACACATGTTGATACGATTCTTGATTAATTCACCAAAGAAAATAGATAGAAGCCAGACTAGAAAATAGAGAGATGATTAGAACTTGATAACTTTCATTCATAATCCCAAAAGAAAACGTACAGGACTATATATATAGTTAACATTCATGTCACTAACCCTAATAAGATGTACCCACTACTCACAAATTAGTTACCAACTACTCTTAACAATATGGAAAAATACGTTACATGGAAAACATGGGCATTCCCTTATTTCCCTTTATTTTAATACATGACTAACAACTTGAACATTCAAAATAAAGTGGCTGTACTACATGTGCTTTTACTCGAAGGGTGACTTGGGCTTCGGTACATAACACATGTATTATATGTTGTATAGTAGAAATTATGTAGTTTTATATCACGTTATAGACACCTGTATTATAACGTGTCATAAGCCTAAACATAGCCAGCACAACATATAACGCTGTTCATTTTACTTGTATTATTAACAGATATTAATAATGCTTTTAATTTTTATGATTAGGGTTGATTATTCAATGAATAATGATTAGTATAAAAAAAATAAAATTACAGTTGTTTAACATAGTTTGTAATTGTTGTATACCTACAACTGCTGAACCATTTCCAGTGATGCATTCTTGATCTTCTTTCTGACCAACTTTGTCAATGCAGCTGCATCCACCCCTTCTCCGATCACCACCATCCGCTTCTTGTCTTCCCCTTGCACCTCCACCGAATTCACACCTACCAAAACGTTCAATCCGATGTATAACACACATACATACATAGTTTTATATATGATTAACATAACATGGTTATTTTTTTAACTACCCGATGCTTTGACAGCCGCCTTCATTGCTTCCGCTCTACATTTCTCGCAGCTGGTTTGTATGTTTATCACAATCTTTTTCTGCAACATCAGTTAACATACATAATAACTAAAAATTGAAGTTTAACTGGTTTACACAGTTTTTTGAATCTTCTCAAAGAAGGAAATAATACCTTCATTTTGACAATATGGGTTTGGTCTATAATATGTATCTACTTATAGAAATGATTTACTTAAGTCATAAGTTAAGTGTTTGTTTTTGGAGGAAATAAATAAAATAATTGTAGAAACTTAATTTGTTGGGGGCCAACCATGACCATTGACAAACCAACTTGCACGGTTTTTCAACCTTCTCGAAGAAGAAATCATTTAAACCGTTTGAATGTTTTTAACAAGTCTTCACACGGGTGTCAAAGTTTTTTTAACAGCTGCCGAAATATATAAAATCTAAAACATAAAGATTACAAAGACTAGCCCAGAGCTAGACACAAAAGTAACCCTTGGCTTTTAAAAAAAACATTACGTAACCATAAAATTGAAACTACATCAATTCCCCCAATTTAACATGTACTCCTTGGACCTGTTACTTATACAAAGAGAACCAACCCTTTATTTCTTCGATGGCCCCGTGATCAACACCACTTTATTCGTGTCATTCCGAGCTTTCCTTATAGACCAACAATTACCGATTGTACCATCTAGGCAATGCCAAAAGGTCCCGAGGAGCTGAGAAGAGGCATAACTCATTAGCCAACTCTATGTAATCTAATATTTTCTATCTCTCATGCATCAATTTTATTACAAGTTATCGAACCTATGAATCTATTAACTATTTTTTATTTGTGATTTTGTGGTTAGGCCTTGAATCTAGAAAAAAAAATACAAAAATAGACGAAAAATTCGAATGAATAAATAATCAAAAAATATTGTTTCTCTATAGTCAAATTTGAAGCACATATCTCCTTTCGATGAATACCCCGAAAACCAGTTTAAATAATGAATATGAATACTATTCAGATTTTGATATGAAAAAACTGTTTTTCTATTAATATATCAAAAATCTCTAATATTTCAAAAAAAAAACTTAACTATTTCAAAAAATTCAAACTTACTATGAATAGTCAGGGATAGAATAATTGAGGGAATTTTCTGAAAAATATTGTGAAAAACGACAGAAATTGGCTAGTTATCATTATAACTAGATATTTTCTGCCAAAGTCGATGAAGCAAAATGTAAAGAGATGATCCACCGACTCTGGTTCTTCACCACAGAGTACACGACATTGTGTTCACCTGTATGTTTCTTTTATGCCCTTCTAGTTTGATCTAAACTGCATATACACTAGATACCAGATGCACATGTGGATATTGTTAAAAAGAAAAAAAAAAATCAAAAGAGAGGAAATATAATAAATTAAAGAAAGAATAGAGGGTAGCATACAAACATAAAGTTAACACACAATGTTAGTATCAAGACATTATTCAAGTTTATGAGAAACACCTAGTTATACAAATACAAACTTCAAAATTGAGAATGACATATCCTAGATTACATGAAACAAAGATAAATAAAGTTACGAAAGTCGCATGTAATTTATTTCGGTTAGGTTCACTTATTGGGTTGATCCTCATTGTATATTTTAGTGCCACTCAACACGTATCCACCCGAAGCACTCATCTGCATATGTGGGTGAGTTCTTGAAGGAAGAACCTGCAACATAATAGTACCCACAAAATCATTACAGGGTTCACGTTGGATCAAGTCGGTTTGATAGTTGATACATAACTGTTTGAATGAATTATAACCGCAATCAAACCATTTATTATTAAGTCAAAATAAAAAAAAATAAAAAAAAAAAACCTGATATTCGCGTAGCCAAGGTTCTGTAATTTGCAGGCCAATTGCCATTTTCTCAACTTGAAGATTGTGCATGCATGTCGCCAATGGCTGCAAATATGCAAAAGCAACTTTAATTAATGTCGGTTTCAGACAGCTAGATATCATATCTTAGAAAGTACAAGCGGAAAACCCATAATTCCAACCCGTTTATTTATCAATGTTGATTCGGGTGATGTTTTATCCATAATCACCTAATTTGCTGGGAATCGCGCGTTTTTCGAATTGGTACGTTTCGTATGGTACGGAATACGTATACGAACTGGTACGTTCCAATTCGCGAATTTAGGGTTTCCATTCGTCGATCTGATTAAGCAATACGTTTGTTCAATTCGTTTTGGGTTCGATTTGGGTTCGTTTTAGATACGTACCTTAATTGTGGAAATCGTATTAGAGATTGCGAATTTAGGGATTTTTTTGCGGGAAAACAGAGAATACGTATAATCAGGCAACCAGTCAATTCGTTTCCATAATACTCGGTTTCCAACATCAATTCACAGCAATTCGTTTTCAAAATCATGTATAAATTTGGTTATTTATGCTGTTTGTGTATCTCAGCAAGTTATTTATGCTCTTTATAATTTGGTTAACTGTTTTAGACTTTTGGTTGTCCTCTGTAGTACATGAAAGTATGAAACAGCAATTTTGGTTAACTGTTTTGATTTGGCATATAAGATAAGCAATTTGGTTTTAGTTTGTATAATTTGATTCAGCATAAAAGATAGGTGTATAATTTGGTTAACTGTTTAGAATATTAGAACTTTTTTTTATGTTTTCTGTTACCAAATATTGGATTTTGGTTATTTGGATTTATGAATTTAGTAATTTTTGTTTTAATTTGTTTACACCGAACCAGACTCAATGGTACACCGTACCAGATCGTACCGAAATGAACCTACCCCCCTCCGTACCGAATTCGTCCCATCTAGCGGATTGCGAACCCATACCGGAGCGAACCGCCAATTAGGTGACTATGGTTTTATCTCCAACGGGCCAATCGGGTAGAACAAAAAAAGATTGTTGGTTGAAAGTTTATGCATAAGACCTCGTTAAATCAATTTAGTAGTAAAATTATATTATTACTGAAAACGTATAACTTAGGTAATCAAATTTGACAATATTTATTTATTTAAAAACTAGGTAAATTGGGATATTATTATTGTTGAAAAATTTTGTACTCAATTTGACAATAATATTTTATTATAAAAACTAGAAAATTTGGACAAGAGGGATAATAAGTACCTGAAGATACTGATGATAAATCACAAAAGGAGCTGAAAACGATAAAAATGGTAGAACCTCCTTGACTATATTCCAAGCATCCGCATCTGGAGCCGCGATTATGAGGCTACAGCATAAAAGTAGAAATTACAAACTAATAATTAGATGCTGCAAGATTTTCAGGTTGGATAACGGGTCATTATGATTTGGGTCGACCTACAAAAAACTTCTTTGTGCATTTTCTTTTTTTATAAATTACTAATGTCTTAATTATGACTACAAATCAATTTTATTAAAGTAGCCTCTGCACGTTGTATTGTAAGCTTTATAAACAGTTTTTGAAAACTGGACCGGACCGGGAACCGGTGGTCTGGCTGGTCCGATTCACCCTATCGACCCGTATTGAATCGAATAGGCCGATTGCACCGGAAAACCGGGCGGTTGAAACGGATTTTTTAGGGGTTGAAGCGGATTTTGACAATTTGACTAAAGTTTTTCAATTTTAGCCTATTATTTTTATAATATCTACGGAATTACCCGGATCTTACATCCGATTCGACCAGCCCTACCAGTGGACCAGTAAGGAGACCGGTTCGACATCTGGTCGGTCCTCAAAACATTGGTTATTATAAATGCAACTTTCAACCGGTTACATGTTCCCCTTTTGGCCATAGTTGTTAATGGTAAGTAGCGATAAGGTACCTATATGCTACATAGTGAAAAGCGATAAATAGCTAGCGCTATTTTTATAAATAGCAATACACTAGAAAAAAAAATGAAATTTTTATATGTATATTATATCAAAATACCCTGGTATATACGCTATTTTACATGTATGTTTAACAAAAACCTAAAATCCAGCTATTTTACAGCTATATTTAGTTGCTTTTTATATTAAAAAACAATAAATAATTAAAGGCCGTTGTCTATCGCTACAGACCATATAGCGAGCATGGACCATACAGCGATTGCTATTGACAACTATGCTTTTTGCTAACCTTTTTTAGTTAATCCATATAAGATAAATCATAAAAGTCATAAAACACTACCCAAATCGACCCATTCATAAGTAAACTGATTAATAACCTATCACTGACTAAAACAATAGACCAACCTTGAAAATCCATTTTCTTTCCACGACTTGATGGCATCCTCGGGAGCTTTTTCTCCCGGTTGCACAGCTTTATGTACTTTTGCGACAACTGTTACGGTATCGGGGTTTTCATCTTCAGATGACACTGTGGTTGCTTCCATGCTAACAGGCTGGTCAGATGGAATAGAAGATAATGTTACCTGTGTAGAAACATTTTCAGATCTTCATAATTAGGCTTACAGGGTTAAATATGTGGAGTAGACTGTAATAAACGTTGCATTCAGGCGGGTTGGATAACGGGTTAAAACAGGTTTAGGTCAAAACGGGTCAAGACGTCAGTATCGATTGACCCGTAGATTTTGTCGAAAACTTCCAGTTTTTAACAAATAATTAGTCACATGATACTATAATTATAATTTGTAAATAATCTAAATTCTGAAATTAAGTTATTTTTATGAGGTTTTACGCATTAAAATTTAAAATTACACTGAATTTCTGACACGACCCGAAAACATGACACAATTTGGGTCGTGATCGGGTTCGGTTCGTGTTCAAGTTCATCTAAAACTTTCAGCTTCGGGTCAGGTTGAACACAACAACCCGCGAACAGGACCCGCTTAGCACCCCTAGATTTTGATATGGGTCAAAATGCGACCTCTAGGCTATAAGAATTCAAAATTAGATTGTGACTAACACCGGATTGATTGGACGGATTCTCGATACTATCGGCAACTTGAAGGTGGCCATTTTCTTTAGAATCTCCAACGTGAGAAGCAGAGAGTTCGGTAAGAGGCAACCTCACAATCCTGGATCAAGAAGGATATAAACCACCGTCAAATTATAATGCTAAAGATTTGTAATAAAAAATCGAATGGCTAGTAAGAATAACTTGATGATTTTATATGATTAAAGGCGATTACTAACCTTCTGTTAATTTCGTCACCAAAGTTGAACATTCGTACTATCTCGAGAGAATGTGGAGAATCTCCTCGATAAGTATTGCATACATAACCGGTACCTGTTACATGTACAACATTATTTATATTTAACCAACTATAAAATTACATGTAATATTAATTGTCTTAGAAAACAAAGAAAGGGGTATTTCAGTCACTTCAACCAACTTTGATTAATTCATACTAGAGTACGGATGGTGGTGGATCCAATCATCGGATGATGTAAACATGAGGATAAAATGGTCACTTTTTGGGCTGCAAACAAACCGAACTTTCAGCAAACATTTCGTGAACCATTCGGTAGGAAGTACGCTTGTGTTCGTTCGTTTAGTTAAATTAACGAACACAAACAGAGGCACATTCATTTATTTATGTTCATGAACGTTCGGTAATGTGTCCGTTGATGTTCGTTTGTGTTTGATAGTTCATTAGCGTTTTTAATTTTCAAATTTAATTTTAAATACTTCAAAATTCCTACTATTAAAATATCTAATAAATATCAGTGTATTGCATATTACATACCTTTTAATATGTATTCGTTTCTGTTCATGAACGTTTGTTTGTGTTTAGTTGTGTTCATGACATCTGTTTGTGTTCGTTTCCTCGCTGAACGAACATGAACAAAAAAACCTCGTTCGGTAAGTGTTCATGAACAGTTCGTGAACACCACTAATTCCTTAACGAACCGGTTTGTTTGCAGCCCTAGTCATTCTCATTCAAATTTGGCCAACATAGGTGAAGTTGCACCTTACATAGGCCAATTGAATTTAAAATGAAACTGATCGACGTAAAAAAAGAAAATTGTCTCTAATTTTGGATACTAGAAAACAACAAAACAAAACACAAAAAAAGATTACAAAAAACAGGAAAAATTTACCTCCCAAACGCTCTGCAACGGCACCAGTTATCAAACCGCCAATCATGTCCACTACAAGAACATCCGATTGTGCAGTGACATTAGCAAAAGATAAAAGAAGCGACAGCGTATCAACTCTCAAGAACCTGCGATTCAGACATTACCAAATAATTACTATGAATCGATTTCAATGCGCTAATAAGAGATTAAAACCTAATTAAATCATTCCCTACAGTGTTAATTACCCGATTCTTGCAGGATTCTTTTTGAAGTAAGTGTCACATACGCTGGAAGAAATAAGTGTAATTCAACATGACAAAATAAAAGAAAAATATATTTTAATGAAATAATAGAAATTTAAACACCTGCGGGCGAAGGGGCGTCGCAAGAGTACTTTAGGAGCGTACTTTTTTTGTTTCTTAAGCCTATATTTTTCCTGAAAATGATAAACTTCAGTATGAAACCATAGTTGTTGTTTGATAAGTGTCGAGTACAATACTCACTTGTGAAAAGGCCGTTTTATTCTCAAATGTTGCACTGTTGGCAATAAGAGCTTCAACTATTTCATTCCCACTTGCACCCTGTCTGGATTAACGCTGTACAAGTCATTATAATAAAACAAAAACAAAACAAAATAAAACAAAATCATAAAATATATACATAGGTAAGTTTATATTGTTAGCCAATATAAGGTTCTAACCTTCGCAGTCCTTCTATATCTTCACCGGTAAGTGTTTGGGCTGTATTATTATCAATCAATGCACGGTTGTCTCTCGACTCTTCCTTTACAGCATCTTCCCTCTTGTCCTCAGTGTTATTATTAGCTGATAAAAATTAGAAGACAAGAAAATATTTAGGGAAAGATATCATATAAAAGAGCAATAGACAACTAACAACTTCACTTAAGAAAAAAACCTATAGCTTTTAACAATCTATAGTTTTTAAAAAACTATAGAGCTGCCAATGCTTTAAGTTTTACGATTGCAAACTGAAGCAAAATTCAATAGGAAGAAAAATTAGAAAATAGAACATGTACACAGAAAGAAAGAAAACAAACCTTCTGGGGTCGGAATAACGCGAGACAAGCAAGGACCGTTTATTCCATTCTCTACTTGAAACAACGAACCAAATGGACACCCAATCAATGGCTGGAGTGGATAATTCTTATTCCCAATTTTAACAATCCTGCAATAATCCACACAATATCAAAATCCACATCAAATGAAACAAAAATAACCTCTCTAACCTCCCAAACTAAACCAAAATTAAAAATAACTTCTAACTTTAATTCACATCATGTGATCAATTCACATGTTCACATCTAAACATACACATTGATATCAAAATCCACATTAAAAAAGAGACCGAAACAATCTTTTTAAAATTTTAGATTAAAAAAATCAATCAAACATATCTCTTTAAAATTTTGAACTAAATAGATTCTAACTTTAATCAAACACATAGTAATCACCTCACAAGTTCACATCTAAACACACACCACATTCATATCAAAATCCACATTAAAAATTAAAAAAAAATCCGAAAACAATCTCTTTAAAATTTTAAATTAAAACTTCATAAGTTCACATCTATTCTTACACATTGATATCAAAATCCACATTACAAAACAAAAACAAAAAAAAAATTAGAAAAACATAATGAAAACAAATTCCAAGTCCAATCAAAGACATAGTAATCAATGAATTCACAAGTTCACATCTAAACACACACATTCATATCAAATTCACCAATATCATAAGTTCCATAATCTACAACTTACGATCCAGCAGTGAGTCTGGAGAAAAGGAGACGATCTCCATCATTAATATCCAGCAAAACACTGCAACCTTCCCACGTTATTCGACGGTTTTGGTTGGAGTTTTCGTGTTCAATCGTCGACATATTATTCGAACAAAAGTTTCGAATTTATTGACAAACAGTATTCGATTTATTCCAGTTTGTGGAGATGAAGGTGTGGTTGAAGACGAAGTGACGATATAAACCCTAGTTAGGGTTTTATGTGTTTAATACAACGGTTTTGAGGGGGGACTGTTTATTAGTTTTGTTGAACTTGTTGGGTTTTGATTTGGTGGCTTGAATGTGAAGTGATAAGAGTGTTTTGTGGCGCGTTTTGCGATAAGTGACGGATTGTGTAAGAGAGAGATTTTATGAGACTTTATATTATAAGAGGGTGTAGTTATAAAGCCTCATACCCATCATTAGGGCTGCAAACGTTCGTGAACAGTTCGGCGGGAAGTTTGTTTGTGTTCGATCGTTTATTAAATAAACGAACACGAACAAGAAATTTCGTTCGTTTAGTGAAATGAACAAACATGAACAGATGTCGTGCTCGTTCGTTTATGTTCGTAAACGTTTGTTAACGTGTTCGTTTGTGTTCGATAGTTCATTAGTGTTTTTAGTTTTTGTATTTATTTAAATACTTCAAAATTCCAACAAATTAAATATCAAATAAGTTTCAATGTATTATATATTCTGTTCATGAACGATTGTTTGTGTTCGTTTGTTTCCATTTGTGTTCATGAACATTAGTTTGTGCTCATTTGTGTTCGTTGACGTTCGTTTTTCTCCGTTGTCTAAAATTAACAAACGAACACGAACAAGTTTATTTCCTTAGCAAACGAACACGAACATAAAATCTCTTTGATAAGTGTTCATAAACACATATATTTCTTAACAAACGAACACGAACAAGGTATTGTTTGTGTTCATTCGGTCTGTTTGTAGCCCTACCCATCATTACCTAATCATTAATTTTCTATTTTTTCATTTAATCTCTATATTATTAAAAAAATTACAATAAAAAAACAATACATTTAATCTTCCTCTTCTCCATCATCCAAACCTCCGTCTGCAAAGTTCCTAGCTTCTTCCTCCTCTGCGATTTCTTCGGGTGAAAAAAATCTTCGGTAAATATCAGTGAACGAATCTTCTGATGGGGAGCCCATTATTTTTTAAAAGAAAGTGGGAGTATTATTTTGATGAATGAGAGTTTTTTGAGGTTTGGTTGAGGTGAATGTTCAAGATAAATGGTATATATAGATTGTTTAGGATTTTTTTTATTAAGTATATGACCGTTTGCAGCGGTCAGTTTTTTGAAAATCACCCCCCCCCCCCTCTTCACGCCGCTATGCTCTTCGCGAGCTTTCGGAATCAAGCACCCATAGCGCCGGCTGTAGCGGTGTGGCGCGGCGCGGCGCTATGTTGTCTTTGGCCGGGTTATGGGGCCCCACTACGAGTGGCCTTATGGTCAATATTTTTAACACAAACAATCATAATTGTGTAACTGAACACGACTATCTAAATGTGTAAAACGGGTCAACGTGCTAGTAGATAGTAATTATGTTGTAAATATTTTAATTGGGTTTTGTGCGTTGGTCTGTTTGATTAAAACGGTTATACATATAGGCCTCGATACGACCAATTTAAACTCGAAAACAACTAATTTATCATGATAATCAGCAACTTGATTATTTTGTTATGGTGCTAAAAAATGACACCCTTGTATAAACTTGTTATAGAAAAGTTGATTAATATTTCGTACCACTAAAAACGTAACATAATTTCTTATTTATTATTAGCGTTGATTTTATTACTTTATTAAATTTTACGTACTTACTTTAATAATTTGAAAAAAATTATTCTCTTATACAATTAGCAACATGTACCCTTTTGTTTAACACACATGCCCCTTTGTTCAACACACAAGCAAAATGTATCCCTTTGTTTTAAAACACATACCCCTTCCTACAATTAGCAACAGCGGACACCACCATTCTAACCAACCAACACAACCTTTAAAAAATGATATCCAAACCACTTCATTTAGATGAGAGATCGCAGGGTGACGCATCTCTTTGGTTTTGCATACCACTCAACCGGTTACGGTGTTAGATTTAGAGGTTGCAACCCTTCATTTATAACATTTATAAAAGAACATATCAAGCGGTACCGTATGTTATCTTCGTTTATAATTATAAACCGTACGTCGTGCTCTTCGGTGAAACGACATGACTGCTCCCCAATAGGGTTCCGGCAAGGCAAGTATAAATACGCCAGTAGGATCATTTGTAAATTTCATTCATACATCAATAATATTACCAATAAGTTTTTGTCAATTGATTGTGTGTTGTTCTTCGTTACGTTTTATGTGTTAATCGGTCCGTTTAAGAGCCATCAAAATGGTATTAGAGCGAAGGTTGATAAGAATGAATTAAGAAGGAGAACACAACAGGAAGTGTGTGATTTCGATTACATATTAAAGCGGAAAATGGAAAAGAACCATGTTGCGATTAATTATTGAAATCAGCCTGTGTTTTCTTTTCTAAGTAAAGAATTGTAGAAGTGTTTCTGGAGAATTGAATTCGCGGATTGCGAATATGAAGAAGACCGGCGAAACGAAATTCGAACGGGTTGTTAATCAAACAGAGAAGAAGGATAAGAAACATGGCGGTGGTGCAATTAATCAGCACTTGGCATCAAGAAATAAGAAGGAAGAAGCATTGGAAACAAAGTGTAGCGCCGATTGCAAAAGGTTTGATCATTTGCTTGAGGCCGGGGTAGAAAAATCACAAAGTGATTATTCATTTAATTTTTAAATTCCCCGTGAATTGCCTATATTATATTTTTGTATGACAAACAACAATTGTCTTCCAGTAATCCACTTTGCAATAGTTCCTATATTGAAGTTATTAAAATATAGGCAAACGATAGAAAGTGCATTTGTATCTTAATGTATGTTTATTTTCATGATGTTATGTATTTATTTTTAATGTATGGCTTATGGTTATGTATTTCGTGGTTTGGTGTTTCTTTGTAAAGTTATACCATTAAAGACATGACCAACAGGGTTGCCAAGCACAACCCTTAATGAAGAAGATATAATGTATTGGTGGTTTGATTGTCTCTTTATTATTTTTTTAAATTTTTTAACAACTATTCTTTTTTCTTTAAATAGGATATATTCTATTATCAAAACTTTTAGATGTTCTCTTATGTATTGTTACTGAGTTGGATGTATTGACAATTTCTACCAATAATATATGGTTATTAAATCTGAAATGCATTCCGTATTATTCGCTACTACAAACCGTTTCAAAGTTACAGATAACCGAGGTTGTACACATACAGACGATTAGATCGGAAAGTTTCACAGCATGTTATGGTTATGAACCTGATTCCAAGTGGATCCTCTTTGGATCAGCCAACCCTGGTCAAGTGGCTATGATGTGTAAGAGAGTTGTGTGAGCCGGATTGTACCAGAAATCAAGCTTTTCCGATAAGAGTTCTTTCATATTTTTGGCCTCCGAGGTGTTGGCAAAAAAATTACAGCTTTTTTGTGTTTAGACATTTTGATGTTTAAACTATAAAAATGTTATGAGAATAAGAATGAATTCTACTTCATTCTTTTGATTATAATGGGTTCGTCTAAATTTAATGTATTCTTACCATCATAGACTTGAAATTCCTTAGGAATATTCATTAATGTACCAATTTCCTTAATCATTTGATATACTTTGTATAATTTTGTTTACGTGTTGAATTGATTATCAAAAGTTGCGTATTTTTATGAGAATAAGAATGACTTGAAAGAATGAATTCTACTTCATTCTTTTGATTATAATGGGTTCATCTGAATGTAATGTATTCTTACCATCATAGAGTTGAAATTCTTTAGGAAAATTCATTAATGTACCAATTTCCTTAATCATTTGATATACTTTGTATAATTCCGTTTACGTGTTGAAATGTTTATCAAAAGTTGTGTATTTTTAACATGTAAATTGTGATTAGGGTCGCGTACATGAGTATTTTGTTTTCGCGATGACCATTTTTCTTGAATCTCTTATCTTTAGCATAGTTATATTTTATTTATTTATTTTTCTTGAATGGCCAACGAAATAAAGCCCGGCTAACCAGGGTAACCCAATGACAAAAGTCAACCGCAAACAACGCTGGGTAGCCAAAGTTCACCATATTCAGTTCCCGGGAAAACCCGCCGCCCAAAAGCTCATTGAGGTAAAACCCGGTTGAGATCGAAGAAGAACTTAAGAACTATGGCCTCAAATCCAAATCTTTACTTCCCCTCCGATGCTAATCGAGTTGCTATAAATCAAAAGGAACATGGCAATCTTGCATGTGTATAATCATCATTAATGTAAAGATAATCGGGTTGATTACACCCATTAACAAATATAATATATCAAATGTTCAATTCCAACTTACAACGGAGGCTAATTGCTTTTAGTTTAGCACATGATAAATAATAATTAACCTTCCGCCGCAACGCGCGGGTTACACCAACTCGTTATCATGATAATAGAAAACTTGATTATTTTGTTTGGATAGTGTTGAAAATTGGCACCCTGTTATAAACTTGTTATAGAAAAGTTAATTAGTATTTCGTACCATTAAAAACATAACATAATTTCTTATTATTATTAGCATTAATTTTATTATTTTTAGTAAACTAGAATTGCGACCCGCCGCAATGCGGCGGGTATTCTTTAGTTATAACTAAGTCGATCAAGTATCCGCACGTTATGTTAAACCTGTCAAACAGGGAAAATAGACGACGTAAAAACGTTCACACACACACACATTGCGTCGTGTTAACTCGCAAAATTTAGAACAGAACGTAAAACGTTAAACCAAAGACGCACGTTGCGATGTGTCAAGTCACAAAATTTAGAATCAAGCATAAAGCAAAAAAATTGCGGAAAATGAAAACTATAAAGGACCAAAGTTGAAAGTAAAAAAAGTTGTGAGGATAGATTGCAAAGGATAAAAAGTTTTGGGTTAAAAGTAAAAAAACAAATAGTTTTGAGTTAAAAGTAATTTATGAAATACTTTTGGGTGAAAAGTAAAAAAAAAAAACAATTTTTTGAAAAACCCCCAAAGTCAAGGTTACAACAACCATATCCATGACCATTTTTTCTTTGAAAAACCCCTCAAAACACACCCCGGGTTGCGGCGGGGCGTAAAACGGTGTCAAATAGTACTAATGCCATATAACCGTCATCGACCACTACACTGACTCGACCTAGGATCTGCGTGTTGCGACGAACCTGTCAAACACGAAAAATAGAGGTAAAACGTTGAACCACACATGCACGTTGCGTCGTGTTAACTTGCAAAATTTGAAACAAAACATGAAAAAGTTGAACCACACCCGTACGTTGCGTCGTTTGAACTCGAAAAATTTAGAACTATACGAAAAACAAAAATTTGCGAAAAATGAAAAGTATAAGTGACAATAGTTGTGAAGTTAAATTGCAAATAATGAAAAGTTTTGGGTTAAATCTAAAAAACAAATTATGTAGGGTTAAAATTGTAAAAGGTAAAACCATTGGGTTAAAAGTAAAAAATCTAGTTTTTTTTTTTGAAAATTTCCCAAAGCACAAGTTACAACTTGTATTGCATGTTTTTGTTGCTAATTTATAATTTATAACTAGGATTGAGACCCGCCGCAATGCGGCGGGAATTCTTTAGTTATAACTAAGTTGATCTACGACCAGCACGTTATGTTAAACCTGTCAAACGGGGAAGAAATAGACGATGTAAAAACGTTCACCCACAGACGCACGTTGCGTCGTGTTAACTCGCAAAATTTAGAACGAAACGTAAAAAAGGTTAAACCAAAGACGCAGTCGATCTAGGACCCGCCACATTATGTTAAACCTGTCAAACAGGGAAAAATAGACGATGTAAAAAACGTTCACCCATACACGCACGTTGCGTCGTGTTAAGTCGCAAAATTTAGAACGAAACGTAAAAACGTTAAATCAAAGACGCACACTGTGATGTGTTAAGTCACAAAATTTAGAACCAAGCATAAAGCGAAAAATTTGCGGAAAATGAAAACTTTAAAGGACCAAAGTTGAAAGTAAAAAAAAGTTTTGAGAATAGATTGCAAAAGATAAAAAGTTTTGGGTTAAAAGTAAAAAAACAAATAGTTTGGGTTAAAAGTAATTTATAAAATACTTTAGGGTGAAAAGTAAAAAAAAAAAACTTTTTTTTTTTTGGAAAACCCCCAAAGCCAAGGTTACGGCAACTATATGCATAACCATTTTTTTCTTTGGAAAACCCTCAAAGCACACCCCGTGTTGCGGCGGGACGTAAAACGGTGTCAAATAGTACTAATGTCACACAACCGTTATCGACCACCAACACTGACTCGACCTAGGATGTGCGTGTTGCGACGAACCTGTCAAACATGAAAAAATATAGGTAAAAAAGTTGAACCACACATGCACGTTGCGCCGTGTTAACTTGCAAAATTTGAAATAAAACATAAAAAAGTTGAACCGCATTCGTACGTTGCGTCGTATTAACTCAAAAAATTTAGAACTATACATAAACCGAAAATTTGCCAAAGATGAAAAGTGTAAGTGACAAAAGTTGTGAAGTTAAATTGCAAATAATGAATAGTTTTGGGTTAAAGTTAAAAAAACAAATTATGTAAGGTTAAAATTGCAAAAGGTAAAAACCTTTGGGTTAAAAGTAAAAAATCAAGTTTTTTTTTTGAAAAACTCTCAAAGCATAAGTTACAAGTTGTTATGCATAAAAAGTTTGCTTATTTATATATGGGATAATGTTACATACTTACTTGAGTTAACTGCCATTTTCGTCCCTGTGGTTTGGTCACTTTGGCCATTTCAGTCCATTTTTCAAAAATGCGTCATTTTCGTCCCCCACGTTCTGGAAAGGTGTCATTTCAGTCCAAAAATCATAACCCAGTTAAGTCAGTTAGTAAATAAGGACTGATTGTGTAAATTTGTAACATAAAAGACCATTTAAGTAAATATTAAACACCACCACCACTAGCCCTGCCACCACCACCACTCCGCTGCCACCACCACCGCCACCACAGCCCTGCCACCACCACCACCACCACCACCGCCACCACAGCCCTGCCACCACCACCTATGTATAAATTCGTTATGAATTTATTTTAAACATATGTCTCAGTAATAGCTAGTGTAATTACTTAACTATGTAATTAACATTGTGCAGAATCTGCCGGCTGATCCACCATCAAGTATGGCACCCTGTAATGAGTCGGCTTCTCATGAGGCTAATGAGCACTGCGAACCCCACAACAGTAATCTTTTGGCTTCTCAAACAAACTTACCTATCGCTTATGAGACTTAGTGCTTCATGTTAAATTTATAATTGCTACTGATAGTTTTTAACTCGGTTCTTTTATGGCTGCCTTTTTCAGGCTCACTTGCATTACCCTTTCTGCATCACTCAGAAGCTTCAACATCTATGGCTTATTATCCAGATGCTTCATTTGATACTTCTGCTGATTGTTCGATGTTGGTTCCAGCTCAAGATTTTTCATCATTTTACAATCATGGAACTGGAACTAATTTCGAGAGAGCTAATATCAATGATACTTTTGGGTTTACTAATGGTAGTGATGGAAACCATCAGCTAATGGATGCAACTGGGATAAGTGATGGAATGTTTTACGATATGGAAGGCCCGTTGATAAATCTTTTTGGTGGATACTCTGACGGTTTCTATGATCCCCATCATGAGTTCTCTATGCCATGCATCACAGGCTCTAATGAACCGTTGTATTTTGGTTCAACAAATTCAAATCATAATGATGGCATGTTATTCAATGTTAATATGGAATCAGAGGAACATCTAATGCAAAATCTATCAAGAAACAATGCTGTAAATGATATTGGACCGCATGTCAGTGCTGAAGGTAGTAAAGTGGAAAACGGAGTGGTGGTGGTGGCAGCAGGGCTGTGGTGGTGGTGGCAGGGCTGTGGTGGCGGTGGTGGTGGTGGCAGCGGAGTGGTGGTGGTGGCAGGGCTGTGGTGGCGGTTGTGGTGGCAGCGGAGTGGTGGTGGTGGCAGGGCTAGTGGTGGTGGTGTTTAATATTTACTTAAATGGTCCTTTATGTTACAAATTTACACAATCAGTCCTTATTTACTAACTGACTTAACTGGGTTATGATTTTTAGACCGAAATGACACATTTCCAGAACGTGGGGGACGAAAATGACGCATTTTTGAAAAATGGACTGAAATGGCCGAAGTGTGGCCACAGGGACGAAAATGGCAGTTAACTCTACTTACTTTAATAATCTGAATTTATTACATATTTAAACACATAAGTTCAAGCTGATAAACTTTTCACTACACACCATCACAACTAGCACAACTAATTGTGTACTTGTGAATTGTGATTCATATGAAAGTGGACAACTAGTTTATCTACTCCTTCCATTATTGTGCTATCAGCTATGACCTCATATAACTTTGTTTTTAACACTTGTTGATTATTAAATTTTTAACTCAGACAAATTTGTTTTTAAAGATGGTTACTTTGTATATTGAAATGTTTAAAAACCGGACATGCCAATGAAGACTAACAATTTATTGGTCATATTAGGCGAATCGACTCCGAACTTAAAAACTTGCTGACGTTATTTATAGCTAAAAAACTAAAAATGTTTTTATATATCATCTCAAAATATAAACAAAATATTTTTATGTTGGTTATATTACCATATTATAAATTAACAAAATGTTTGTGCATTAAGGCTTGTACCTTAAGCATGGGGAGTCTTTCAAAAAAATTTGTTGATTTTTCATATGTAACCCAAAGGTTTTATTTTTTGCATTTTAACCTTTTTGTTTTTTTTTATTTTTAACCCAAAAGTTTTCATCTCTTGCAATTTAACCCAAACACATTTTTTATTTTCAACTTTGATCCATGTATTTTTCATCTTTTCCAATTTTTTCGTTTTACATTTTGTTATACTTTTCCGAGTAAACACGCCGTAACGTACGTGTGGGTTTCAAAGTTTTTCGACTATTTTTTTCTGTTTGACAGGACCCTCACAATGCGTCTATTTTTCCCTGTTTGACAGGTTCGTCGCAACACGCGTGGTATTAGATCGACTTAGTTATTCTTTTCTATTTTTACATTTCAGTCTTATCTCTTCGCATTAACATGTCGCGACTGTCATACATGGCTCAACGATTTTACGTATGCTTTTCGTTCGGTGTTATTTTTTCTTTTTATTTATTTTATTTTAACGAGCTTTTTCTGGTGTTGTTGATCGCTGGTAGTTGTGTAGCATCAGTGCTACTTGGCACGGGGTATCCCCTCCCCCCCCCCCCCCCTCGACGCCCCCGCAACGCGGGGGCCTTTAATACTAGTTTAATAGAATTAAGAAAAATATGTTGATTTTAAAAAATTAAAAAGTAATAATGAATATATCATGAAAAATGAAATTATTTTAATTTGGTTACCCATAAATATAACATCAAAAAAATATAATTTGGTTAGCAAAGACTTTAATTAGTGTAGAAGACGGTCGAATTTCAAATCTTAGAATCCAAAAAAATATATATTTTCAGAAAAAAAAAATGCTAACCCGATTCAACTCGTGCTAACCGAACTGACTAGAGGTCTGGTTCCTACTTCCTAGTCCTACCAATCAGTACAGTTTTAATAACATGATCGAAGACAAACTCGATCACAACTAGTGGTGCACAAATCGGGTTTTTTTAAAAACCGGTTCCGGGTATGGAACCGGGTTCGGGTAGGATCGGGTTTTACAAAATCGGGTTTTTTTAAAAACCGGGTTGGGTCCGGGTCCGGGTTTTCTACCAAAAATGTATACCCTATATACCTGGGTTCGGGTAGGGTTCGGTGTCGGGTTTTATAAAACCCGGGTATTATAATACCCTATTTCCGGGTTCGGGTCCGGTTCGGGTATTCATCGGGTAGGGTTCGGGTATTCATCGGGTTGGGAAACCCGCACCGAGTATTAATGCTTCTTTATATGTTTTAGTGGATGCTGCCTATTGAAATTTTAATGACATTTCTAAATTTAAATTCGATAATGCTAGATCGAATGGATAGTCCTGAATTGAATCCTTTTGGATTACATATACAACAATATATTTTATTTGCTATGTTACGTTTAACCCAAGTTCCATCAATTTTTCATTTTTTTGTATTACACAAACACCAATCGATCTTTCCAGCAAATAGAGGGGAATAATGACCAAATACTTCAAATATCATTAGAAACCTAATAATTAAACAAGATTACATCAAAGTGCATACATAATTTTGTTAAATCATAAGAACTAGAAGTCTTAATGCTTGAAAACATAGATAAAATAACATAGATAAAAAAACATAGCTATTTAACCGGGTATAAAAAAACCCAGTTCTGGGTATTTATAAAACCCTGTTCCTGGTATTTATAAAAACCGGGTTTCGGGTATAAACCAGGTATAAAAAAACCTGCTTCCAGGTTCGGGTTTTAGATCAAATATGAATACCCGGTCCCTACCCTATGGGTAGGGTCGGGTATAGAAAACCCGGTTTTTATAATACCCGGTTCCGGGTTTTTTTTTTTCAGGTCCGGGTTTTGGTTTTTTGTGCACCACTAATCACAACCCATCTTTTTCCATGATAAATTTCACAAGGTGACTTTAATTTAAATTCATCTCCCCGAAACAATTAACCTTTACTTGCAACGTTTCATGATTCAACATGCGTTACTGGTCTATTGATTAAATCGATTTATAAATTATCACGTGGTCGGTTTAACACATAAGGGTTTTGAGCGGGGATGGTTATATAAAAATCTAAGATTATAATAACTCGACTACTCATTTAGAACACGTTCAACTTATAATAACTCATGAAAAACTTGTTTGACCCAAGCTAGGGTTTGACCCAAACAGTGCCAACCCGACCCAACCCAACCCGCAGGTTTGTATATCAGTTTCATATTTCATCAGCAAACCGGATTGAACCCAAACCGATTTGATCCAAAACTGATGCCAACCAGACCCAACAACAGGTTTTGGGTATAGAGTTGGGCCCGAACCGGTTTCAACCCAACCCCAATTGATTTATAAAGCAGCTTTATGACCCGGACCAGTTTGGCCTCAAACCGAATTTGATCAACTTTGACCAACCAAACTGGTTAACGAACCGAACTGCTTGGCAAAGAACCCACCTCTAGTTTGAGTTGTTTACTAAATATTTACTGGTTTTCATATGAAAGATGAGTGATAAGTTGTCAGTTGATAAAGACTTAATAATCTTGATGAGTGATAAGTTGTCAGACTTGATAAAGCCATAGCAACATTACATCTCAGTCTAAGTACTATCTGGCATTGACTATCTAAATGAGATTTTGAACATCAAAAATTTCAAAGTCGACAAATTGAACCAAAGCCTGCTGCTATACTATTACAGTATATATACAAGAACTAATGAATGCAGAGAAAGAAACAAAATGGTAACTAGTAAGGTCGAGGTGTGTGTGTTTGTGTGTGTGTGCGGGGCCCTACACGAGAAAACGGACAAAATTGTAGAATCACATACTTGAGCTATCTCACAGGCATAATACACTAACTACTTTTCACAGTCATAACCCCTGCATCCTTGGCAAAAAAACCGAATAGTTTCAGCAAACCCGTCAATGTCATTGTCCCTTGCTAAACGAGTGCATCTGTTTCACCAAAAGGCAAAGTCATAATGGGTTCCGAGGTCATTTTCTTGTACGGGTCGGATCAGGTTGACCCAACAACACTTTATGTCCAATAACTAATGTGTTAGCTATGAGTCTATGATTATACAAACGTTTAGAATTCCAACAACTAATTCTTTGAATAAAATGATGTTGAATAAAAAAAATTTATATCTAACCTGTTTAACATCAGAAACAACCTAAATTAACCCATTTATAAGTAAATGGGCTGAAATTGCTACTCGGGTTTAAGTCAACATAGAAGTGGGTCTACGGTTACTGCATATAAGTCAGATTAATATTTAATCATGGGTTACCTCGCTCAACGATGCCTGTGTGCGTTTACAGCTTCACCACTTAATTCCCTCCTAACCAGCTCCAGGATTTCGATAACCTGCGACATACACGCACAAAGTGAGTCATGTGTGTGTGTGCGCTCGTATAACAACAAAGTTGAAAATTTCTAGTTAATTACATAAGTATCATCTTACCCCAGGGTAATGTTTCAAGACCGGCGAGTAATGGTCAAGAGCTATATATATCTTCTCAAGAAGCCCGCAAAGTGTTTCCACTTCATCACCCAAAAGATCAACCTAGATTCAAGAAAATGTCAAGCACTTAAAAAACACAATCTTTCCAAATTAGATTAAGAAATCAGAGGGAGATTAAGAAAATTGGATGAAGTACAGGACATAAAGATGCCCCAAATCTTGATATCAATAATCAATTTTACGCGACCAAAACAATATATATTAAATTTCATATTTACCCATCTTATTTTATTAAATACAATTTATTAGGTGACCATAATACCCTTCTCTTTCTCCTTACACTCCAAACTCTCATATCCTCCTAATGCAGGTATTAAGGAAAGGGTATAAATGTCATAAATATGAAAAAAAACATTATATTTGATATTATGATTTCTTAATGGTCAAGGATGATACCATACCAAGTTTGATAATGAATATTATACAAAAATTAATAAGAAGACTGATCAATTTAATTCCAAATAATATATAACATAAAAAATAGAGTAAACCTTAATTTTCGTCCTTGTGGTTTGCTGATTTTAACACTATTAGTCCAATAGTTTAAAAATTGCATTTATCATCCAATAGTTTGCATATTCTAACACTTCTAGTCCACCACTCTATTGGATGGCTGTTAAGAGTGGTGGACTAGAAGTGTTAGAATATGCAAACTATTGGATGATAAATGCAATTTTTAAACTATTGGACTAACAGTGTTAAAATCAGCAAACCACAAGGACGAAAATTGAAGTTTACTCTAAAAAATATGTAGTGTCACTAATTACTAAAGTGTCTCATAGATGATCAACCTAATTAAGTTGAATTATTTTGTATTCTACTATACATTTTTAGGTTCACACATCGTCTTAGTCACCAAATGCAGGCATAATTTGATTGCAAAATTGAGAAAGTAAGTTTTAAATGAAAATTGTAAAACACATAACAATAGAACTTCCAAGTATTACCTCTTCCTCAGCCATTTGAAGGTCACGACATTTCCTTTCGAGATTTTGTTTGTATACGAT
This sequence comes from Helianthus tuberosus, assembly GCA_030545235.1. NCBI lineage: Eukaryota > Viridiplantae > Streptophyta > Magnoliopsida > Asterales > Asteraceae > Helianthus > Helianthus tuberosus. The sequence goes on along the minus strand of CM060431.1, from coordinate 10,659,575 downwards.
ACCAGCGTTTTTAAGTGCGTTAGCTGCCATGACGAGAGAACTCAATTGAGTTCTTGAATTTTCTAACCTAAATAGTTTCACACAAATCCAAATTAATCAGTTATGTTTATGAAAACAACTCTTTGTTATATAAAGAAAATGGTTGTATAAACAACTGTATGTAATGGTGGCAAGATGAACAGGCCAAGTAACGGGTCGACCCACAAACACTTTTTTGTCCATAATTAATCCTTTTAATAAATGATTAATGCTATAATAGTGATTACAAAAATGATTAATGTTATAATAGTGATTACAAAAGTCATATAGTTACAATAACAAAAAGAAATCTTTGCGTATAAACGATTTAAGAGGTTATAATTATTGTATTTATTAAAAATCTACTTTCGGCAACTTTCATCTTGTTTGACCGTTTGAGTAGTCAACTTTTTTTTATGTTTGAGCCATTTGAGATTAAAATACAACACAACACAAATCAACCCACTTAGAGCTGCAAACGAACTGAACGTTCAGCGAGCAATTCGTGAACCGTTCGGCGGGAAGTTCGTATGTGTTTGTTCATTTAAAAAATGAATGAACGAACACAAACAAGAAATTTCGTTCGTTTCGTTAAATGAACGAACATGAACAGAGGCATGTTCGTTCATTTATGTTCTTGAACGTTCGGTAACGTGTTCGTTTATGTCTGTTTGTGTTTGATAGCTCATTAGTGTTTTCAAATTTTATATCTTATTTAAAATACTTCAAAATTCCGACAAATAAAATATTTAATAAGTATCATTGTATTGCATATGTTTAGGAACGCTCGTTCGTGTTCATGGACGTCCATTTGCGTTCGTTACCTAAAATCAACAAACGAACACGAACAGAAAATCTAGTTTAGTAAGTGTTCATGAACACATATATTCCTTAACAAACAAACATGAACAAGGTCTCGTTGGTGTTTGTTCAGTTCGTTTGTAGCCCTAAACCCACTTATAAGTAAATGAGACGAATTGCCACCTCTTATTGTATGTATGAAATAACAAAAAGAAAAAACAAGTTAAATACCTTGTGTAATTACTTTTAACATCCCATGTTAACCTGCGTTCGAAATCAACAAATTTGGCAGATAATTCATCAACAAGAACAACGACAGCTTCCATCTGCTTCCTATGTTCTCTCTCTTTTGCTTCAATTTGCGACATAAACCTCTGCTTCTCCTCAGAAAGATCAACAACCTTGTTCTTGTACTCGTTCGACGTTTTAGTCTCTTCCGTTACTAGCGCAAGCCTATGATTAAGTGAAATTATTTCCATTTCATCAGATAAAAGTTTTTCTTCCGCTTTTAACAACTTTTCACTCATTTCATCCAACTCCTTATTGGCCTTCAACAGCAATGTTTCACTTGATTTCTTAGTTTTTCTTAAATTATTAATCTCATCCTGCGCTAATGTTTCTTTTTCTTCCATTGAGCTTCTTAGCATATTCACTTGATTTCTTAGTTTTTCTCTCTCTTCAGCTTCCAATATTAAATCAGCCTTCATTCGCGTTGCCTGTGTTTCAAGAAAAACAAGTTTCTCACTGGCGGTTGCGTATTTTTCATGCAAATTCTCGACCTTTTGATTAACGTCCGTTAACGTTTCTTTGAATACAGTCCCCAACAGTTCTTGCATGAGTAATGATTCCACACGTGTGTCGATAACAGTATTTTCTAGTAGAACCTCATAAACATCATGCATTGCAGAAATTTGTACCTCTGATTCTTCTTTCATGTTTTGAATACAGCAATTTAGCTGACGAACAACACATTTGTAAACATCTGCAACAATGGAAGCTTCGATAAACGAATCTGCCATAGATGATTTATGTTTTTCGGAAACAACAGTTAACCGAGATGATAGATTATTCACTTCATCCTTTGTAACAGAAAGCGCGTCTCGAAGTTGGCGATTTTCTCGTAAAACGGTGTTGAGACTGACAACTTTATCACCTTCTCCGATAAATTCGTCACTTGCGTTAAGAATCTCATCCAACTTAGCAACGACATCCGGAATCTTCTTTGTTAATACTTCAAAGTCCTTATTATGCGGAACAAAAGACCGTCTTTCACTAAGGTATATCCCTCTTAACTTAATATAATTATCGGTTATTTGATGAACCTCCGCTTCATGATCCCGTTTTAACTTAAAAATATAGTTGTTGAAAAACTTGACCATTTCCTCCTTGTTCATGTGGCCTAACGAATTAGCATCAAAACTATCGGCATCATCAGGTTTTAACTCGGTTGACAGTTGACTTCTCAACGGGTTCCCGTGAGTCATATCGATATCTAACGAACCGTGAGATATTAAATGCCCCGAATCATTACTTGGTAGCAACTTCGTTAACGACTCTAGCTCGTTTCGTAGATCGGAAATGTTACTAAATTTCTCGGCCAAACGTAAATTTTCACTTCCGGCCTCTTCGAACTCGTCCCGTATGCATTTAATGGAACTTTGTATTACCATATCTTCAAGTTCTTCTTTTAATTCATGCTTGTGTTGCCATTCATTAAGTGAATTTTTAGAAAACATTAGCACGGTATCTACCATTTTAGACATGCTGTTCATCATCGTTTCAAGATTATCTACAGTTTTCTCTAAATCATACTCGTCTTTCAAAATACCACCCAACCCCACTATTTCATAAGATCCATTTCTCTTAATTTTACAACCCTTTACGCCTTCAATCTGTTTTCTAAGCCTCTTAAACTCATCGGTAACCGACTCTTTTGTTTTATCATGCTTCACTATAACATCTTCAAAACTCGCATACCCTATAAAGTCAGCACTTGACTCGTTTCGATCTCCGTTAAAAAACGAAATAGAGCTCTTTAACCTTTCGAGCTCCGACTCTTTAGCTTTGATTTTCTCATCGGCATCCTGTTCAACAGCACTAACCATACCTTTAATCACTGAATCACTTACCATTCGCGCAACCTTGAGTTGTTTATCAACTTCTTCTTCGATCATTTTATCCAAATCATCTAAAAACTCAACACCGACACTCTCATTGTGTTCCGTACCAATCCCAACTTGTTTGGATTCTAAATCATGAACTCCATCAGTACCATTGAAGCCCATCGTATCCTCCAACACCTCTTGGCTCCCCATATAGTAATATTAAACCTATTAAAGTATATAAACACATAATTACACCAACTACTATATAAGTAAACACAACTTTTCTGACAGATTAGAAGCCATACAACAACATGATTAGTTAATAGTTAGTAAATAAACCCTAAATGAGCGTGGAACCAAATAAATCGAAAATAGAACTACAACAAAAGAAATTAGTTAAAGCTAGAAGAATTACAGGTTCAACAGTAACTAATGACTCTTCAGCTCTATATACAAATTACATGGTTCAAGCTGCTCATGTAACCAAAAGTCAAAACAACTTTTCTGACAAATTAGAAGTTACAAACCTAAAACAGTTATATAACTATAAAATTAAACACGATGAGTAAGTAAATAAACCCTAACTTAGCGTGAAATCAAATAAATCGAAACTAGAACCACACAACGAGAAATTAGTCAAAGTTACAACAATTTCAGGTTCAACAGTAACAATTCTTCAACTAAATACGCAAATTAAATAATTCAATCTACTTATGTAACCATTAAACACTCTTGAAACTGAAATTGAACAGCATATGAACAAAGTCAACACAACTTTTCTGACAAATTTATAGTAACGAACCTAAAACAGTTGCAAAACTATAAAATTAAACACAGTAAGTAGGCAAGTATGCGAATACAAATAAATCGAGATTTAAACCACAACAAGAGAAATTAGTCAAAATTAGAACAATTTCAGGTCCAACAGCAACAATTATTCAACTAAATACATAAATTACACGGTTCAATCTGCTCGTGTAACCATTAAACACGCTAGAAACCGAAAATAAACAGAAAATCAACAAAAAATCAAATAAATCGAAACTGAATATACAACAAGAGAAATTAGTCAAAATTAGAACAAATTCAGGTTCAAAAGCAATAATTCTTCAAGTAAATACACAAATTACACGGTTCAATCAGCTCATGTAACCATTAACGACACTCGAAATGAAAATCAACAAAAAAGGAGCAAATTGAGAACAGCGAGAGCTGCGAACACTTACAGAAGTGATGAAGAAGATGAATTAATCCAGAAAACAGAGGTGAAGCAGTGAAATTTGGCGTTTGAGGTGTGTGAATGTTGTTCCGAATAGCTTTCTTGAGGATGAATTTAGGGTTTGTTGGGGGTGCGAGTGATTTTCGGTGTGTTTGGAGGAGAGAGAAGCGGGACGAGAGTGAAAAAAGAAATTTGGGAGGTGTAGCAGGCCCCTGTACTTTTGTGTATTTACAGTTTGTGATACTTTCTTTTGGGGATTTGCTGTATAACTTAGGGGCTGTTTGGTAGCCTCTTAATGACCATTCAGATGCTACCTCTAGGGCTGTCCAAACTGCTCGACGATCGAAGATCGCTCGACGATCGCTCGAAAAATGCTCGAAAAATGCTCGTTCGATTCCCGCTCAGTTTGTAAATGAGCCGATCGGATCGGTTCGATTAAAATTCAATCCGAGCATGAGCATAGCTCCGCTCGCTCGTCGATCGCTCGGTTTCGCTCGAATTATTTTTATTAATAATTAATATAAATATTTATATTATAGATTTTATAGATAAAAACCCAAAAAAATATAATAGCCAAAAAAAAACTAAAAGCCCAAATAACATTCAACCCAACTTAATATTTAATATATAAATCTAAGTATCTAACCCTAAATCTATTCTTCCCTAATCAGTCATATTCAAATTGCCGCTCTAATCTCGGTCTCACTCTCCGGTCTCCACAGTCACAGACTCACAGTCTCCGTCTCCGACCCTCTAATCGCCGACACACATATCACCGCTGTCTCTAGTCTTCAATCTTCGGACGGTCTTCAACAGTTCTTCAATGTGCTGTTTTTTTTAATCTGCTGTTTTTTTAATCTGCTGTTTGGTATGTTATGTTTCTGTTTGGTATGTTTGTTATAGTAGCATAGAGAAAGATGGAGATCGATGACATTCGACAGTTGGCAAAATTTTGATGTAAACATGGTTGGTGATTAGCTTGTTGTTTGTCCCAGGTCCTTTCTAGCTTCTTGCTAGTTGGGCCTGGTTGGTTGTATTCGCACTTTATTTTGTGTTGCTTTTGTATTCGCACTTTATTTTGTGTTTCTTATGTATTCGCACTTTATTTTATGTTGCTTTTGTATTCGCACTTTAAGTTAGAATTTGTTTTTGTTGAACGAAGCCTTATTATTCAATCGAGCGAAAACGATCCGCTCGCTTTTTTTAGGATTTGATAAAAAAATGAGCGAAACCGAGCCGATCGGATCGGTTCGATTCAAATTCAATCCGAGCATGAGCATCACTTTTGCGATCGGTTTTACAAATTTGATCCGATCGGATCGGTTGTAATTCAATCCGAGCATGAGCAGACCCTCGATCGGATCGGATCGGATCGTGAACACCCCTAGCTACCTCTTAATGGTTTAAAACATCTGAATGAATAAGAGGTAACCTCAAGTCTGAATGGTTAAGAGGTAACATCTGAATGGTAAATCATCACATGTCACATTCTTTCTACCTTCTCATTGGTAAAATTCTTAATGGTTCCATTAAGAGGTAGCATCTTAATGACCATTCAGAGGCTACCAAACAGCCCCTTAGACTAGAAGGTATGGGGGCCGGCTAGGCCCGGCAAGGACCGGCGCCGGTCCCCCACACCGCCCCCCTCCATCCTTCCCGGCTCCCACCAGCTGATCTCGCCGGCCCTCATTCTCTTTCCTTCTCTCACATATACCTATACATACATACATATATATACACAAAGGGGTTCATCCCCCACCCCCTTCAATTATCATGGAGGCCCATCCCCCACGAGCCGCCTGCGTGGCGCCTACGTGGAGGCTCATCCCCGTGGGGATGGGCCAAACCATACCCTTTAGTCTTATACGTATGTGTTTTGGATTTTGGATTCCCTTTTCGATTGGACTCACTTTTACGTGTTTTTTCGGTATGCGAATATAATGTATATATGTGTGGGCGCTGAGGGGCAAAAGTGAAAGTGCACTAATTTTAACGTTAGTTTACTAATTTCGTGAAAATAATGTTAAAAGAGGGGATGATTAATCATGCATCATGTGGTGACGTTGATAGCCGAAAGACAAGAGAGGACATGCACTAATTGGCATTTGTCTTAATTGTCGAGTGTTATGTGTCTTACGTCCAATGTTTGATGCAAAACTATCATCGAGCCGGGGGTCTCACTGGAAGCAGCCTCTATATTCCTACGGGGTAGAGATAAGGTTGTCTACATCTTACCCTCCTCAGACCCTACCTTAGCTTTGCTATTGGTGGAATTTACTGAGTATGATGATGATTTTATTGAATGTATATATTATATTTATTATGGGAAATGTCTATAGTGAATTTCAAGTTTTCAACTCAATTTGGTAACACTTCTATGGACGGTCCAAATAAGGTTTTATAAGTTCAGTCTTATTTGGTTGCTAACCAAGGAGGTGGAGAGATTAGTTTTCTAGTCGACTGTCTGTTCACTAGTCTGGTTCTCAATACAACGATGTATTCAATTTTTATAAGGTTAATTTGCTATTTCAACAAGTTTTGTGCACTTGTATATAAAAGCGAATCACATTATAACAATGGTTTAAAGCGAATCACATTATAACAACGGTTTAAACTTTACAACCGTGATTCATAACGCGATGATGTGTTAAACTCATTATAAAGAGGTGCAAACTTAAAAACATAAAACAGTTCATCTTATTTTTTTATCAAATAATGGTAAAACAAGTTTGGAATGGCAGTTTCAAAACTAGATTCGTCGTAATCTCAAACCTTGTCTAATAAATTAAACCTTTATCATCGTTTTTAATAAAAGACGAGTCATTATCCTTAGTTACATGACGATGATTAAAAATTTACCATCGTCATCAACATAAATCTTAGTTCCATGATGATGATTAAAAACTTATCATCGTCATCTAACATAAATCTAAATAATAATGATAAAAACAATTTCCACGTATATAATATAGAGTAAATTACGATTTTGGTCCATGTGTTATATCACTCGTACCCTTTTAGCCCAAAAAACCACGTCTTTTTTTCTAACATTTTTGGTCTCTAACACTAACCTCATCCATTAAATGTTAGGGGCCAAAATGGTTAGAAAGTGGTCTCAGATGTTAAAAAAAAAAAAATATTTTTTTAGGCTAAAAGAGTAAAAATGATATAACCAAATGGGCCATCGTAATTTACTCTATAATATATTCAATTGGAAATTTATAAGACTTAAATTATACTTCCAGAAACTTGTGACACCCAGTTTTCCTTTACCCACCATATGACTGCTACCCATCGCTACTCGCATTGGCATGACAACCATTCCCCACCTTTGAACCTCGTATTTATTAACCGAATGAAAGCTTTGAATTATATCCCATATCTAGAACCAGGAGTTAACCGACTTGAATGCAAACAACAAAACTAAACTAGTAGTTTACCCGTCCGCTGTCCGGGTATATATGATTAACATCATCCAAACTCACTGCTGTCCGGGTATATATGATTAACATCATCCAAACTCACTGTATATTTTAATATCACGATGACTACTTATCTAACTATTAAGAACATCAATAACTATGTCTATATTTAAAATAATGTTGACTTTTAATTTGATTTCAATTAATAACTACAACTCTTCTTGAATTGTCATACATACTAATTTATAATCTTACATCTAATTCGCACAATTTAAAATATTTAATTAATTATTTGTAATTGATTAACGTAGGAATTGCTAACACCATTAAATGAAGATAAAAGAGATCTATCAATGATACATGTTTACAAAAGTATTAAAAAAACTATCAACACAACCAAACGTAGATTATATTTATGTCATGAGAATATTATTTAAGAACATCAATAACAGTGTCTACATTTAAGATAATAATTGTTAGGGGAGGATTTTCTAACAATTAGTGATCCTTATTCGTTATCCTAATTAATGATCCTTACTTCTGTGACAGATAGTGATCCTCAGAAGAGCTTCAGGATCAGGGATCACTTTAAGGATCCTCGTACTGACGATTGTTTATTTGTGTTTTGTATTACTTCGCAGGAATAACAAGCTTGACTTGGTCTTGCAACGGTACTAAGGAATATTCCACGGACATTTCGCACACGATTGACCAAAAATGGACGTTGTGGAGAACGTGGGAGCTTGGCACAAAAATCGGATAGTTAGTTATTGTAGTTAACTTCTATTTTAAAAAGGGGTAACGAGCTAGAATAAAAACACTTAGCCATTTTCAGCTACACACTCTCATATACTCGCACACTTGAAGCTCTCGACGAACATTCATTCGTTTTCACTCACTTTTACACATTTCACGATAGTGATCCTTGTACCTAGCTCGTTACTATCCGAAGTTGTAAACATTTATTCATTAATTTGAGCTTGGTGATCGGTAGTTTCCATCACCCGGGGTTTTTTGTGCCGGAGATCAACTCTTGATCAAGGGCTTTTTCCCCGTATAAATCCTTGTGTCGTTTGTGCAATTCACATTGAAGTAATCCTTGTCATTGTTCTACATTATTAGCATCATACCCCGTAACAGAGAGTTTGGTTGCAATATCCTCATCAGATTTTTTGACCAAAACAGTTTGGCGCCCACCGTGGGGCAATTGGTGCTTCATCCTTAGAAAAATTCACATTTCTGTGCTTATTTCAGTTCACTACAACCGAGCAAATGGCTTCCTCAGCGAAGAATGCTTCAAATTTGATGCCCTTATTCACTTCTTCACAAGGCGTTCCCCCTTTGCCTCCACCACCTTCTGGATCCCAGAAGAATGCTGAGAATGCTGCGAAGAAACCAACTCCCATTTTCTCAAAACCTCCAACTTCTTCTGCTTCTTACACTCCCACTACTAGTGACATGTTTACTTTGATTTTGCAGATGAAGGATCAGATACGGCAACAGGATAAGACCAATGAAAGGATTCTCAAAGAAATCGGAGATCTCAAGAAACAAAAGAAAACGGCAGAGGATCATTCCCCACTGGTGCCAAAATCTTTGAATTTTGATACTCCGGTGATTACTTCCCAGCCATCAGTGGTTCCAGATGTTCAATATGTGGGTGGACCAAAAGGAGTGCACTACGGAACAACAACAGTGACCCAGGCATCAGGTTCATATTTCCAGCCAGCGAGATCCTATCCTCAGCATATGGGATCCCTCACGAATTCAGGAGGATATTCAGGAGTGCACCAGGTTCAAGGATCCTCCTTTGTTCCAGGATCATCCCAGGTTCAAGGATCCTCCTTTGTTCCAGGATTATCCCAGGTTCAAGGATCCTCCTTTGTTCCAGGATTATCCCAGGTTCAAGGATCCTCCTTTGTTCCAGGATCATCCCAGGTTCAAGGATCCTCCTTTGTTCCAGGATCGTCCCAGTTTCAGGGATCCTTCCAGATGCCAGGATCCTTGAGGAGTTTGCAAACAGGAAGTTCAGATGTCCATCAGGGAGATTTTATTCCAATGCAGACCAATGCTTCTACTGGTCCCTCGATCATTCCAGAGCCCCAACAATATGGATTAACATCCAATCTTCCTAATCTGAATCCAATGGGAGGTAACACTTTTAATAATTCTTATACTACTAACCATGGTCTTATGCAGGATCCAGGTATCAATCATGTCATGGCCAGAGAATTGCAAAAGCTAAAGGATATGATATCAAGTGTTTCAGGAGTGGTCAAACCTATCCCAGAGATTGCAGATGGGAGCCACAAGATATCTCGTTTTGCATCACCAATCTGTGATGCTGAGATACCCAAGAGGTTCCATGTGCCAACAATGAAGCTGTATGATGGTTCGACGGATCCTGAAGAACACATAGCACAATACAGGGAGAGGATGGAGATCAATCCAATTCCAGAAAGGTTAAAGGAAGCATGCCTGTGCAAGGTATTTGGATCCACTCTTACTGGATCAGCTCTCAAATGGCTGCTAAGTCTTCCTCCCTATTCTATTACCTCATTTGCTAATCTAGTTAACTTGTTTAATAATCAGTTTTCTTGTAGTAGAAAATTTGAACGATTAACTGGTGATCTATATAGGATAACCCAGGGTCATAATGAATCATTAAGGGATTACATTACCAAATTCAGTAAAGAATCCTTAGACATTCCCAACTTAGATATAGCTACGGCTGTTGAGGCCTTTAAAATGGGATTGCTTAGGGATTCGTCGTTCTATGATGATCTTGTTATGACACCATGCAGGAACTTAGATGAGGTAAGAACACGAGCACTTAGGTTCATTCGGCTAGAGGACGACAAGAGGATCCAGGAGAGGTTAGCAGGATCCTCAAAGCAGGATAAGCAAGGATCCTCATTCAGGAACAACAAGTTCAGATCCTACAACAGATCTGATAACCAGAACGTGCATTCTGTTGATCAAGAAGAGGATGATGAGGATTATCCTCCAATTTCCGAATATTGTTTTTGTGTTGATAACAATGAACTAATCCTTGCGATGCAGAACCTAGGTGATAAAGCTAGATGGCCGAGAAAAAATGATAGGCCAGCTGCAACTAAGGATAAATCAAAGTGGTGTGCATACCATGAAGATTTTGGGCATCTCACAGAAGAATGCATTGCACTAAGAAAGGAAATTGGATACTTGTTGAGCAAGGGGAATCTAAAAGAATTGTTGGGAAGAAAAAAGTCAAGGACTCAGGATCCTGAAAGGATCCCTGAGAAGGCTCCAGCCCCTCCAGCAGATGCACAAGTAATAAACTTTATTTCTGGAGGATCAGACATTTGAGGCACATCCTTCTCAGCAGCTAAAAGGCATGCAAAGGAAACTAAAATGGATAATGGAGAGAGACCTGTTCGAACATCAAGTGTCTCCGAAGGAAAAGTCATAACCTTTGATGAGGATGATCGTGTTGATATCCAGGATCCTCATCACGATGGTTTAGTTATTACTCTTTTCATTTCTAACCATTTTGTCCGCAGGATCCTTATAGACGGAGGAAGCTCAGTGAACATTATCCAGCTTGATGTTCTAAAGAAGATGGGTATTCCTGAATCGGACATCATACCAAGATCCTCCGTGCTCGTGGGATTTAGTGGCGAAACTAAGAATACCCTGGGGGACATTAAACTCCCAATATACATTGAAGGCCTACACTCTTATCAAAAATTTTGTGTTATTGACTGTTTATCTTGTTGTAATGTTATCCTTGGCAGGCCTTGGATACACGATATGAAAGCAGTCCCATCTACCTACCATCAATGTGTGAAGCTCCCTAGTCCTTGGGGAATAGTGAAGATTGATAGTGATCAGCTGGAGGCTAAGAATTGCTACACTTCATCGATGAAACCAGCCTCGAAGTCAAGGGAGCAATAGCAATCAAGGTATCCTCCAAGGGATGTCTTGGAGGCAAGAGAGCAGGATGTGGTAGAAATCCTCATGGATCCTGATGATCCTGAATCCAAAATCTATATCGGATCAGGGATCCTTGGCGAAATGAAAGAAGACCTCGTATCCTTCCTCAAAAGGAGAAAGACTACCTTCGCATGGAAACACGAAGACATGACTGGTATATCCAAAGATGTAATCACTCACAAACTCGGCATTGACAGGTCCTTCAAACCAATCCATCAAAGGAGAAGAAAGTTTGCACCGGAAAGGAATGCCATTATCCATGAAGGGGTAGAGAAATTGCTCCGGGCAGGTATGATTAGAGAGGTCAAGTATCAAAGATGGTTGGCCAATGTGGTTGTTGTTCAAAAGAAAAACGGAAAGTGGAGGGTATGTGTCGATTTTACCGATTTAAATAAGGCATGTCCCAAGGATCCTTTCCCATTACCCCACATTGACTCCATGGTGGATGCAACTGCGGGTCATGAACTGTTAACTTTTATGGATGCTTCATCTGGATTCCAACAAATCCAAATGGAACCATCCGACCAAGAGGATACAGCCTTCATGACTCCAACTGCTATATACTGCTATATTGCTATGCCGTTCGGACTAAGAAATGTAGGTGCAACATATCAAAGGCTGGTGAATATGATGTTCAAGGACCAGATTGGACAAACTATGGAGGTTTACATAGATGATATGGTGGTAAAATCCTTAAAAGCTGAGGATCACCTAAGAGACTTGGAGGAAGCATTCGATATCCTTGACAAATATAACATGAAACTTAATCCTTCAAAATGTCACTTTGGTGTTAAAGCAGGTAAATTCTTAGGATATATGGTGACAAAGAAAGGCATTGAAGCTAGCCCGGAACAAATCAAAGCAATAGTGAACATCAAATCTCCGGCCAATGCTAAGGATGTTCAAAGGCTAACAAGCAGGATAGCAGCTTTGAACAGATTTATATCCAAATCCTCAGAGAAGTGCAAAGAATTCTATGATATCCTAAGGAAGAACAAGAAATTTGAGTGGACTGAGAAGCATGAGAATGCTTTAAGAGCCCTCAAAGATTACCTATCCTCAGCCCCGGCTTTGATGAAACCAGAAAAAGGCGATGTGCTATCCTTGTATCTTGCAGTATCCTCAAAAGCAGTAAGTGCGGTCCTTGTTAAGGATCATGAAGGTACACAACATCCTGTCTATTATGTAAGTAAAAGTTTACTTGATGCCGAATCCAGGTATTCACACCTTGAAAAGCTTATTCTTGCATTAATTATGGCATCTACTAAGTTAAGACATTATTTTGAAACTCATGTTATCATTATTAAAACTAATTTTCCAATTAAGAATGTCCTCAGGAAACCAGAGATGTCAGGAAGGATGGCTAAGTGGGCAGTGAAGCTAAGTGCATATGATATAAGATATGAGCCTAGGACAGCCATCAAATCCCGAGCATTAGCTGACTTTGTGGCTGATTTCAGTAGTGACTTACAAGAAGAAGCTGAGTTAGAAGTCCAGCAGCTAGAAGAGACCAAGGATCCTTGGATACTCTATACTGATGGATCCTCAAATGTCAAAGGCACAGGGCTTGGAATACTACTAAAATCTCCACAGAGGGACATAATACCCCACTCTATAGCTTGTGAGTTCCAAACCACTAACAATGAGGCTGAATATGAAGCCTTAATTGCTGGTTTGCAAATTGCAAAGCATATGGGGATTAGGTATCTTGAGGTACATGTAGATTCATTGTTAATTACAAACCACTTTAATGGATCCTACTCTGTTAAAGGTGAAAAGCTAACCAAATATTTAGATATAGTCAAAAGTTTGGCACTCTCTTTTGTTTCCTTTAGTTTGACGCAGGTACCAAGGGAAGAAAATACAGAGGCTGATGCATTGGCTAACTTAGGATCATCCTTGTAGATCCCGGAGGATATCAAGATCCCTATTATCCATATCCTGACCCCGGCTATCGAGGATCATGAGGCTATGGAGATAGGAAATGATTCTGCAATTATCCCTTGTGAGGATACTCAATCCCATTCAGGATCAGGATCATGGATCTCACCAATTATGAGATACTTACAACATGGAGATATTCCTACAGGAGAAAACCCTAGGGCTTTCAAATCTAAGGTATCTCAATTCACAATTTTAAATAGTATGTTGTATAGACGATCTCTTACAGGACCATACTTGAGATGCATTGAGGATCCTGAAATCCAAGAAGTTTTAAAAGACTTCCATGAAGGAGATTGTGGAAACCACACTGGGGGCAGGGTATTATTCTCAAGGATCCTGAGGACAGGATACTACTGGCCAACCATGAAGAAAGATGCTGTGGAGTATGCTAAAAGATGTGATCCTTGTCAGAGACACAGCAATATCCTTCATCAACCAGCTGAATTATTGCATCCTATATCCTCCTCTTGGCCATTTATGAGATGGGGTATGGATATAGTTGGTAAGCTCCCTAAGGTACCTGATGGAAAAGTATTCATGCTTGCTATGACTGATTACTTCTCCAAGTGGATAGAGGCTGAAGCTTTTGCCCAAGTCAGAGAAAAGGAAGTTATATCCTTCATTAAAAGAAATATTATAACTAGATTTGGAATTCCTTCTGAGATTATATATGATAATGGTTCCCAATTTATTGGGGGCAGAACCACTAACTTTTGTGACAGCTGGGGGATTAAGATGATAACATCAACACCAGTCCACCCACAAGCTAATGGTCAGGCAGAATCATCCAACAAGATCATCATCAACAATTTGAAGAAGAAGCTTGGATCCAAGAAAGGGAAATGGGCAGAAGAACTACCCTATGTGCTTTGGGCTGATAGGACAACCCCTAAGAATGCTACTGGTCAAACGCCATTCTCTTTGGTATTTGGGGCAGAATCAGTGATCCCAACAGAAATGGTGGTTCCAACTGCAAGAACAAGTACCCGTGATCCTGAGGAGAATGATGAGAACTTGGCTCAAGACCTGGATACTATTGAAGAAATCAAGGATATGGCTAGGATAAGGATGGCCAGTTATCAGCAAAGAATGGCTGGTGCTTACAACAAAAATGTCAGGATCAGGAGGTTTCAAGTTGGAGATATGGTATTAAGGAAAGCATTTCAGAATACCACCAATCCTGCTGATGGAAAATTGGCTCCAAAATGGGAAGGCCCTTATTTGATTGAAGCTGAAGCAGGAAAGGGGGCATATAGATTGCTAACCATGGAAGGTGATTTGCTACCAAGAGCTTGGAACGCTGTCCACTTGAAGAAATATTTCATGTGAGCAGGATCCTCATGGAACAGATGATCCTCACGATAGGGATATCCTTAAAGGATCCTCAAAGTATCGGTGATCCTTACTTAGGTAATATCCTAAACTTGAACTATTTCATTTCTTTATTTTCTCATATAAGGATAAGGATCATGTATCCTTTATCCATCTCTCACGTGAGTTTAAGTTTTGAAAGTTCAGGTATCCTTAGCATAACATTGGTTATCCGCTAAAGCAATCCGTTCCTTGGGTTTAACCCCAGTTATTTGGGCTTGACCCCAGTTCCGCCTGTAGCGCATGATGATCCTGGTATAGTTCAAGGCAGTGGGACCAGTACTTGTTTTAGGGGCTGATAATTCCATTGTACTGGCTATGCCTAGGATCCTACGTATAATGGTATACGTACCATACATCCGTTCCTAAGGTTTCTAACGTTTTCACGTTAGCTAAGGTTTCTAACGTTTTCACGTTAGCTAAGGTTTTGGCATTTTCATGTCACTAAGTTTGGATAGTCGCCAGTTAGGGCCATACTCCGGTTTACATACGATCCTTGGGTTTGTCCCCAGTTATCCTTGGGCTTGTCCCCAGTTATCCTTGGGCTTGTCCCCAGTTGCTAACTCTTATCTTATATTGGCTTAGTCCCAAGTTATGATCTATTTCAGGTCCTTGAAGATAAGCAACTAGGGATCCTTGATCCTTACTTCTTTCTAAGGTTTATCTTACAGTTATCCTTATTATGGTTAGGATCCTAACTTGGATCCTCAGGTATGATCCTTAACTATTTTTAATTCTATTCATTATTTATTTGAATAACCCTTAAAGTTTGACAACTAGACTTGTGATCCTTAAAATATATTGCTTTTTTGGGATTCGTTAACTATAGGATATTTGATCGTGGATCATGCTCTAAACATTTTTAATCTGACTTGTTCAAAATTGTTTATTCAATAAATGTGCATCAAAACAAAGGAGAATTAAAGAAATAAAAGGATAACAATACAAGATAAGCGACAAAAGGTTAAGATTTTATTTATTAACAAAAGACTAACCCTTAAAAGGTTGTCAAAATTACCTACCCGAGCATCTACCAGCAAAACGTGGCCCGTCCGCTGGGGTAGGTAAAGGGTGTCCATGATAATAAGTTCAAAGATAGTGCAGGAATATAAAGGTGGCAGGATTACAATGGCTTCATCCCCCAAATAGAGGATCCCTCCACCAATTGCAATCCTGCCTATTGTCCAAAGGATCATACATGATCCTTAATCCTAAAAACTATTGTTCAAGTACAAACCATCAAATTGTTCGACATCACAACCACAAAAAGCTACTACCAAATTTAAAAATTGGGCTCCGGCTGCGTCTAAGAATGTCCATCATCGCCCAATCATGCAGCCTAAACCTTCGCTGCATTATCACCTCCAGCTCCACTTGTTTCACCACCTTCACCTTTGCCTCCAGCTTCAATCGTCAGGATCTCTTCAACCTCCTCAGCCTCTTCATCGTCCAGTTCAGCCAGCCTTGCCTTCCAGCCTTCGACATCCCAGGTACTCTTGTCAAAAGCAGGATCCTGAGCTTCCAAGGCCATTTGCAGCTTGGTCTTGTACATTGTTATGGCGGCAGAGACTTTGGCGTCTTCGGTGATCTCACGCTTCTCATAGTCAACATTGATCAGCACCTTGGCCGTCTCCTGTTTGGCATCCCGGACTTCCTTCTGAAGATCAGCAATTGCAAGGTCCTTAAGCACTGCAACCTGCTGGAGGTCGGCAATCTTCCTATCCTGATCCTCAACGTGGCCAACATAATCCTCAATCTCAGAGAATTTCTGCAAAAGGGATAAAGGATAAGGTCAGGATTAAGTGATCCTCAAATCAGCTGGATATATCAGCAGGATATGTCAACAGGATATACGAGCAGAGACAGTGATCCTTACCTCATTAAAGTACTCGAGGAATTGATGACGGATCAGAGGCAGACCCTGCAGATCCTCAGCTTCAGAGGCTTTTCTCTTCTTGATTGCCTTTCCTTTGAGGGGTGCCTTGGGGACCGAAGCTGTCGGACTGGTAGGAGCTTTTCTCTTGGAGGATCTGACAGTAGTGAGATCAGTGACATTGAACTTTGAAGCAGACTTGGTGGATTTTCCAGCACCTACACAACCAAAACAAGATAAGTATCTTTTCTTAATTTATATTTTACTATTTATTTAAATTTTAAACAAGGATACTTACTTGACATCGTGACAGAGCCTGAGGATACCTCCTGTGAATCTTGGGTTGTTGTCTTGAAAGATCTTGTCTCAGGATCAAGTTTCTTGAAAGCAAGGAGCCTCTCCTTAGCAGCAGGGGACAATCTGAGGTGTGAGACGGTGATAGCTGCATAACAAGAAAGCAAAAATATAAGTGATCCTTACATCAAAAGGAAGGGTTTCTGGTGATCCTTCTCAGGATCCTCCACCCTACCATGGGTAGCCCATTTCTTGGGTAGATCCTTTCCATCCTCAATAGAATCTCTCTTGATAAAAAAGAAACGCCACTTCCAATTAGCATCGTTCTTGGTGGCTTTGAAGATCGGGTGTTCCTCACCGGGTTTACGTTTAAACAAATAGCGACGAGAACCAAAGGTAGTAAGATCATACAGCTCTCCCATGTGACAACCCTCAAAATTACAGGTACTGTAATTAATTTTAATTACGTACTTAATAACTGTGCTTGATTACAACTGACAATTTAAACTGCTCTATGATTTTTATATCGTACATACACATGCATCATATTTTATACAGTCACTCCATTTATTACACACGAGCTTGAGTAATAAACTTGATGCACAAAACACAGTTAACACACTGAACGGATAACTTAGAAACATGTTGACAATGCCAAAACATAGCCAAACAATAGGTTGAGGGACCTATTTGACATTCTTTGAAACTTGCTAGAAAACATCGAGGACTAAAACCGTCGTTATTTGAAAGTATAAAGTTTAGGGACTAAATTGTTATTTTTGAAACTATATAAATACAAGGGTTAAAGTGCAATTACTTCAAACTATAAGTTTTGGGTTCTTTTTGTAAGTTTTGGAAACTTATTTTATAAAGAAATAAATATATAGTTTTGAAATAAAAGTTCAAGGTTCATTTGGTCATTCTTTCAAACATAAACTCTAGGGACTAAAGTTGGCTTTCTTAAACTCATTTTAACTAAAGATCCTAACCTGGTTAACTTTCATATAAGGATTTCTTTTTTAAACCTTAACTCGGTTAACTCTTTTAACTAAAATAGGTTAACTAAGTTAGTTCCTATATAATAAATCCCTCTTTAAACACTAACCTAGTCAGTCAAACTAACTGACTATTACAGGGACCATTTGTGACATTTTCAGAAACTTTAGGGACTGTTTTGGTCATTTTCGAAACTATTTTAACCTTATAAGTCTAACTGGGTTAGCCTATTATACAAGGATTCTTATTTTGAAATCTAACCTAGTTAATTATTTAACGGTACTATTGTAGGGACTGTTATCGTAAATATAGAACCACAGGGATCAAAATGTAAAATTCGAATTAAATGAATAAAAGGGAAGAACCGGGTATATACGGGATTCGAACCTGCGCCTTTCCGAAACCAACAACAAGCACAAACCAGCTGATCTATCAGCTGGGATGTGTTGAATATCGTTTTATATTATATATATGTACAATCTGAAATGAATCTGAATATATAACACAGAACTGCCAGCTACGGATTTGGACCCAAAATCCACCAAACTTTTGTTTATTTCCACCGAAAGCATCTTAAACGGTCTTTAACCTTTTTACAACTCATTCCCGCAATTATCCGACAAATTTTCGTGCTTAACCCACTATAACCGAAAGTTATAAAAAAATCAAAACCAATCGATTCCACTTATTATTGTCGGATCTGTGATCAAATTAATACTCTATATAAGTTCCTGAGATTCACACGAACATCCCACACCCTTCACATCTTTCTGAAACATCGAAATCACTCGGAAATCAAACCTGCAAATCTCGCCGGAGTCAAGCTCGCCGGAATTTAGTCGATACGTCGTTTCCAGACGTAACCGGAGCAATTTTATTCGTCTAATCGGTTAGTTCATGTTATTACAATGTTCCTGTCAATTTAATTTGAATATGATCCTAGTTTGAATCGAAATCGGAGCTGTTTGACTTCTGTTGACCGATGAATTGGGGAAGATGATAAATAGTGATTTTGTATTATTTTCTTTTATTTAACAATTATTCAATAATTCATAATAAATCGAGACTAACAAGTTAAAGTCCGAAAATTTTAACATATATACTTTATCTACTGATTCATTTATTAAAAATATTATGTTAGTCAAAATATTTATAAAACTAATTTTTACAATATTAAAACGGTTTATTACTAAATAATTCCTAATAAATCGATTTTTAGGAATTAAAATCTGAAATTTTCAGATAAATTACTTCAAATACTGATCTTTACATAAATAATTTTGTTACTCACATTTTATATAAATTTGATATTTATATAAATAAATCAGTATTTATACTTATTTATATAGTTTAATTTAATGCAATTAAATTATATAACTATATAATTTTGATCCAAAATTATTCTTATGACAAAAGATGCATTATTCAGAGTTTATATAATTTTAGAATCTGAATTTTTATTATGTTTAATTATTTAGATAATTAAACTTATATAAACTTATTAATGGTTATTTTAACCATTTTAATTCATTTTAATCATTTAAAATGATTCCAAGGCAATAATAATTATTTTAAATCTGTAATACTAAAGTTCAATAATTAAAAATGTTATTTTTAATTATTCAGATTTAATATAATTATTCTGATAATTAATCATATAATTATCATATGTATTCTTTTAAACGAAATATTTATTTTTCAAATAGTAAATATTTCAACCATATAAATTAATTTATAATTTTTATAAATTAATTATATCACTTGTACAATATTTTGCCAATAATCATTATATTTAATTATGTTATTATACTAGTTAAATATATTTGGTTTATTATTACAAATGTTTATATTAAATCATTTGTACAATTTGTGTAATTTTATTATTTATGATAAATAAATATTTTTCATAAATAATTCCATTACCTCATATTCACTTTCCGAGTTCTCTATTAGGTTATCCTAACCACATAAGTACCATTTAAACAAAACACTACCGAATCCTATAGATTTAGGATTTCCAATTATCCAATTAAACATTATTGTTGATACATATCCCATATTGTTGCATGTTCAATCAATTAGAGTGACGTGGAATCTTATTTCCAAGAACTCTCACATTTGCATACTCGTTAGGACTTACTCGTAATTAAGGTGAGTTCATGTCCCCCTTTTCTCTTAACTGTTTTCAGTTTTATACTTCGGGGGTGGAATACATGTTACAAATATTACAATGTTTACAAATGATATAATAACAAGAAACACTCTTGGTGAGAACGAGTACCAAGTATGTTACAACTATTACAGACATTTTATACATGGTATGGTTAGCTTAAGGAGGGTTTACTACTTAGATCATGTGAGTGGGTAGGTGGAACTTAAGGCCATTAATCCTCGTTGTAGGACCGAGGGTCATGAGCGGTAGATCTATTTGGGTGTAGCGAGCCCAGCTCCTGAGTCCACAGTACGGACCATGGGGTGACTTTGAGCCCGACGCACAAATTTGCTAGGTTTGAGTCTTCCTACTGCATTTCACACATATCAATGGCCTTGCAAACCATTGGTGATCTCTTTATTTCCTTATTGCTACATACCAGGGACTTTCATACACTGTTTACAAAGGATTATACATACATCGTAACAAAGGGACATTTATACACACAAGACATATTTTAAAGGCTTATACACACAGACTTACACATGAACTCGCTCAACCTTTTGTTGATTTTTCAAACTACATGTATTTCAGGGAACTAGCAGGATCTGGCAGGGTATGCATGTGTCTAGCTGCGTTGGATAAATAGATGTCATCCAAAGTTGTGAAGTTTGAGAAGTGTAACCTATTCCTGGACGGGTTACATATCTCTAAACCTCGTCTTATTTAAAGTCTTTTGGTGTCCTATGAAAATGTTTTAAATAATTTGTGGTGTGTAATGTCGATGTTTCTAAACAATGATATTGTGGTACTTTCTCACTATTTTTAATGGATGAACATCTCGTATTTTTATCATATAGCATTGTTGTGATTGTTGCTATGGTATTAAGAAGTCACACCAAATAAACCCACGCTTCCGCAAAAGCCAGGGTGTGACAGCTTGGTATCAGAGCCTCGATCATAGCGATCTAGGATTCATTCTTGAGTCTAGACTATGATCACTAGGGCTCTCATGAAAATGTTTTCAAACATTTTTACATTGCATACACTAAACGTCCAGATCCAGGGCACAAACATTTTTACAAACAAAAGGCACAAATACACATTTCCAAAAATTTATATTTCAGTCTTAGAGACTGAGGGAGTACAGCCTTAGAGGCTGGGGAGGTTCAGTCTTAGAGACTGAGGGATTCAATCTTAGAGATTGGGGATGTTTAGTCTTAGAGACTGGGAGGTTTGGTCTTAGAGGCCAGGGAGCTAGTTTGAGAAACTAGGGAGTTAGTCTTAGAGACTGGGTGGGATAATCTTGGGAAGACTAGGATGAATACTTACTTACATTGATTGTGACTTACATGCATTGTTGGATTATTTTATGCTATGACATGGGATGTTATGAGTTATTGTGTTATTACATACGCATATTACTTACTTACTATACTTACTATGACACTGGTGCCGACTATAGTTTTATATCGCTAGAATCTAAGAAAATACTTAGGTTAACTACTAGTAAGTTAGACATTCCGTACTCAATTGAACTGGCTAATGGGAAGCTAGTAGAAAGGAATGAAGTCATCAGAGGATGCGTGATAAAGATGGGAGAAAACGAGCTTTCATTAGACCTACTGCCAGTCAAGTTAGGAAGCCTCGATGTGGTAGTAGAGATGGATTGGTTGTCAAGCAACAGAGCCATGGTTATAGGGATTTAGGTTATTAGAAATTACTCTTGACCTAGACTATAACTTACCAAGACACTAACCATTCCACCACTTGATCCCTATTCCTTTCTCTCTCGCTGAATTATCGTGCCGACACAATTGCTTGTTTTATTCCATTTCATTTCTTTCTTTTCGTCATGCTGCCAAAACACGACAAAACTTTCACCCTGATTTTCAGGGATTAAACCAACACACGCGGTTCTTTTTAGTAATGGAAACATGCTACGCTCATACCTGTATACAATTTATCACAAGTTTATTCTCAACATTCGAGAGACTCGAACTCTATAAGATCTAGTCATAATACTTTCTCACACCATCATCATTCCTTTCACTTCTGAACTTTCCTCTGTATCGACCTAACCCACCGCCGTTGTCAGAAGTACCCAAAGTAACCCATACTCAAACTTTTCTTAGTTCAACAAAACCCAACATTCAAATGGCATATTTCCCAGTAACACATGCTGAATCCTCAACCGCAGCAGGAATTCACCCATTCCTTCGGTTTGCTGAGTTACCCATTCGTGAGAAGTATCAGAAACTCAAGAACCTTGAAGTTTTTACCATCGGCAGTATTGATTGGCATCGAATAGAAATGGTTGACCCCAGTGGATCACTGTCAATATTACTATCGCATAATACACCCTGGCGTCGTTTCTTCGACATCTTAGAGCCATCATATGATGAACTGGTATATGAATTCTTGTCCACTTTCTATTACAAACCTAAAAGAAGTTTTGCCGATGAATCCATTCATTTTCGGCTTTGTGGACAACTTCATAACATGACATTAACAGAATTCGCAGTTCGTCTGGGTATATATACCAATGAAGAAGTTAGACGACCCATTTTTACGAAGGCATCAACCTCCTATACCTATGTGAAAATGAAAGAATATTGGCGACGCCATGCATCAAAAGCATGGTGCGGTAACAATAATTCTATAAACTTCAAAGACCCTCGTTATCGGTATATGCACATTGTTTTAGCCAACACCATCACGGGGGGACGCCAAATTTGTCAACAAAGGGTTAGTTCAACCGGACTCTTCCATTTGCATAGTATTTTTGAGCAAGTTCCTTGTAATATTGCCCACGAGCTTGCTAAATATTTTTCTAGTCAACAATCAAATCCTCTGAGAAGTCTTATGGGAGGATCCTACATTACTAGACTAGCAAAATCTTTAGGTATCTTAAGTGACCAGGTTATCCAAGGATTATCTCCACCAAAGGCACCTGGGGTTATAAATCCTTACACCATGAGGCTAACCCCTATTCATATTAGTACACTATCACAACCATCACAGTCGGAGGGAGCTCCAGTCATCTTAGAGAATACCTTCCCACAAAATTTACAAGAGTCATCGTCACAATTTCTTCCATCGTCTTTTTATCGTTATGATATACAACCACAGCTGCCATACATACACGAAAATATTTCAACTGACCCACCCCAATCATTAGCACCAAACGTCTCGCAAGACTTCACACCGATAGTCTTCGAGGAGGCTCCAATGACGCAAGATGAATTGTTTGATGGAAGCATGATGATCCAAGATCAATTAGGATCGGAATCATTTTTGCAGTCACCGTTATCGCCACATTTCTTCCAGTCACTGATGAACGAAGTAGGACAACTACCACCAACTGATAGAGCATGCCCAAGTACGATGCCTCAAATGCATCTACCTCCAGATCGAGTGGTAGTTGAAATGGCTAGGTTAAGCAATCAGGTCCAAGACTTGTCAAGACAAGTACAATGGCTGATAGAAAGAAATAACTGGTTGGAAGACATGCTAAGACAATTAGCTGCTCGGAAGGAATTGACTCTACCACTTCCACCACTTTTTAGTTCTGAGTCTGAATTTGATTTTTGAACTCCTAAGACGAGAACAACCTTATGCCTAGTTCTCAAAAGGTGATTGAAGTAGGAATGCTTTAATCTAGTCTATAGTTTTAGAGCCTCATTCTTATGATTTGCTTGAAACTACTTACATGATACCTTAATTGCTTTTATTTATTCTTTTCCGATCTTTTAAACGTATATGTCACTTATGTGTTAACACTTAACATGCTATACTTATTCTACATGTACCCGTACGATTTATCAATATTAAACAATATATAAATTATACCTTACATACCTCAAGTGTATCAAAAATTTTCGTTTAACGTGTAAAAAAAATGGTGAAACCGGCCGTCCCCGGAATCGAACCCGGGTCTAGGCCACACCCTTTCGCGCGCCTAGCCAACCGAGCTAGGTGCCTAGTTTGTGAAATTTCCGTTTTGGGTTAAATATAAGCATATGTACAATAACTCCCTTACTTCTTACTAAAAGACACCTACTTATCCTCCTTATGTTGTTAATAATTGTTTTATTGCCCCATTAATTATGTGTCATTCTTGACATGTTTATACTTGTTTGTTTAATCTTCAAACAAATACAGTTTGCTTCGTATATTGATACTGAATGCATAAATTACGAACACATGTACTCTTAGTACAGCCTCACAATAAACTTACATTGTTTATGACAATCCATGCTTAGTTTATAATGCATACTATTAGTTTGATTTATGTGAAACAAAATTTCATTGTGCTTGAATGAAATACTTACGACTAATTTTGTTGTATACAAAACAAACGACGCTATTATTACGAATTTGAAATACGTTTTGATTCAATTGATGTTGTGCAATATTGATGCTTATTTGATTAAAACAATACCTCAATTTTATGGTTTCTCACTTAACCGGAAGTGCTATGTGGACCATGCAACGAAACGCGTAATTTTGGGTGCACACTTAATTACGGGGTTCGATGCATAAGAATCATAGTGAGCCTTGTTAAGTAAGGTGGCATATGAAAACATTATGTGGTTATGTGATTATCCATTATCTGCTCATTTGTACACACGATTGTTTGCATAATGTTTACATTACAAATCCAGCATAACATAGTGCCATGCAAAATAATTTCTATACAATGATAATTTCCTCAAAATTATCAGCACCAAACAATGACTTGCTTATATTGTTAATCATTACAATTCCATTCTATGATCTCTTTCGAATAAATTTCGGGACGAAATTTTCTTAACGGGGGGAGAATGTGACAACCCTCAAAATTACAGGTACTGTAATTAATTTTAATTACGTACTTAATAACTGTGCTTGATTACAACTGACAATTTAAACTGCTCTATGATTTTTATATCGTACATACACATGCATCATATTTTATACAGTCACTCCATTTATTACACACGAGCTTGAGTAATAAACTTGATGCACAAAACACAGTTAACACACTGAACGGATAACTTAGAAACATGTTGACAATGCCAAAACATAGCCAAACAATAGGTTGAGGGACCTATTTGACATTCTTTGAAACTTGCTAGAAAACATCGAGGACTAAAACCGTCGTTATTTGAAAGTATAAAGTTTAGGGACTAAATTGTTATTTTTGAAACTATATAAATACAAGGGTTAAAGTGCAATTACTTCAAACTATAAGTTTTGGGTTCTTTTTGTAAGTTTTGGAAACTTATTTTATAAAGAAATAAATATATAGTTTTGAAATAAAAGTTCAAGGTTCATTTGGTCATTCTTTCAAACATAAACTCTAGGGACTAAAGTTGGCTTTCTTAAACTCATTTTAACTAAAGATCCTAACCTGGTTAACTTTCATATAAGGATTTCTTTTTTAAACCTTAACTCGGTTAACTCTTTTAACTAAAATAGGTTAACTAAGTTAGTTCCTATATAATAAATCCCTCTTTAAACACTAACCTAGTCAGTCAAACTAACTGACTATTACAGGGACCATTTGTGACATTTTCAGAAACTTTAGGGACTGTTTTGGTCATTTTCGAAACTATTTTAACCTTATAAGTCTAACTGGGTTAGCCTATTATACAAGGATTCTTATTTTGAAATCTAACCTAGTTAATTATTTAACGGTACTATTGTAGGGACTGTTATCGTAAATATAGAACCACAGGGATCAAAATGTAAAATTCGAATTAAATGAATAAAAGGGAAGAACCGGGTATATACGGGATTCGAACCTGCGCCTTTCCGAAACCAACAACAAGCACAAACCAGCTGATCTATCAGCTGGGATGTGTTGAATATCGTTTTATATTATATATATGTACAATCTGAAATGAATCTGAATATATAACACAGAACTGCCAGCTACGGATTTGGACCCAAAATCCACCAAACTTTTGTTTATTTCCACCGAAAGCATCTTAAACGGTCTTTAACCTTTTTACAACTCATTCCCGCAATTATCCGACAAATTTTCGTGCTTAACCCACTATAACCGAAAGTTATAAAAAAATCAAAACCAATCGATTCCACTTATTATTGTCGGATCTGTGATCAAATTAATACTCTATATAAGTTCCTGAGATTCACACGAACATCCCACACCCTTCACATCTTTCTGAAACATCGAAATCACTCGGAAATCAAACCTGCAAATCTCGCCGGAGTCAAGCTCGCCGGAATTTAGTCGATACGTCGTTTCCAGACGTAACCGGAGCAATTTTATTCGTCTAATCGGTTAGTTCATGTTATTACAATGTTCCTGTCAATTTAATTTGAATATGATCCTAGTTTGAATCGAAATCGGAGCTGTTTGACTTCTGTTGACCGATGAATTGGGGAAGATGATAAATAGTGATTTTGTATTATTTTCTTTTATTTAACAATTATTCAATAATTCATAATAAATCGAGACTAACAAGTTAAAGTCCGAAAATTTTAACATATATACTTTATCTACTGATTCATTTATTAAAAATATTATGTTAGTCAAAATATTTATAAAACTAATTTTTACAATATTAAAACGGTTTATTACTAAATAATTCCTAATAAATCGATTTTTAGGAATTAAAATCTGAAATTTTCAGATAAATTACTTCAAATACTGATCTTTACATAAATAATTTTGTTACTCACATTTTATATAAATTTGATATTTATATAAATAAATCAGTATTTATACTTATTTATATAGTTTAATTTAATGCAATTAAATTATATAACTATATAATTTTGATCCAAAATTATTCTTATGACAAAAGATGCATTATTCAGAGTTTATATAATTTTAGAATCTGAATTTTTATTATGTTTAATTATTTAGATAATTAAACTTATATAAACTTATTAATGGTTATTTTAACCATTTTAATTCATTTTAATCATTTAAAATGATTCCAAGGCCATAATAATTATTTTAAATCTGTAATACTAAAGTTCAATAATTAAAAATGTTATTTTTAATTATTCAGATTTAATATAATTATTCTGATAATTAATCATATAA
The DNA here is from genome assembly GCA_030545235.1 of Helianthus tuberosus. Lineage (NCBI taxonomy): Eukaryota > Viridiplantae > Streptophyta > Magnoliopsida > Asterales > Asteraceae > Helianthus > Helianthus tuberosus. The sequence goes on along the minus strand of CM060431.1, from coordinate 10,632,342 downwards.
TTATCATATGTATTCTTTTAAACGAAATATTTATTTTTCAAATAGTAAATATTTCAACCATATAAATTAATTTATAATTTTTATAAATTAATTATATCACTTGTACAATATTTTGCCAATAATCATTATATTTAATTATGTTATTATACTAGTTAAATATATTTGGTTTATTATTACAAATGTTTATATTAAATCATTTGTACAATTTGTGTAATTTTATTATTTATGATAAATAAATATTTTTCATAAATAATTCCATTACCTCATATTCACTTTCCGAGTTCTCTATTAGGTTATCCTAACCACATAAGTACCATTTAAACAAAACACTACCGAATCCTATAGATTTAGGATTTCCAATTATCCAATTAAACATTATTGTTGATACATATCCCATATTGTTGCATGTTCAATCAATTAGAGTGACGTGGAATCTTATTTCCAAGAACTCTCACATTTGCATACTCGTTAGGACTTACTCGTAATTAAGGTGAGTTCATGTCCCCCTTTTCTCTTAACTGTTTTCAGTTTTATACTTCGGGGGTGGAATACATGTTACAAATATTACAATGTTTACAAATGATATAATAACAAGAAACACTCTTGGTGAGAACGAGTACCAAGTATGTTACAACTATTACAGACATTTTATACATGGTATGGTTAGCTTAAGGAGGGTTTACTACTTAGATCATGTGAGTGGGTAGGTGGAACTTAAGGCCATTAATCCTCGTTGTAGGACCGAGGGTCATGAGCGGTAGATCTATTTGGGTGTAGCGAGCCCAGCTCCTGAGTCCACAGTACGGACCATGGGGTGACTTTGAGCCCGACGCACAAATTTGCTAGGTTTGAGTCTTCCTACTGCATTTCACACATATCAATGGCCTTGCAAACCATTGGTGATCTCTTTATTTCCTTATTGCTACATACCAGGGACTTTCATACACTGTTTACAAAGGATTATACATACATCGTAACAAAGGGACATTTATACACACAAGACATATTTTAAAGGCTTATACACACAGACTTACACATGAACTCGCTCAACCTTTTGTTGATTTTTCAAACTACATGTATTTCAGGGAACTAGCAGGATCTGGCAGGGTATGCATGTGTCTAGCTGCGTTGGATAAATAGATGTCATCCAAAGTTGTGAAGTTTGAGAAGTGTAACCTATTCCTGGACGGGTTACATATCTCTAAACCTCGTCTTATTTAAAGTCTTTTGGTGTCCTATGAAAATGTTTTAAATAATTTGTGGTGTGTAATGTCGATGTTTCTAAACAATGATATTGTGGTACTTTCTCACTATTTTTAATGGATGAACATCTCGTATTTTTATCATATAGCATTGTTGTGATTGTTGCTATGGTATTAAGAAGTCACACCAAATAAACCCACGCTTCCGCAAAAGCCAGGGTGTGACATCCCAGCTCTGACATTCCTAGGTCTATACCTTCCTGCTCGATGATCCTTTCAAGGGTGTGCAAAACCCTCCAAATCATCGGCATGGCTTGAATATAAGAGATGCCGGTTAGGGAAAAGAAAGATTGGGTGAAGGCTGGAAAAGGATATGTATAACCTATGGTTAATGGAGTGACGGGGAAAGCAACCCACTTGTCGGAGATATGATCACTTAGGGCATTGGGGTCAAAAGGTCTAAACTCGGTGTTCGCCGGGAAGCAGTGGCGGATCCTATCGATCTGTGCATCATTGAAACAGCAACGTTCTTTAATGGAATCTTCAATGATCCCCTGGCTTTTCGGAGGGCTGTTCTTCGGGTGATCCTTGGCTGGGGAATTCCGGAGCAACATCTTTGATGGAATGATGGAAAGAAATGAAAACAGAGCAAGAGAGGGAAGAAGATGAAGAGGGAGAGTACCTGATTGTCTTCGGAATGCAGTTATAAAGGGAGTCTCTCTGAAAATTTAAATGCATTTGATCCTATCTCTATCTCCTATTTATAATCATGATCGTGCAGGGTTGTCACTTCTGTGACGTCATGGTTGCAACGGATAGTTCAACAATAACGGCTATATTTACGATAATTAGTTGCGGATAAGATCAAGAAAACATAACTCGCTCATTTTTCATATCACTCCTTATATTTTGGGGGCAATTGTTAGGGGAGGATTTTCTAACAATTAGTGATCCTTATTCGTTATCCTAATTAATGATCCTTACTTCTGTGACAGATAGTGATCCTTAGAAGAGCTTCAGGATCAGGATCAGGGATCACTTTAAGGATCCTCGTACTGACGATTTTTTATTTGTGTTTTGTATTACTTCGCAGGAATAACAAGCTTGACTTGGTCTTGGCAACGGTACTAAGGAATATTCCACGGACATTTCGCACACGATTGACCAAAAATGGACGTTGTGGAGAACGTGGGAGCTTGGCACAAAAATCGGATAGTTAGTTATTGTAGTTAACTTCTATTTTAAAAAGGGGTGACGAGCTAGAATAAAAACACTTAGCCATTTTCAGCTACACACTCTCATATACTCGCACACTTGAAGCTCTCGACGAACATTCATTCGTTTTCACTCACTTTTACACATTTCACGATAGTGATCCTTGTACCTAGCTCGTTACTATCCGAAGTTGTAAACATTTAATCATTAATTTGAGCTTGGTGATCGGTAGTTTCCATCACCCGGGGTTTTTTGTGCCGGAGATCAACTCTTGATCAAGGGCTTTTTCCCCGTATAAATCCTTGTGTCGTTTGTGCAATTTACATTGAAGTAATCCTTGTCATTGTTCTACATTATTAGCATCATACCCCGTAACAGAGAGTTTGGTTGCAATATCCTCATCAGATTTTTTGACCAAAACAATAATGACTTGTAATAAATGATAAACATGCAGGATACATATACAAAAAAAAGCAGATAATGTTATCAATATTTCACAAGTATATAATAAAAGAACAAAAAAAAACACAATGTATACTATAATATACAATAAATCATAAACATGCAGAATACATATACAAAAAAACTAATTGATGTTATCAGGATCTCCCAAGGATATTACACAAAAGGCAAAAAAACAAAATATATACTATAATTTACAATTTCGTTGGCAAAACACAAACCATTGTAAAAAACACAATGACTTATTATCCAACTATTAAGAAGATCAATAACCATGTCTATATTTAAGATAATAATGACTTTTTATTCGATTGCGATTAGTAACTACAACTGTTCTTATATATCGAATTGTCATACGTACTAACTTAAAATCTTACATCTAATTCACTCAATTTAAAATTTTTAAGTAACTATTTTTAAATTGATTAACATAGCAATTGCTAACACCATTAAATAAAGATAGATGAGATCTATCAAAGTTAGATCAACATAAACTAAATCAATTACAAATCTCTCTATGGTCGCTCGAAGAAAAGGGAGCCTATGAAGAACTAAACAGAAAAGTCAGCATCATCAGTGATAACAATTACAAGCGAACCTGGAGCAGCATCGGATAACTTGATGAAGTCCTCCACTCTCCCCCATCAGATTTCAAGAACAACGCAGAAGAGTTTATCACACAACTGTTGAAACAGGATCAGAAAATCTGCCACAATCCTAGCCGATCTGCAAAACAAAAGAAATAATGAAATCGCGTGGAAGAAGGCGAGAGTCGTTGAAATCTTAGGAAGTGTTAATTGTAGCGTATAATATTTTATACATATTTCACTCTTTAATCTTTCTTTATATTTAATTTAATAAAATTAACATCCATTGGATACAAAGTAAACACAATGACAAGAACACATAACATAATGTATAGAAAACCCACCTAAGTTGCAAAACACAACAATTAGACGCAAATAACACAATATATAGAAACAGTTGCAATACCATGGCTAATATTAACACTATCCATACCACCAATATTCAAGTATTTCTTTATTTAATTAAACAAACAATAAAATATAAAAGATAATAAAAGATACGCAATCAACATCATATCTATCACAATCAAAACAACTTCATCATCACCGGCGTTTCATATCTCCTTGAAGATCATCGCCGCCGAAGATTTGATCGACAAAAAGGTAACTTCCGATTGTAAGTCTTAACGGTTTAATTTCTATTAGATTTCTAAACCTCTGTTAGATTCTTAATCAGCCACATATGATGGTTACTACGGCGAATAACTTGTTTGTAGACGTCAAATCTGATTTTAGGTTTCAATCATCTTCAACCTCTCATATGTTATGTATAGTTGATATATATCTTATGTATTGCATGTTATGGACATTGTCGAACTAATGTTTACATTATAATGATAATAATATATGAAAAAGTTGCAATCAAACAATTGGGGGTGTTTGGGTTAGCTTATTTTGAAGCAACTTATGACCTATTAACTTATAAAAGTTAATAAGTTGTTTTTTGAGTGTTTGGCTTAGCTTATTTTAAAGGGTTTTGTGTGTTGACAAGCCATTTTTGAGAAGTCATAATTTCTAACTTCTCACTTGTCACTTATATAAGTTTATAAGTAATTTTTAAGAAGGAATCCCAAACACACACGGATGAAAACATATGATTCTGTTATAAATTTTTTTTATTTTTGGGGTTCCTTCACTAAAAGTACTTATTAACTTATATAAGTCATAAGTGAGGAGTTACAAATACTAACTTATCAAAAACAACTTCTCAACACACAAAAATAACTTGAATAAGCTAACCCAAACACTATAAACACAACTTATTAAATTTTATAAGTCAATAAGATATAAGTTGCTCCAAAATAACCTAAGCCATGTACGATTACGCTAAAAGAGATATTTTACGAATATATATATTTACTGATATATTGAAACGGTATACAAAAGAGATCTATTGCACATTATGAATTAGGAATAATATTCTCATGACATAAGATTACATTTTAACACACTGTGTATTAATACTAACAGTTAATATTAAATGTTATATATCACAGGTATACAAAAATGATTACGTCCTGCCTGTGTCTATTACAAAACCCTAAATCATTGAAACTGGTATGCTGTAATGCCTTCAATAAGTAAGTGTAAACTTCATTACATAAACTGAAATTAGTAAATGTAACTACAGGCATTACCAATTGAGTTTGTAAAGCTTGTGGGAGGAGATTACTGGAACCGGACAAAGATAACGATAAATCATGAAAGCGGAATAAGCTGTACAGCATGGCTGAGAAGTGTAAGAGGTGAAAGTGTTGTCACTGACGGATGGATAAGTATTGTAAAAGGTCTTAAATTGACAAAGAACACCTTATTGGTTTTGAGGATAATCAAAGAAAAATGTCTACAAATACATTGTTTCATAGAAAACGTTTGTGATGAATCGTTCTTGACAGTCAACCGTTACGGAGATTTAAAGATCATAATAAGTATAGTTATATGTTAGTAGGAATTTGTTTTTTGTTATACTTGTCAGCAAATGGAAAAAAAAGAATATATGTTTATAAAATATTTCACAACTTTTCAGGTCATTCCAGAAGCTTATGTGAACAAATTTTACTGTTACTGGCCAGTAAAAGATTCTTATAACATATACGCAGCAGGTCAGTGTTGGAAAGTTGAGACCGAAAAAATAAATGCATGCTACGTTTTTGCTAAAGGGTGTCCGGAGATGTTTGAATACATTAACATAGAAGAAGGTGATATACTGATGTTGATGAAAATAGACAGCGAATCGTTTGACTTGACACTTTATCGTAGCGGAGTTGAGGTTGTTTTTAGAAAGAAGGAGACAACTAAAGACAGCTCAGTTGTTGAAATATCTAAACACACATACTATGAACACTTCAACTCTGTAAGTAATTTAAAGTAAGTTAAAATAGTTTGCTAGTCAATACGACTTATTTACGGATGTTATCGTATAACAGATCTTTACTGATCAAGAAGACTCAATCAACCAATTGATTACTGGGGTAATGAGTTTACATATTTTTACAATACAATATATTGATCCTCAGATGTTAATGAATTTTAAAAATCTTGGATGCAGATGAATGATGAGAAACATGATGTGAATAAGAAAAGTGTTGAAAAAGAAAAGTTGAAGTCTGAAAGAAAGAGTTTTGTAAGTGAAGGAAATAACAACCAGACAAAAGAAGATGTAAGTCTTTGAAACATAATAACGGATAAGTTATTTGTTCATATTATTATACATTCTTAGTTGACGATTGTAGTTTAATTTGCTTTATTGTTACGAGCTGTAATAACAGGTTAAAAAGAAAGGTAAACAGATTGCATCCGATTCTACATCTGAAGAACCTAAACAACTGATATGCTGTACAACTTATGATCATTCTACTGTGTCAGCAACTGGACGACAAACACGTGATCGTTTGGTAAGTTAAGCATAAGTTAACAAAATATTGCAATAAATATTTCTTATACATTAACATATATACTATATATATATATATATTGAAAGGAAATGCATGTTTGAAATGATAAGGTTAACAAAAACGGGCAAAGAAGTCGGATGGCGTTGAAGGTAAGCAATGAAGACGAAAAACGTGTTGCGCATCAAAATTATGATCAAGAAAGTGGTGCGTATCAATTCAACAGGAAAGCAAATTATCGAATGGTATGTCATTTCTGTTATTTAATGAGAACAATTGACAACACCATTCATGAGGCTATTTATACGTACAGAATTATGTTTAACAATTGATATTTGTTGCTGCTGACAATTATATCCAACAAGGCTAATATACTTCTTAACTCTAACATCAATGCAGCGATTACCTGTAGAAGTTGTAAACAGGGCAAGGCTAACAAAGAAGGTGCATCAGATGAATGTCAGAAACATGGATGGGAAAACAGTTGCGAAGATAGTTAAGCGACAAAAGGACAGAAATGGATTTAGGTATGCGATTGAAGGGTGGCCAAGTTTCATAAAGGAAAATGATATTAGCGCGGGTGACAATATGCATTTAACCTATGTAGAATCAGCAAACCTCCTCATGTTGACGCATGTGGATGCAGTCAGCCAAGCTTAACAGTTAACGTTATATGCTAATGATGCAGATGTCTGCGTATATAAACTAATGCCTTTTGTCGTCATCATTTGATGGTTTTTGGTTGGACATGTTGGTACAGTTTATTGGTTTTTTTTTGGTTGGTTGGTAGTCTAACCTTGATGACAATTATTAGTATATTAGGGCATGGATGACATATTTTGTTTAGAATTATAATTTGCAAACGGTAGTCGAAGTTCATATTAGTTATAAATTTAGCTGTGTTTTCCTGTATACAACATTAGAAGTCTTATTGGTAATATTTCCATCATCCAAATACACTGCATATTTTAATATCATAATGACTTCTTATCCAACTATTAAGAACCTCAATAAGTGTCTCCATAAATAAGTGTCTCCATATTTAAGATAATAATGACTTTTTTATGCGATTGCGATTAGAAGCTACAACTATTCTTGTATTGTCATACATCGAATTATCAAACATAGTAAATTAAAATCTTACATCTAATTGGCACAATTTAAAATGAATTAGTTATTTGTAAATTGATAAACGTAGAAATTAATAACACCATTAGATGAACTTAGATAATATATATGAAAGTTAGATGTTTACAAAGTGTTGAAAGAACTACCGATGACAAACAAACGTTGATTATATTTACTGGCATAAAATATTACACACCAAACATATTATAAACATAATAGAACAATTAAAATAACACATTAATTTCGAATATTGATTCTCCATATACAACAAAATACCAACCACAAAAACAACCACAAACATAATACTATGTATATAACACAATGATAACAACAAACAACTAAATACAAAACCATAACTAAACATGTGGCGAAACTACAGTTTCAATATAGCTTGCACCTACAATGCCTTGTGTAAAGATGATAGGAAAATAACCATGCATCTTCTTTGCCCTTACGTTTATCTGAGCAACATCACCCCATTCGTGCACTATAATTAATTTGTTATTACCATCAATGTAGTGCACAGATGACCCTATCATCAACGGCATAAACACACGGGGTACAAAAGACACCACTTTCGACCAAGTATTATTTTGTAGACGCCACAATTGAACATCTACACTACACATTCCAATACTAACCAACATATGAAGTTCATCTCGTATAGTCACCAACTGACCTATAGATTCCACACTCAATGTATCTGGGTAACCTACATTTTCTATTACCTTCGACTCAACATCCAAACGAAGAATCGCTGTGTTACCCATACACCAGAATTTGGTCAGTACAAAATACAAACTTTTCCTACAAAACGTCCCAACGGACCAACTATAAACAGCAATATCATATGGACTATCAATTAAGAACCTTGGAGTTGACCATGAACCTTCACTAAACGAATAAATATTAACAGTCAACCTGAAATGAGTGCGTTTAATGTGCACAATTTTGTAATCACCAGCAGAGTCAACACAAAACCCAAGACTATCATCATCCATATTGTAAAATCCCTGATAATTAGAATTTCTCAGCATCTTGAACACACGAGTTAGTGGATTCCAAACAACCAAATCACCAGTATTACATAAGCAAACACATACCATGCCATCCAAACTTGCTAAAAAGATCACATTACATGGATGACAATTGAAGGGAATGTGAATATTATTGCCTAAAACACATCTAGGAGATGCAACATCAACATAACGAATCGCACACGATGATTTGTCAAGAGCAATTATTTTCTGGTCACCTAATACTCGCAAGAAACGACAATTATTCTTAGCAAACTCAAGAGTTGAAAGATAGGCTAACCACTCTTTAGACACAGCCTTGCACCGTATAACCTCCTTTGCCGGAAGTCTTGGAATAATCTTCATCAATATTAACAGAGATGGAAGATCCTTCATATTCACTTACGATTATACTTTAATTAAAAATACTGACGTTGATAGAAAGAGGAAGAAAACACATACGAAAAGCGATTCCTTTGAAAAATGAATAACTACATAGAAACTACCCCAATTAACAGTTGACACAGGTGAGTAAAACCTCCTAAATCTCCGAGTAGTGGTGGTAAACGGTTTTCACACACTATGGGCGATAGGGGGTAAATAAAATTAAATAACAATATATATTAAAAACCGTTTCTAATTTACAGGTAAACATATACACATACATGGAGATACTTTTTAATCAATCACATACACAAATATACTTTTTATTAATTAATCTTATTTTTATAAATTACTTTGTTAGTTGTCAAACATTGTGTTATTACAATTGTGAAAATAATTACATCGTAGATTTTTTTTTGGCATTGGGTTTTATATATTATTTTGTACTTTTTATAAAAATAATGGAAACCACAACTAAAAAATAGGAAGTTAGTTACACAATACAATATATAAAAATAGACACCTACAAAAAAAATCAAATATATGGAAAACAGAAAACCAATAACACTTTAATAAACAAAACATAAAATGACAATATTCTAGCAAAAAAAAAAAAAAACAAAAACAAAAAAATCCAGTAAGAACTATTCCTTAACTGGACATATTACAAAGTGGGAAGTTTCTAATTGTCCTTAACTGCACAATATGTAACCACTATTAAAAAAGAATGAGAAAGACAGCAAAAAGTAGGAATTAATTACACAATGTTATATTTAAATGTAGTCAACTACAAAAGAAATCAAATATATAAAAAACAGAAAAACAATGACACAATGATACTCAAAAAACACAATGACTATACTAAAAGAAATCATTCAAATAAAAACTAATCATTAACTGCACCTATTACAATGTGGGAAGTTTCTAATTCTATGTAACTGCACAATGGTAAGGGCTTCCAAGCTGCTCTAAGGGCTTGGTCTCCAAGGGCCCATTGTGTTTTTTTTGTAGACCTTTTTGTTTTTAAACCACAATCACATGTAATCATAATTAAATACGCACAAAGCAAATATTAAAATCATACACTCTCAATGAATATTTAACATGATAATATTAGCACATTAATTCATAAAGATTCAATCTCATTGTGACAAACTATACCACACATAAAAAACAACCACAAACATCAATTACTAACTGATCAAAACAACGAAGAACAAAAAAAGAACTACATAAAATAGCATAACTAAACATTTGGTGAAATGGTAGTTTCAAAATAAACAGATCCATTCACACCTTGAGTAAAGATGATAGGCAAAAAAACATGCTTTTCCTCTGCCTCTACAGTTACATCAGTAATATCACCCCATTCTTGAACTATAATGAACTTCTTATTTCTGTTGATATAGTGCACAGACGACCCAATCATCAATGGCATAGAAATAGCAGGTGGACAAAAAAATACTTTTGACCACTTTTCATTTTCAAGTTTCCACAATTCCATATTCACACTATAGAATCCCATACTAACCAACATATGGAGTTAATCTCGAATACTAACCAAGTGACCTGTAGCTTCCACATCCATTGTATCTGGGAATCCAACATCAGAAATTACCCTGCTATCAACATCTAAACGAAGTACACATGCGTTACCCACACACCACAACCTAGTCAATACGAAATACAAACAATTTGCACAAAACGTGCCTACAGACCAACTATAGACGTCAACATTAAACAGACTATAGTTTGAGAACATTGGAGTTGACCATGACCCTTCACTGAGAGAATAAATGTTAACAGCCAACATCATATGTGTCCATTTAATATGCACAATATTGTAATCACCAGAAGACCTGACGCAAAACCCAAGACTATCCTGATTCGGATTAAAAAAACCTTGTGAATTAGAATTTGATAGCATCTTGAACACACGAGTTAATGGATTCCAAACTACCAATTCACCAGTATTGATTAGGCAAACACATACCATCCCATCCAAACTTGCTAGAAATAAAATATTGCACGGATGAGCGGTGAAGGGAATGTGAACTTTATCACCTAAGAAACATTTAGGGGATTCATTATCCACATAACGAATATCACACAATAACCGGTTAACGGCAATTATCTTATGATCACCTAATCTGCGCATGAAACGACAATGATTCATAGCAAACTCAGGTGTTGAAAGATAGACTAACCAATCTTTACACACAACCTTGCACTGTGTAACAACTTTTGACGGAAGTCTTGGGATTATATTCATCAGTATCAGCAGAGACGGAAGAAACTTCACAATCATTGTTAATGTAGGTTAAATAACAAACACTTTGACAATCAATACAACAAATATGAAAAGAGATTCCTAAGAAGATGAAAGTCCAACAAATATTATCACAAGCAGTAGTTAACACACGTATATTAGAGCTCCTACAATTACGAGTAGTAGGTAGTTATTAAATAGATAACTATCCAGATTTTTTAAATCGGTTAAATTTTTAGTACACATTTACATTAATTTTATTTTTTGGCAAATATTCAGTTGAATAATAATTTACATAAATAGTAATAACAACTTTTGATTCAATCGTATTTTTAAGTATAATATGGCAACTTTCTCTTATAAATACATACTCGAAATATTTTGTTTCATTGTATGTGTTGCAAGTACTCTTTGATTGTTAGTCTTCTTTCTGATTTTTCGTGTTTGGGTTAACATGTATCGTCATGGTCCGAATTTTATCATAACTATACTTGATCCGCTATCCCTTCAACAGGTACATACCTTTCCGAATTATTTGTTTAAAGTAACGATTCCTATTGTTTCATCCTTTATTCAAAAGTAATTTGCCTTTTGTTTTTTGGTTTTCAGGCTATACCTATATGTATGAGTAGATTTATATGGATGAATAAGTTAGAATCTTCAATTGTTAGTCTTAAATTTGATGAAACGCATTCATGGTCTGTTGTTATCAAATTAATAAAAGATGTATTCTACTTTACGGACGGATGGTGTGAGGTTTTAAACTACTTCGGCCATGAATCTTTCTTCATGATTTTCAACTATCTTGGTGATCATACTTTCAAGTTCAACCTCTTCTCTCATGATCCAAATAAAGAGTTTGGAAAATCGTTTTGTAAAATTATTCAAAATCCTATACAAAGTCCAACGGTACGTAATTTTCTTATACATTTTATTTTTTATTTTTTGTTATTACGATTTATTAAAAAAACATAATACACATAAAATTGTAATAATTATTTTTTTACAGGTTCTACCAGATACTTTTATTTCAAAACATTATGATTATCGTTTACCGGATAACATGGTTATACTTAATGTATCCGAGTATCATCAATGGGAAGTCCGTATTAGAAAGATTGGGCCAAATTATTGTATTGCTGATGGTTGGTTTAAATTTATTGAAGATCTAAGGTTAAATCCTGGGGATATTCTGTGTTTTCAAAAAAAGGACGTGAATCATATTAATATTATCATATTCAATAAAGATGGTCGTCAAGTTTTGTTAAACAACACTCCTTTGATTGAGCCAGAATATGAACATATTAGCAATGTGGAAGGTTATCGACATGTTAGTGACGATCCTAGCTATCCTTTTTTTTGCAATGACAGTAACTCATCAATTGGTATTATACTATCCTGTTTTATGTTAATTTTTTTTTTGTTTTTTAGTGTTTTTCATTTAATAACATTTACATATTTTTAACATTTTTACAAAATGTAGATCCTTCCCAAGTTAATTACTGACTTAACTGGTTTAAATGAGTTTTCTGAAGTAAAGATCAAAGTTATTAAAGGAAATATTTGGGTTACGAATCTTCGTACACACAACATTGATGGTCAAATAAGGTTTGTCAATCAATTTATTATCTTAGTTATTATTTCTCATTTACCCAATGTGTATAGATCACTAACAAAATTTTTCATATTTTTTCTACCATAGGTACGGTGTTGTTGGATGGAAACATATACTTCAAGCTGAACAAATTTCCTTAGGTGACGATTGCTTTTTCAACTGGTCTAAAACGAATTCGAGGCTATTGGTTACGAAACTCCAGCAAGCAGAAGTGTTACAGCAATAGAGTTTCAGTTTATATTGAAAACCCGGAAAACATATATCTTACATTTACTTTTCGATCCCCCTTTTTTTATGTTTGTAGTACAATGCGTTGGTTTTTTTTAATATTTAAATTCAGATTGCCATGATAATTTCATCCGTACAGTCCGTTTATGATAAGTAACACAAATCTACTTAAAAAGAATGGTATACATAACATACAAACTACTTAAAAAGTACCAAAATAAAAAAACACAATGACAAAAAACACAATTGTATAACATATATGATTACACATAACACAGAGACTTCACGTTTACTTTTATTTTTGTTAGGATATGAGTTTCTTATGATTGACTTTGTTTGGCATAATTGAACAAATGAACGAAAGTAAAATGAGATTAAATGCAACGGAAGTGGAATCAAACTTTGTAAACACAATCTAAGGGAAAATAGTTTTCGTAAACACATGTTTCTCATTAAAACCCTGTTTGGGGGGTTTTGATCAAGGTTTTATAAAGGGAAAAAGTGAATGCTGACGTGACAACGATTACAAAAGTCCACGTGCCAAACCTTGGTGAAGGAATTAACAATGTAATATATGACACACACACATACACAAAAATAATGACATAAAAACACAATGACAAAAACACAATTGTATAACATATTTGTACACAACCAACACACGTTTGGTTTTTTATTTATTTATTTATAAATTATGAAACAATTTAAAAGTTAGTAAAATTAGATAAACCTGGATCTGGGTACACTAAACGGTTAATGACAGGAACGGTTACATAATGTAGAAACTGCTTGGGGAAACGATGCGAATAACTGAAGAGACACACGTTTACACACAGTTATTACTACACACACAAACCCATTCAGTTAACACGGGAAACATAAACTGATACACGCTTTATTACGCATGAATCAACGAAAAATATTAATAACCTTAGTAATTATAACATAATAATCCAATCGTTTTTTTTTTGTTTTTTTGTTTTTTTGAACGGAATAATCCAATCGCTTTACCGCCTATTCAATTCCCTACCCCTGACCACCTATAAAATAAACTAACCCATAAGTCCATAACACATCACCTATCTTTTAACACTAACTCGAAACATCTCTACATTCAACACAACTACAATCATGCCTGGATCACACTACCATTTCGGAGACACAACAGAGGCCAAGAAAATTATAACCACTGCACACTTTGTAGAGGATCAAAAGGATTCAGAAATCTTACGAACACTACAGAGAATGCATAACACCGCCACTGCAGATGTAGAGAGAAACAATACTGACATGAACTACAACGTTCTGCAGTATATTTCGAATGGGCTACAGAACGAAGATCAAATAAAGATTATACAATATCTGGATAAACAGTTACAGATAAAGAAAAACATAGCAGTTTCGTTAGAAGAACTCAAGGATACCTTGTGGGAGTACATGAAGACGAAGAACGAAAGGGTTACTATAATGAAAAACTATTAGAAACGTTTAATGATTACTTTTATTTTTTTTGATCGCTCATGTATTTGACCTTCTACAAGTGTATCCTATCTACTTAATGTAATAACATATTTAAATATTGACAATGTCTTATAACAAATTTACCTAATGACTCTATTTTACCATTTTACCAAAAATTTTATTTGTTTTGCTTAGAATTTAGATGTATTACATAAAGTAACATATTATAAAACACATGATCAAGTAACATATAGAAGTATGTATACTAATTGATTGTAAAGTATTAACACAGCTATAGTTAATAAACGTTTATTTTCTTACATAACTTGTGTAAGATTGCTCTACAATATTTAGGTTGATTATTTTACGTGTAAAATATCAATAAATATAAGACAGTAGATGAAACGTATTTGTTAATTTACAAATGCCTGTTGATATTACAAAAGAATTGTATTTAACGTATACCATTGTGTTATTGCCATTGTGTTAATAATAACAATGTGGTTTTGGGAAACATTACCATAAATACTGCATTTTTGTTATATGTTAACTTTGTTAAATATTAATCTAATATAAATTTATCTATTACAAAAGTAATTAACTATTATCTACACACAAATTGACATCTATGAACATTAATAACAGCCTAATACAAATAATAGTCACACAAAATACACCAGTCAAAAGCTTTGAAAGTAAATACAAAAAAAAAAAAAAACAAAGAAAACAAAACATTTCGCAATCACAAAAACGGCATTACAAGGTACAAACATAAAGTTAACAAATTACTTGAACACACAAACATACTAACTGCATTAAAATAAAATAAAAAACATAAGCATAAACCGTTTATGGAATGTGAACAGACAACGACGGAAACGAACTACTTCTTAACGCGTTTCACCTTCTCCAAATTATTCCTAAGTCTCTTCTTGTAGTTCCCTCCAATTTGTTTAGCAACCATAGAACCACCAACCGTTGAATTAGACATATTGTTGACAGCATCTTGCACTCCTATATGACTTTTGTTAGAATCAGTCATTTGATCATTTTGAACAGCACCCTACATGAAACATAGACAACATGAAACACTTCTATAATTTCTAAATTATTAAAATGATATACAAAAAACCAATTACCTCTTTATTGATTTGTCTGGCAGAGCCCTCATATTGCTCAGTACCAACAATACCCTAAATGCAACAAACCAACATGTTACACTAAAAAAATAACCAACGTAATAAGATAAAAATAAAACAATTTATTCACCTTCATCACAGATTGACCAACACTGTCATCATGCTTCTTATCATTACCAATATCCTGCCATAACAAAACAACCAATATTACATTCAAAGTACATAAAAAAAATAACCAACAAAATAACATAAAAATAAATCGATTTATTCACCTCCATCGTAGATTGACCAAAACTGTCATCATGCTTCTTATCATTACCAATATCCTGCCATAACAAAACAACCAATATTACATTCAAAGTACATAAAAATACACATCCGAATAAAAGAATCATTTACCTGAAGTCTCGCTTTAGTAAGGCAATCATTTACCTCCGTATCAATAATAACCTATATATAACATCAAAATCAATTTCCAGCTAACTAATACTATAAAGTTTAGAGAAAAATACACTTAACCTCTACTTCAGATTGCAAATGGTTGCCAGCTGTCTTGTTATCTCCAATAATCTAAACGTAACATACGAACCATTAATCAAATAACAGTAACAGTAACTTATATTACAAAGTTAATTAAGTCATGAAAATAATTAAAAGTTTGAAACTCACAAAAAACCAAACCACAAACACATATTGAGAATAAAAAACAAAATACATAAAGAGTTACCGATGACTGCGTTGACGGTGTAAGAGAATTATCAACTACTGAGCTAAACACTTCATCAGCCATCTCCCATTCAACATCTTTAATCTTTGCACACATTTCAGTTTCTTCATCAATTTGAAGAACACCAGCTGATGGAGGAGTGGCAGCATCAACAGATGTAGATATAGACCTAGGCTGTATAAGCACATTGATATCATCTATGAAGTAATGTTACTATTATCAAACAAACCAACTTACTAAGGTAAAGTCACTTAAACCCAAATAAAACAAATCATTTACCTGTACAACACTTTGGCTAAGGCTAGCATCTCGCCCATTACCAACAATAACCTAAGAAAACAAACCAATAATTAAACTAACTCTAATTAACCATATTAAGTAATATTAAAATAATAGTAACAGTAACCTATATTACAAAGTTAATACAGTCATGAAAACAATTAAAAGTTTGAAACTCACAAAAAACCAAACCACAAATACATATTGAAAATAAAAAACAAAAAACATAAAGAGTTACCGATGATTGCTTTGACGGTGTAACAGCATTATCAACTAATGAGCTAAATACTTCATCAGCCATCTCCCATTCAACATCTTTGATCTTTGCACACGTTTCGGTTTCCTCATCAATTTGAAGAACACCAGCTGATGGAGGATTGGCAGTGTCAGCAGTTGTAGATATAGACCTAGGCTGTATAAGCGCATTGATATCATCTCCGAGGTATTTAGAAACAGTAAAACGGTTGGAAAATTTAGGTGGTAAATTATAGGGATCGATCTTAATAACAAAAATAACCCTTCGAGAACATAAATTTTCATTCAAATACGATTCTATCCAATTTGGATCATCAACACCCTATAAAAAACATAATAAGCTATTAACACAACTGAACAAACTAATATATACTAATCATGCAAAAAATTCAACAACTAATAATTGTAAAAGGAAATGTAAAATAAACCTCTAACAAAGACTTATTAACTAACTCATCAGCAGTTATTTTAAGTAGAGATACTGCAGCTTCATTAAAAACAACACATGTCATCTCATCATTGGTACCATTAGTAACACAAAGTTCCAATTTGTATCTGCAAAACAGAAACGATTAATAAAACGAAAAACAAACAACAAATAAAATATTATAAAAACTTACACATAATGTGGATTGACAACATCTTCTTCACAGTTCCAACACAAATAGTAACCGTCAACCATTGACGCCTTCTTACGACATTTGTTACACTTAACATATTTCCAATCACTATGCATTTCCACACCACTTATGTTTGCATCAATGTTGAAAATTGTTCCCTGTACATGATTTAAAGTCAAAAACTAATGATTAAAAGTAAAAAAACTAACAAAAAATAATTTATTTGGGTGTATTAGCAATACAATACCTCAGCCACATCTCCTGCTGTAAGAAGGCTGTATATGTTTGCAATACTCGTAATTTGAAAGGTGGCTGCATTGTCTTCAATGATAGTAATTTGAGGAGACTCACTGAAAACAAAAAATACAACATATATAAAACATAAAATAATAATGCATCTAATAAAACATGCCAAATCACATAATTACATAATCCTGTAGGCATCAATTTCAGGTATAGAAAGATTCAAGTAAATTTGAGTCGCCACAGTTGTCATTAAACTTGTAGAACCTAATTCAATACAAACATTTAAACATAAGTTATAAATAATCAAAATTAACAATGCAACATATCCTATACATAACACCATACCCTTGTAAGATCGAACTTTGCAAGATGACAAAATAATAACAACTGTATTTTTTGCAATTCTTCGAATATAACCATCGCTAAACTGATTCACCAAGTGTCCCCATAATGAAACATTCATCTTCATATCACTGAATTATATATATTTAAGAATGAGATAGTAAAAATAAACAATATAGACGAAAGAATTAATATAGACAACACTAACATACTTGGTGTCAGAGATAACAATGTTTCGTACACCAGGATTGCAAGATGAAACAGATTCCAATTGATACTGAACAGAGCCCCATTCCCTAAGAACGCCAATAACATCTACACACACACACACATATATATATAACATTAGAAAACTTGAAGAATAAAAAACTAACAGAATAAAATGCATACATACCTGTAAGATATTTTTCATCATTAACACGATCGGCTAACAGATTGAATGGAAGAAAATCAAACACATATCGTCTGAAGACAGACGGATGCGTCGGACAAGTAGTAATACTTGTTGAATACAAGAACTGAATGAAAATATCGCACCGAAATGGACGATACATGGTACTATACTTATGAACAACAAACTTACGAATCCTGTAAACACATCCCTCTTTAAACGCATTCTGAAATAACCTCAGCAAGTTAGATGGAATCTTTGCATGAATAGATGAACCCTGAAAAAACATATACATTTTAAGATTAGATAATTACCAATGTAAAATCAAAAACTAAACAATATTGCATTACAAAGAAATACTTACTTGTGCATCAGATAGAATCATGTCAAACGAAAGGATACGATTTGTTTTAGGGTTGAACGATGTCCAAGCACGCGAGACCAACACATCAACTTGCCAGTTGTTGGTAAAATAAGCACGTAAATCCGAAATACTTGCACGATTCATTTTATAAAGTAATAGGCTGCAAATATATATAAGACTGCAATCAACATCACACATATAATCCATAACACTATAAACAAAGACTACACATATAGACCCATATACATACACACAAGGCTAATAATACTCAATAAAGAAAACATGTTACCTTTGAACAACCTAGTTTGACAATACCAATTACACAATACTATCAGCTGGCGATAATGGCAAATTATAAAAAACTTCCTTGTACACAACATTTTTAGTCATATTGTTAGGACATTTTTCTTTATTATCCACATAGAACTTTAGTCCAGCACGAGATGTTACACGAGATGCAGCAACATATAACTGTCCATGGGAGAACACGGGCTTTACTAAGTAAACACAAACATTATTAAAAGTTTGGCCTTGACTTTTGTTAATAGTCATAGCAAAACAAACTTTTATAGGAAAATGTCGCCGCTTAAATTCAAAAGGCCAAGACGAATTACTTGGAGTCATATCAATTCTACCAATGAATACTT
Source organism: Helianthus tuberosus (assembly GCA_030545235.1). Taxonomy (NCBI): domain Eukaryota; kingdom Viridiplantae; phylum Streptophyta; class Magnoliopsida; order Asterales; family Asteraceae; genus Helianthus; species Helianthus tuberosus. Next base: position 10,612,874 of record CM060431.1, on the reverse strand, counting down.
TCTCTCCAACATGTGGGCCTGTAATAATCGTACATTCAAGAACACGACGACTTATTTGACTTACAACCAACCGCGTCCCATTACACAAGCCACGTTGCATGTTTAGGTTACGCAACAAAATAACAGGTGCACCAACCTTGAGATGTAGTACATGATTCGGAACTCCAGAAAATTTCAAATTATTAAGAAACTCAGGAGCATACATAGCACGCAATTCTTCAACATTTTGTGTACTCACACATATCTCATCAACACTAAACAATGTATACATTTCACCTGGTATCTTCTCAAGAACATGTTGGTTAATCGTATCAACTTCATCATTAGTCGGACAAAGAATGCAACGTTCCTTCAAGTAATCGACATCATTAAATCTGTTCATAATATTAGGGAACGTATTTAACACAACGGACTCAAGATGTTTATCAGTTACAGAAATTAACATATCTCTTGGTATATGAATCCATGTATCATCATCTGATCCATCCACAGAAACTGAAGGAAGACAACCAGTCCCCATGTCTAAAAGCCATTTACTAAATTCCTGCATTTGAATAAGATCCCTACCAAAAATACTTGGATCACGTAAACGCATGTTAGTTGTCAAAGAAAACACTTTACATGACCTCCATATATTCGACGACTTGTTAATCGCTGAAGCAACAATTTCACTCCGTGAACCAAACTGAACAACAGGAAGTATCTGCCGAAAGTCACCACCAAATGCGACAACCTTTCCACCAAATACTTTATGCTCAGCACCAGCCATGCTGTCTCGACACACATCCCTCAATGTTCGATCAACAGCTTCAAATACATGGCGATGTTGTAGAGGTGCTTCATCCCAAATAATAAGTGAAGCATAATTGATTAACTTAGCCAAATCTGAACCAACATCAATGGCACAACAAGAGTCCTTATCAACTTCAATAGGGATGCGAAACCGAGAATGTGCTGTACGCCCACCAGGTAGTAATAAGGAAGCAATACCAGATGACGCAACAGTCAAAACTATCTCATTATTTGATCGAATACGAGCTATAAGGGTCGTCCATAAGAACATTTTCCCAGTTCCTCCACTACCTAACACAAAAAATACGCCTCCTTTTCTAGCCTGAACAGCATAATATATACTATCAAACACTTCCTTTTGTTGACTATTCAATGCAGCGTATTGCTTAATAAAACGTGTCCTTTCCTCATTAGCATCATACATTCTCTCAAATTGAACCAACCTGTTGATAAATCTATCTTCCGAAGTATGGTCAATCTGCGGTAAGGTTGGAAAGGAAGTCAACGACCGGCCACTCTGAATCAACACTTGTTCAATCTCTTTCATAGTATAATTCAATATTTCACCATCTGAGAAATTCAATGAAATTTTTTTCAAAATTGTTCGATATTTATGAAGAATGTCCTCTGATAGGTATTCATAACAATCAAAAAATAATTGTCGAGGATCACTAACAGTACAAAATAACAAAATTGTAACAAACAATTCACGAAGGCGATCCCCAAATTGCCAATGATAAGCCTGGCGTACAGCATCAACCCATTCAACATCATCACCCAAAAGACTTAATGCTTTACAAGCGGACATATACGTTGGATGTTCCACCCCGTCAACAGTTCGAATCTCTTTAAAACTTCTCGGACCACGCACAACATTTAATAGCATTCTAAGATAATACTTTTCACCCATCGTAGGACTTACATAATATATACGTCCAATAGTTTGAAATGAACCTTTACGGGGCTCCCACACTCTTTCCTTCTCATGCCATGTAAACAAAGTTGGGTATTCGGCATACGTCAATGTCCGGCCAAACTCATACCTTTCATTTGCAGCCATCCATTCAGTAAACTTTGACATTGCAGCTGTTGTTCGTTGTAAAACATCAGAAATTTGCTCATGATCCTTAAAATATACTCTATTACACCCTTCTTCATGAAATGGGAGTCTTTCAACAGCCACTGAACGATAATGCATGTCAAACTCAAATATCTTCCAACACGCCTCTGATGCTGAAATATACCTACAATTCATGTACTGCTCAATCTCATTTTCATGATTTAAAAGTGATGTAAATGTTGTTCTCCCACCTTGACCTTCCAATACTGCGGTAGCATGATCTTGACCTTTGTTAATATAGCTGAAAAGATATTTAACCAACATTCCTTGGTTACACCATTCAACATTGATATGGCAACCATACTTTATAAGCAACGCACGATTATAAGGAACAACATATCCATTATCTAGCATAATATCTTGCCGACCAACACGAACTTTACGTGAGTTATTACGTCGTCGATACGACGGCCACCCATCATTTCTAATAAAAGTTTCGTCACAATAACTCTTCGGAAATCCTTTAGTACATTTGCCATCATTCATACAAGGACTCGAAGGTCTAAGGTTACCACATGGACCATGCATCATATGAGTACCAACATTTAAAAAAACCGATTGGGTCACCCGATTCAGAAGGTAACTCAACAGATATAAATCTATCAATTTCATCCGGTGAAGAAATTTTATCAGCTTGACTAAGAAACACAAGAATGTGGCAGACCACGTTTTTGAAACTCTATTGTGTAAAGAACTGCAAAGACAGAAAAAAAAAAACACAATGTTTTAACACACATCATAATAACACATTAATCACATGTTAACATACAACCATTGAGAATAAAATTCATTTAACTTACCCGCTTTAGGAACACCAAAATGATGCTTTTTCCTTATGTCTTTCATGAGCTCATCAAGTTTGATCTTAAATACCCGTGCAACAATATCAGGTCTTTCAGATACTAAGTGACCCACTGTGTTTTCCTGCAAATGCTGTTGAATTTCACGCCATTTTGGGTTACACGTCATGGTAATAAAAAGATCCGGAATACCAGCCCAACGACAAATTGCCATCGCATCTTGATATTGTTGTATCATATGCCTAGGCCCCCCGGTGAAGGACGCTGGCAACACAACACGTCGACCTATAGAATCACAGTTTGTCTCACCTTCTAATATACGATCATGCAACCCATTATACAACTCCGAACGAATTGTTGTCTGATGAGTCTTGTACCATTGTAAGTCATGTTCAAGCACTTGCGTATATGCATCAACAACAAATGTAAGAAATAACCGGCCAGAACTATGCAATGTTTTACCTTCTCCCATTCTAACCATCAACCGAAAACAATAGTATTCTCTCAATGAAACATTTTTTCTTTTACTTTCAGCACTAATATTACTTAGAGGAATGCCCACATTAAAACCATCTTCTCCATACGGGAAAAGTAATGGATATTTGATGGGTTGGTAAAATTCCATAGCTTAATGGTTTTAATTTCGGTTAATTACACGAAGTTACTTTCTAGAATACACTACTTTGATATGGTTTGTGTTTTGCAGGCATTGACGGGTTTAAGGTGCATTTTGGAGATTTACTGAAGCTTTGGGTGGATACTAGAGAGAACATAATTGAAGAAAATGCAAAAAGTGGCAAAACTGAGCTGAACTATGCGCCAGAAACAGTCCAAACTTCATTTTGGCTTATCTTGAGCTAGAAAATGAGTTTCGGGGCTTATAATATATGCATTTGGGGTAGCTCGATGAGACGAATCAAAATATAAGGTTTTGAAAGGCCATAAATTGACGCATTATCTGCTGCACACCAGCTGATTAGTAAAAACGGGATTTTTTTAGAGAAAAGTCAATTTTGGAAAAATGGGAGTTACACTTTATTATTCCTTCAAATCCCATTTTTTTTTGAGAAGAAAAGACTATCTAACACATCTCTTTCATCTCTAACCACACCTAACATCATCATCATTCAAACCCTAACTTCCACCATTCCTCAAGACTCAAGGTCATGGCTCCGTGCTGGTGTTCATTGCCCGGTGATCGCGTCCATCCAACCATGAGCGGCTAGTCTCTTCGGTTTCACCCCGGTGTAGATGTTGTAAGATTTCTAGGGTTTATACATTTGTATTTTAATTTGGTTTTGTGACAAATTGTTTAGTATTTGAAACTTATGATAATTGTCGTGCATTTGAATTGAATTTGTGAATTGTCAAACGATGATAAAGTTATGACTTTGCGAAATGAATTTGTGCACTTATGCCTTATCTTAGGTTAGGATTTACATGTCTGAGGCAACGAAGTGCATTACGGTCCGTTGTCTATGACGTTGATAGCAATTGGCACCTAAGCTTCGTGATAGTAATCCGTTAATCACTATATGCAATTGAATCAAGTTAAAACATGTAGGAACTCTAGGTCTTACAATTATCGAACCGGGTGTGATCCGTTTTCCCAATTCTTGTTTTCAATTTAGTAATTTGGTTTTGCAATCTTAGTTAGTAAGTAATTGATTTTGATAAAAACCAAATATCGGTTCACTCCGATTCATTTTCCAACCAAATAAATTTATAAAAATTAGCAAACTTCATAATCACATTGTACATTTTTGTAAATAGTCTAACTAATCGAACGGGTCGTGCGTTACTGACCACATGCTCTTCGTGGATACGATACCCGACTTACCCTAGCTACTTAGGTTTAATTGGGTTTTTGACTGACCGGGACGACACAGTCACGTCAAAATGGCGCCGCTGCCGGGGAGCTAGTGCGCTTAATATTTCATTGCTTGTTCGATTTTAGTTTAGTTTTTCTTTCTTGTATTTTTGTGATTTTACTTTGGGTGGTCGAGCTTGTTTGTGCAGGTACATGTTTTGCAGGTACCATCTTTCAACATGAATTGGGTAGATGATGATGACCCATGTATATGTTGTGGGAGCAACTGTCATTGGGTTGAGGATTGTCCGATGTTTGAGGTTAAATACGGAAATCGTGGGAGGTATTGCTCTGAATATAGGCGAGAAAAAGGATATGTGAGGGTTTGCTATGATGATGACGGGACACCCTTCTATTATCCCAACTTTGAACCGCCTGCACCACCGGGGCAAGAAAATAACGCTTATCAGTCATGTCCTTGTTGTGGAAAAGTTCACATACATGAAGATTGTCCAGTGTTTTGGAAAGATCCAGTGTTTTGGAAAGGAAAAATAAAGTCCGGTTACAAGCCACCACCACATTATCAAGAATACTACTATAAACCCGAATTGCCACATTTCTCAAGTTACCGGGAGGAGTATGATGATTATTATAATGAATACCCTCAACCGGCATACGAGGAACCTCAAGATTCAATAATTTCAAAGCTTGATGCGATCCTGAATGTAATAAAAGATTCAAGGCAAGAAATTAAGATGGAATTGAAGAAGGATTTTGAGGTGAGAGATAAAGCTCACGAAGCATTGGCAAAGCAAGTGGGCCAGCTCACCGAAGAACTGGCTCAACTTAGACGAGACCAAGAGGTGTTGGCTAATGGTACCATGGTTGATGGTGATGTGGTGGAAGAGATTATGGATTTTCCGGAGCAAGAAAGCGATTGTTTGAACCAAACTGAAGACATAACGCCTGAAGACGAGTCAGAGCCAAAAGAAGCCCAAGTTCATCCCTACCTTTCTCCAATACTTATCACTCCAACCAACAAAGTTGGGGATACGGGTTCGGGTATAAGGATTCGAAGGGTGGCGTTGCAAGACATTGGCCAATTCGTCAAGAAACGACCCCAAAGTAGTTTAATACGCATGCCGCGTAAATTAAAAAGAGAATGGATCCGGCATGTCAACTACCGAGCGTATGTTGGGAACTCGGTAGGCAAATGTGCACTTCGACCACCATAAGAGGTAAATCAGGTATAATTTTTGTAGAGTTTGTATTATTTTCGTTTTATTTTATTTTCTTAGTTAAATGAACGTTGTGGGTGTGTTCCCTATATAACCCTCACGAGACCTACTCGTCCTCCCGAGCTATCGGGTGGTTTAAAAGGGCTTGTTGCATAAGCTAAATGCAACCGTGATTCCTACGAAAATGAGTTAGGTTTGTTGTTATTGTAAATTATTTTTCCACATAAATCAAAGTGAATTAACGTATGACTTGGTAATATTTTCATAAAAGTGGCAGAACTAGGTAACTAACAAGTTTTAATGGTTGTGAGAAGCATGCTTCTACACAAGGGTTGAGATTTGTAGGTACATCATGTTCATGAGACGACCGCTTTCTTGAAGAGATGAAGAGCACATGAGCCACTAGCGAGAAAATCAGGTGCATACGTTTCTTTTTACTTTTGATTTTTAGTTAGCTAATAAGTGGATTGTATTTTGTATTTTATTTTTTCCGGGGTGAAGTTTTGGGGAAGATAGTCATGTCACATCCCTTGTGTGCTTTAAAAAACTCTAATTCTTACACATTGAGGACAATGTTTACCTCAAGTGTGGGGATGGGGGAAATTTCAAAAATTTTTCAAAAATATCTTGTTTCAAAAGCGATCTTAAAGCACAAGTAACTAAGTCAACGAGGGATGTCACAACCCATTTGGTCTTTTGTCATGGTCAAGTTCAAATTAATAACATGACGGGTATTTAACGGGTGGTTATTTGGGAATAATCCGCCTAAGAAACTAGCATATCATGCATGTCACATACCATGCCCTTCATATATGTGAGGTTTTGAGCCACTTTTACATCATAGAATTACATATTTATGTTTCTTTGTTTGAGTGGACCATTAGTCATGTATTGTAGAACTTGCATCTTTTGATACGATCGAGACCATAGACCGAATACAAGCACGAGAATGATTAAGGCATTAGGGAAACATTTTCCTTTTACACCATTTTTATATCCTTACCCAAAAATTATCCCTTAGTAGCCAATTTTGAGCCTAATCCTTTCGTTTGACCACCCTATAGCCCATAGCCTTAAACCTTTTTCTTTTAAACCCGTGTGATGGAAATTCGATTATAGGAGTCAAGTTGTATAGTTATGAATTGTTTGTAAAAAAAAAAAAAGAGAAAAATCAGAAAAAGAATAGAAAATTATTGAGAAAAGAACAAAAATATGTGTTTTTAGTTTGGGAAATAAAAGGCGAAAAATTTTTGCCTTCTAGTTTGGTATTAGTAGTTAGTCGTGTTTAGAATAGTTGTTTTGAAATAAAAATCGAATTTTTCATCACCTTAGCCACTTTCAAATATCCTATTTCCTACCCTTAGCCTAGCCCCGTTACAACCCTTACAAAGACCTTATGACTTGTGCTTAGTATTCATGTTCAGTGGTGGAGAATGATTGAGTTGCAAGCCTATGCGGGTACGTGTTCTAATCGGTTTGAGTGATTATTTCAAAAGCGCTAATGAATCAATTATTAGCCAATTTTTAAACCGAGTGGAGAGAACATTGTGAGGGATGTACATGATTTATTAGTTTCAAGGGCGGGTTAATCTTGGATAACCGCTTTTACATGATTAATCATCTATTGCTAAATATGTGAAATTTGTAAAAAGTTTGAACTTTGGCATGACAATTAACCTTAACCTTAGTCTCGGGAATGGGGCGTGTGTTTCTCGTTCGACCCACGTGAAAGTGAAAAACAGATTTGCTTGAGGGCAAGCAAACGACAAGTGTGGGGATGTGATGGGTTGGTAAATTTCCAAAGCTTAACGTGTTTAATTTTACTGATTTGTGTGAAATTGAGTTTTAGAATACACTACTTTGAGATGGTTTGTATTTTGCAGGCCTTGATAGGTTTAAGGTGTATTTTGGAAGCTTTACGAGCTTTGGAATGAAGGTAACAAGGAAATGATGCATTTAGGATCTTACCGGAGCTTAAATAAGTGCATTTCGGTAACTACTTGAGAAAAGGGAAGCACATGGAAGCATATGGAAGTAATCGAGAGTGGTTTTAAGAAGAATGGTGAAAACATGGGATGAGAACGCAAGTTACTTCATTCGGGGCGCAATAGAGGGTGCATAAAAGTGTGGATTTCTGAGCAGGGACACATAATGTGTCCCTGAGGACACATAATGCGTCCCTCATCAGTTACAAATCGTAAAAATACCCTTTTTGACTAAAAGAAGTTATCATTCAAAGGAGTCTGGACACATACGAATTGGGGGGGTTTTGCTAGGCGATTTTGGGTGCTTTTTGGGGGATTCTTGAAGATTCAATCCATCCATTATCACATTCCATCATGTCTTGAAGATCAATCATAAACCATTTTGACGTGACCGTGTCGTCCCGATCAGTCAAAAACCCAATTAACCTAGGTAGCTAGGGTAAGTCGAGTATCGTATCCACGAAGAGCATGTGGTCAGTATTGCACGACCTGTTCGATTTGTTAGACTATTTACAAAAATGTACAAAGTAATTATGAAGCTTGCTAATTTTCTTTAAAGTTGTGTTTGAAAGTGTGAACCAACAACGTGATTCCAATTGGTTTGTAGAAAACGATTTAATGATGTTATTTAGAATGACGAATATTAAAACGGTAATTAAAATGGATTTGTGAACACTATTTAGAAAATAATCACACCCGGGTTTCGGATTATTAAGTATCTAGGGCTATTTAACACGAATGGTTTAATTATGTTATGAACACCAATGACTTCTTGAGTTTGTTAATTTGAAATCCTAATCTTAGACATCAACAATCGTCTATCATACGCAACCGGTGCAAGATAACCATCACAATATGAGACAATAGTATGTTTTATTAATCAAGAACAAAATTCAAACCCTAGCATAAATCAAAACTTTATGGTAGCAATCATCTCTCAATGTCAATGTTGCAAGAAAACTTAACAATTTTGAGTTCAAAGCAATACCAACAAACGATTCATACAATTTCAATCAAAGGTTAACAAATGTTGTATCAAACCAAAATGTGAAAAACAAACCCTAGAAACTCACAATCTTTCACCCGGGGATGATCTTGGGGAAATTAGCCACTCATGGTTTATGATTGATCTTCAAGACATGATGGAATGTGATAATGGATGGATTGAATCTTCAAGAATCCCCCAAAAAGCACCCAAAATCGCCTAGCAAAACCCCCCAATTCGTATGTGTCCAGACTCCTTTGAATGATAACTTCTTTTAGTAAAAAAGGGTATTTTTACGATTTGAAACTGATGAGGGACGCATTATGTGTCCTCAGGGACACATTATGTGTCCCTGCTCAGAAATCCACACTTTTATGCACCCTCTATTGCACCCCGAATGAAGTAACTTGCGTTCTCATCCCATGTTTTCACCATTCTTCTTAAAACCACTCTCGATTACTTCCATATGCTTCCATGTGCTTCCCTTTTCTCAAGTAGTTACCGAAATGCACTTATTTAAGCTCCGGTAAGATCCTAAATGCATCATTTCCATGTTACCTTCATTCCAAAGCTCGTAAAGCTTCCAAAATACACCTTAAACCTATCAAGGCCTGCAAAATACAAACCATCTCAAAGTAGTGTATTCTAAAACTCAATTTCACACAAATCAGTAAAATTAAACACGTTAAGCTTTGGAAATTTACCAACCCATCAATATTGCAACGACATGTAACTGGGATGAAGTTCAGAAATACGTTTCGCATTTGTACTACCACGGTCTTCAACAATAATATCACGGCAATCTGTAGGATTACCATCACCCGGAATCAATGCAGCAACTTCATTGACCGTAGGCAAATTAAATTGTCTCGCATCCCTTCTTCGTGTACCAAGCAGTCTAAGTCTAACAGGTTGCTGCGAAAAGTGAGTAAATCTTTCTTTGGCCATCCTAAAGCTCTGAACTAATGGATTGTGCCGATTAAGCATTTTAATTAAATCATTAACTAAACTTCGAATACATGCATCATCATTCCCAGACTGAATACACTTCTCAACTGCTTTTAATCGATTGTCAACCTCATTTTCTGTGTCATAAATATATAGTTGTGCAAATCTTGGCCGTCCATCAATATGCTGAGGTAACAAAGTACCAATCCTATGATGATTATGTCCATTCAACACATATGTATAGGGACCACTTCCATCATTAACATCCGAACAGACTTTACCACCAGTAGAAGTAAACGAAAACATTGAATTTAGAAGCTTGATATTCTCTTTAAACACCTTAGATCGCGGTTCACCATTCAGCTGTAAAAGCCGTCGCAATGGTTCCGGAGCATGCTGAAGTAAAGGTAAAACAACCTTGCCTTTACCACAACAAATAGAGAAAGTTGGATTAGACGGAGCAAGATATTTAGTACTTCTCTCACCATACCACAAGATCGCTTTGCAATAAGGACATACATATTCTGTAATTCCACAATCCCAATATGATACATCTCCTATACAAAATAAAACAATCATATAAGAGAAAGTTATATTTATCATTTTAATGAGGCATTCAAACAACTAACAGTCATCAATGAACAATCCATACTTGATGAGTTTTCATCTTGGTAAACACCAGCACAAGATGACCTCCGATTGTGCATAGATGGCGATGATGCTGAAACAAACTCCGAAGTTAAAGAATGTGATACAAAACGTGCATCACTATTCATTGAATTAGTTCCATGGAGTTGATTTGAATTTGGGCCAACTGCAATACACGTAGATACAATCAGATGTGTCCTAAAAACATGAACACGTTTACATTACTTGGCATAAAAAAAAATTAACAATACGTACCATAACAACGTCGTTGAACTGGCATATTTTCAATGTTTGAACCAGCAGGGCGATCTCGTAATCGAGGACAACCACGACGTCTAATATTACGGGATGTTTCATCAGATCGAAATGTCAACATAGATGAAGAAGACAGTGTTGATAATATTTCAGAATCACTTGCAATACCATGGTTAATATTAACACTATCTATACCACCAAGATCTGTATACAAACAACATTCATTTGATACCACTTGATGAATAATGTCAATGTTTTATTCTCCATCTTCTTCCTCTTCATATCTAGTCCTTAAATACCTCAACTACTCATACTGATAGCTATTACATACTGGAAGCTCTACACAATACTTACCAATCCATACATACATAATATCATGGATTATACCAAACAACCAATGCGCACCAGCCTTACACACTATATGCAAGCTCTGACATTTGTTAGAAGAATCAGCAGATAAACCAACAACATGTGAAAATATTTTGTAGTAAACTTCCTGTTATCACTGTATAAACTTGTTTTGCGTATAATGCACTCCAAAATACCATCTCACAACCCATCATTACATAAGCACAAAACACCGTATCCATACTTGATATCACTCTAAGAAAATAGACGACTATTATATAGAAACACCATCGGATCTATATACATACTTAGAACATAACACTGTTTCATGCAGGTAAAGCAAACATCTCGATCATAAATACGCTATTAATTGTCAAGCTATACCCTAATCTATTATTTATACTACATAATTTAAATTAACAAAACACAATAGCAACAAACATAGCTATAAGAAGACATGCAACCAACCATTAAATACATGTAACAACAAAAGAAAGCAATGAAATTAAATATGAATATGAAACACCTATACACACTATGAAAAACAAAATCACACATACATTGCTAAATAGATAGTAGCTCCTTTGATACTTCGTTTCCAACTACAACTTTTCAAAACCTATTGATAAGGGAAACTAAAGAACTGTAGTAAAAAATATTAAGACAACAGTTGGGTTATTAAAAACGGTTATCAAAGTTCAAATAATAATGGGGCAACATAATGGGTAGTTTTTGAACATGCACCACAATTGTAGGAATTATAATTGTCTTTAATTAGATAATATTATATATTTTATACAAAAACAAAGTAAACACGAAACTACCACAAATGAATGCATAACTTAAAATGCTAATTATAATTACAAACATTAGGTGTGTTAACCTAGCTTAAGTTTTTTTAAACAAAACGTGTTTTTATAGAAATGTAATAATATATACTAATATTGTCCTATACCATTTATGATGTTGATTACATTGTGTTTTATTATGGAAAAGATTGTGCTTATACGAAATCACTATGTTTAGAATAGTACGTTACCCTATTGCAATAGTCCTTATATACTATTTGTAGTTGTATGTATATTTTATACAATATTAAGCTCTAATAAAGGCATTGTGTTTTTTTATTAAAGCTTACTTTTTTTACTAAATTCTGATTATCAATGTAAACTTGTTTAAGTGGAAAAAAAAAGCACAAACACAACCCAAACTATATAAATCAAACACTCTTTTCTGTAAAGATGGCCTAACTTTAATTGTAAGAAATACAATAACTGAAACAAAAGCCGCTTTTATACAAACTAAAATACTATCCTACAAAAAAAAAAAACCCAGAAATAAGAGACATAGAAAAATAAAAAACAAACATGGGTACTAAAATCGCTCTAGATAATTAATCTTAACTTCCATGCAACACTTCACACTTTCGTTTGAAACCGAATTTCAAAACAGTCATATACAAGACATCCATCTGTAACTGCCAAACTACCTCATCGACCAACTTTTATTTAAAAGTTAAAACGACGGAAACCAGATATAATTATACAAACGAATGATATAATCAGAGGTTAAAGAATTCAAATATTCCTTTACGATTATATTTATACATACATACATATAATCATATATATATGCACCGCTAACAAACTTGAGCATAAAACATGGATACCCTGCTAACTGAAAATACGTGGAAGATTCATAAATTATGTCACCACACCATTTATTTCGTCAAAAAAAGATGACAACTAACCAACCACGTTTTGTTTTTTTTTTCTTTTTTTTTTTAATAAATTGAATAAATGAGACACTACGTGAGCTATAATCAATAGTTTAAAATAACACATCAAAATTTTAAGCTATGTTCAAACGACGTATAGTGATAAAAATATTTATATCTGCATACATTTTAATGTAATAGTTAAGTTAATCTCATCTTGACTCAAGTCACTGGATGCCTGTTGCAAAAAACACAATTAACATTATCCATAACACAATTCAAGATATTGTTTTGTCTTTTATTAATCAACTAAATAACCGAAATATTATTTTTAGAATATTTTAAATGTAGTATCTTTTTTATGTATTATATGTGTTTTCAAAAACAATGACATGAATTCTAAATTCAGATTGACTTTTTTTCAATAACATGGAACCAAAAATAAAAAAAAACATTGCAAGACTTCCGGTGACAAACACAAAAATGGACCCATGCTGTTTGAAATGTTTCAATGAATTTAATAAAATATGATAAATTTTAAGCTTGGGTTACAATTGTATAATTAATCATAACTTTGAGTTTATGTTTCTAATTTGAACTTATAATAAAATATGATAAACTTTAAGCTTAGGTTACAATTGGATAATTACTCATAACTTTGAGTTTATGTTTATAATTTGAACTTAAAAAAACTTTTGGTTATTTAAAAATTGAATATGAAATCACTATAACTTTTAGGATTTTCAATTAATGTTGTTAGTGATACGATCATTTTGGATGTAGCTTTCTTAATGGTTTAACTTGCAAACCACAATAGAGTTGACTTGATCATTTAACAATCTGTATATATAATGCCAAATCAAAAACACAAAACCTGTATACAATTTGTTACACTACCCGAACCATAAACTACATTACACATCATTAATATATTAAATAATACTACATTAAACATCATCCATATATCAAATAATAAAACATAATATCGAACATTAGAAGATCCTTACACAATAAACCACTATATTAACATTAAATTACTAAAATACTAAAGACATTAACATAAACTATAACCAAACATGATACATCAAAACACAAAGAAGAACAGAAGCTTGATACCTTTAGTAATTTGGAGACACAAGGCTCTCAAAATAGACAGACCCTTGTAAGGCAGTCATGTACTTCCAAGGAAAGTAGTACCCAACTTGCATAGTTTTCATATCTAACATATAAATATCCCCACAAGTAGTCATCAACAGCATTTCATCAGTAGACTCTACATACTCTACAAACCCGAGGAAACTCGATGGAACAACACCAATACAAGGCAGAACCCATAAGTTAATCCATTCTTCATATCCCAACTTACACAAACCAACTAAATACATATCATATTTATAACGCATAAAAATGTGAAGTTGCCCAGCAATACTGACCAAAGATCCATCAAAACCTCCTCCATAAAAATCACATGGTAATGGAACACTTGAAAATTGCTCTAGGTTAACATCAAAACATACAATTGACTGCACACAATCACCAGAACATGAATCAACAATGAAATATACACCATCCCCACACAATGTACCTAATGACCATTTTCCACCATGCTTAACAGACAGAACGTCCGTAATTTACCTCCAGGAATGTAGTCGGGTAGAATAAATATAAACTGCCTCTGTGCCACGTCTTCTTATAACATGTAAAACCTTGTACTCATTTGCAGAATCCACATAGAAAGCAGCAGAATCAGAATCTTTTTTTGAAGAAACCATGTGATTCACATGATGGAAAAGTTGTACTTGCCTGTGTAAGAGGATTCCAAATTAAAATTTGACAAGTCTCTTCCAGGCACACACATAACATTCCATCCAAACTCCCTAATATCATCAATTCATCTGGTCGGGTTTTGAATGGTTTAACAGACATCATTTTAGGACCACAAAAGCCCGTGCATGCATAAAACAATTTTTCAAGAGAACCACAACGATCTAATTTCGCAAGCACCCACTTGGTAGCTGACGGTGACGTACTACGACAATGAATTAATGGAAACTCTGGTGTGGACAGGATAGACAACCATTTTTTGCACACCAACTTGCAACGACCTATATCACTTGCAGAAAGTTTTGTAAAAATACCATACATTAATATCTCTACAAGCAACTCCGACATAACAAATATTGATTAACTGGTCACATTAGATCAACACATGTTAGTTAGTCCAATTCACTTTAACATCAAAGTGTAAATCATAGTTATGAAGAATAGAAGGCAAAATAACAAATTGAAGAAAAAATACTTACAAACAGCAACTTTTATTTGCTCAAAGATCTGGAACAATTCTGACTGAAATGATACCCTATAATCATATAAATAGGAAGATGTGAGAGAGAAACGTCAACCCATAAAAGACTGGAGATAATGGGAGAGAAATGCTTAATAACTAATCACGTAATAAAAGGATTAGTAACCACTAACATAGCAGTTGATTTTTTTTTAAACGGCAAAACTTCTATATAAATATATAAAAAGGCAACATAGCAAATGATATCTCCAACTTTCTAATACACTTTATCCGGTAAAATAACACAAAACAAAATTTATATCATGTCATATAAAAACGCAATAATATATGAGTCCCTGCCGTCAGTCTTCTGTCAGTTTGACTGTTTGCCAGTTGTGAAAAGTCTATTAATACCCCCACCCTTTAATATCTACAACCAGTTTCATTATCATCATCAACAGTCGCTCCCAACTCCCAATATCATCATCATCAACAGCTCTCCTCTCCCAACTCCCAAGATCATCATCATCATCATCATCTTCATCAAAGAAATCAACAGATCATCCTCATCATCTTCATCGAACATCGAACAGATCATCTTCATCTTCATCGAACAGATCAGGTTCATCTTCATCCTCATATTGGTCATTCGATGTGTTTATGTGTTTATATTGTGAAAAAACAGAGCGATGATTCTGGGTTTGATTTTGGGTTCCATTCGATGATTTTTCGTTGATTTTGGGTTACATTCGATGATTTGGGTTGATTTTGAAAAAACAGATTGATTTCATTCGATGTGTTTATGTGTTTATATTGTGAAAAAACAGAGCGTTGATTTTGGGTTCCATTCTATGTTTTTGGGTTTGATTTTGGGTTCCGTTCGACGATTTTGGGTTGATTTTGAAAAACAGAGGGTTGATTTTGGGTTCCTCATTTTGAATGTGTTTGAATGTGTTATTTTGATTGAATGTGTTCCTCATTTTGATTCGATGATAACAGTTATTTGGGTATTTTGGATTTGATTTGATGATTTGAATGTGTTATTTGGGGTTAGGGTTTAGGGTTGAATGGATTTTTGGTTTGATTCTTGTGGGTTTAGGGTTGAATGGATTTTTTGGTTTGATTCTTGT
Source organism: Helianthus tuberosus (assembly GCA_030545235.1). Taxonomy (NCBI): domain Eukaryota; kingdom Viridiplantae; phylum Streptophyta; class Magnoliopsida; order Asterales; family Asteraceae; genus Helianthus; species Helianthus tuberosus. The sequence continues at coordinate 10,596,814 of CM060431.1, read as the reverse complement.
TCAAAATGCATCAAAACAGAGTGGTATTTGGGATTAGGGTTTAGGGTAGCAATGTGTTTTGGTTTGAATGTGTTTTGTTTTGTTGTACAGAATGTGTTTTGGTTTGAATGTGTTTAGGGTTTAGGGTATCAACTGAGTATTAAGAACTGATCGGATGTACATAATGTGTTTTGGTTTGAATGTGTTTAGGGTATCAACAGAATGTGTTTTGGTTTGGTTTGTACAGATTCTTGTGGGTTTAGGGTTGAATGGATTTTTGGTTTGATTTTTGTTGTACAGAATGTGTTTTGTTTTGAATGTGTTATTTGCAATGTGTTTTGGTTTTGATTCTTGTGTGTTCATCATATTGATTTTCGGTTTGATTCGAATGTGTTCCTCATTTGAATGTGTTTTGTTGTATTAAGAACTGTTGTATTATGAACTGATCGGATAAGATTCGAATGTGTTCCTCATTTGAATGTGTTTTGTTGTACAGAATGGCTGCGGATGTAAAGATATGCAAAACACCAACTACGAAGGCGAGAACACTTGACAACCTCCTAGAAGACGCGGTGCACATAAGGAAGTGATTGATATGAATGATTATAACCCCAGTGGAGCTCTTCGATTTTCCTTGAAATTCCAAAGCTCGCTAATTACATATCTACCACTGGGGTTATATTCATTCATATGAATGAATATAACCCAAGTGGCAGATATGTAATTAGATACACTGGGGTTATATTCATTCATATCTGGATCAGCTTCCCGAAGTGCACCCGTCAGTAAAAATCCACAATTGCTTGTGGTCGTATGACGTTTTGTCTCTGTATTGTATGTTACGGTCTTTTGTTATCGAGTCTGTAAGTTCCGTCAACTCTACGAAGTTGGTATGACGTTTTGTCTCTGTATTGTATGTATAAAAAGTTTACATTTAATATACAATTTAGGCTTTAATAATTTGTTATATATAGTATAAATTTAATTATTAGATTTCTTAACAAAAAACCAAGAAAAGAATTTAGGGGCTCAGGTTAATATTTCACTCATACCATAGGGACGCAAAGTGTTATTAATATATGCAAAAAGACGGTCTTACCCCTGCCTCTAACAGTCAACCTGACGGCAGGGACTCAAAGTGTTATGAAATGAATACCACAGGGGCTCAGAATGCAAAAAATTGTTTTTAGGGGCTCAAGTTGATGTTTGGGACATACCACAGGGACGCAAATTGCATTTTACTCTTTTTATTTTAATGGAATGTTTTGGTTTGTTTCTTGAAAGTTAGTCTGGATGAATTGTGTTTTTTATTATGGTCGTTTTTTTATTGTGGTTATTTAATCATATATTATTTCAAACATTTAATATCTTCAGTTTAATTTCTTCGAGCGACCATCCGGAGAATTGTAATTGATTTGGTTTATTTTGATGTTAAATTGTGCCTGAATATAGACTTACACTTGCACACATGAAAAAAACACAATCTCAAACAGCTGCTCTGTGAAAAGCTGTCCACTGCCATAACCACTGTTTTGTTCAAACATCTGCTCTGTGAAAAGCTGTCCACTGCTGAAAGTCAACCCCTGTTCTCTCATTTCCTTGGATATCACTGTTGTTCAAAATCAGTGTTTTCATCCACTGATATGCTATCCACTGATAGATAAAATCACCCACTGTTTTCATTATAACCGTTGCAACCACTGATATTGTTGAATCATGTTTGTTCATTTGAATAATTATGCTTTGTTTTTCAGTTTGCTGGGTTGGACAGTGTTGCTCTAATGAGAATGTACATTTAGAAGCAAGTTTATGATGAAGTTTCTGTTATTATTTATGATAATGTGTGTTACTTAGCCACTCAAGTTGATGTTTCACACATACCACAGGGACGGAAATTCCATTTTTCTCTTAATATAAAGTATTGAAAACATATATAAGTTAAAAACTGGAAAAGGCCCCACATTTAGAGTTCATTTTAGCCCTCCAATAATAAAAAACACAAAAAAAAAACAAAAACACAATAAATAAAAACCAATAAATAAATAAAACACAATAAAATAAAAAAACACAATAATAACCACTCCTTAACATTATGGGTTATACCTGCTAAAATTTATTCAAATAATTAACTGCCAAGTTACACATCACATATTATCATACTACTTATGTAATTACAAGAAATCAACAATTTATAATACACAACATACAACTTACTCTAAGAAGTTGATAACCATATATATAACAAAGAACATAAGCAACTAAAATACCATACAAAAATAAAATATCTTCTAACATTACCAAAGTATATTACAATACAAATGAAAAGAGCACCATTCTTTATACACCAACTTATAACGGCCTACGTCTCTTGCAGTAAGATTTGGCAATATCTCAAACATAAGTCAGTCGGAATCTCTAGCATGGTAACACTTTCCTACAATGTACATCCCAAGCTAACCACACCATGATACTATCCGCTTTAGCCAAGACGTTCCAACATCTCCTCACTGATTTAAAACGCGTCATGATGTTGAATGTATGAAGAGCCTTACAACGAAGCCTTCATTCCCCTTCACAACCAATGTGGGATGTTACAAATCACACTCCTTACAGGTCCCAACATCCTCGATGGCACACCAGACCAATCCCTAGTACTAATACCATCTGTAACAGCCCAACATAACCACACCATCATAATGTCCACTTTGGCTAGGTCAAAACAAATCAATACCAAATCAAGGTTCTTTAAAGAAACAAAACATTTATATATTATAATTTAAAACAATGTTATGCATCATTGTTTGTACTTTATGCTTATAGGGTGACTTTTTGCGATGGTTGGTTGCACCTATAGTTTAGGATTGCATATATGTATTGTACCTTATGTTTTATGAGTTTAAAAAATGCTTGGTTGTATGATCATACGCCATTATATTTTATTATTATCTTTATTTTTATTATTATTTATTTCATCTTTTATGCGTTTAAAAATTTTTTGGTTGTAGATTCATAGGACATATATGTATTGTACCCTATGTTTTATGAGTTTAAGAAATGTTTGGTTGTAGGTTCATATGATATTATATTTAATTATGATGCTTCGTAGCTTGATTTAAAAAACATGTAACATATATGATTTTGGGTAATCCCAACATTGTTGTGCAAACTTTTACTACACAGATTATGTGGTACTTTATATATTAAATATGGACAATAAATAGATTGTGCTGGTTTTTTTAAGGCACCAAAGCAATCGATTGAAACATGACAAAACAAATAAGAACAAACATTACGAAAGTTGAAATATAACAAAACGACAAAACAATACATCATTTAAACTAATCACCGCCTCAACGTGTTTAGTTATATATATTTATAACATTCAACACAAAACGGCACCTTAATTGGTGAAGAACAATATATGTCACACGCATAACACACATGACCGGGACAAACAGAAAAACCGCCATCAACATCACAACCATCAGTGACCTCTACATCACAAACATTATCTACATCTCCAGTTTCGATATCACTACTGACTACACTGACTTGATTATCATCTGCAGACATCAATTGTTGATCACCCTCGTCACAATCTCCTTCGTAACCCGAAACATTATTACCACTAGAAGCATCAAACGCAGAATGAGATTCAACTTGCATATCCCCTACAGTAAGCCGGAACATCTTTGCATGTTTCTTTCCTTTACAATGAGCATAAAGCTGATTTGCACTTGTACAATATATGTCACATAGAGCACAATGAAAATCCACACAACAATACGATAAATCTTGTAACTGTTGGATTAACACTCGAATGAGTAAACAACAAAATTACAAAGTAAAAACACAAAATGATTAATATTTCAAACACTTATACCTTTGTGGTATGCTTCCTTGACATTACATGATGCCTATATTGTTGTTCATTAAGGCATATGACATTGCAAACAGGACAGCCAATGATTTCTTCCGGTTTGGCACCATTTGCCACTAACTTATAAACATCTACGTTCATGTTCTTCAAACAACTACAACGAAAATGTAATAGAACACACCTCTATATAGGTAAATATTTAAACGGTTTTAAACTCAATTGGACATGTAAGTTACTAAGTTATATAAAAACTGTAAATTGGCTAAGGTCACAAAATTTTCGGAAATCATGAAATTAGTGGATCGAGGTTATACATGACTAAATACAACTCTCATAAACCGATGTTTTAATCAAACAAACTGAAATATTCAAAAAATTCAACCTCAAAGAGTGACTTTTCTCTTCTAATGTGTGAATTTGAAACAACTTTGAATATGTATTTATAATAAAGTTTTAATTTAAACTCAATTGGACAGGTAAGATATATTTACTTGAATAAAAAACTGTAAACTGGCTGAGGTCACAAAATTTTCGGAAATCAAAAAATTAGTGCATGGAGGTTATAGACGAGTAAATACATCTCTCATAAACCGATGTTTTATACACAATGAATATGTAAAATCACATCGTTGTTTATCAAATATTTAATTACTCTAACTAAAGCTGTTTAAGTTGAATAACACTATAGCGATGTTTAAACATATACCTGAATTACATTAACGCTGTTTAAATTGAATTACACATAAAAAATATTGATTGTATAACGTTATTTAATCCTACTACTGACATTATCTAATGACTACAACATACAATACATCACTGACTTTTTAATATATCATAGTCTTTCTAATTAAACATTGAGTTATATTTATTAACCTGTTCTTTATTATTATTATTCTCTATTCATCAGAATCAGAAACCACAACTACACTTGAATCCATCATATAAAAAAAAAAACAATTCATATAAAAAACATACTGCATATAACTAAATTTTAATAAAACAAACTGAAATATCCAAAATACCCATTGGAAAAAACCTAAAAATCATAACAACTGATTTAAATTAATAGAGATATGAGATAAGTTTATTTCTTGCTAACTTTCTCCAAATCCTTGAAATTACTTGGAGTTGAAGACTTATAGACGTCAACCAATTTACGTTTGTTGATTTCATTGGTATCACAACTGGTTTTAGCATCATCAATCTTAACACTTGAAATGTGACTTTTTTTTGATAAATTCTTTATCGTTTCCCTGAAACAAATGTGAAAATTAAGAAAATAATAATAAAATTAAATATGATGTAAATATAAATGTATAAATACGAATCATGTATTGAAATAAAAAATACCTCAGTAATCTTCATCTTTTCTTTGAGCTCATTAATAATTGACTCATCATCAGTCATGTTTGTGACAAGATACATTTCATCAAAATTAGTCAGATTATAAGTTGTTATCTCAATTTTAAAAGCAAACATCTTTCCAATCAACTTGTCTAAATCAACAGGAAACATTACTTCTTCAACATCCTGTGAATCAGAATATTTTATGATACAATTAATATAAAAAAATATTTAAATACAATGAGAAAAAAAATATAGGAGAAGTTAAGATTATTTATACATACAGATGATGAGTTTTCTTTAAGCAATTGAACAGCCGACTTGAGAACAACTTTTTCAATGATTTCATCAACCAGAGGATGAAATAATATTAGTTGAACATCATCAGTATTATCTTCCACTTGAACTTTTATTTTGAATCTAGTTAAGTTAAATATAAAAACACTTATATACAAAATCCATTATTTTATAAAACATATAAATATTAAAATAGATAAAAAAGGTAATATTACCTTGGAACTGGATATATAACACTTTCATCACAATCACGGTTGAAACACACATGAAAATAATGTGACTCCAAACCTACGCAGTCTACAAGATCTGTACCCGCCTCCATTAAACATTTAGGACACTCCACATAGTGCCAACCAAAATCCTTGTCTATAGCCTTAATAGTACCAATTATGATAACAAATTGAGGCTGTATAAATTGAAAAATACAAAAATAATTTAGTTCAACAAAAAATTTTTTGTACTTTTTGAATTATAAAAATTTAAACAAACCTTCATGATTTGCCAAAGGTCATACACGTTTTTCAACGGAGACTTTATGATAAATTCATCACTTGACATCTACAAAATGAATACACAACTTTTTAATATACGAATAGCACAAAATAAAAATTGGAAGTAATAAAATAATAGAGAACATGAAGATTAGAGAAAAAAAATATAAAATCATACCTTCTCAGATTCAACCTCAAAGACAGACTTCTCTCTTCTAATGTGTGAATTTGAAACAACTTTGAACATGTATTTATAATACATATTTGATTTAAACTCAATTGGACAGGTAAGTTATATTTACTTGAATAAAAAACTGAAAACTGCCTAAGGTCACAAAATTTTCGGAAAACATGAAATTAGTGGATAGAGGTTATACATGACTAAATACATCTCTCATAAACCGATGTTTTATACACTATGAATATGTAAAATCACAACGATGTTTATCAAATATTTAATAATTGTAACTATTGCTGTTTAAATTGAATTACACTATAATGATGTTTAAACATATACCTGAATTACAATAAACATGCTTAAATTGAATTACACATAAAAAAAATTGATTGTATGACGTTATTTAATCCAACTATTGACATTATTTAATGACTACAACATACAATACCTCACTGACTTTATAATATATCATAGCCTTTCTATTTAAACATTGTGTTATATATATCAACCTGTTCTTTATTATTATCTATTCATCAGAATTAGAAACCACAACTACACTTGATTCCATTACATAAAAAAACACAATTAATACAAAACACATACTGGATATAACTAAATTTTAATCGACAAAAATGGATATAACACAAATTTATACAACAAAAACAGATGTCTGCATACACATCATATTTATACGAAAACTAACTGGCTTGTAGAAACATTATTCGAAACAAAATCACAAATCTAAAAACACAATATACTTACACAACTTCTTTTTAACACTAAAAATGATAAATAAATCATACCAAAAATATATGAAACACAATCACCTCCTCTTCCTACAAATCTTTTAAGTTTGCTTGTACAAAATGATTTCTTTCTATTTCCTCTAATATGTTCCTTTGCAAATTCCACGTCAACCTCTTGTCTTTTACTTGCTCTAACGGTATTACCTAGTTCATCTTCAGTGTAATTTATTGAGTTTTTCTTGAGTTGCTCTAACGGTATCACCTACCACCACCATGAGAACAACTTACTTGTAAATCGCAAGTCAATGTTTGGAGTGGACGCCATTGCAAAAGTATTTCCAAATGATTAAGATTGGTACATAAAACAACAAAAACAATCGCAAATTCTATAACTTCGAGCCCTAACTTTCAGGTAAAACTGAATGTCACCCTTTTCCCTATTTTTAGTTATTATACAGATAATATAAAAACACTAATATCAAATACCTTTTCACCCCCATACTGAATACCACTCAAACGAATGTTTAGTTTTATTACAAAAAAACCACCTAATAAACCGAACCCATATATAAGAAGCATAAAAAAAAACATAATCATTTATATATAAAGTTATATTTCTTTAAATATAGAAAATACAATTTCCTGAAACTTCATACTTATTCTCATTCATCACTCTATATATAACATACTAAGAACTCCCAAAAAAAAAAGCAACAACTAACAATATCACCAAAACATGATAAAATAATTAGAACAAAAACCAACACATAAATTGTCATTCATCATACTATATATTACTAACTACATACGAAAAGAAAAAAACATACAAAAAACACCAAAACATAGTTCAATACTTGCAACAAAAAACAACACAGAGAAAATTATACACCAACATTTTATACATAAAATAAAACGATAAATTCAAAGTTTCACAACATGAGAACGACGGTGAATTGAAACTTTTGGAACTTTAAGTTTCCGATAGTAACTTTCTAGTGAATCAGCGGTATCATCAACTTCATCTTCAGAATTAGAAAATTGGTCAAAACCAGACTGACCGATAACCTCATCTACATCAGCATCAACAGTCATATCAATAAACTCAATTTCTTCGTGAGAGCTGCTGATCGAAACAACATCATCCCAATTCCAATATAGCAAGTCTCTAGATCGTTTGCGCTGCCTCTCAATCCTTCGTATCTGGGTAAGAGAAATAACTTGTTTCATTATGAGCTAGAAACTATCACATAACAAATTTTACTAAGATTTAAAAAATTACAACTTCAATATATATCACCTCCTCACTGAACTCACGGGAAAGATGGGATTTATAAGGACTAAATGGCCCAACAGAAATTATCTCTACACTACCACTGTCGGCCTGTAATCAAAACAAAATAAAAATACCAAAACAACAAAACAATAATATTAAAATATTACAAATAAACTTTATTTATTGATGATATTACTAAATTACCTGTTCTTGACGATTTAAAGGATTGATAAACGACTGCTGCTGGTCATCACCTAAATGAACAGGATTATTACTTCTTGTAGATGCATTTTTCTCCATCACTTGCTCAATATTTGAAGGATAAATCTAAAAATTCTGCTACAAATTCACAAACCTAAATAGTTTTATACTAACATGTTCTTATTATATAAGCTATTCTACAACGGTTTTTAACACACGTTCAAGTATTGTAGCAACAACTATATACACACGTCACATATCAAGATAATGGAACAGTTGATATTTCCAGTTTTATAGGAGAACATGATTTCGAAGGAAATAAAAAACAGTTTAATATAACTTATATAACAAACCGCCAATTGATATCCTAATCAAAATTATAAGGCTACATCCTAAATTGTTACAAATAATATGGGAGAATGGGAAGTGGGTAGTTACTTCCCATAAAGAATTGTTCTTCTCAACAACTGATCCTGTAAACAACTGTTAAGTCAAAACACTGCTGATCCTGTACACAACTGTTAAGTCAAAGCACTGATGAAGCATAAAGAATTTATCTAAAAATTATAGATAAATTATCATTTGTTTTAGCTTGTGAACCACAAGTTAGCTTCATAGAAAAAAAAATCACACCTACTCATGTGCATAGTTCAATTAGCTTTAGTCCTATGCAATACTTGTGTTACAATCCCAAAGCATGTTACAAGAATCATAGGAGTTAAATATATCAGGGGTATACCTCTTGTCAACATATAATACTTCTCTTCATTAACAAAAGTTATACCGGCAAAGGCTCATTTACCCATAACTACTACACTCCCGTGTCACATATAAAAAAATACAACAGTTGATACAATAAGTTTGAGTAAACTTCCGTTTTGCTCCCTGTGGTTTGGCCACTTTAACGATTTTGCCCGAAACCTTCAAAAATAGCCATTTTCAACCAATAGTTTGCTATGGTTTTTCCATTTTACTCCCTGCAGGAAGGAAAATGGAAAAACAAACAATTTGGATGGAGTTAGAGGCAGGGAGCAAAACGAAAGTTTACTCAATAAGTTTTGATTCATTTGAATATAAAAACACAAGTATATTAACAAAAAAAAAAAAAAAACACAAAAGAAAAAAAAAACACAAAAGAAAAAAAAACACAAAAGAAAAAACACAATGTTATACCATAAAATAAACAGCTTTCGTTAAAACACAATCCATTATATCTAAAACAAAATACTTTAGTTGATTTACAACTAAAGATTAATTTATTAATTGAAATGCAACCATATTATGACATTGTAATTTGTATGAATGAAAATTCAAATCTTATCAGATGTTGTGCTTTGTATAAAAAAATGTTTTTATTGTTTTTATAAAAATACTGTTTTTGTTTATAGACATTACACTTTTCACAACAACATAGAGCTTATAACATTCATACATAAGCATTAAACCTAAACATTCATTTGACCAGACCACATTCAAACAACAACAGCTACATATAAACAATCAACCTAATATCCAAATGTTTTAAGCAACACGAATACATCACACAGGACAATACAGTTTCATTCGCTCCACACGACTTCCTCGTGCTTGCTCTTTCAACCTATTCCTTTCAATTGCGTCCAGCACAACGTAAGCTTCACTATCATTATACACAAACTCCCTTCAAGCATTAAGATAATGCAACAATATTTTGGTTGCATATTTGCATCTTAATTCATCTAATTGTTCTTTCTGCCCACAATCTACTTCTTTCACAAACCCACATCGCCAATGTCCGTAAAGAACTCCCTTAGAATGACTCCATATGCCTCATTAAAAATATACCACAATCAACTTTGTTGTCTACGGTTCTCCACGGCATTTCTAGTCGACTTATCTGAGCTTTGTGCATCTTACGTCCACCCACAACACCTTGACTTAACATAAAATCTGCTACTAAATGCCTCTGCAATATAACGATAATAAATATAAAAAAATATCTTTTACATATGATTGTGTTTTTTAAATGTCAAGGAATGTACCAAATTTTCTGGCCAGCCTCGGTATTTTAAGTCAGATCTATCATCATATAGACTGCTGTTATCAATCACAGCTATTTGGCACTTTTTCAAATGAAAGCATACCAAGTAGAAGTGACCAGATTGCAAAACAGGTATGAATAAAAGATCAACTTCTTTCAACGATGCTACTTGTTCTTCTTTTAAATTTCCAAAAAATTCAGCTTGCATCATCTCATAGCTTGAACCATATGTGCCACCATCCTGTGTATCAGTTATAATAACGTTACTAAAATAAATAAATAAACAATTCACTTATGTTATTTACTTACCAGCATCTGATATGTACAAAACAATCGCTTAATTTTGTCATCAGCCTTAAACTTCTCCTCGTGATTTAAGATTCTGGCCCACACATTAACAACAGCAAAATGGACATACTCGTCATGAGTCAATGTTTCTAGCACTATCCTTGTTAGACCTGAATCTGGCTGACCTTCAATTTGAAAAACAACGTCCCTACAATGAATACGAGTTAAAACATCAATCAACTTATAATCATAGTACATTATAATAAAAGAAGTTAAAACACATACATTTCAAATCCTCTGGCAGAGAAAATCCAATCAGAATAAATTTTCTCTACAAATGTCAACTTTTCACTCAATTCCACCACCCGGTTAATGTAAGGTGATCCTGGCACCAAAGTCTCATCCGTAGAATCAACTACATTTTCTTCATCCTTTTCATCTGAATGCACACTTTCCATGTTTTCAACTGAATTTACATTTACACCCGTATTACAATCAGTTTTCGTCTCTTGACTTTGAGTCTTCTTTTCTCCCTTACTCTGTATTTCATTATCATCTTTTGGAGATGAATCTGGATCTCTGCTCATAAAACCTGCATTTTTTGCAAATGAAATCAACGGATCCAATTGAGCTTTAACTTCTTTAATCACCTGATTATCTGCATAGCACGTAAACCCCTCATTCAGCAATGTCTCTACATTCTTCAAAGACTCTTTTGCCTTTTCAATTTCTACAGTCAAATTTCTGACAAAAACCTGTTTCAATATGAACAATAAAAGATGATAAAAACTATATATATATATATATACATATATCATATATTCAGAGTGAAATACTATATATTTTTGTGTCTTACCGATTCTGCTTCCTCCGTTCATTCTTTTGCCACGGGAATGTTTGATTCCCTGCCAACATCTGCATTCTCATCCCGCCTATTCGAATGTATATTTCGAGTATAACGATCATTGTCTCTACACTCATCATCATCCACTTGCCTTTCATCCTCTCCATGTATATCTTCATGAATCAAATCCTCCTCAACACCAGCACCATCATTGTCGTTGCCCTCGTCAGCATCGACTTGCTGTTCCACATTTTCATGCATGGGTTCACCAGTTGAAGAACATTGACGCACCTCACTTTCATTTGATTTTTTGGTCTTTAATCCTGTTGTAGACTTTGAAGTACATTTCTTTCTTCTTTTCTCAGACTTCAGTCCTTTATTCTTTATGTCCTCCAGTTTGCATAATGTACACTCTTCAATATATTCTATAAAAAACAAACCTTTACGCTTAACACGTACATCATGCAACTTGCTTGTATGATCTGCATAGATAAGCTGTAAACAAAAAAAATTTGTCACTCGGTTTTGTTTGGATAAATGCCACAAATGACAAATTAATATTTTACTTATGATCTTACCGCAAGCAAAAACAGAGGCCCATTAAAAACTTGAGCAGGGTGCCAGCCTTTTCGCGCTCTGTCTAATAAAGTTAATATGTAATCACACCAACTCAGTTCTTTTATGTCAACATCCTTTGTTATTAATGGCAAAAATCTTTGGTTGACAGTGCCACTTTTCGTTCCTTCGCCTAGATGTGTAAACATCAACACCAAAAAGTTAAGAACAAACAACATTCCACAATCATTGCGTTCTCTCTTGCATCGCCTATCCAAATAAGTTTGTGTTTCTTGTATAAGAAACCTGGTGAAGCCTGTTGGGAATTGACTTCTCCACAATTTAACAACAGGACTTTTTATGTTTGGCCTATTGTTCTCGGTTATCATTCTTGATCTGTTCGGAATTCCCAATACCTTGTGAACCAATTCTGGACTTAACTTTAATGACTGAGATCCAAGATTTAATATTCTTGTTGAATCATCATAGTTCTTAGCCAACCAAAGTCCCAAGCTGGTAGGAACATGCTGAATCTTCAGATTTAGAATAGGACCAAAACCAATATCTCTTACAACGTTCTTTTGCTTGTCATTAAACTCTAACATCCAATCATATAGAGTGCTTGGTGAACATCTTGGTAAAATCTTCTCACCAGTATATGGGAAAAACATTTGACATTCATGGTGATTTGATTCCTCAGGTTGGTCCTTTCGACGTCTCTTCTTTGGTAAGGTATCATCAACTATTATATAACTTAACGAATTTTAGAAACAAACTACAACTAAGATTTTCATGTTTAAATAAATACCTGGTTTTTTTACTTTTGATACAGCAGGATTAACAAAATCAACATCATCATTATCATCAGCATCACCACAGCCTGCCTGTAAAACTGCAGCAGCATATCAAATAAAATAATAAACTATGAAGGGAAAAAATGTATATTATATTTAATCATTTTAAATTGATCTATAACATACCTTCACTCTTTCGTTTCACAGCAGCACGAAACAAAGATCCTTCATGTCTCTCCACATTTTATTAGAAACAAAACACATAAAAAAATATTAATTGTAAAACGTTATTTAATCCTACTATTGACATTATCTAATGACTACAACATACAATACAACATTGACTTGTTAATATATCACAGTGTTACAATTTAAACATTGTGTTATATTTATCAACCTGTTTTTTATTATTATCTAGTCATCACAATCATAAAGCACAACTATACTTGATTTGATGATTTTAAACTTGATACACCCGAGTTTGATTACATTTCTCCAACTTATTCTGCCAATTTTAACAAAATACTATCAGGAAGTATAACATTATAATGTTGTAAAACAACACATAATATTCAACATACAATATAAATACAAAAACACAATCCTATAGCTTACCACATACGTAAAAAAACACAACATGCACCAAGATACTGCAAATAATCAAGAAACATACGCAAACACAATAATTTCCAAAACCATAATATTAAAAAAAAGCATAATTAATATAAAAAAACATAGTGGATATAACTCGATTTTAACAACAAAAAATGGATATAACACAACTTTATACAACAAAAACAAACATCTACATACACATTATAGTTATACAAAAACTAACCGACTTGTAGAAACAATATTCCAAACAAAATCACAAATCTAAAAACACAATATACTTGTACAACTTCTGTTTAAACATTAAAAATAAAAAAATAAGATATAAACCATAACAAAAATAAATGAAACGCATTTACCTCTGCTTACGAATCTCTTAGATTTGCTTGTACAGAATGACTTCTTTCTATTTCCACTTATATGTTTCTTTGCAATTTCCACTTCAACCTCTTGACGTTTACTTCCTCTAACAGTATCACCTACTCCATCTTCACTGAAATTTCTTGATGATTTCTTACCTATTTAACCAACAGACTTATAAAATCAAAACACAATGAAAATAGTAATCAACAACACCATCACAACAACTTACTTGTAAATCGCAAGTCAATGTTTGCAGTAGACGCCATTGCAAATGTAGTTCCAAATTATTAAGATTAGTACACAAAGCAACAAACACAATCGCAAATTGTATAACTTCGAGCCCTAAGTTTTCGTTAAAACCGAATGTTCATCGTTTTCCCTTTTCTTGACTATTATACAGATAATCTCAAAACAATAATAAGAAATTACCTTTTTGCCCCCCCACACTGAATACCAGTTAAATGAATATTTAATCTTATTACAAAAAATAGTACCACTTAATAAACCGAACCCAAATATAATATGCATAAAAAACATAATTATTTAAATATATATTCATTTTTTTAAATATAGAAAAAAAATTATTGAAACTTCATTCTTATTCTCATTCATCATCCTATATACAACACACTAAGTACTCACGAAAAATAAGCAATAACTAACAATATCACCAAAACATAATTCACTAATTAGAACAAAAAACCAAAGAATTTATAGACATCATACCTGTTATTCAAAAGAATGAGATATTGACGTAGGACACCACGTCATCGGGAGTAAGGATGGACCTAAGCAGGATGGACCAAGGGGGTGGATGATGGGCTCCCACACTATTTATAAAAACACTTAAGAAAAAATAAACTGATTTGATTTTACAGAGAGAGAGAGAGAGAGAGAGATAGAGAGGAGAGAGAATAAAGAGAGAGGAGAGAAAAAGAGGCCCGTCAATGACGTCTTTAAGCGACTGAGAAACCAGGACAATCATCAGGGGACGGTGTGGGTGACCGGTGCCGGGGCTCGCCAAGGCAAGGCCGGCCCCCATACCCTCCAGTCTAAGTAACCATATTGATAGAAATCATACATACTGGAGAGGATATAAAGACTACTTTTAATAAGGTATACCTTGTTTTATTTAATCTTCTAATAAATAAAATAACACTTCATCTATTAGTTACACAAAGATTCTTACATATAGGGATTTGGACTGTCATTTGGCATCAGCTGCCAGCCCATTCTTCCCTCTTATGTTAAACCAGATGAACCCAATGCTCACTCAATGATTGGTGTGAGATGGACCTATTCTTTTATCTCCTTTGAAACCTATATTGCACCTAATAAGGTTGACACTTTCAAGGCCCATGTTATCCGATTTTTGAAAGCCAATGGGATTTAGATAGTTCTAGACTATACCTCTTGTTAACATGTAATATTTCTATTCATTATCAAAAATTTTACGCACAAAAGCTCATTTACCCGTAACTACTATATATACTCCCCTGTTGCATATAAAAAAATATACAGCTGTTGATGTAATAACTTTTAATGCGTCTGAATATAAAAAACACAATTATATTAACAAAAACAAAAGACACAAAAAAAAAAAAACACACACACAATGTTATACCATCAAAATCAAAAGCTTTCATTAAAACACAATCCATTCTATCTAAAATAAAATACTTACTATAGTAGATCGTAGTCTCACTATCAGAACATTGTGTTATATGAATCTAGCTATATTTACCATGATATCATGTTTAGAATAAATACAAATAACTGTTGTTAAATTACCACTTTATTACCATTTAATTTATATAATTTTAATTAACGTATATCTCTTACTTTATATATTATATATTAGTTGTAAGTATATACCAACAACCATTAACAAAAACATTGTAAGAATATATTATCAACAATTTATAAAAGCACAACAACGTACAAAATTACCATAATTTAATATTAAATGGATAAAACAATCTAATGTAACATCATTTTTATCTAAAAAATAGCGATAAAGTCTGGCACGACAAAGTCAAACTCACCACGTCTAAGACACAAATTTCAAAATGGTTATCTCAAATTTTCAAACCATAATGCCATCCATTTAATAATTTTTAAATAATAAAGAAAAGAAAAAAAATTAACCTAATTTAAATTTGTTAAAAAAATAACCAACACTATTTAAGATCCCTACAACATATTCATAAGATCAAGACTTTCCCCCATTTACATCGTCTCTCTCTCACATCATCATTTATTTACTTCTCTTTTTAGTAGTCCCATTCAGAAAACTCTACTTGTACCGCTTATTTCCTTCATTTTAACAATTACATTTACAAACCCCCTTTTATTCATCGTCATTACAGTTTGACCAATTATTACAGTTCAGGTCAAACTTGAAAATTGTATCATTTGATTCAACCTTAAATTTTTTGGACAAAGTTGGCATCTTTCAAGAATGACAGGGACAAAAATGATAAAAACTTGAAGTTTGGTCTAAATTGGCATAAATGAACAAACCAAAAGGCCGGAAATAAAAATTAACTAAAAACAAATATAACTTTAAAAATTTATACAGGAAATTCCCAAAATATTTCATTAAGAATTATATTATCTTATATCTTATATTATATATATATATATATATATATAATATATCTACCATATTTGAAAATAAGTTGGGCTGATGTGGCATCAAATATGGTTTTTGGCTCCAAAACTCCCTTCTCAATCTTTTAACATGGAATGGATCATCCGGACTAAAAACCCGACCCATTATTTCGGATCCTATAAAAGTCTTCTAAATATTTGTTCATCTCTCACACTCCCCACATCTTCTTCACGTTTCCCCACAAAACCTTTGATCATCACCAAATCTACACTGCATATCTCATATCTTCAATCGATCAAATCTTCATTTCCGACACAAGAGAAACATTTCTTCTCTTAAACCTGGTTATCTCCACAATCTTCATCACTTGATTTTTCTCCGAGAAGGTATGGTTACCTTATATGTTTGTCTTTCAAGATTTTTATGATTTGGATGATGATCATGGTTTACTTCTAATTATCTTCATCGATTAAGTGAGGATTATCTTCACAATCTGCATCAGTTGATTTTTCCCCGAGAAGCTATGGTTACCGTATATGTTTTTTTTTTGTAAGATTTGTAAGATTTTGTATCAATTGTATGAAGTTCATGTATTTTATGTCATTATCTTTATCGTATATGTGAAGATTCTACTCCAATCATAGTTTTTTTGATATTTTGTTCCGTATTTAGGTTTGGTTTTCGTTTATTTTTATTTTTTTTGGATATAGGGATCTGATTTTTTTTTTTTTGTATATTGCACTCTGATTCTCATATTTTGGATGTGTGGTTGAGTGTTTTATGATAGATTAGGTTTTCGATATTTGTTGATTTTATTGCTAGAATGATTTATGATATGGTTTTCTTTGTTTATGACAACCTTGTGTTTACTGGTTTTTTGACCTATACATGCAATGTTTAATGTCAAAAACTATAGCCACTTTTATCCGTCATTAAAGAACATATATCTCTAATACATCATTAACACTCTTGTATTTTTAAAACCTGTCATGCCCTTACCATTGAATCAAGTATGCCCTTACGAACCCTTAACAATACAAGCCTTAAACATGGATGTATCTTTGTACTACTATTAGTGATAGCTGATAAGATATGTCTTAACCATGGATGTATGGATGAATTACTTTTACTGATAACTGATAACATAGCCACAAACTAAAAGGAATAAACTTTAGATAACTATTGCATACAGTTAGAATTTTCTGAGCTGAACATTTCAAATAATAAGGATATTCATAGACTTGAAAATGATATAAACTTTAAACATTTGATAAAATACGATGTGATATATGACATATCAAGTAACAATGCATAAGGACATCCGTAGCGCTTAACATAGTAGTGCAAAACACATTGACAGTAGTAACACTTGTTTAATTGTCACAACATAATATATCAAAAAAATTAGTTTATAGCATTACATTTTATTAGCTGACTATAACAACTACAACATATATCTTATAAAACGACATGATTTTGCGTGCATTTGGGATTGCAGTCTGCAAATGGCATCATCTTTCTGCGTAGTGTTAAAACAATCATCACGTTCTCGACTGGTACACATCCTATGAGAATACAATTAAATATAAATAATTGCTTACTGGTTTTCTTTATCTTTCACACACTTATATCGTAAATCTTTCAGCCACTACCTCCATCAATTGGGTTCTTTCATGACAAAGAACTACAAAACAAAAGCAAAATTTGTATACAGGCAGATAACGGGCATCATTGGAACGTCAACATCAGGAAAATAAACAGAGTATACTACTTTACAGATGGCTGGAAAAATATTGTTGATGATTTAGGGCTTGATGATGTTTGTTTGATAGTATTTGAAGCTCACAGTGAATGCAAATACAAAATCAAAGCCTTTAAAGATTCACGCCGACTGGGACCATCATTCTGCGATGCAATATCCAAACAAACGGAGAAACACATTGTACACTCTCAACCATGAACTCCCAAAATAACTTAAAACCACAAATGTATTATAATTTACATAACAAATAACTGCATCTCATCTGTCTAATATAATTATTGCAGAGGCTCCCTAAAAACTTTCTCAAAGACAATATGAAAAATAAGCCCCCAAACATGTCAATACAACTATCTGCAGGTGAAGGACATACATGGGAAATAAAGATAGAGAAAAGAGGAAGACGATACTATTTGACAGATGGATGGATGAATGTTATAAAAGACATGCATCTAAAATTCGGCTACATTCTCGTGTTTGACATAATTCAAAAACCAAAGCTGATGATGACTGTTTTCCATCCTGATGGAAGTGAATTTATAATCCCAAAAAAAGAACCTGTTGAAGAAAAAGAAGCGCACACGCATAACCAAGGATGCCACAACAAAGCACCATCATCTACAGCAGACAACAGCACATTTGAAAAGACTGCCACAGAGAAATTCGTAAGATATCCGATACAATTTTTAACTATAATCACAGTTGACTTATATGCATTGAATTCTAACAAACTATTCCATATACTAACATTGTTTATTATACTACTTGAAAAACAGTTCATCCCAGATGAAGTTGTTAAAAAGAAGAAAATTGATCAGACACGCACTTTGATAATAAAAAATCAAGAAGGAAGTTGTTATAACCTGGGAGTCAAAAATCATTCACGTAGAGCGCGAAAGGAATACCTGGTGAATGAATGGCTGGAATTTATGGCAGAGAATGATATATCTTATGGAGATAAGTGCACTTTCAAGATCTTAGAAGATGAAGGTATGATATTACTTTCAAACGTTTGCAGGTTAAATTAATTCACCCAGCCAGAAGCAAATTCAGAACCAACTTGACTTCTTTTTGCAACAACTAATATGCAGTATGGTTGGTGGTAGTTTTTTTTGTTTAAATTAACCGTCGTTAATCATGAAGGCTTATAACACTTTCCCTAAACTTCAAAAAACAATGTATTTTGTAATGGTAATACCCGTACACAATGATAATCATCGTTGCTCTACTTGCATTGTTGTTTATCATATTGTTTCAAACCGAATATGTCCTTGCAAACAAATAAATAATTTTGTATGAACTAACATGTTAACGTAACATATACCATCTGCTATAGACCACTGTAATAATCACCACAAAATATAGACCACTCAAACATATATCAACTACTATATCCCAATAGCAGTAAAAAACTGCATTTGATGCCAATGGTAGTTTAATATGTAAACATGTCTATAAGTGTGATGGTTTAAAAAATATATATTGGTTTACAAATGTGTCTACTTTTGCATAAAGCATCAAACAAATGATAAGTAATACATATTCAAAACAAATAAAAATAGCCAACCACAATTAATACTACAATGGAGTCCCAAAAATGATCCCAATAACAATAGAAAAATAAAACTAAATAAAAATGAAACACTTTTTTTAAAATAATAAACACAATAAACAGAATTGCTAACAATATAACAGCAAATAAAAATACAAGATAATAGTACTACCCAATAGCTGAATCAACAGTCTCTAAAAATAATGCTCCTTTACGACCAAATAATGCTCCTTTAAGCCAACAAAACGAATCAACATGTTGAAGGTATTCAAAATCTTGTACACTCATGTATACTTCAGCAATATTCCCAAATTTGGGGAGCAAAATCAATTTGCCGTTTGCCACATCCGATGCTCCACACCATTCCACAAATGAGAATGTTTCAACATTTGGAAAAGACGACACCATAGACCATAAATTATCTTGATATTTGAAAAGACTCGCATTAACATTAGGTCAGATTTCAACAACAAACATATGAAGCTTATTGTTAACAGTGAGAAAATGTCCATCATAAACATACAGGTCATTAACTGGGGGAAAAGGGAACCTCTTAAACGATTCAGTAATTACATCAAAACCAATTATATGAATGTCACCCCGTACCCTCACTTGTTTAACAGTGAAATATAAGGTATTGTTCACAAAAGAGCCAACAGACCAAATATAACACCCCGCTGCATATTTTTTCCCAATAAAAAAATCTACATTTCTCCAAGTGCCGAGTCGTCGTGAATAAACACGAGCAAGATCATAATTATGGCGACGTTTAATGTGTAATATTTTAAGATCGGAGGATGTATCAAAATACATACCAGCTGCATCCGATTGCCAATCATATATACGATCAGAGTGCTCATCGAACAAAATTTTGAAACTCATAGTAGTTGGATTCCAAAGCATCATCTGATATGAAGGCCTTTCGTTGCAAACTAATAAAAGCCCACCAACAGTAGAAATAATATGTAACAACAAAGGCCGACTTTTACCAGGGAAACAAATAGTTTTCCTTGCACCAATGTCTACCCGTCCATCCACTATGCTATCAATAAATATTGATAGAGGTTGAATGGTGATTCGTTTCTGACATTTTAAACTACCAATCCGGCTAGAATGCAAAGCAGCAAACTGACAACTTGATAACTCATCACGCCATTGTTTACAAACACATTTGAAATGACCGATTGCCTTAACTGGGAGTCTGGATAGTATTTCAGAAACAACAACTTCGATTCCAATGTCTGACATGCTATAACCTACATTAAAAAGATAAAATTATACATAAAGTAAATACACAAATAAGCGTAAGAAACTGCCTTAACTGGGACTCTACTTAGTAAAAGACTTCAATTATTGTAGTAACTCCTAAACTACCACGTCACAAATAAAAAACACAGCACTTGACTTAATAAGTTTTGAATATAAAAACCAACAATATATTAACAAAAAAAAACCCCGCCTTACATAGAGTATTATCAAACAACTAAACTGTTAATGAAAAAGACCATTTCATACTCGATAATTGCATATAACCCTTAGTCCAACATAAATTCAATAGTAATCATTTCACCCAATATTAAATCCTATTATATATAATACTTCTCCTAACTACATCTTTTTTATCATCTTTTCAACCTTTGTTTATCTTCACTCAACTCACACAATAAAACACACAATGAAGTAGAACAAAAAAAAAATTATAAGAAAAAACACAACATCATACCATAACAAACAATTGGCTTGCGTATAACACAATGCATATGAAAAAAAAGAAAAAAAAACAACTATAATTTAGAATATATACACAACTAAAATATATCATGTAAGTTCTCTAGACTATAAAAATAACGGACTTTGGAAAAACAAAATTTATATATTTATATCTTATTATATTCTTCTAAACCACTTTACATTAATTACTTGAAAAGACTCAACTGCAAATGAAAAGACCATTTCAATAAATCATCATTGCATCTTAGCTCGGATGCCAATAACAAATCATTACTCTTCTTTAACACAAGTTGTTAATCCTATTATATATAATACCTCCTAACTACATCCTTTTCTAACCTCTTCAACGACTCTCTAACTTCACTCAACTCTTCTCTGTTCTTTTTTTTTGAACGGCGAAATCACTTTATATATGAATATAAAGAGAACTCTTCTCTGTTCTAACTACAATGGATACATCAAACTCCAAAGGTTGGTCTGAACTGTCCCAAGTTAAAAGGGATATCTATGAAGGATTCAAAGGTCAACATGAAGACACAGAAAGAGAGATCAGAGACAGCTTGATTGACATAACACGACTACTTCAACAGCAACTACGGGAGAATAAGAAGATGAAAATGAAGATCATGAGCAACCCACCTTCACATGAACAGTACATTGCTGGATTGCTTCTGTCTGATGAAGAAAGGGAGACAGAGGATCTTCTTGATAAAGCAAACAGCTTAGCTGACCAATACATAGCAAAAACCAACCAAGGAAAGCAAGCTCTTACTAAATTTCTGGCTTATTAGACTGAATGCAAATTAGTTTGATTGATGTGCATGTAGCTGTTGGTATGGGGTTTCTTTCCATGATAGTAGGACATCTTCCTTATGTTTTTGCTTTTTGATCTCATACTTAACGACCAACATGATTCCACATCTAATGTATTGACAAATTTTGTTATTATGTGTAGTTTTGTCAATGAATGATGGTTATATTTATGTTCCTCTTATAAGTTTTTCTATATACAACTTAACTAATGTAGCATGTTATTATTAACAACCAATACGTAAACTGAACTTCAGATACTCACACATAAGAAAGCTGAACAACATCAAAACATACGTGAATAAAAAAAACAAAAGAGAAAGTTTATGTCCAGACAAAAAAACATTGAACAAACACAAAACATAAAAACCATCGCTCTAAAATGCAACAAACAAAAGAAACTACATCTCACTCATTAAAATGGGTAAACTTAATCTCTTTCTTACCAACATCTTTCACGGTCTCCACAATATTATTACTTGTACTTTCACAGATGCTCGAGTTCGAAATGACATCCAAATTGTAAAGATCAAGCAGTTTACGCTTAGACGTCGTATCTTTACAAACCATTGAACATGTTTTTTTATCAATTGAATCACCATCGCAACTCATCACAAGCGAAATTGGAGTACCATTCTTCTTATCATCAGCCATACAGCTCTAAACCAAGATTGAAAAAGTTTATTAACTAAACTACTAAAGACAACTATAATACTTCAGTTAAAAGTTCATAGTACCTGACTAATCCCAGACATTTGTTTAACCAGATCAACAACTGATTCATCGTCAGTTATTCTTTGAATCTCGTATTCTTCATCACAATATGTCAAGTTAGTCTCGCTGACTTCAATCTTGAATGCAAACAATTTATCCACCAAAGTTTTTAATTCATTTGGAAATCGCACAGTACCATCATCCTGAAAACATAAAAGACAGGATATATAACCAAAAAGTTAGCTTACAAAAAATATATAAATTGAGATATAGAAACTAAATATATACTACCATTATGTTATCCTGAATCAACTGTTTTGCAGACTTCTCGATAACATGGTTAGCCGTATTATGAAACAAAATAAGAGATACATCACCACTGCTATCCTCAACACGAACCTTCAATCTAATTGATAACATAAAAACTTAATTTGAATTAAAACGAATTACATAAACCAAAATAAGGTAAGTGATGGAAAAAGTTACAATGACAAAATGACAACGTAAATAACAACAGAATAATAACAATACCTTAAAACCGGTTCATCAATAACATTTTTTCGACAAAATTCATTAGTGCACACATACAACGTATGTTGGTCTTCATCACAACCTCCGTCAGATTTAGTTAAACCCATGTTTTTTGTACAAGCCTCATTTAAACAATTAGGACACTTCAAAGAAAACCAACCAACCTCCTTGGATATTTCCTTTACGGTACCCAGTATGATAACAGATCGTGGCTGTAAAAAATATAAATATATCCACTTACATCTAATGTAAATATTGAAATACGAAACTTGAAATGGTCTATGATTACCTCACTAATTTCCCACACATCATCGATGTTACTAAAAACAACATTCTTTAGAAAATCATCCATAACCGCCTGCAACCCGATAGAATTAGAAAGCAGTAATGCATCAACTTTGCTGTCAGTAACTCAGAATGTAATACAAAAACAATGCAGACAATTATCACATAATGCAATGCACTTGTTTTCAAAACAGAAAGAATATGAACTAAACAAACCTTGCGAATAAAACTGGACATAATCGAATATGATATGTTTATTAAATAATCAAGTAATGCGATATTTATACACCATAAAAAGCAGTTGATGACACCAGATTTGTAGGAACATGGGCGACAGCACATAAGTAAGTAGTAAACCGCTAATACATACCATGATGTAAAACAAATAATACATAAAGTATAGCATGTAAAATAAAAAAACAATAATATAGAAAAAACACAATCATAATACCATATAAAATAAAAAACACAATACTATATAAACACACAATCATAAACACTCCGGATACTTAGCTTATAATACAATAAAGAGAATTTATTCATTTCTCTGCCACAAAAGATTTATTACACATCAAACACAGCATTTAATGTTATACAATAAGATAAAATAAGACACACAACTACAAAAGAATAGTTAAACCTGAATACAAAAGTTCTAATACATACATTGTCATATAATAAGAGAAAAAATCACTCTTCATAAAATAACACAATTTCTTAAAAAATTACACAATAATAACCATTCCAGATAACTACCTCTACATCAAATTTGAGTTAGGATCGGTTAAGAGAGGTTTATTAACAAATGAACATAGCAGTTTACCTTACCATCTTTGTAGGACAACATGCAAGAAAGACTACAACAACTTATTAACCTAAAATCCTGGAATATAAACCACTAGTACATACCATATATTAAAATCACACATATTAAAGATTTCATTTAATATAATAACACAATATTATACAAAAGAAGGATAGAACCAAATGATAAACATACCATCTATTTTTACAACTGCCTTTTAGCACACATTCATGAGTTGTACTAAATGATAAACATACATGACACATATACAAAAAAAAAGGAATTGATGATATCAGGTTTGTAGCATTCTTCACCTGAATATATAGTAAAACAAATTAAACTGAAAATATTAAAAGTTCGAAATAATATATGATTAAATAACACCAATCAGAAATAAATATCCATGCAGACAACTGTTAATACACTTATACATACGGAACTACTTGAAACAATAAACAAAATTCGAAAAAACGACCACCATTCCCTATAATATAGCATAATAATTTCTAATCAATCGGCGAAACAACGGTCTCGATAAATAATGCTTGTCCCACACCAATGTAGGAATCAAGATGTTGAAGGTAATTAAAAACTTCATTGCTCATCTTAGCTTCAACAGGACGAATCCAAACGTTTCTAAGCAACCACTTGTTGTTTTGAAATATAGTAGACCAACGGAAACTTTGTTCATAACTAATAATATGAATATTATTGATAGAAAACATCTTGATGAAGGCTTCATCTTCAACTTTGTACAAACCAACAGATAACTCGGGAGACCCTTCAACAACAATAAAATGGAGCTTCTTTGCAATGCTTAGAAATTTTCCTGACCAAGGAGTAACTTCCAAACTTTCAGGAAAACGAATGCTTCTAAAAGTTTCGGAAATAACATTGAAAGCAACTATATACCTCTCGAAAGGGCCAGGATACCAACTTCTTGAACACACGAAATATATGGATTTGCCAGAATAAATTCCGGAAGACATAGAATAACCCCGACCACTGAAATTACCTCCCCTCAAGAAATCTATTTCTCTCCACGTCTCACGACGTCGTGAATAAACACGAGCAGTAACAACATTATTCAACAAATGATATTTGATGTGAAGCACTTTAAGATCATTGGTTTCATCAAAATACATTCCACCTGTATCACAGTTTTGAACATTCCGCTGAGAAAAGTCTGAGACAGACAACAACTTATGGCACCTGGTTGTTGGATTCCAAAGGATCAGCTCACAGCTTCTCGCTTTAAAAGACACTAACAACAGCCCATTAAGCGACGCTAGAATACTTAAGAATATAGGGTCAACATTGCCAGGAAAAGTGATCTGTTTGCTTGTAAACACATCCAAATTCCCACCTATTAAGTTGTCAACAACAATTGACATACCTCGCAAGGAGACAAATTTCTTATGTGAATTTCCAATTCGACAAGAATGCATCATCTCAAAAAAATGAGTTGACAGTTCCTTACGGAAATCTTTGCAAACACATTTCAAACAACCAATAGCTTTGGCAGGGAGCTTTGTGAATATTTCATCGACGATCAATGCAAACCCAAGCTTTTCCATTTTATAATCTATGGGGCTACAATATAAAATATAATAAATGAAATACAATTGAGACAATTTGATCTGTAAATGTTTATATATAAACACAATGTATACAACCCTTTTCATACACAACCGGGTGATAAAATAAGACTAACCAACCACGTAACTTATAAAAAAAACTGTTAATGAAAGCAGTTTAACATTGTATTAGCACAATCTTAAACAACTGCTGATGTTAGAAAATATTGACCTTTCTACAAACATTTTGAAATCAACACAGCAGTTTACCTTACCATCTTTGTAGGAGAACATGCAAGAAAGACTACAACAACTTATTAACCTAAAATCTTTCATAAAGACAGCATTTAATGATATACAATAAGATAAAATAAGACACACAACTACAAAGTAATAGTTAAACCTGAATACAAAAGTTCTAACACATACATTGTCATATAATAAGAGAAAATATCACTCTTCATAAAACAACACAATTTCTTAAAAAAAGTACACAATAATAACCATTCCAGTTAACTACCTTTACATCAAAAATGAGTTAGAATCGGTTAAAAGAGGTTTATTAAGAAATGAACACAACAGTTTACCTTTCCATCTTTGTAGGAGAACATGCAAGAAAGACTACAACAACTTATTAACCTAAAATCCTGGATTATAAACCGCTAGAACATACCATATATTAAAATTACACATATTAAAGATTTCATTTAATATAATAACACAATCTTATACAAAAGAAGGATAGTACCAAATGATAAACATACCATATATTTCTACAACTGCCTTTTAGCACCCATGAATGAGTTGTACTAAATGATAAACATACATGATACATATACAAAAAAAAAAGTAATTGATGTTATCAGAATCTACACAAAAGCCAAAAAATACACGATGTATGCTACCAAAATACAATTTCGTTGGTAAAACACAAACCATTGGAAAAAACAAAATTCATGATATCAGGTTTGTAGGGCTTCTTTACCTACATATATAGTAAAACAAATTAAAATGAAAATATTAAAAGTTCGAAATAATATATGATTAAATAACACCAATTGGAATTAAATATCCATGCAGACAATTGTTAATACACTTATACATACGGAATAACAGAACTACTTGAAACAATAAACAAAATTCAAAAAAACAATCACCATTCCCTATAATATAGCATAATAATTTCTAATCGATCAGCGAAACAGTGGTCTCGATAAATAATGCTCGTTTCGCACCAATGTAGGAATCAACATGTTGGAGGTAATTAAAAACTTCATTGCTCAGGTCAGCTTCAACAACACCACTCCAAATGTTTTTTATCAACCACTTGTTGTTTTGAAATATATTGGACCAATGGAAACTTTCTACATAACCAATAATTTGAAGATTATTGATAGAAAACATCTTGATGAAGGCTTCATCTTCAACTTTGTACAAAGCAACAGATAACTCGGGAGACCTTTCAACAACAATAAAATGGAGCTTCTTTGCAATGCTCAGAAATTCTCCTCGCCAAGGAGTAACTTCCAAACTTTCAGGAAAACGAAGGCTTCTAAAAGTTTCGGAAATAACATCGAAAGCAACTATATACCTCTCCAAAGCGGGATACCAATTTTTTGAACACACGAAATATATGGTTTTGCCATAATAAATTCCGGAAGACCATGAATAACCCCGACCACCGAAATTAGCTCCCCTCAAGAAATCTATTTCTCTCCACGTCTCACGACGTCGTGAATAAACATGAGCAGTAACGACATTCAAAAAAAAAAAAAAAAAATTATGTGAAGCACTTTAAGATCATTGGTTTCATCAAAATACATTCCACCTGTATCACTGTTTCGAACATACCACTGACAAAAGTCTGACACGGACAACAACTTATGACACCTGGTTGTTGGATTCCAAAGGATCAGCTCACAGCAACTCGGTTCAGAGGACACTAACAACAACCCATTAAGCGACGCTAGAATACATAAGAATCTAGGGTCAATATTGCCGGAAAAGTGATCTGTTTGCTTGTAACCACATCCAAATTCCCACCTATTACGTCGTCAACAACAATTGACATATTTGACAAGGAGATATATTTCTTATGTAGAGACTTTCCAATTCGACAAGAATGCATCATCTCAAAAAAATGAGTTGACAGTTCCGTCCGGAAATCTTTGCAAACACATTTCAAACAACCAATTGCTTTGGCAGGAAGCCTTGTGAATATTTCATCGACGATCATTGCAAACCCAAGCTTTTCCATTTTATGATCTATGGGGATACAATATAAAATATAATAAATGAAACACAATTGAGACAATTTGATATGTAAATGTTTAAAAATAAACACAATGAATACAACCGCTTTTCATACACAACCAGGTGATAAAATATAACTAACCAACCACGTAACTTATATAAAAAAAAAACTGATAATGAAAGCAGTTTAACATTGTATTAACACAATCTTAAACAACTGCTATGTTAGCAAATATTGACCTTTCTACAAACATTTTGAAATGAACACAACAGTTTACCTTATCATCTATAATATATATATATATATATAATGGCGTTAATGTCACGAAGGTACCGTGTGTAACAAAGTAAAAAAGTGTAATGTCACGTGCGTGCATCAAACGTTATTGTCATCATTGTACATTATAACCACAAATGATTATATAGGTTACACTCAGTTTGATCGGATACATCAAACATATGTTTTATATGGTCAGCACATCACATAATGTGTCGGATACATCAAACATATGTTTTATATGGTCAACATACATGTTTAGTCCCTCTACTTTAACTTTGCTGTCCTTCTACTCTAGCTTTCCTAATATACATATTTAGTCCCTT
Source organism: Helianthus tuberosus (assembly GCA_030545235.1). Taxonomy (NCBI): domain Eukaryota; kingdom Viridiplantae; phylum Streptophyta; class Magnoliopsida; order Asterales; family Asteraceae; genus Helianthus; species Helianthus tuberosus. Next base: position 10,567,712 of record CM060431.1, on the reverse strand, counting down.
AACTTAATAAATTTGATTCCCCATTAGTTTACTTTGCTTATATACATGTTTACGTCATCTACTTTTAACTTTGTTGATATACATATTTAATTACTCTACTTTACTTTTATTTATTAAGTATTTCGCCTTTTACAGTTTTTTTTCTCCCTAACATAATGAACCAAAGCCAATCCAACTGAATGGTATTGTTTCCGCTATTGGTATTATCAGAACCATTATTTTTTCTTTTAGTATTTCGTTTGTTAGTGTTTTTCTTTCAAACTTGTTTTCCCTGAACTGTTGAAGCTCCTCTTATATGACACTACCCAACTTTCTGTCTTATAGTGGATTTGAAGTTTAATTTGATCAACAACTGTTGGTATATCAGTGGATGAGCTTTAACATCTGTTTTGTACATCTGCTGCTCAGATGTCGTCATCATTGTGTTTTTTGTAATAGATGAATTGATTGTTAAATTGATTGTGTTTTTTTTGTAATAGATGAACAATGAATGAATATGATTCATTGATTTATGCAGCAGAAATGAACACAAACTTTGTAAACACAATCAAGGAGAAAAATAGTTTTGATAAACACATGCTTTTCATCAATCGAAAGATTACAAATCAAATCAAAAGATTACATTGCATGCTTACAAACTAAAACTTCCCCTCAGCCTGATGCTACTTGGTCGATCACACAAGTTGGAAGAGCAGTACTTAGTCTTTGGCATTCTTTTGGTCTTCACATCAGCTGTTGTGCTAAGCAGTGGATAAAACAAATCAGAATTATAGATCAGCAGTTGTTTGAACCACTGTCAAGGGGAAAGTCTGAAGCCTAACAACTGCTTATTCTGGTTCCACTGCTCTGAACCGGTTTTCACCTTAATCAACTGTTCCTCTGTTAAGGTTCAATTCCAACAATGTAAATTGTAAACCGAAATTATGACATCATCATTGACATGTGGCATACCTTAGAAGTTGACACATAGGCAAATTTACATCAGCTCATAATCTCTTATTATAGATAGTATAGATAGAACCTGACTAATCTATCAAAGATGTTTATGATATAAATAGTGTTTTTTTTATGTGTGCAACTCTATATTCAGGCACAATTTAACATCAAAATAAACCAAAACAAATACAATATACTCATTAATAAAATAAACTACCATGTTGAACTAAAACAATGTTATCTTTACAGTTATAATAGAATTATTACATACATCTCCAGTTTCATCAGATATCTTACTCAACTTTTGAAAATGATCATCCACTAAAATGTTGTCAGCCACAAGCTGGAAAAAAAAAACAACAAACAAAAAAACCATCACAAAAAACACAATAGCTGTAAATAACACAATAATATCATAAATAATAACAGAAACTTCATCATAAACTTGCTACGAAATGTACATTCTCATTAGAGCAATAAGAAAATTCATGCAAATGACCATCCACACACTCGTCAGCTACAACCTGACAAAAAAAAGCATGTCAATGATTTTTTACTATAATAACACAAAGGATTCCTACAAACACAAAAATAATATTAAAAAACACAATGCTATGTAAATCCCAATACTTGACAAAACAAAATGATATTACATTTCCAACTATATTAGAAGACATCATATCTGCTGGCTGCTTCATTTCCACAACGCTGTCCAACCCAGCAAACTGAAAAACAAAGCATCATTATTCAAATGAACAAACATGGTTAAATAAACACAATACCATATAAATTAACATCTTACATTTTCCCCCGAAATTGAATCCTCATCATACACAACATTATCCATCGATCATAACTGAAGCAAAACACACAAACTAAATAAGAAACTATTATCGAAGCATAACAAACATCATTAACACATAAAATATGTAACCACCTTACAGTGATATGCTTTATTGAAAAGGATGTAATGCAAAGAATTCACGGACATATATATACATCTTGTATGCTAACTACCACGTAGAAGTTATCCAAGATGAACCGACAAGGTTGAGAGAGCGTACCCACGTAGCGAGAAACATGCAGAAAACACAGCAAAACTTAACTTGCGTTGAAAAATCAAACTACCAATTTTTTGGGATTGAACGGATGAGATTAAATCTTGAAGGTAACCACCTGAATTATTATCAGAACCAATATTTTTTCTTTTAGTATTTCGTTTGTTAGTGTTTTTCTTTCAAACTTGTTTTCCCTGAACTGTTGAAGCTCCTCTTATATGACACTACCCAACTTTCTGTCTTATAGTGGATTTGAAGTTTAATTTGATCAGCAACTGTTGGTATATCAGTGGATGAGCTTTAACATCTGTTTTGTACATCTGCTGCTCAGATGTCGTCATCATTGTGTTTTTTGTAATAGATGAATTGATTGTTAAATTGATTGTGTTTTTTTGTAATAGATGAACAATGAATGAATATGATTCAATGATTTATGCAGCAGAAATGAACACAAACTTTGTAAACACAATCAAGGAGGAAAATAGTTTTGATAAACACATGCTTTTCATCAATCGAAAGATTACAAATCAAATCAAAAGATTACATTGCATGCTTACAAACTAAAACTTTCCCTCAGCCTGATGCTACTTGGTCGATCACACAAGTTGGAAGAGCAGTACTTAGTCTTTGGCATTCTTTTGGTCTTCACATCAGCTGTTGTGCTAAGCAGTGGATAAAACAAATCAGAATTATAGATCAGCAGTTGTTTGAACCACTGTCAAGGGGAAAGTCTGAAGCCTAACAACTGCTTATTCTGGTTCCACTGCTCTGAACCGGTTTTCGCCTTAATCAACTGTTCCTCTGTTAAGGTTCAATTCCAACAATGTAAATTGTACACCGGAATTATGACATCATCATTGACATGTGGCATACCTTAGAAGTTGACACATAGGCAAATTTACATCAGCTCATAATCTCTTATTATAGATAGTATAGATAGTACCTGACTAATCTATCAAAGATGTTTATGATATAGATAGTGTTTTTTTTATGTGTGCAACTCTATATTCAGGCACAATTTAACATCAAAATAAACCAAAACAAATACAATTCTCCAAATGGTCGCTCGAAGAAATTAAACTGAAGATATTAAATTAAATGTTTGAAATAATATATGATTAAATAAACACAATAAAAAAACGACATAATAAAAAACACAATTCACCCAGACTAACTTTCAAGAAACAAATCAAAACATTCCATTAAAATAAAAATACCACCAATTAACTCTTAATAATTGAATACAAACCACATCACTATAACAACTATGACTAAACTTAACAAAACTACTTATAAGGAAAGTAAAAACCTATGCTTCAAGTCCATTGACTCATTAACTTGTCTAAATATTTCTAACATCTTTGCCATTAACTGAACATCTTTGTTCCCACTCTCACCATTATTCAAAAGTGCCAGGTCACGAACAGCAGTTGGAGGCAATAAACGCAACGTCTCAGTTACATCATCACGAGAGCCAACTCCAGTCTTCAAAGAATGAAAGCATTTCCTCAGATCTTTAGAAAACTCTAACTCAGCTTCCAATTCTTCCATCACTGCTTTATAAAACAGTTCCTTCAAATCTTCTACTTGATTACTTGATGAAGCCATTGAAAAACTTAAATAACTTGAGATACGATATACATGAAATGTCTGCATATATATAAAAGGCTTATGGTCACAAACGCGGAACTATTAATGGCAGCAACGGTTACATGATGTAAAAATTGCTCCGGGAAACGATACAATCATACAAAAAACTGAAGAGACACACGTTTACATACAGTTATTACTATAAACACACAAACCATTAATTAAACACGGGAAACTTAAACTGGTACACGGCTTACTATGCATGAATCAACAAAAATATTAATTACCCTTTAAATTATAACGAAAATATTACAAACAAAGAAAAACATGCATGTTTAAGGGAAAGGAAAATACACACAAAAAAAAACTCCAACTCAACACAGTATCATTACCAAAATACAATAACCATCATCATACATAAAAAACAACATAACTAATCTTCGCCAAAACTGTCGATTTCAATCACCTCATCCCACTTCCAATTCTTCAGCGCCTTTACCCTTTGATTAATTCTTCTGAAATTACGAGGCTAGAGAATAATATGTCAGTCACTCATCTAGAATATTAACTAAACATATAGATATGGAACCAACCTTGTTCATCTCATGCTTTATAGAATTGTCGGGACATCCAACCAAAGCATCAAACTCCAAGTCAAAGCCTTTAGATTTGTTCTGAAATTTACAAAACAAAATATAAGCAAACATAATAAGATTCAGCATAAACATCACCAACTATCACTAACAATATAGTAATTTACATACTTTAACATAAACGATTTACCTTTGCAGCTCCGATTGAAGACATAGTCAAGTCAGGAAGTACTCCAAATAATTCTTCAAACTGAAAAACAATATACTCATTAATAAAATAAACTACCATGTTGAACTAAAACAATGTTATCTTTACAGTTATAATAGAATTATTACATACATCTCCAGTTTCATCAGATATCTTACTCAACTTTTGAAAATGATCATCCACTAAAATGTTATCAGCCACAAGCTGGAAAACAAAAAAAAAAAAAAAACAACTGTTAACCACTGTTGTCATAGTATATTACAAAAAAAAAAAAAAAAACAAAAAAAACATCACAAAAAACACAATAGCTGTAAATAACACAATAATTCTAAGTAACACACAATATCATAAATAATAACAGAAACTTCATCATAAACTTGCTACGAAATGTACATTCTCATTAGAGCAATAAGAAAATTCATGCAAATGACCATCCACACACTCGTCAGCTACAACCTGACAAAAAAAAGCATGTCAATGATTTTTTACTATAATAACACAAAGGATTCCTACAAACACAAAAATAATATTAAAAAACACAATGCTATGTAAATCCCAATACTTGACAAAACAAAATGATATTACATTTCCAACTATATTAGAAGACATCATATCTGCTGGCTGCTTCATTTCCACAACGCTGTCCAACCCAGCAAATTGAAAAACAAAGCATCATTATTCAAATGAACAAACATGGTTAAATAAACACAATACCATATAAATTAACATCTTACATTTCCCCCCGAAATTGAATCCTCATCATACACAGCACTATCCATCGATCATAACTGAAGCAAAACAAACAAACTAAATAAGAAACTATTATCGAAGCATAACAAACATCATTAACACATAAAATATGTAACCACCTTACAGTGATATGCTTTATTGAAAATGATGCAATGCAAAGAATTCACGGACATATATATACATCTTGTATGCTAACTACCACGTAGAAGTTATCCAATATGAACCGACAAGGTTGAGAGAGCGTACCCACGTAGCGAGAAACATGCAGAAAACACAGCAAAACTTAACTTGCGTTGAAAAATCAAACTGCCAATTTTTTGGGATTGAACGGATGAGATTAAATCTTGAAGGTAACCACCTGAATTATTACGGTCAGGATCTACTTGAACGTGGGTTTGACCGACGGTTGTTTCGCGGCGAACAATTTATTAATAATTATTAAACCGGTTATGAAAATCTAAAAACCTAAATATCACTAGGAGGATACCCACTTGATGCGATGAAGGCGACATATCGCATTGCGATACTTGTTTTTTGTAGTTTTCTTATTCATACAATATTTTATTGTAGTGTCATTGTGATAGATATACATCAAAAGTGAAGTAATCAGGTAATCAATTTCATTGTGTTTTGTATAATTCGGTTATTATCCTCGATCGAAGCCGAAACCAAAGTCATCGGTTAGTCTATTTATTAACCAATCGATTTTCGGTTAATCACTTCGGTTTATTCGGTTAGATTGACGGTTTTTTGTTTGGTTCTTTTAATTTCAGTTAATAGCAAAAACCAAACTTTGGCTAAAATTTTTGCTTAAAAATATATGAAATTGAGGTATAAATACATGAAATGAAAGTTTAAATATATGAACCGGAGGTATAAAAGCTAGAAATATATGAAAATATGAATGATTTGGTTCGGTTCAGCTAATTCTGGTTAACCGAGAGTACAAAAAAAATTGTTAACCGGTTTTTGGTTAATTCGGTTTTCAATTAATTCCATTTTTGGTTGATTTCAGTTTGGTTTCGTCTATTTTTTGTTTGGTTTAGGTTAACGATTTTGTTATTGCTCACCGATAACCGGTTTTGGTTAGATGCGGCGGGAAACATAAACATTGCCACGGTGTGCATTGTTCGCTTTGTTAGCTTATTATCCTCCACCGAAATCGAGGTCACCGATTAGTCTATTTTATTAACCAATCTGTTTTTAGTTAATCGGTTTGGTATGTTAATTAGATTGACGGTTCTTAGTTTGATTAATTTAATTTCGGTTAATAGTCAAAACCAAACTTGTGCTAAAACTTTTGATTAGAAATACATGAAATTTAGGTATAAATACATGAAATGGATGGATAGATACATGAAATTGAGGTATAAATACATAAAATGGGGGTATAAATATGAAGTGCATGAACTGAAGGTATAAAAACAATGGTTCCGTTCAGTTAATTTTGGTTAAATGAGAGTACAAAAAAGTCAATAACTGTTTTTGGTTAATTCGGGTTTCGGTAAATCAGGTTTTTGGTTGATTTCGGTTACCGAATCAGTTATTAACTACCGTTAGACACTGTTAATCACGTATCGTATCAAAAAAAATTAATTAAAAATACTATAGTAATACTATACTCAAATTAAAGAGAATAAAATACTTGTTTATATGGTGTAATTTAATATATATCTTCCTACAAAGTGTACAAAGTCATAAAACACAACAATTTCAGCCATAAAACACACTCAAAACCCACAAATAACAGAGTGAAGATCACTAAAACACAATATTCAAACCCTAATAGTTCATAAAAACTTCACACACACCATCGTATAACTATGAATATAAAACACAATATCATAATCAACATAAAACACACTAATGTTAGTCATTCGATAACTAAAGCCTAATCATCCAAAATACAACACCAAAACCCACAAATATGGCGTTTTAGTTATCTTCACTTTGTTATTTGTGGGTTTTGAGTGTGTTTAATGGTTGAAATTATGGTATATATGGTGGGAGTTGGCTACATATATATAACTTTTGTAATTACGGTGTTTTATAACTTTTTACACTTTGTAGGAAAAATGAATTTTGTAGCCAACTCCCACCATATTAATTTGGTGTTATCCGTTAGGAACCACCCTTTATTGCGAGAACCGTGAGAACCAGTGTGAACACAAGCAGTAATACCTAAAAAAATCTAAAAAACACCAACTTTTTTTTTATTTTACTATTTTTTTGGAAAAATCGCTATATTTCGTTGATAATAAAAAAATTCAAAAAAAAAAAAAATCGAGTAACAGTTATCCATGCACATGTGCATATGTATCATTTCTTTGACAAATTCCGCAATTCATTACAAATATTTGACAATTGCACTTTCATTTACACTAGCACGTGTAATACACTATTTTTTACGTTAACAATATTAGAAATGCACATGTGCATCTATATGTATCAACATGAAATAAGGTGTTTTGTTATACTACTTTGAATACACTTTCTCTTTCATCTATCATTTCATCCATAATACACAAACATGCACATGTGCATTTTTTGTCATTTCTTTGACAAATTCCGTAATTCGTTACAAATATTAGACAATTGCACTTTCATTTACACTATCATATGCAATACACTACTTTTTACATTACCAGTATTAGAAATGCACATGTGCATCTATATGTATCAACATGAAATAAGGTGTTTTGGTACACTACTTTGAATACACTTTCCCTTTCATCTATCATACCATCCATAATACAATACCATTACCTCCTACCATCCATAATACAATACCATTACCTCCTACCATCCATAATACAATACCGTTACCAATATTTTTACTTTATTACATGTATATAAACACCATTTATACCATCCAATCAACATATTACATCATAAATTGACAACTATAACCAAACCATCAACCACTAGATATAACTAACCAAAAAACATGTATATCGGCCTACTTCTCCATTCAAAATTACAAACTTTTTGTACCAAAACACGTTATATCATGGTTATACCTAATGATGCACATGTGCATTTTGAATATTGGTAATGTAAAAAGTAGTGTATTACGGATGGTATTGTAAATTAAAGTGCAATTGTCTATTATTAATAACGTATTACGGAATTTGTCGAAGTAATGCTACATATGCACATGTGCATGGATAACTGTTACTCGAAAAAAAAAGTTTTTTTTAAACGAAATATAGCGATTTTTTTTCAATATTAAAAAAAAATTGAGTGCTTTTTTGATTTTGTTTATATTTTATTTTGTGTTCACATTGGTTCTCGCGGGTCTCCCAATAAAGGTGGTTCTCAAATGAACCTTACCCTATCTATATATATATGGTCAGGATTTAGGGAAAATGGTGAAAAGTGTGAGAGCAGTTATGGATCGTCAGATCAAAACAATATATGGACTAGATTGGCGCGGTGGCGTTATCGTAAATAACATCAATTTTATTACTAGAACGTGCTTCATTAAGGGTAAAAAGGGTAAACATGCTTTCATACAGAAAACGCCATTAAAATATAAAATGCCAAGTAAATACAAAACGCCAATTTTATTACTGCTGTTGGTGCATAATGTCTATAGCCTACGTCTAAAGTCTAGGCCATGTCGGTAGCTTGTATATGGGTCAAAATGTAATTTTATGTTGTTTTGTAGTAATTTCGCACGAAATAGCATGTTGCTATTTCGCACGAAATTACGTAGTGTTATTTCGTACGAAATAGCATAATGCTATTTCGTGCGAAATTAGATGCCTATATATATGGGTATAATGCTTCTCATTTGGTACGAAATTAGTCAAGGTGTAACGAAGTGCTGTCCAATTTTCACCGTGTAATCAAGTCAAATATCAATAAGAAGCTTGTTTTAAGTATCATACTCTGTTTCTACACCTTTCTATCACTGATTCTAGGTTGTTTGATTGTTTCCGCCTTTCAAACAGCTTTGTGTTGACTCTGAACGACTCATATAGGTCGCAAAACGATTCTACAAGTGGTATCAGAGCCCAGGATGAGTCAATTCACTTGAACCAGTGCTTAGAATTCTGTTTTTCTACACATTCTTGGATTTCTGGACAAATTCACGGACATAATGGACTGATCTTTTGATATTGTGTGTAAAATACAGTTTTAACAAATCCTTAAAAGAATCAGACCTAAAATCAGACTAAAAGTGACAAAAATGGGCCAAAGGGTTGATTTTGTTTGAATGAGCCTCTATTTCGTTTGAAAAATTGAGGTTATTTCGCACGAAATAACTGATTTCGTTTGAAAAATAATTCCGTTTGGCTATTTCGCACGAAATTAAGTTTTGTGTTTGATTTCATACGAAATAACACTTGATTTCGCGTGAAGGTGTTATTTCGTTTGAAAAAGTTGATTTCGTGTGAAAGTTGATTTCGCATAAAATTCTGATTTCGTGTGAAAGTCCATTTCGTTTGTGATTTCGTACAAAATTCCATTTCGCGTGTAGAAAGTAATTTCGTTTGAAAGTAACTGTTTTCCTAAAACTTGAAATTTTTTCCGTAAACTGTTTTCGTAAAATGGATAATCAAGAGTTTTACAACTTCTTTGCCGGTGGGGGAATGACGGCAGCACAAACACCAGCCAGTATCGTGCAAAATGTGAACATGGAAAATGAACTCGGTACTATGCAGAAACCACCGAAGTTGATGAACATCGACGAGTATTCCGGATGGGCTGATAGATTTAAGACTTGGGTGCAAGCAAACCATTTCGAATATTGGATGAAAATCGAATCTAAATATGTTCCTCCAAAAAATGGTTCGGGTTTAGAGAAATATATCGGAAGTTTGACTCCACAAGAACAAGAAGATTTCAAGGCAAAAAAGAAAATGATGAGTATCCTACAGCAAGCCATCAAAGAGGATATCTTAGTTCTGCTACAAGATCAAAGTTGCTCATAGTCTGTCTGGAATTGTCTAAAAGTCAAGTTTCAGGGAAGTGTGTCTATGATAAAAAGCAAAACTGCTTTGATGAAGAAAGAGTTTGATATATTTACGGGTATAAAGGGTGAAACAACAAAACAGTTGATTGAACGATATTTCCATCTGGTTGTTGAGATAAAGAGGTTGGGCATAACCAAAACGGATGAGGAATGGGTTGATAAATTGGCGGATGCATTGCCATACGATGAATGGGGCACTTATCTGTTGGTGTTGAAGAATAATTTGGAGTATGTCAGATTCAACCTTAGCACATTCATTGAAAAGATAGAATCACATGAGCTTGAGTTGACAAAGATTAGAAAGATGAAGTCTTCAAGTGTACAACAAGATGTCTCATTGTATTACAAAGGAAGTACTCCAGCAACAACAAATCTAAGTCCAAAAGTGCAAACAGCCTTTAGTGCAGATTCAACATCCGGAGTATCATCTGTCACATCAAGCAACAATAACTCACCATTTGCAAGCTTTGAACCAAATCCAAAGGTTCAAAACTCACCTGATCAATCCTACACTCAAAGTTCGTCAGGATCAAACAGTCAAAGTCAAGGTCCAGGAATTCTGTGCAACATTGTTGTGAACATTATAAATGCTCAAGACTTTACTGAATCATCAGCGAAATAGCACATAGCACTTCTTGCTTCGGTGCTTGAATCGTATAAAAGCTTGGTTGTAGGTAGAATTGGGAACCCCGATATGACAAAGGAAGACTATGATCAGATCGATCCAGAAGAGCTAGAGTTGATCGACATCAAATGGGGAATGGCAAGCTTGGTGAGAAGAGCTCAACGTTTTATGGAAATCACTGGTCGGAACAGTCTGTCAGGACCGGATAGCAAGCTTGGGTTTGATAAAGCTAAAGTTACATGTTTCAAATGCAAAGAGAAGGGACACTTCAAACGTGAATGTCCAAATCGAGAAGTCAACAACCATCAAAACCCATTCTCAAATGATTATTACAGACAAGCGATCTACCATAAGACAAGTCAACAACCATTCACACAAAGACCTCAGATCGAGAATAAGCCTGAAAAAGCTCTCTTAGTCAACCAAGATGATGAGAAAGTTGCTGAAGGTTTTAGTTGGGATAAGTATATCCCTGGTAGTGAGGGTAGGGCCATGATGGCAGAGATTGTGGAAGAACCAGAATGTGTTGTAGAGACAGAAGAAGTCAGTGAAGTGACATCTGAAGAGAGTTTGGCTGATCTTGAAGAAGTTGCTGCAGAAGTCTATTACTACCAATCTGAACAGGAGATTATTGCTAGTTCTTTCAAATCAATAATGCCTCCTAATATGTTTGACTCTTTTGTAGGTTTTTTCAATGAGCCAACCACAGGATTCTGTCCACGATACGATGTTGAAAAAGTGCCAGTCGAAGAGATAATAGACGTGTCAAAAGAAATGAATGAAGAGACTCTAAAAGAGATTGCTGATAAAGCATTGATGGGCAAGCTAAAAGAGGTAGAAATAGAATCTGTCGAATCAAAGTCTGTCGAAACCGAGTCAGTTGAAAGTGTGTATGTCGAAACGATAAAAAAGGAGTCTGACGAGAAATCGGAAAATGTGGAGATCAAATCAGCAGAAAAGTCTGAGTCAGAGTCTGATGGTTTTGGTAAAACAGATATTAAAATTGATCAAGAAGAAAAGGTTGCCGAAGATATTGTTTCGATTCTTGAAATTCCATGCAAAAACTGTTCAAAACCTTGCATGGATTGTCTTGAAAAAGACAAACAACTTCAAGAATTGAAAAAAATTACTGATGAAGTAAAATTTGATCTCAGTGAGATAAAAGAAGCATATGACACTTTGGCACGATCAATCAAGATGATTAAAACAGAAAGTTTTGAAAATGATAAAGCAACGAAATTGCTAAAATCTACTGTCATGGATAAACAGATGGAAATTAACATCCATCTAGACACAATTGCTTCTTTGAAAAGAGAACTTGAGTTAATGAGAATTGAAACTGAGAGAATTGATAAGAAACTGATGAGTTATGATGCTTCATCATATGTGATTGATCAAATTCTTCCAGAACAACATGATGCGAAACCTGTCTTCAAAAGTGTTCCACCCCCAATGTGGAATCATTATACTCAAAAGTATCCAGATGGGGTGGAATCTGCATTGAATCTCAAGTTAAGAACCTTTGAGAATGAGTTGCATGAGAATATTGATGTTACATTTTCTCCATCCGACACTGATAATGAGTCACAGGTGATCAAAACCGTTGTTGACCAAGTGTTAGATGAAGAAAGTGATAACTCGGAGTTTGATACTGTGAAAATTCATTTTGAAAACTCCATTTCTGATTCTGAAGAAGACGGTAACTTCTTAGACAAGTTCATACCAAAATCAAATACAGTTGTGAATGATGATTCGATCATTGTGGTTTACACAATGACCGGAACTGACAAACTTTATTCTGATTTTGAGTATCCAATCCAGAACGCGAACATGCAAAATGTTGAGAAGGTGTTTAAACTTGTTGAGATTGACATTTCTGAGGTTAACAACAACGAGTTTCTTTCAAAACCTAAAAAGTCTTTTGTGAAACCACAATTAAACAACCCGGGAAAGAAAGAGTGGATGGGCAATGGTGGTAATAACAAAAGAAATGGAAATAATTTCAAAAACAAAGGTATTGGTTTTGAAAAGAAAATGGCTAAGAAGAATGTCAAGCCAAAAGAAAAGATGAGTGATGTTTTTGTTGTTGGTCCTAGTGTTGATGCTGAAAATGATTATATCTTCAGTCAAAAAGCCATTGACGATTTCAATGCAGCTAAGAAGTTGAAACATGAGACCTACAGATCAACTTTTGTCGAATATGACAAAAGAATCTGTTACCGCTGTAATGAAATTGGTCACATGGCCAAGCAGTGTGTGAAAAAGCTTGAGAAACCAGTTTTGCAAAAGCCTAAACCTAAAATTTCAACTGATGATAAGGGCTAAACACCAATGATTTCTCCCGTTCGAATTTTGAAAAGGGGTGAATCTTTGAAGTCCGAAAATAAACCGAAATTAACATTTGAGATTGGTGAATCTTCGAAAACTCAAAACACTTTAAAGATTTATCCAAAGACAAAAATTTTACAAAACCAATCATGGGTGGTAAAACCAAAACAATCAGTTGGAGAAAAGAAGATGGAAAATGAGCTAAAATCTGAACCAAAAGTGTGTGCAAATGATGTTAAGAAACTTGAATTTGAACTAGACAAGTTGCTTGAGGAATTCCCTCCAATTAAAGAGAAAAATTTAAAACCAAAAGCTGAACCTGTTGTTCCAAACGTCATCTTTAACATTCCGAAAGTTGATGTGTCATGTGATCTAGTGTTTGGTAGTGTTCCAAAGGTAAAGAAATCATGGGCTTCATTGTTTGAATGAATTTCTGTGATGTATGCAGGGGATGCCGAGGTCGATAATTTCAAAATGGATCATGGACAGCGGAGCTTCAAGGCATATGACTGGAATGCTGGCTTTACTCTATGACGTTAAATCAATCAACGGTGGTTATGTTGGATTTGCAGGGAATCAGGGTGGCAGGATAGTTGGTGAAGGAACTCTAACAAATGGAGTTGTGTCGTTTGAAAAAGTGAACTACATAGTCGAACTTGAAAACAATCTGTTGAGCATATCATATATATGTGACAAGTCTTTTACAGTACACTTTACAAAAAATGAATGTTTAATCATAAAACCTGGTTTTAAAATTCCTGAGGACATGGTGTTGATGCTAGCTCCACGAGAAAATGATTTATATGTTCTCGATATGAGTGTCGCAACAACAGATCATCAGAAACAATGTTTTGTGACAAAATCAAAAGCGACTGAAAAAGAGTCAAGAATGTGGCATCGAAAGATGGGCCACATTCATGTCAGAAAAATGAATTTTCTTGTGCACAATGATCTTGTAGAAGGTGTAAATCTGAAAAACTTTCATTTAAATGATGATTGTGTAGAGTGAAAGAAGGGAAAACAAACGAAGAAGACACATCCGCAGAAGCTGTTGAATTCAATCAGAGTTCCGCTCGAAAGGCTACACATGGACTTTTCGGACCAGTTAATGTAAAGAGCTTAAGCGGAGACTTATACTGTCTTGTGGTCACTGAAGACTACACAAGGTTTTCATGGGTGATGTGTATTGAAAGTAAAGACCAAATGTTTGATTCGTTGATGGTACTGTTCAAGAAGATGGAGACGCTGTACAAATTGCCGATCAGAAGAATTCGGAGTGACAATGGAGCGGAGTTTAAGAACAATCGGATGCTCGAGTTTTGCAATGAGAAAGGAATTCTTCATGAATTCAGTGCACCATACACTCCACAGCAAAATGGTGTAGCTGAACGAAAGAATCGCACCTTAATTGAAACAGCTCGAACGATGCTCGCAGATTCCAAGCTGCCGATATTTTTCTGGAGTGAAGCAGTTGCAGCATCGTGCTATACATTGAATTGCGTTCTCACAGTGAAGAAATACAAGAAAACTTGTTTTGAACTTCTTCATCGCTATAAACCAAATTTGAAGTTTTTAGAACCGTTTGGATCGCCTTGTACTTTCATTGATCCAGATGGTAAGTTTGGTGCTAAAAGTAATGAGGGTTTCTTTGTAGGTTATGTGAGTCAGCTGAAGAGGGTGTTCGTACCGTGCCTGGGGAAGATAATTCAAATTCAGCATGTTGATTGTCAGAAGCATACTGCTCCACCACAACTTCTCGGACAAAGATTTCTGTTCGATTATGACAAACTCTGGGAGTCTTTCCAACTGCCGACTGAGCCAAATGTAGAGGAACTCATTTTACTATACCAACATCAACAATCTATGTCACAAGATCAGGTGCCAAGACCGTTGGTAGTTTCTCAGCCTGATGTGGGTACAAACATTCCTACAAGTGGTACAAACGATCACGAGGCTGGTCCAAGTGGAACTGCTCACGAACCACCAGAGGAACCAGCTCCAACGTTTGATAATTCTGACGACTCAGAATCGGAAGACGGTCCGATTTTTGACGAGGAACCAAATATTGCTACGACTGAAGCTGAGGATCACACCGGTGATCAAGATATTACGAACTTGCAATCGGAAGTGAGCGTGCCTGACACTGCCATGCCAAGAACTTTGTCGTATCATCCTTCAGAGCAGATTATTGGTGATCTTCAGAGCGGAGTAAAAACGCGGGATCAGATCAACAGAGCTCTTACATGTTTTTATACATCTGTTGCTCCTTTACAGGAAGAATTCTCACTTAAGTGTTTCATCTCGCAAGTTGAATCAAAAACATATAAAGAAGCTTTAACTGTAGAAAGCTGGGTTAACGCTATGTAGGAAGAGCTGCAGCAGCTTGAGAAGCTGGGAGTTTGGAGACTGGTAGACCTTCCTGAAAATAAAAAAACTTATCAAAACAAAGTGGGTATTCAAATGTAAAAGGGATGATAGAGGAGTCATTGTTTGAAACAAAGCACGATTGGTAGTACAGGGATTCAGTCAGCAAGAAGGCATTGACTTTACAGAGGTGTATGCGCCTGTTGCTAGACTTGAGGCGATTAGGATCTTCCTGGCGTTCGCGTCTTGGAAAGGATTCAAAGTCTACCAACTAGATGTGAAATCTGCATTCCTGTATGGCAAAATCAAAGAAGAAGTGTATGTTGGACAACCACCGAGGTTCACTGATCCACTACACAAAAACAAAGTCTATCTTCTCGATAAAGCGCTTTACGGACTACACCAGGCCCCGAGAGCCTGGTATGAGACGCTTTCCCAACATCTGCTGGCCAACGGGTTCACCAGAGGGACGGTTGATATCACTCTGTTTACAAAAGAGGTTACAGGACATCTATTAATCGTGCAAATCTACGTTGATGACATCATCTTTGGTTCGACAAATGACGATTTGTGTAAAGACTTTGAGAAAGTTATGAAGAAAAAATTTGAGATGAGTTCGATGGGGGAGATGAAGTTCTTCCTAGGGCTACAGGTTGAGCAAATGCCCAAAGGAATCTTCATTCATCAAACTAAATACGTGAACGATGTTCTGGAAAAGGTCAACATGTCTGAATCTACTCCAACATCAACCCCCTTGGCTCAGAATCATGGGATTTGCCCAGATGAGAGTGGAGAAAAAGTGGAAGAGACTTATTACCAGTTGATAATTGGATCTTTGATGTATCTTACTGCTTCTCGCCCAGACATCATGTATCCAACCTGCTTATGCGCCCGATATCAGTCCAGCCCACGCCAGTCACACTTGACAATCGTGAAACGCATTTTACGGTATTTGAAAGGCTGCCCAAGCACCGGCTTGTGGTATCCTAAGTCTGGCGATTTCTCTCTCACAGGTTTTGCTGATTCGGATTTTGGTAGCTGCAAGCAAAATGCTAAGTCCACCACTGCTGGGTGTCAGTTCTTTGGAACTCGACTAGTCACCTGGCAGTGCAAGAAACAAACCTCAGTCGCGCTCTCTACCTGCGAGGCTGAATACGTTTCAGCCTCGAGCTGTTGCTCTCAGATCCTTTGGATCCAACAGCAGATGCGAGACTTTGGTTTGCAGTTCTTGGACACGCCTATATTTGTGGACAATGAAGCAGGGATTAACATAACGAAAAACCCGGTTCATCAATCTAAAACCAAACATATAGAAATTCGACATCATTTCATCCTTGATTGTCACGAGAAGAAATTGATTCGAATCGAACATATACACACCGATGAATAGAAAGCTGATTTTTACACCAAACCGTTTGATAAAAAGAGATTTAACTATCTTTTGAAATTAAATGTGATGAAAAAATTGTTTTTTGGGAGGATTGTTGAATGTGAAGTCGAGGAGGACGGCGATCTGATGTGATCCACGTTATGTTGTCAAAGTTTTTATACAGTTTATTTTCTGCATTTGATAAAAACAAAAACACAAAAATATGTCTTTGTTTTTAGGGGGAGAAAGTTTGCAGAAAATCCAAAAACATGATAAAATTTCAAAAATCCTAAAACAATAGAAAATCTGAAAAAGAGTTTGTGTAAAACGGGGAAATGATAGTACATCAGCTAGACAGTTGCAGTACGCTAAAGATATGTAAAGTTTAAATGTGTTAAGCAGTCTTGCAGATGATATGCCGATAGGTTTTTACACATTTAATAGGTTTGTTCGGGATATAAACCTAAATCATTACTTGCTTTTACGTGGGGAACATCTCTCAGATATATGGGTAACCCCCGAAATCTTGTTTGAAAGGTCCTTCTTTCTGAGATACTAGGTCTTTATGCTTAGTGATATATGGGGTATTATCCCGGGACTTCTGATTTTGCGGAAGCAATGGCCTAGTCCCCGGAGAATACTTTACTCTGCTTGAAATAATAGCCCCCCTCAGCATAAAAAAATGACGAAACATTGCAAAATGCTAATCATGTGCTGTTGAAGAAAAGATTCTCTAAAGGGAACCCACCAAAAGTCGAAGCCATCATCTCTCTGATTTTACGAAAGCAATAGCCTGAGCTCTCACGGCCCTCGCATTTAACCCCTTATAGATATCATCTAGGTATACTCACCTGTAAGACTGAATATTGGGATCTGGATACGAGAGTATATTCTGAGGTGGTACATGCGTAAAAGTTAAGCCTTAAAACATTAACTCGTATCCTGAACAGATTGAAAATTGTGTGAGAATTTAAATTGGATCAGTATATCGGCAATCACTGTGAATTGTTTAATGCTTATTATGAAATCAAAGCTTAACGGTGCTCGTATCTTGTCGGCAGCTGATATGATCCCCTAACACGCTCACAAAAATATTGTGTGTACAGTATATTGCTTATCATAATAAAAAATCCAAAAAGATTTGCATTTCATCTTATTTTATGACAACGAACGTTGGAGATCAGATGATCAAAGTCTTATGTGTTGAACACGTCTGGATCATGAGGGTTGGATAAGCAGAAGATTGAAAAAGTGATTGGTAATTGCTTGAAAGTTTAAAAGTTCATTAACTTGAATTTAATTTGTTTCAGAAAATCAGCATCTTCATAAACTGGTCAGCCAAGGTCATTAACTTGGACTTGGCATGCTAAATAGTTGACCAGGGTCATTAACTTGGACTTGGTTAACTGGGTGTGATGGTAAAATAACAAAAAGATTAAAAATTTAAAATTTTTGAAAATTGTCATTTCAAACGAAATAACTATTTCGCACGAAATAGTCATTCCGCTTGAAACAGGTGATTTCGCTTGAGTTGGTGATTTCGCTTTAACATGTCCCTGTGCCTATTTCACACGAAATAGGACTGTCTATAAATAGTGAAGGTATTTCGCTTGAACAGGTCAGTCTTCTGATTTCGTTTCAAAAACTCTGTCAAAGCGATTTCAAGCGAAAACACAAAATTATTGATTTCTAGTCGTTATTCTGCCCGATTTGTTACTCGTAATCTAATTTTAGTTGGCTTACTCAACTATAATCATGGGAAAGGTAAGAAATCTTGTTGATTTAACCCAGATCTGAACTGATTTCGTTTGGTCGGCGATGAACATGACTTGAAACATAGATCTAGGGTTTATCTGTATGAAAAAATGACCGATTTATACACTCATGGACTTGGAATATGTTATAGATATTATCCAGGGTTTCAATTTGATCTGAACAACATGTTTTTTTATGTTGTCGGTAGATCTGAACTATGAACTTAGATCTTGGTTAAATTTGTGGTTAAAATTGAACAATAAACAGGTCTTTGTGTTCGGAATTCACTAAAGAACAAACCCAGAAAACCAATTTCATCATCAGATCATGAAAAAACATTGTGTTGATATTGTCAGTTTTCAAACGAAATAAGAGTGGATTTCAAACGAAATGATGACCTATTTCGTATGAAATAGGCATTTCGTTTCAAAATGGCATTTCATTTCAAATGGATATTTTGCTTCAACATGGGATTCCGTTTGAAATGGGTATTTCGTTTGAAACAGACTATTTCGTTTCAAATTGTGATTTCGCTTTAAATTTTCATTCCGCATGAAATGTGATTTCATTTGAGGGTATTTCGTTTGAATGTAGTGTTTTGATGAATTTTTTTTCAAAAGTGTTAACTTGTATGTTGTTGTTTTTCAGGCTTCTAATGTGCAGTTCGATCCATTGCATAACGTCTGTTGTGTATATGATGAGAAGATTCCAAAGATGGCAGATTTCAAAAGTATTCTGGAGTTTATGAAAAGATTACCGATACAGAAAGCTTTGACAAATCAACATCTTGTTTTCGAGTCTCACATTGAACGTTTTTGGGAGAATGCCACGTATGACGAAGAGAATAAAGTGATCAATTCAATTGTTGAACTGAATGGTGTAGAAAAACCAATTATCATCTCAGAGGCACTTATCCGTGAAGTGATAAACTTTCCAGATGATGTAGATTCTCCAACATAGTTCCCAGAGAGGATGGTAAAAGGTTACATGTTACGGATGGGTTACAATGGACCACTGAACAAGGCCAACTACTTGAAAGCGTGTTTTCCAAAGCCTTACAAGTTTCTTATTCATTCAGTGTTGCATGCTCTTAGTCATCGAAAAGGAGGTTATGATTTAATGCGGGATTATCAGATGAATATGGTGACGGCACTCGTGCTAAACAAGAAGTATAACTTTTCAAAGATTGTGTTCCATTACATGGTAGAAAATATCACTTCGAAAAGCAAGACTTGGGTTTATCCATGATTTGTACAAATGATGCTGGATCACGCTTATCCTGATTTGGAGAGAGATGAAAACAATGATCTGTTGGTATTATTTCATATGGATAATGAGTCTTTGAAACAATTGGCCAGATATCACCCAAACCATCCAGAGCCATCAACAAAAGCTGAATTCTTTGGCTTTGTCAAAGACAAGAATTATCATGATCCAGATCCAATCAATCATTAGAATTGGAGGAATGAGAAAGAAATGAAAGAAAAAAGTTATGCTGATGAGTTGAAAACACTTGAAAGCTTCAAAGTATCAAGAAACGAGTGGTTCTTGAAAGAAGAGAAAAAGAAGAGGAACATAAAATCAACTCCAAAAGTTCAAGTAGAGGAGGGTTCATCATCTCAGCCAAAGAAAAAGCGTCAAAAGAAGAATGTTGAGACTATGCTTATTGATGAATCAGATAAAGAAGATGAAGCTGAAACTGATGCTAAAGTTAATGTTGAAGGAGATGTTCGTTTGTCTCCTGAGTCTGCAAAGTTTTTGAAATCTCTTAACAAGTATAATGCTGAACCAGAAAAGACAGCTGGTGATGAAGAAGGTGATGATGTAGATAAAAGCTCATCAAGCTCGTCTGAAGAAGAAATTGATGAAACAGAACGTGCGAAGAGAATTAGAGCTGAGATTGAGAAAGAGAAACAATTAAAGAGAAAGAGGAGAGATGATAAAGATGATGAGTTATACAATCCATCTCCTGAGCATGTTGTAGAATCTCAAACACCTCCATCATCTGGTGGAAGGAAGAAGCAATCTGCAAGAAAGAGAGTTGTAACTCCGAAGGCAGCACCAAGGTTGAAAGTTTTATTGAAGAAGAAACCAATCAAAGAACCTAGTAAACCACCTACACCACCACCTGAACCTCAACATCAAACATCACCAATTCAATCTCCACCACATCAACCATCACTACCACATCTATCACCACCACATATTCATATTGCTACACCTCCACACGAACAACAACCTGTTGTTACTTCACATCAAATCTTTCAAACACCACCATCCACTCAACCACCTGTCCATACTACACCTGGTTCTTCTGGATATAAAACTTTTCCAAATGTTCCGGAGGGTATTGCTCTTGAAGAGATTGGAGATTTTAGTTTTGTGAATGATGAACAAGTGAAAAGGTTGGAGAAGAAGGTAGAAGAAGTATTGGTTGAAAATAGAAAGTTGCTAGATCGTGAGAAGAAACTAGAAAAGCGTGTAAAGACATTCGAAGCTAAAAACTCTTCATTGTTGCAAAGAGTTGAGTCTGATCAAGTTGAGATTGATATTCTGAAAGTTAAAGTTGCAGAATTGGAAGAAGAGAAAGCATGCATAGATGAGCAGAACAAGTATTTCGAGTTAAAGAACAAAGAATTGGAAGCTGCTAAAGCAATGAAAGAACACGAGTTATATATGATGAATAAAGTGTTAGAAAATTTGCTTGGAAAGTCTGTTGAGCAGAGATTTGAAGAGATTGAAGTTGAAGAAGTTAGAGCTCGACGTCAGGCTGAAATTGATGCTGAAATGAAAAACAAGGGTAAAGGAATTGAAGGTGTTTCTGATATTGCTGAAAGATCAATTATCCCAGTAACTGTTTCTGAGTCTCCTATTCAAAATCCTCGTCCGATATCTGCTGTCTCCGGTATTTTTGAAGAGGATGTGCTACTTGATGATGTTATGAATGATGAGGAAGATGTTGAAGAAGATGATGAAGAAGAGGATGTTGATGAAGATAAGACTGATGATGCAGATGATGTATTCTCTGCTAGTAGCGATAGTGATGATGATGATGACAATGATCAAGGTAGTACAGGCATCAAAGTTACAGAAGCATCTAATGAAGAGAATGTCGATGATTATCTTCACGATGATGTGAATGAAGAGCCTGAGGATGCTACAGGAGAGGGGGAGAACGTTGATGATCAGAATGTTGATAAAAGAGAAAAGTCGATATTGCGTCTTGAACCTGAAGTTGAGGAAGGAGAAATCAGACATACGTACACCATGGCTGACATTATTGAGATGACACGTATTGATGATCCTAACTTCAAGTTTGACTTTGAAGAAGAGTTGAATGCTTTTGATATGAATCAACAGCCCGAGTATCAATACAAGTATGTGGAAGAGGCAGATAATTATGATCAAGTTGAGGTTGAAGACTGCAGCGATGAAGAAAATGCAAATGTTGATACATCAAATTTTCCAACGCTGGTTGAGTTTTTCATTCAAGAGAATGTAGATGAGTTGAGGAGGAAAGTTGCAGAATGTTTGAAAGATAAAAACTTTGATGGTACAACGAAAGATGCATAGTGCGAAGAACGCAAGAAGTGGTTTAGTAAGAGTACATAAAGAAAATTCAAACGTCCACTGAAGTTTTATAAGAGAGACCGAGAAATTTCTCTTGGTGATATTATCAGTTGGGGTTTTCTTCCACAGATAAATGCTTATGCAATCAGAAGAGAATTTGGAGTGCAGTATTTTGAATATATTCAGGATATCATGTCCCTACCTTGGTGGGATGTTGAAGAGTTGTCAAAAGTTAGAACTCTGGATTATCCTGTAAGAAAGCATGATGTACCCATCTGGGGTTTGATGAAATTTGAAGCTTTCAGAGGATTCAAACACTGGAAACCTCACTATCAAAAGAAGTTGAGGAGAGTGAATCCTGAGACTGGAAATGAAGAAACAATCCTGAAGATAAAGAAGCCAAAAGTATTAAAGAACATTCCTGTGCCGAAAATGGAGCAGGATTTCCATACAGGGTTCTTGTATTGGGTGTACAGCAGTTTGACTACTGAGGCTGTGATCACCTACAGAGTTGAAAATGAAGTCAGATACATTCATGTGTATGATCCTTTATGGTTGGTGAATTGCTCGGCAAAAGACATTGAATGCTTGTTTGTTAACAAGTTTGGATTTAAAGTTGAAGACAAAGACCAAGCCATGCAATTTTAGAAGGTTGTTTCTATCTGCTTCCAAAAAGGTATCAATGCTGACAATAAATGGACGTCTAAGTGGCGAGAGATTGAGAAAGAGGAAGCGTTGAAGGCTGAAAGAGAAAGAAACGCTCGTGAAGATAGAGACAACATGCTAAGGCATACAGTTGTACAAAGAATGACTGCTGAAGAAAAGAAAAAGGTTGAGGAGAACGAAAAGCTTAGGAAGCTG
The DNA here is from genome assembly GCA_030545235.1 of Helianthus tuberosus. Lineage (NCBI taxonomy): Eukaryota > Viridiplantae > Streptophyta > Magnoliopsida > Asterales > Asteraceae > Helianthus > Helianthus tuberosus. The sequence continues at coordinate 10,544,724 of CM060431.1, read as the reverse complement.
CTGATGAAAAAGCCTAAGCCGAGGGAAGAAAAGTTCAAGTCATTGTGAAGTAAGTGCTGAAGACCAGACTGAAGACTCCGACAATATCCAAGGGGGAGTTTGTTGGTGCATAATGTCTATAGCCTACGTCTAAAGTCTATGTCATGTCGGTAGCTTGTATAGGGGTCAAAATGTAATTTTATGTTGTTTTGTAGTAATTTCGCACGAAATAGCATGTTGCTATTTCGCACGAAATTACGTAGTGTTATTTCGTACGAAATAGCATAATGCTATTTCGTGCGAAATTAGATGCCTATATATATGGGTGTCATGCTTCTCATTTGGTACGAAATTAGTCAAGGTGTAACGAAGTGCTGTCCAATTTTCACCGTGTAATCAAGTCAAATATCAATAAGAAGCTTGTTTTAAGTATCATACTCTGTTTCTACACCTTTCTATCACTGATTCTAGGTTGTTTGACTGTTTCCGCCTTTCAAACAGCTTTGTGTTGACTCTGAACGACTCATATAGGTCGCAAAACGATCCTACAACTGCGTAGTTATTTCTGTGTTTTAGTTAAGGTCTTAGCCTACAAAAACGCCATAAAACGTAAGACACCATAAAATATAAATGCCAAGCTTGAAAGATGGGACGTGTTACAGACTTAATAGATAAAGCTGATCAAAACTGGATACTTTATTAATTGCATTTATTGTTATAATAATACCCCACCTAAACTACACGCCAAAAACATCCTATAAAGAGAAACGTCTTGGCACCTTCTGTTGATCACACCAAAAAACCAAACACAATTGTTCCTAAATACCACTCACTGTAAAACGCCAAAAAGTTAGAAAAATTAACGATGACAAACATCGTTTCTTGGATACTCAGTAATGTTCTACATGAAGTTTTGCTGAATGGTTTGTTAAGTCAGGAGAGTAAGATTTTGCTACATGAGATGGACAAATTTCAAGAAAAAGATACTGATGACACCCATATGTCATTTTGTTTTCTTTGTTCTTGAAGAAGGTTTGGATGAGGAGAAGAGACCGATCCCAGTGTAAATGCTATTTTGGACTCGATGATGATAATGAAGAAGACGGACAAATAACATCCACCCACACGACGTCGATCTATGTCTCCAACATCCACAAACCCACTTCAACACACGAATAACAAAAAACCACACCAAAACCAAAACGCCATTTATTTTTGACAGTTCTTGTAGTTTCAAAAGAAGAAAGAGACGGATGACAGCGAAGATTTGGAAGATAAATTGCTTCTATTTTTTTATTTTTCTTTTTCTATTGTTAGTTATGTAATTTTCAGCTAATAACAAATACATTAATTCTCTAAAAAAATATAATAAAACGCCAACCGGACAAATGCTTTTGAAACGCCATCATGCCATAAAACGCCCAAACTCCCAAACTATAATAAAATTAGTTTGGACAAGTATTATTAAAAACTCAAAAAAAAAAGTATAAAACAATGTGCAAGAGAATAGAACAAAGTGTCATCTTTATCTAAACGCCATTGAAAATACAAAACATCATCATTAAAGCCATAAAGATGGGACGTGTTACAACCATAAACAGATGAAGCTGAAACAAAACAGTAACTACAAATAGTAAATTGAAGCAACGGAAACATTATTACTAACATTTATTATATTAAAAGCCACTCCATGGGAAATTGAATTTATTTATCTTTTCAAAACGCCATAATTACATGTCACTTTATAGGACTGCATCCTACATGGCGAGAAAAAAAAGTCATTATAAAAGTAGAACATGTAAACATAACTTAACACGCCACACATTGTCTAAAACGCCAAACATTGTCCAAAACGCCATACAACTTAAAAAAATTTCTAAAGTTATTGCATGGAGGTTTGAGAGGTCGGAGAGACGTTTCATCCTAAAGTTCTCTGATAGGAGAAGGGTGAAGGTCAAGACAATCAATGTGACACCCGGCTTTTCAGGTCGTACCGTACAATTGTAACACGTGTTGTGAATAGGTAACAGGGCTGTATTTGATTGGTTATGATGTTTAAATGTGAAATTTAATTAATTGGTAAATTTAAACCTTGGTAAAAATTATGTTGGCAACGATAAGATAAATGCTTATCGCGTAACGGTTAAAATGCGAAACGAACGTCGGTGACCACCCGATCAGTGTTAAAATCCTAAAAATAGTTTGTTATGATTAGAATAATTATTTTAATCATATTCGTGTGGAAAAATAATTTAAAACGTTAGCAAACTCTATATTTCGAGTTTAAGCGTATGCCGTGCGATGCAGCCCGTGTACCGACAAAATACTGCCAACACAGCCTGTCAAGGCAACTGATAATAATTTTAGTAATGATTTGATGATTTTATTACTTTAGAAAGTTAAAAATACATAAAAACGCATAAATCCCTATTTTTGCGATTTTAAGCGCGTACCGCGCAGCACAGCGCGCATACTGCCAAATACCGACAACGTAGCCAGTCCAGGCAAACAAAATATTGTTCAGTAATATTTTGATAAGTTTATTTTTATAGAGTGTTAAAAATAATTTAAAACGCACTAAAACGGGATTAAAACGCTAGATAAAATGCCCGGTATCTAGTATAATACCAGTTTTTGGCCAAAATTTAGATATATATGTATATGTATACACATAAATTCGTGTATATGTGTGTGTTGGCAGCCATGCACATTATTTTATCTCTCTCTCTCCTCCAACTATAGGTCATCATGGGAGGTGGGATGATGATGCATGTTCTTGATCTCCTACATATTTACAATGTTCAAGAAAGTGAATTAAAAGCCAACACATTCTCTCTCTCTCCTAAAATCAGCCGAAAATCACCTTCACTCCTCCATAACTTTCGAAATTTTGATGGTTCTTGCAAGAACATCATTAAATCTAAGGTGTTTCCAAGCTATTTTGATGATCCAAAGTTGTTTTCTTGGTGAAATAAGCTTTCAAACATCAAAAATCATGTCAAAACCCACTTGAATCTTGAAGGTATAAAAACCATTTCTCTAAATTTTGTTCTTGAGTGATGTTGTAAATCTTGGAAAGTTTCTCTTGATTCTTGAGTTTTTACAAGACATAAAACTAAAACAAATGGGTTTTTAAAGGAAACAAGAATGGATGAACATGTGTGCATGTGTGGCCGTGAGTGTATGTGTGTGTGTGTAGGTGATTATGTTTGATTTTTGATTGAGTAATTCTTGATTAACATGTTACTTGAATAGTAGAATGCATGCAAAAACCATAAGTGTCATAAAAGAATGCTTTTAAAAGTGTTTCATGATTTGAAAGGGGTATGATGAAAAATGAATTTTTAGAAGTTCATGTGAGTATATAAATTTCATGTATGTGTATGTATACATGTTAGGGGTTGTGTTTTGATTTTTGTTAAATCTTGATTGATGAGATTATGGGAAGATTAATGCATGCGTGATCAAGGAATGATTTTTATGAAAGATCTATGATTAAAAGATGGTCATGAAAAATGGAATATTTGGATGTTTATGTGCACATGTGTGTGGTGTCATGTATGTATATATGTATACACATGCATATGGGTTTTAGTCATATGTTCATAAATAGAGAAAATCTCACATTTAGGTTAAATGATTAGATGATGGATGATATATGTGTATTAGGTAAAAACATGATATTAATGTGTTCTTGAGTATGATTAGAACATAAAAGATGATGATGATATTGTATGAGTGCATTAGATGCATCTACTTGAACATGCATGATGATATGTGATCTTAAAAAGGTAATTTGAGTATGATTTAGTAAAAATCAGTTTTAATCAGATTATAAACACTAAAATAAAGATATTTTAAAGTGTGTAGTGACATATAACTTTGTCATAATGTTTGCTAGCTTTGCATGTTGTACTTGGTGCATTAAAAGTTGTAAAATACGTGAAATCGCATGATTTATGTGACTTACACAAAAACTGCACTAATCTGATTATAACCACTATTTTAATCAGTAAATAACTTTTATTGTGTTAAAATATCAAATCGTTTCGAGTTGGGATGGTTATAGTAACGTTTAACGCAAAACTATGCGTTAAAACGGTCAAAAATCGGCTTTTCGGGTGATTTTTGTAAAACTGATTTAGACCCTTAAATAAACTGATGTTTTTAGTTTTAAAAAACAAGTATTTTAACTAGTTTTAAGTTTACTTGGTGTTTGGTTGGTCATACATGACTTCCGACACCCGGAAACATTACCGAATCGCTAAAATACGCATTTTTTGATGAACACTAGTATGGGTAAATTTTGAGTGAACCTTATGTGATAAAATGTGTTAAGTAATTTAAACATGTAAAGGTGATAATATGTTAAGTGTTAATTTGATAGTGGGAAATTTAGACTATGCATGTACGTTTTGTGCGGTAGAAATGGTAAAATTGCGTTAATGTGTAACTTGTTTGTCGAGCATGAAATTTGGTACATATTAGATGTTTTATGTATATTTGCTTTAAAAATGACAAAATAGATAAGTTAACAAGATTTCGCGTGTTTCGGTGTTAAATATGTGAACATTTATGTATATATATTACGACGCGCAAATCGTAGATATATTGCGTATAAACGGGAGTGTGTTAACGAATTTACACAATATTGGTCACCAATAAAATCGTTCAAGTCGCAAAATCATAAAAATATATATAAATGGACTCATATATATATTAACGTGTCAACATAATCAAAAACGATAATTTTACGAGAAAATCCCAAAGTTATGTGAAAATTCTAAGAAACAGAGAAACTTAGGATTTTGTGTTATGAATATTGATTTAAAATCGTTCCTATATATATATATTAGGACGTGTAGAAATCAGTCTCTGGGATTGCCCTATTTAAAATACGCACCTAAAGGTGAGTGTCACTAAACCCCTCTTTTTACTGTTTTGTATATACATTTTGGGGGTGGAACACGTCGTTAAAAGGGTTTAATAATGTTTTCGAAATAAAACATACCTTTTAATATAAAATATATATTTTCACTGAAAATATATGAAATTTGATAAGTTATACGTTTCGAAGTAAAACGTTTTTGATGAATGAATATTGTATGTGCGGTATTTCTTAAGTGAAACGAGACCGTACGGATTGGGGATGAATTCCGGACTGGGTCTCAACATTTGAGTGACAGGGGAATTCGTAAATCGTCGTGTATTAAATTGTCATATTAGTAGGATATACATATTGTACTTGAGGCAGACATCATATTGTTCTTCGAGAAAGAACCCTGCGCCCATGTTGTCGTTTAATCAGTTAAGTATTGTACGCGATGAATTGTTGGTAGATCTATCGGGTTGACAACCCCATCGTGACCGGTCGCCCCGTGTCAATGTCAAACGACGAATTAATATTCTGTTATATTGTCTAGCATTGATTATCCCTGCATGGTTAATATATAGTTCGTATCGTCTAGCTAACATACGAGTCTGAAAATTGACGCAATAATTTAATATACAAAACTTGGGCAGTAACAATATTGTCGGGTTCGTGAAACTGCGACGGAAAGCCCATGGATTTTATTAAGAAAGTAAAATGGACTTTCTAAGAATTAAATGGATGTTTTTAAATAAACACCTAAACAGAAAGTTTTCCTTGGAATAAAAATTGTTTGTAAACGAATATGTGAACTCACCTTCCTTTGTGTTGAAACTTGATTTTTAACGTGTTCTACAGGTACTTGAGTTCGGCTTCGGGAATTATAGCGTATCTTGTGGATGTTGATGCATGTTTGGTTTGATAATGTTTTGGACAAAATTTTAAAAACTATTTGGGACCAATGTAATAAGATCCATAAGGACCAAAACAATTTAACTACGGTGTGATTGTCACGGACTTTAAGACTATGTGTTTTAAAATCTATATTCAAATTAAGTTAAAATGTCCAACATTACGATGCATCGTTCGGCAAGATACAAATGGGCACCAGCTTCCGTCACCGCTACGTTTTATATTCCGCTGCGACGTTTTTGGGGTGTGACAATCAAGGCCATACTTAGTATGGATGAAGGGGTTCAGAGGGATATTCTGGCCCTTGGGGTTCCAATGGCCAACGATTGTGAAAGAACTCGAAAGGTAATAAGAAGATTGGAGAGAAAATTTCCCGCAGAAGATGATGATGATATTGACATTGACGATACTCCTCTACCAACAGTTAGCAGTTAGGTGGTGCATGAAGAAGCAGGAACGGTTGAAGTGACTTATCGACACGGGGTGAAATATTCATTATCGATGGAGGAAATGTTGAAGGCAGAGAGGCTACATCTTCTTGAACAATTCTGTGATTTAGCACCTTCGAATAATGCAAGATCCATGATATTTAAGTATAGGCTGAAACAAAGAAGAGACGAGATGATGGCGTTATACGCCAATGGAAAATATGATGATGATGAATCTGAAGAAAGTGATGAACAAAGTGATGGGTACATCTCTGATGTAATCCCATACACAAAAGACTATTAGTTTGTTTTGATTTCGTCTTATTGTAATCTTATGAAATATTAATGAATGGTAATGAAGGATAACGCCACGAACGCCAAAAAATATACCTTTATAACATATATGGGATTAATTCAACTGGGAACGCCATAACGACAAAAAATTATCTATGTGACTCAAAAAAAATTAATTCAACGAGACAGATAAAAAAAACAGTAAAACGCCAGGTAGTTATTGAATCTAATTAACGCCAAAATAATCTTAGACGCCAAAAATGAAGCAGCATTGTGACACACGGAATTGGGAAAAAGAAGATTAAAAAGACAAAAAAGCCCCTCCCACCCTGATTATATCCCGCGCCACGTGTTCCATCAGGACGCGTTCTCACCGTTCTCACACTTTAGGGCGATTTCTCCTGAACCCGTTTATATATATATATATATAGGAATAAGTTAAAATGAGAACCACCTCGAGTTGTAAGAACCAGCGAGAACCACCCCCGCGGGGGGCCGTTGACCACGAAATTTTTTTTACACCTAGATCCGTATATTTTAACACGGGGGGTAAATTTTGGGTTCAAACGGCGCGCCCGAGGGGGTAGTTTTTTACGCCCAAAGTTTGGTAAAAAAAAAAAGAAAAATTAAAAAAATTTAAAAAACCCAAACTTTGGGCGTAAAAAACTACCCCCTCGGGCGCGCCGTTTGAACCCAAAATTTACCTCCCGTGTTAAAATATACGGATCTAGGTGTAAAAAAAATTTCGTGGTCAACGGCCCCCCGCGGGGGTGGTTCTCACTGGTTCTTACAACTCGAGGTGGTTCTCATTTTAACCCTCCCCTATATATATATATATATATATATAGGGAGCCGCTAGAATGAGAACCACCACGAGTTATGAGAACCATGAGAACCGCGTCCCGCGGGTGGCCGTCGGCGACGAAATTTTTTTTACACCTAGATCCGTATATTTTAGTGGGGGGTTTAAATTTTCGGTTCAAACGGCGCGCCCGAGGGGGTAGTTTTTTACGCCCAAAGTTTGGTAAAACAAAAAAGAAAAATTAAAAAAATTAAAAAAACCCAAACTTTGGGCGTAAAAAACTACCCCCTCGGGCGCGCCGTTTGAACCGAAAATTTAAACCCCCCACTAAAATATACGGATCTAGGTGTAAAAAAAATTTCGTCACCGACGGCCACCCGCGGGGTGCGGTTCTCGTGGTTCTCATAACTCGTGGTGGTTCTCATTCTAGCGATCCCCTATATATATATATATATATATACAGGGTCAGGATTTAGAGAAAACGGTGAAAAGTGTGAGAACGGTTATGGATCGTCCGATCAAAACAATCTATGGACTAGATTGGCGTGGTGGCGTTTTCGTAAATAACACCAATTCTATTAAGTGGACGCGCTTTATTAAGGGTAAAAGGGTCTTTAGACTTCTCTACCAAAAACGCCAAACTCATGAATAAAACGCCGTTACGGGCCAAAACACATCCTATATAAACAAAACATCTCAGACATTCATTAAACACACTCCGAACCGGAAACACCATATTTACTACTATATACCATTCATCTTAGAAACGCCAAAAAAACCTAAAACATCATTCACACAAACCTCAAAAACTCCATATTTTACTATATACCAATCATCTTAGAAAACGCCAAAAAACTTAAACATCAAAGATACCAAATTGACGTTTCTTTTAGATACACTATTTCCTCAGTAAAACGCCAAAATGGCAAACATCGTTTCTTGTATATTCAATATTGTTCTACGCGAAGTTTCGCAGAATGCATTCTTAGCTGAGGGGGTGTAACTCTATAACATTTTGCTGAATGAGATGGACAAATCTTCAACAAAAAGATGCTGGTGTCATGTAACACCTCGAAAATTCGTGTTCAATGATATAACGACACGTGTCATGTAAGACAAAAAGCGTTGTAAACCCGGATTTAATAAAGATGTTTTGGCAGGATTTAAAAGTGGCGTCATGTTAATTTTTACCTCTGAACGACCTCATTTATAAATCCCAAGACCCAAGTATATATATCTTAAACATCTAATCTATCTTAAATCCCGAAATGTGTTGACAACAATTGAATTCAAAGTGCATGATAGGTTCGTATGGAAATTTCTACGGTAAACCTTCTTATTCGGCACTTTTAAAATGGATCCAAGCAAACATAACATAATGGTAGGGTATGTAACTGTTTAAGGCACATTATAGAGGCCCCAAACTGATAAAGCAAGTCCCATATTCGAAACCACGAGTTTCCCTTTCAAAACACCAAAGAACAACACGTTTTTGTGCCTGATGTCAAGCTTACGGACCTCAACATTGTTGAGGTTGAGGTCCGTAAGGTAGTGCCCAGCGACAGAAACCGGCTGTTGCCTGTTTTAAGCGCAATTTTCGACCTTTAAACGATTTTCCTCATATCCCTTGGCCCCTAAACAACCCCTAAACATCTAGGACACATGTGGGAATGTTGTGGTCAGTGCTAGACTTAGATGTCAACACATTGTTGTGACAACCTGGGTCACTGTGACCATCAAACAAATACCGAGCCAATGAAATATTGTATTTCATACTTGGGATTTGTAAAAATATGTGTATCGTTTGCACATATAAATTCTTGTTCGATTTCAAGCTCTAAATCGCTTTCTGGAAGGTTATACGCGCACTGATGCGTAAATATAACCAGTTTAATGCAACGAACACTCCGGAATAGTGAAATAGGCTTAACATACCTTAAATAACCTTTACATAACTTAGATATAAGTTTTGGAAGGTTTGGTGTGGTGAAATCAAAGTTTAATCGCTTACAGGGACTAAAATTGACAAACTACGAAAGTATGCCAATCTGAACTGTAACGAACATTCCGGAACATGACCATAAGTTAAACACACCTTAAATATCCTTTACATAGCTTAGAAATAGGCTTTAAGGGGTTCGGTGCGCTAAAATAAACTTTTGGGTCTTTCAGGGACTAAAAGTGTCAAAAAGTGCACAAGTTTGCACTTTTGCGCATAACTCACGTTCTGAATACATCCGGACATCCAAAAATTTATGAAAACACTATAATATTTTATTTTAGTGTTTGGCATGATAAAAAGCCGTTTGTTGCATCATTTAGATCGTTTTTCGCGCTTATGCGCATTCCGTTGTAATTAAGCGAACATCGCATTCGTACGACCAAACGAACTGACATCCGGCATATTTTTGAATATGTTTCATGCCCACAATGCTTAGACATCCTTGTGGAGCCTTGAAAATGATTTAACGAACCTTAAACACGTCGGAAATGGCCTTAATACGCAACGGGGACTGAAAAGTGAACTTTGAAATTTGTTTGCTGATCAGGGGACCCCTAGCGCGACGCCTAGCCCCCCTAGCGTCACGCTAGGCCCCTTCTGATCGGGAAAAGCCATTTAAACACAAGTTTAACATCCCCTAGCATCCCCCAAAGGTCAAGTGCCACATGTCCAACTCTTATGGTGGCCAAATTCAGTAACCACAACATTGTGACAAGTGTACGGGCTAGATCATTCCCTCTTCTCCAAGAAACGATCCTAACGGTGGAACGAAATCTATAAATACCCATCACATTTCACTTCTTTTCTCATAAGAATCTGATCATTTGTGCTCTAAGTTGATGCCATTGCTTCATACCTGAGCTCTTTGATCTAGATTAGCATTCGGGGACCCTTCGTAAGTCTTCTTTCGTTCTTTTATTGCTTTTCGAGTCCGAAAGTCAAACTTTGTTTGACTTTCTGCATTGACCAGTTTATGGTCGATGCGAAGTTCGTTTGAACTTCATAACGTGAGCGTGATCACGATGGTTATAGTCCCTAGTGACTATACCTACTGATTACCACGTTATCTAGGCTCAGTGACGAGCCGTAGTTCGGTCAGAATACGTATTCTTGCGTATTTTGTAACCAAACTACTTATGGGTATCAAAACCGTTTGTTTTGATACCAAACCTGTTTTCTAAACTTAGTTAAGCATGTTTTAACATGCTTAGCTCGTCACTATTAGTTTAGTGCTTAGATAGGGTCGTAAGGTAAGCGATCTAAACAATCGCTTATACTTTCGAACCCGACCCGTTTGGTCGATCATTAGGATCCGACCAAGCACATTAGGTGACCATAGTATATAGGGAATAACCTTACGAGGTTATACCTTATGGTCGCTTCGTTTAAGTAGTTGTATGATAGGTAGTTTATATGCCTTAGGTAAATTACCAAAATACCCCTTTGATGCCAAAACTCATGTAACATAACTTTTGACATCTAAACTGATTTGACAACCATATTAGACATGTTAAGGCATATATTACTTGTCATAGGACTAGTTAGGCGGTCCGAACGCGTTTCACGCGAACGACGCGTTAAAGTAGCATAAGCTACCTAAACGGGTCGTAATGGGTCACAAGCACTTAGGATAGGTTTCATTTAGTATGTAGGCTTTGTTAAACCAAATGACACGAGTCTCTACACTCGTTTGGTTTACGAAACCTCATTCTATCCAATCATCCGATTAAGGTCCGGTTATTAACATAGTTACCTATATTAGGTACCGTTTGATTCTGAGATCTCTAGCATTACTTGGTGATTATCTTTAGACATCTGAGCAATCTCAAGTGAGTACATAGACCCCTCTTTTACTGTTTTCCAAACTGTTTTGGGGTGGAACACATGTGCCTACTTGTTACTTTCATGCTTTCCTGTTTTCACATCATATACTGCTATGTTCGTTAGTACATTATAGTACATGATTTCATTACATTTCATGCTATGTATTGCCATTGTGTGCATTACTTAGTACATCGTTTTACATGACATTTTGACATAGACATTTCGACATAGACATTTTAACATGATTGACATTTGATCATGTATTTCCCACAAAACATAACTTTGATTTAAACCAAGTTTTACTTCAATACTTTGTTTTTGTGCATATGGTTTAGTTGAGACATTTCACTTGCCATACATGGATATTTGACATAGACATTTGACCTGGATATTTGACATAGACATTTGACATGGATATTTGACATAGACATTTGACATGGATATTTGACATAGACATTTTGACATAATTTACATCTTGACATGAATATTTTGACATATTATTCAATACATTTGACAATTGATTTAAACATAGACATTTTACATTGTTTGGTTTGGTTTGATTAAGTGATTTAGTAACGATGTGTGTGTAATATGATACAAGCATGGTGGATACGCCGCTGGTACTTCCTATATATAAGTGTTTGTATGGTATTACATATCGTAGCGTTATTTGAATCATTTCAGTTTGATACATATAACATTTTATACAAATAACATACTTTTCACAATACATTGTTTTACAAACAACTTATCTTATACAAACTCAGTTTACAATGGTTATTCATTTAACCATACATTATTCACTTATTTATACATATCATCTGAACTCATTGTTTTTCAAATGATTTACAAGACAAAGCAAATTACAAGGTTCATGACTAAACATTTTCTTAAACATAAGTCATGAATCCTATTTTCACAAAACCTATGTATCTCACAGGCATTTTTATGCTGACGTACCTATTTTCACATGTGTTTTCAGGAGCTTTTTCGTAGGATGTTGATCATGATACTAGGGCGGACCTGTGCCTTAGAGACTTTAAAAGAAGATAGACTATGTTTAATTATGTTCTGAACTCCTTAATTCCTGTTTAAGACAATGTAACACTCTTGTTTAATAAATAAATAAAACTTTGTATGCCATGGTTATGAGACAATTAATTCTGTTACAACACTCCCCGACGTTTCCGCCACGTTTAGTATGTTCTACGTGGTCAGGGTGTGACAGAAAAGATGGTATCAGAGCCAATGGTTATAGGGAATTAGGTTATTAGTAATTAGTAATGCTTTGACCTAGTCTATAACCTTCTTAGGACCCTAACGCGAGTTTACTTGCGTTTAGTCATAAAACAATACCGTCACCTATCCTTAGGCGACTACCACAACAAGAACATAAATTTCAAAACCGCTTTGAAAACTAATCATCTGTTCTAGGATGATTGATTACTAGGTTTTGAACCCTCTATTATATGGTTTTGAACCCCTTTGAGTTTTCAAAATCTCGTCAAGGTTCTGGGTTTTAAATAATGTGAACACGTGCAAACTGGAAGGGTGAATGCCTGTATTCTGGGTTTTCTGTCTAGGCAAGCACTTCGTATACATCTCATCAGACGCGAGACCAGTTGTGCTTACCTGGGAATTCTTGGGATGAGTGTTCACTTATAGGCGAGCATGTCTTCGCGATACATTATTTTCGACTCATTTACTTTGATTGGTCACTGTGTGTCGTTTGTTTACCTTGTGGTAACGAACAAATGACCACCATCCTTGCTTTCATCAGATTTGTTTCATCTCATTCTTTTCGTCTAATTCTCTCACTCGTTTCTTTTCATGTTTCCTCTTTTAGAATGCCTCCTCGACGCGAAAGCCAGATAGCGACTGCCGAATTGGCAGAAATCATTGCGCAGCAAATGGCTGCTCAATTCCCAAACCTCTTTGCTCAATGGAATCAAGCCAACAACAACAACAATGGTCCATGCAATTTCAAGAGTTTTAACTCGGCGAAACCACTCAAGTTTAGTGGTTCTGAGGGAGCGACTGGGCTTCTTCAATGGTTCGAGAGCATTGAGAATACTTTCCGCCACGTGCAGTGTCCTGACAATCGCAAGGTCGAGTTTGCTTCGAGTGTGTTCCAGAAGAGAGCCCTTACGTGGTGGAACGGAGTTATGAGAGACCGTGGTGCTGAGGTTGCTCTAGCACAGACATGGGCTGAACTTAGGGCCCTTATGATGAAGGAATTCTGTCCTCGTCACGAGATCAGGGCCTTGGAAAGGGAATTCGACAATCTTGAGCAAGACAGCGGTGAGCATCGAGCCTACACGGACCGTTATGAGGAGTTGAGTCTGTTGTGCCCAAACATGGTCACGCCTTTGGATAAGGCAATAGAAAAGTACATTGATGGCCTCCCTGACTCAATACAAGACATTGTGACTGGCAGTAACCCTACTACAGTTAGACAGGCCATTGAGCTATCTGCAACCTTGACTGAATCAAAGATCAGGAAAGGTAAACTTTTCCAAAAAGGTGACAAGAAACCGGTCGAGGGATCAAACCCAATCGAGGAATCAAAGACCATGGATGAACAGACTGGATCCCCTAAGAAGACAAAGAAGCGAAAGGCTTCTCAGAACTTTGCCATGGTTACTCACAATGATCAAGCCGTCCCCAACCAACCAGCTCAACCCCCTGCCAGGAAACCCTACAACGGAACTGCACCCTTGTGCAACCAATGTGGCCTACATCATCATGCTGCTGTGAAGTGCCGCAAATGCCAAACTTGCGGACTTATAGGCCATACAGCAAGAGTCTGCCCAGCTGCAGCTGCACCAAACCAAGCTGGCCACAACCCCGCTCACGGTCGTTTTCTACCAGGTTCTTGTTTCAACTGTGGCGAGATGGGCCATTTCCAAAGAAATTGCCCAAAGCTTGCTAATGCAAATCCGGCACAAGGATGAGCATCTGACCAACCATAAGACAACATCGTTTAGAAATAATCACGTCTTATGTATTATTTACTTTTGTTGTAATGGTCCATGAAACAGTTGTTATCATTGTTTATAAATAAATCTTTTATTTACATTGCAATGTATTTATGAGGTTGTATGCATAAACAACATATCCCCTGCAATACCGATAATCAAGGAACCGCATTCCTTGAAGAACATACTACCCCCAAATTTCTTCCATTGTATGATCTCTTGCGTTTCCACGAAATTCCTAAGTACCCGTTTATTCTAAGGAAAACGAAGTACAAGGCGCAAGTTACAACACTGGACGAATACCCAAAGTACCACTATAAATCCTTAATAGGGTACCTAAGGGTATTTCCGTGAATCCTAAAATTTGTTGTGTTCCTTAATTCGACCATTACGTTTCTTTGTAAACAAAATCGAATTTTTGTAGATCTTCCTATCTATTCAGATAGATCCCAGAGGACATTGAAGTTCATCGACTGGTTTCCATATCCGTTCTCAATCAAATAACAAATTAATAACAAATTAATAACCAAGTTAAACAAGTATGTGATTATGTGCTTATGAACATTACAAGAAAAACTGTGCGGACTATGCAAGGAATTACGTAATTATGGATGCATACATAATTATGGAATTTAGTGCACAGAAACCACAGTAAGCTTTGTAATGTGCCTAGAAGTTAACTCCATTCATTTCCGTTTCTGAGGAAGCAACCGTAGAAAATGACTCCGTTTGTTCATTTTCGTTTCTGAAGATTTTCCGCTAAGGAAATGAATATCCGTTTGTCTATCCTTTTCATTTCCGTTTCTGAGGAAGCAACCGTAGAAAATGACTGCGTTTGTTCATTTTCGTTTCTGAAGATTTTCCGCTAAGGAAATGAATATCCGTTTGTCTATCCTTTTCATTTCCGTTTCTGAGGAAGCAACCGTAGAAAATGACTCCGTTTGTTCATTTTCGTTTCTGAAGATTTTTCGCTAAGGAAATGAATATCCGTTTGTCTATCCTTTTCATTTCCGTTTCTGAGGAAGCAACCGTAGAAAATGACTCCGTTTGTTCATTTTCGTTTCTGAAGATTTTCCGTTAAGGAAATGAATATCCGTTTGTCTATCCTTTTCATTTCCGTTTCTGAGGAAGCAACCGTAGAAAATGACTCCGTTTGTTCATTTTCGTTTCTGAAGATTTCCCGCTAAGGAAATGAATATCCGTTTGTCTATCCTTTTCATTTCCGTTTCTGAGGAAGCAACCGTAGAAAATGACTCCGTTTGTTCATTTTCGTTTCTGAAGATTTTCCGTTAAGGAAATGAATATCCGTTCGTCTATCCTTTTCATTTCCATTCCTGAGGAAGCAACCGTAGAAAATGACTCCGTAAGTTCATTTTACGTTTCTGAAGATTTCCTGTTGAGGAAATGAATCCCCGTTTGTTTATTCCTTCATTTTCGTTCTGAAGAATGTCCGTTAAGGAAATGACAGGATTATGCCTTACATATCTCTGGTGGTTGTTTTGACACTAAGTCACAAATGGACTCCTATGAATAAATTTCGGGACGAAATTTCCTAAAGTAGGGGAGACTGTGACAACCTGGGTCACTGTGACCATCAAACAAATACCGAGCCAATGAAATATTGTATTTCATACTTGGGATTTGTAAAAATATGTGTATCGTTTGCACATATAAATTCTTGTTCGATTTCAAGCTCTAAATCGCTTTCTGGAAGGTTATACGCGCACTGATGCGTAAATATAACCAGTTTAATGCAACGAACACTCCGGAATAGTGAAATAGGCTTAACATACCTTAAATAAACTTTACATAACTTAGATATAAGTTTTGGAAGGTTTGGTGTGGTGAAATCAAAGTTTAATCGCTTACAGGGACTAAAATTGACAAACTACGAAAGTATGCCAATCTGAACTGTAACGAACATTCCGGAACATGACCATAAGTTAAACACACCTTAAATATCCTTTACATAGCTTAGAAATAGGCTTTAAGGGGTTCGGTGCGCTAAAATAAACTTTTGGGTCTTTCAGGGACTAAAAGTGTCAAAAAGTGCACAAGTTTGCACTTTTGCGCATAACTCACGTTCTGAATACATCCGGACATCCAAAAATTTATGAAAACACTATAATATTTTATTTTAGTGTTTGGCATGATAAAAAGCCGTTTGTTGCATCATTTAGATCGTTTTTCGCGCTTATGCGCATTCCGTTGTAATTAAGCGAACATCGCATTCGTACGACCAAACGAACTGACATCCGGCATATTTTTGAATATGTTTCATGCCCACAATGCTTAGAAATCCTTGTGGAGCCTTGAAAATGATTTAACGAACCTTAAACACGTCGGAAATGGCCTTAATACGCAACGGGGACTGAAAAGTGAACTTTGAAATTTGTTTGCTGATCAGGGGACCCCTAGCGCGACGCCTAGCCCCCCTAGCGTCACGCTAGGCCCCTTCTGATCGGGAAAAGCCATTTAAACACAATTTTAACATCCCCTAGCATCCCCCAAAGGTCAAGTGCCACATGTCCAACTCTTATGGTGGCCAAATTCAGTAACCACAACATTGTGACAAGTGTACGGGCTAGATCATTCCCTCTTCTCCAAGAAACGATCCTAACGGTGGAACGAAATCTATAAATACCCATCACATTTCACTTCTTTTCTCACAAGAATCTGATCATTTGTGCTCTAAGTTGATGCCATTGCTTCATACCTGAGCTCTTTGATCTAGATTAGCATTCGGGGACCCTTCGTAAGTCTTCTTTCGTTCTTTTATTGCTTTTCGAGTCCGAAAGTCAAACTTTGTTTGACTTTCTGCATTGACCAGTTTATGGTCGATGCGAAGTTCGTTTGAACTTCATAACGTGAGCGTGATCACGATGGTTATAGTCCCTAGTGACTATACCTACTGATTACCACGTTATCTAGGCTCAGTGACGAGCCGTAGTTCGGTCAGAATACGTATTCTTGCGTATTTTGTAACCAAACTACTTATGGGTATCAAAACCGTTTGTTTTGATACCAAACCTGTTTTCTAAACTTAGTTAAGCATGTTTTAACATGCTTAGCTCGTCACTATTAGTTTAGTGCTTAGATAGGGTCGTAAGGTAAGCGATCTAAACAATCGCTTATACTTTCGAACCCGACCCGTTTGGTCGATCATTAGGATCCGACCAAGCACATTAGGTGACCATAGTATATAGGGAATAACCTTACGAGGTTATACCTTATGGTCGCTTCGTTTAAGTAGTTGTATGATAGGTAGTTTATATGCCTTAGGTAAATTACCAAAATACCCCTTTGATGCCAAAACTCATGTAACATAACTTTTGACATCTAAACTGATTTGACAACCATATTAGACATGTTAAGGCATATATTACTTGTCATAGGACTAGTTAGGCGGTCCGAACGCGTTTCACGCGAACGACGCGTTAAAGTAGCATAAGCTACCTAAACGGGTCGTAATGGGTCACAAGCACTTAGGATAGGTTTCATTTAGTATGTAGGCTTTGTTAAAACAAATGACACGAGTCTCTACACTCGTTTGGTTTACGAAACCTCATTCTATCCAATCATCCGATTAAGGTCCGGTTATTAACATAGTTACCTATATTAGGTACCGTTTGATTCTGAGATCTCTAGCATTACTTGGTGATTATCTTTAGACATCTGAGCAATCTCAAGTGAGTACATAGACCCCTCTTTTACTATTTTCCAAACTGTTTTGGGGTGGAACACATGTGCCTACTTGTTACTTTCATGCTTTCCTGTTTTCACATCATATACTGCTATGTTCGTTAGTACATTATAGTACATGATTTCATTACATTTCATGCTATGTATTGCCATTGTGTGCATTACTTAGTACATCGTTTTACATGACATTTTGACATAGACATTTCGACATAGACATTTTAACATGATTGACATTTGATCATGTATTTCCCACAAAACATAACTTTGATTTAAACCAAGTTTTACTTCAATACTTTGTTTTTGTGCATATGGTTTAGTTGAGACATTTCACTTGCCATACATGGATATTTGACATAGACATTTGACCTGGATATTTGACATAGACATTTGACATGGATATTTGACATAGACATTTGACATGGATATTTGACATAGACATTTTGACATAATTTACATCTTGACATGAATATTTTGACATATTATTCAATACATTTGACAATTGATTTAAACATAGACATTTTACATTGTTTGGTTTGGTTTGATTAAGTGATTTAGTAACGATGTGTGTGTAATATGATACAAGCATGGTGGATACGCCGCTGGTACTTCCTATATATAAGTGTTTGTATGGTATTACATATCGTAGCGTTATTTGAATCATTTCAGTTTGATACATATAACATTTTATACAAATAACATACTTTTCACAATACATTGTTTTACAAACAACTTATCTTATACAAACTCAGTTTACAATGGTTATTCATTTAACCATACATTATTCACTTATTTATACATATCATCTGAACTCATTGTTTTTCAAATGATTTACAAGACAAAGCAAATTACAAGGTTCATGACTAAACATTTTCTTAAACATAAGTCATGAATCCTATTTTCACAAAACCTATGTATCTCACAGGCATTTTTATGCTGACGTACCTATTTTCACATGTGTTTTCAGGAGCTTTTTCGTAGGATGTTGATCATGATACTAGGGCGGACCTGTGCCTTAGAGACTTTAAAAGAAGATAGACTATGTTTAATTATGTTCTGAACTCCTTAATTCTTGTTTAAGACAATGTAACACTCTTGTTTAATAAATAAATAAAACTTTGTATGCCATGGTTATGAGACAATTAATTCTGTTACAACACTCCCCGACGTTTCCGCCACGTTTAGTATGTTCTACGTGGTCGGGGTGTGACAATTGTGGTGCCTTGGTCACCATATAAAGCTCCAATGTGCAAACACTTTGATCATTCCTTCCTCAAACATCTTCTGATCAATTATGGAGCACAAGAGCACTCTCCAGGCCTTCCTAATCAACCATTAGACACTTGTAAGTTTGCTAATCCTTCTTTAATTAAGTTTAGCTTAGTTATTTAGCTAAAAGTCAAACCATCGTAATTACGGTTTGACTTTGAGATTAATTAATAATGGCTCAGTCAAATCTCGAATCAAATGTAGTTATAAGTTGGTAATTATGTGGGTAATAAACCCTCAAAAGGGTTCCCCCTGATTCCCACTCTAACTAGGTCAAATGTCGGGTCAAACTTGTATTTAAAAAGTCAACAGAATGTGTAAATTACAATTTATGCATAATTAGCAATGTAGAACACATACAACCTGTTTGATCATTAATATAACTTGGTAATTAGTGTAAGGACATGTCTAAACATGTTCAACCCGACAATTTCCTATTTATACCCGGTTCGGAACCGAAAGTCGCATAGTTTGACTTATACTTTGACTTTCAGTTCTAACCCGTTATGGTATGTTTTAGAAATGCCTTAGAGATTTATTTGGACCAGGTTACATGCTAGTATAACCCTCTGTGATTATACACCTCGGATCATTAGTTATCCAATTAATATGCATGATTCCGTTAATTGCTCATATGTTGACCATTATGCCCTTTTCACCTTAAAACGTGATTTTTGGAAATGTAAAAGAGTAGAAACCTTAATTTCTGATATTTAAACTTGCATACAAAATTTGACATCAGTTTGTGGTGTAGGTTAGGAGTTATGCTCGTTAGCGTAAAATTAAAGCTTTATGTTAATTAAATGGCATATTTAGCGTATAGCCTACTTAAACATACTTTTTGATATCAATCTCTTTACCCACTGATGTAATATATTATTTTGGGATTTTTAAAGATTTTTAATTAATTTTAGGCTGAGCATAACTTATAGTCGTAGGCTTAATCCGGTAATTGTCGGTTTTGCCCTTACGGGCTATAAAATGAGTTTTACATATCTAAACGACTCCAAACCTTTTGCTACTGATCACACATGATAAATAAATTATTTTAAGCCTTCTAGAAATATAAAAATATCAGATTTATGTATCAAACCCGGAAATGGCCTCTAATCGCCTTTTTAAGCGTTTTAACGCATAGTATGTACTAAAACTATTTTAAACATACAAGGGTTGATACCTACTGATATTTGAGGCAAATTATAATATTTTAACAGTAAGCAAAGGTTGATAAACTCAGACTTCAGTTTTGAGCTTTTCGGCTTATGTGAAATTACCAAAATACCCCTACGGGGCATAGTTTGGTTATAATTGATAAATTTCACTTATATACTTTAACCTACTGATATAACTTAGAAAATTGAGTATAATTGCTGATTACATCAGGCCTGTAACTCAGGCTGACACTTAAACTCTTTTACAACCTTTAAAATGACCAAACTACCCCTACGGGGCATAGTTTGTGATTTAATTCATTTCGGGCATAACAAAAGACATATTACTGATGTCACAACATATATGAAGCATATTAACTTAGGAAACCTGTAAATAGCTCTCATGAATACCCGTTAAGCTTATTACGCGTTCGGTTCGGTTTATGTAACTAGTTTACATAAACTAGCCTAAACGGGTCAAACCTTATCAGTTTTATCTCAAAATCCAGAATGTGTATGAAATACCCATATTAAACAAGTCTCTGAACTTGTTGGGTCTATTCTATCCGGTCTTCGCTTATTTATGCGTACAAGCCGTGTCTTTGAAACTAATCGGTCTAAGCTTAAGCTTAACTAAAGACCCATTAGGATTCTAATAGGTTATTATAAACCTTTGTTCCAGATTAGGAGTACCAGTAAAAGCTACTTGCGTTTGCTTATTGTGATTTATACATTGCTCAGGTAAATACTTTTAACTTATTTTCCCTATACGGGCTTGGGTTACGGTATATAGTATACCGCTTGATCGGGCATCAAATCTTCCATCGTTGGGTGGTTAATTGAATAATTTGGTCGGCTCGTTTAAACAGTCTTGTTACTTAAAGCCTTTGGGGGGTTAATGACCATGTCCCGGATATCCTTGGCATCATTTTACGAAATGGCCACGACTTAAGCGCGGGGTGTAGGCGTACACCCGTCAGTGCACAAAAGAATATTGTGGTGTGTCTATTGATCTTTAACCCGGACAAGATCCGGGCTACTGAACGCACAAGGAACATGTAATTCGTTCACAAGATTATATATTTAAATAATTCTCCCAAGTTAAATAAAATGTTTATGCCACGTGCATCCAAACCAATTTTCAATCATTTTCCAAAATGAGTCAGTTGATTGTATTTACCAGTGTAAACTGACGTATTTTCCCAAAAAGATTAAATGCAGGTACTAAGCGTAATTGGCTGGGATTTCTCCTTAGCATCATTAGAAGTCTCGCAAGCTTAAGATGCCTGAAGTCTGTTGAACTATTGTTTCGTATTTTATTTTCGATCCTTCTGTGGATAAACTTCCGAACATTGTGACATTTGATATTACAATACTAAATTCGGTTGTATTATATATCTTAAATTGCTTCCGCTGTGCATATTAAATATTGTGTTGTTTGACTATTATGTTGCCAACCACGTCACGATACTCCCCCACCGGGCCCACCGGTGACACGTGGAAATCGGGGTGTGACATGTCAGACTTATGTCATTTTTTGTGTTTTGTTGTTGATGAATTTTTGAATGGCATGAAGAGACGGATGACACTGATTAGTGGTTTGAAGATAAACATGAAGATAAAGACGAACTTCAAACAAAAAACTCACGTTATTTTGTCCTTCCAAACGGCCACGAAAAAGCTACTTCAGTGAACATGTTTCAAAGAAGAAAGAGACTGATGATAGTGAAGATTTGGAAGATGAATTGTTTCTATTTTTATTTTTTTAATTTTCTTTTTCTATTGTTTGTTATGTATTTCTCAGCTAAGAACAAAAATACATTATTTTAATAAAAACGCCAAACAGACAAAATGCTTGTGAAACGCCATCATGCCATAAAACGCTAAACAGACAAGTATTATTAAAAGCTCAAAAAAAATTTGTTAAGCTTTTTGTTTACCTTATGTTGAACTTTTTATTTTTAAGACAATGTATTTCGCTTAGCATGAAATGAAAATTGTTGTTTAAATCTATTGTCACAATTTGCAAGTTATGATGTCTCGAGCAATTATGTTTTCGTCTCACTCTGATGTTTCCACCATCGGTTGGGGTGTGACAGATTGGTATCAGAGCCATAACTATATGGAATTAGGAAAAAATTGCCATGCTTTTGACCTAGTCTATAGTTTAGGAACCATACTTGACCCTTCTTGTCTTCATGCTTAAAACTACTTGAATTCTTCCTAATTGTTTCTTATCTATTTCTTTTTGGTCTCAAACATACATGTCTTTTCTAAGACTAACTATAATAGACACACAAATATGTGAAGACACTCCTATTTCACATACAAGACGATCTCACCAAAATAGGACCCAATCCGCGTTTACCAATTTTTTCACGAAATTGTACCATCAAGTTAGGAGTGATTTCCACACCTTGATGGAGAATTTCCAATTCTTATTCTGGTGGACCCTTATTAATGAGTCTGAATTTATTTACTCATCTCGTTCGGTAAGTACTAACCACACTTAGGGAACAACGCTATCAAGTTAGGGGTGATACCCGCATCTTGATAACTAGTCCCACTCCTCGATTATCTCACCAAAGTCTCAAACTTTCGTTTGACTTGGGACATATAGTAACCGGAAGGGTGAATATCGTTAAACGAAAATTCGGTGAGAGTATTCTACCTGTTAGGCCAAAGCATGCTACCCAAACTCAAAGAAAATTTCAACCACTTTGAAATAGTTTTAGTTTCGTTCCGAGACACTCCACGTTTTACATCGAATCTCTTTTATGTCATATCAATTCTAATGTGTTTTCCATTTGATACCTCTTTCATTTCAAGTCAAAGACACGAGTCGCACTTCACTCGCAATCTCAAACGATAATAAATCGCAGTGAACAAACTAAATTTACAATCTTTTCGTCATTATTTATTACTCAAGGTGAATTCTATTTATGCTTATGTGAACTACTTGAAACTTACGTGTTATGTGACATGTTACATGCTAAATTATACAAGTTATTTTCAAAACAAGTTATGCTCAAGTCTCATCCTTTTCTTTACTCATTCTTATAGATGTCTTCCAATCGTCTCTCAAACTCCAAGAAGGGCTCCAAGTCGAGCTCAAGCAAAAAGATGATCTCGTTCATGGCCAAGTAAATGCCCAGGTGATGCCCGACATCGTTAGAAAAATCAACGCCGCCAATACCCCTAACTCTTCGGTTGACTCCAAAGTTGACCAACCTAAGCCAACCACCTTTAACTAGAAGCACTTCACTGTGTGCAACTCTTGGACATTCACCGACAATGAAGGTGCCACCAAAAGGCTCGAATGGTTCGATAACATTGAGGTGACATTCATTCATAGTGAGTGTCCCAAACACTTGAAAACCCGAAGCACAACCTGCGTCTTTGAGTTGAGGGCTCTCGACTGGTGGATAAACGAGCACAATATCTGTAGCAATGAAGAAGCCTACGCCCACCTTGGGCCGAGGTTAAGCAAATGATGATTGCGGAATTCAGTCCTCCTCACGAGCAGCAAAAGCTCGAGGAAGAATTCTGGTACCTCAAACAAGTAGGTGATGATAACCTCGGTTACACAACCCGCTTCAAACAACTAAGCATCATTGTTCCCACCTTATTAGCACGCCCGAACGTGCGATTAGGAATTACTTCCAAGGTCTTCCTCCCTCCATCCGCGACGTTATTCAAGTTACTAGACCCAACACCATAGAGCTAGTTTATCGCCTAGCCGCCAGCCTCAATGAAAACCGAGTGAGAGATAGGCATTCATCAACCTAAATCACCACCAATATTGCTAATCAAGCTACCACCCAGCCCAAAACACCAAATCTCAACCGCGAAACAACAACGGCAAGAAACAAAAGTTTCAAAGCTAAAGTTGCAATGCTATCACACCTGTTAACAACCCTAATCCCCCACAAGAAGCCGCTAGGAAACCTAACACAGGGACTCATCCCAAGTGTAACACGTGTCACTACCATCACCAACTGTTACCGCATGCCGCCATTGCACGAGTTGCAATCGGTTTGGGTATATTACCGCTACCTACCGAAGTGGCCCAGCGCCACAAGGCAACCAGATTCAAGCACAACCGCAAAACCAAAACGGTCAAGTTCCTGCAAAAAAATTTAGGGCTTGCTATAAATGAGGTGATCTTACACACCTTCAGCCTCAATGTCCGCAAAACGACCAAGAGCCACAACAACAACCACGTGGACGCGCTTTCAACATCAATGTAAACCAAGCGCAACACGACAATGAAGTCTGATATTCACCAAAATACGCATACTTTATTCCCCTATTTTACCCCCATTTTATGCGTTTTCGGCCGTAAAACCGTAAATCGGATACTTAATCAGGTATATTTTTGTTTACAGGCCTAAAACAGCGTGCCAAACAAGAAGATGATGAAAACGAGGATTTTCCGGGCAAAACGACAAAGCTGCGAAGATTCTGTGAAGAAACTGACCTGGGCGAGTTGCACGGTCATGCAACTGGTGGCACCACCGTGCGGATCCGCCAACAAGGCTCATCTCGGCAATGCACGACCCTGCAATTGAAAGAACGCTCATCCGGATGCGATGACCAACCTCAGCCAGGAAATGCACAGCCCGTTCAGATGTTCGTGTCAGCTATTACTCGGTGACGCATGCTCGTGCGTCCAGTGGAACGACCGTGCAACATCGAAGACCGGACAAGAGTTGATGATGTCACACGGTATGGTGAACATGATTTTAAAAGTGAATGGTCGTGCACTTTAGTCGCACGACCGTGCAATCTGAAAAAGTTATAAAAAACAGATAGCAACATTCATTTCGTAATTCTGGACTTTTGGGAGCTTCACAGGCGAATTATCAGGCTCCGGAGGCATTAGCTTTCACCCGGATTCAAGGCACATCGTGCCGTTTAGCTCCGTTACGATCCGGATACTCAATCTTGTGCTTGTTTATGGTTTGATTCTTCAATCTTTCCATGTTTTTGTTCATGTTTCAAGCATTTAGATTGATAATTATGTATTATTGTAAGCCTAAGGGCAAACACACTAGTATCCCTTGCTTAATTACAACCATTAGTATGTTGATTATGTTTGTAATGACACTTTGAAGCATTTTCTATGTTAATCTTTGATGATTAGTTTGCAACCATGTTTATTGATGTTGAATTCTTGATTATAGTTAATTATCTTGGATGATTAGTATGTGGTTAGTTGGGATATTAGCAAGAAGATGCTTAATTAATCATGTATTAGTAGACTTTGAACTTGTTTAAATTGTTTGCACCATGATACTAGATATGGTTAGTGGTTTAATAAGGGATAATTATTGTTAATCAAGAAGGCTTTCCCTCACGGAAGGACCTTAACAGGTTAAATAGTGTTGTTATGAATTCTTGACATGAATTGTTAGCTTAGTTAGTAGTTTAGGCCAAAATTGCTATCTTAGTGAATTTATGTTCAAGATTTGTAAAATGAACTCGGTTATGATTTAATCTAGTTTATGCTTGTCTCGGTGGTTGCATTGTGTTTATCGGTGTCACTTTCCTTGATTAAGTGAGGTTAGAAAACTCTTAACGGATGACTAACTTATCTTTAGGGGATTTTCATAGACATTTGTCATTTGAGCATTAAAGAACAATTTTAGGTGGTTAAAGTGTGTTTATCGTTTTAGCTTTCCGAATGATTGTCATGTTAGGATTCCCGAAAGAGATACTAATTGTCTTGAAAGTGGAGAATTGACCAAATGTTTCAAGTGACAAAACCGACTTAGTTCATATACTTTGGTTGTGCATAAAGCAAGGCTATATATTTATTTTCTTATTTGGAGTCTATTATGTTTTTATGAATATTTGTTTATGCTTATTTTAGTTTTTAGAAAATCACACAACTTATCTTCCTACTGGTAATTTAATGACAAAGGTTTAGTATTATTTCTCCGTCCACTTCCTTTGATCGACACTTGGTTCTTACCGATACTTTACTACATATGTGATGGGGTACACTTGCCCTTTCGTGTGTGTTTTGATGTTGAAGTATAAATCACTTTTATAAATTTAAAATCGAATCGTGTGTAAATTCATTGTGAAATTATGTATATACGTGCACACATCAAAGTCGTAAACGGTACGTTCCTTGTAAACTATTTGTATGCTTCTATAGTATTTGATACTGGCGTGGATAAGAGTTTTGTATCCGTAGCATTCGACCCAATGCTTAAATGTACACCCTCTAAACTACCAAAACCATTCACCATCGAACTTGCCAATGGCAAATCAATCATCGTTGAATCCATCCTCCGTAATTGTGTTCTTAATCTTAACGACCACGAAGTTCCTATCAAACTCATACCCATGCAACTGGGTAGTTTTGATATCATAGTCTACATGGATTGGCTTTGTAAGAACCATGCTAAAATCACTTGCCACGAAAAGTTCATTCGACTTCCTCTTCCGTCTGGTGATACTTTGCACGTCTACTGCGAAAATCCCTCAAAGGGTCTTAAACTCATGTCGTGCACCCAAGCGAACAAGTACTTACGTAAAGAGTACCTTGCCTTTTTGGCCCACGTTATGGAAGAGAAAGGCAAGGGAAAAGGCATAAGTGATGTTACAATGGTGTGTGATTTTCCTGACGTTTTCCCCGAAGATCTACCAGGTCCTCCTCCTCATTCAGTCGATTTACATATTGACCTCATTCCTGGCGCTACACCCGTTGCTAAATCCCCATACTGTCTTGCACCTTCGGAGATGCAAGAGTTATCGATTCAACTGCAAGAATTACTTGATAAAGGCTTCATACACCCTAGAACTTCTCCTTGGGGTGCCCTAGTGTTAGTGCATACGTCTGTCGACTTCGTCTTGTATCGAGTCTTGTACTAGAATTGTTAGATCAGGGCACTTTGTACGAGAAAATAGGGTTTCTGTGTTTAAGAGTTAATTTCGCTTGAAAGTGACAAGTACACTTTCAAACGAAATCAACATTAGTAATTTCGCTTGAAATGCACACTGCCACTTTCAAGCGAAGTCACTTCCCCTATATATAGCCTTCATGCGAAATCATTTGGAATGTTGATGTTTCCGGTACCGAAGTGCTGCCGACGTGTCTACTGATCTGGAAACTTGTTATAATCAATAAACACGACAATTAAGTGTGAATCAAGCTGTTTTACAAGTCAATTCATCTGTTTCCGCCTCTTGAATTGATAAGAACTCTTCTGATTGACTCGTTTGGGTCACAAAATGATCCTACAAGTGGTATCAGAGCTCAGGAGGAAGAGTTCTTGCCAAAACAACCATTATTTCTAACTTCTACACCTTCTTTTACAAAATTCACAAGTTTTTACGGTCAAAATGACTTGAATTTCACATATTGTATACGTAACAGTGTTTTAACGAATCCTTGAAAGAATTGGACCTTAATTCAGCCTAAAATTGGTAAAATACGTAATTCCCTTGAAAATCAGATCGAAAAAGATGATGTCAGCAGCATTTCACACGGAATTAGAAATTGATTCTGCTTGAAATTGCTATTCTGTTTGAAAAGTACCCTTGATTTCACACAGAATTGCCTAATTTCGCTTGAAAAAGTTAATTTCGCTTCTGGGTGTTATTTCATTTGAACCGTTCCACACAAAATTAGTTAATTTCGTTCCAAATTGGTATTCCGTTTGAAAGTGTGCTATTTCACACAAAATCAGTTATTTTGTGTGAAAAGTGATTCCGGTTGAAAATGTTATTTCGTTTCAAAGGGGTATTCCGCTTCAAAAGGGATTTCGTTTGAAAGTTGATTCCGTTTGAATCTGTATTTCGTGTGAAACTTGAGTTTTTGTGAAACAATTTTTCCGAAACATGGAAGAGGAATTCTACAATGCGTTTGCTACACCAGTTGCACCAGTTACAGCTGCTAAAGCATTGTACAGTGAGAATGAGACGGTAACTTACCAGAAACCGCCAAAACTGATGTACATTGAATATTTTAGAGGATGGCAAAATCGATTTGAGAATTGGGTGCAAGCTTATAAAGTTGACGCATGGTGTTCATTAGAGAAAAATTATGAAAAACCGAAAAATGAACGTGGGATTGAAAAGGCTTTCTGTGACTATTCAGATTGTAACACCTCGAAAAATTCATGTCCAATAATGTATTGACACGTGTCATAAGCTTTGAACGCTGAAAGAATACTCTAGAGGGACTAAAGTTGACAAACACGGAAAGTATGTGAATATAAAGTTTCAAAATGTCAACAATGAATAAATATACCTTACAATAACCCTACATGATGTTTATACCATTAAACGAATGAATCATGGATCATACGAAACTAATTGTGAAAGAAAGTGAGAGATTACAAACTACAGGGGTTAAATGTGTCAACATGTTTAAAGTATACCTCTGAGTGACCTTTTAGCAGACCCGAAGCTTCGTAACAATTAATTATAATCACTAGAATGCATGATAAAAATTTCACCAAGTTTCGTTATCATATGAGAAAGTTATGATAGAATTCGTATACGAGGGGTTAAAAGCGTCAACGATGAAATTTATGACTTTTCGGGTAATCAAAAGTTAACCAAGGACTTAACAAAGTGGCTATAAGTCTTGAAGCCCTTGGAAATCAATTTAGAGGGCTTATAATGCAAGAAATAAAGGTAAAACAACTTTTAGAAGGACCGGGGACCAAAACTGCAATTAGTGGAAACTTGCTTGGCTGGTTCAGGAAAGCCATACGGGCCGCGTAAGCCCAGGCATAGCCTTACGCGGGCCACCTGGAACGCCCAGATGCAGAAAGCGCTGACAGGTGTCTGTTCAGCCATGTTAACCGACTCCAATTGCTTGTTTTGCATACCATGTGCTGCACAAAAGGGTTTTAGGCTATAAGGACACTTGGGATGCATCCATGATCATTGGTAGGCTTGCTTGTCATAATCTAGTGAGATTAAACTCACTATATAAAGGCCATTGTTTGCAACTTTTGATCATACAATCATAACTCAACTTTTGAAGACTTCTGGAGCACAAGTGCAGACCCTAAGCATCTCTAGTAGTAATTAGGACCTTGGTAAGCTTCCTTAACCTTCCCTAATCGTGTTTTGCTTAATTATTTAGCTTAAAGTCAAACCATTGTAATTAAGGTTTGACTTATTGATTAATCACTAATGGTCCAGTGATTAGTCAAACTTAAGGTAGTTATAAGTTGGTAATTATGTGGGCAATAAACCCTTAAAAGGGCACCCTCTGATTCCCGCTCTAACTAGATCAAATGTCGGGTCAAACTTAATCCGGAAAAGTCAACAGAAACATAATTTTCAAATTAACACATAATTAGCAATGTGGAAGGCGTGTAACCTATTTTATCATTCATATAACTTGGTAATTAGAATAAGAACTGGTCTAAACTTGTTCGATCCGACAATTTTTCTGTTTTGGCTCGGTTCGGAACCGAAAGTCGCAAAACTTTAACTTTTGTTTTGACTTCAGTTCTGACTCGATTTAGATGGATTTAGAAATGCCTTAGAGCTTCATTAGGACCAGCTTGTACGATAGTATAACCCTCTGCGATTATACTACTCGACTCGTTGATTGTCCGACGTTTCCATTAAATGCCTAATGTTGACCAATATGCCCATTTGACCTTCAAACCAGAATTTTGGAAATGTGAGAGGACAATAATCTTTATTACTTATTTATAAACATGTCCCTAAAATTTCACATCAGTTGGAGGTCTAGATTAGGAGTTATGCTCAATAGCGTAAATAGAAAGCTTTTTATTAATTAAACGGCGTAATTAGCATAAAGCCTATCTAAATCCAATTTTTACACCAAACCTTTTACCCACGGATGTAATATAATATTTTGGGATTTTTGAAGATTTTTAATTATTTTTAAACTGATCATAACCTAATGTTATTGCCTTGATTCGGTAAATACCGATTATACCCGTTTTGCTTATAAAATGAGTTTTACATAACATTTAGACACCAAACCTTTGGCTACTGATTTTATATGATAAATGAAGTATTTTGAACATTATAACCAGATCAGAAAACTCAGATTTCCTGTATAACCCGGAAATCGCTTAAAACGGCTTTTTACGCGTACTAAACACATAGTTTGGGTTTAACACCATTTTGTCATATAAGACTTATCACCAACTCATGTAACCTATTAAATTAAGTTGTTTTACTGATTATTTCAGACCCGAGTCTCAGAATTATAATTAATCTCTTTTATAATCTTTTAAATGACCAAAATACCCCTACGAGGCTTAATTTGAGATTAAACTCGTTTTGGGCATAATGGAAGGTATCCTACTGATATCACAACATATTTAAATCATATTAACTTAGGAAACCTGTTCGTGACTCTTTCGGTTACCCGTTATGCGTTATTCGCGTTCGGTTCGGTTTATGTAACTAGTTTGCATAAATTAGCCGAAACGGGTCGAACCTTATCATTTTTATCTCAAAATCTAGAATGTGTTTAGTTTACCCATATTATACAAGTCTTCAAACTTGTCGGGTCTAAATCACATTCTATTCCGGTCTTCGCTTAATCATGCGTTCGAACCGTATCTTCCTTTAAAACTAACCGGTCTAAGTTTAGGCTTAATTAAAGACCCGTTAGGATTCTAATAGGTTATTATAAACCTTCGTTCCAGAATAGGAGACCCGGTAAAAGCTACGTGCACTTGCTTGTTGTGATTATTACTTGCAAAGGTAAATACTTTTAACTTATTTTCCCTTATACGGGCTTGGGGTACGGTATATAAAATACCGCTTGGTCGGGCATTGAATCTTTAATCGTTTGATGGTTAATTCATTGAAATGACCTGTTTAAATTGTTTTGTTTGCTTAAAGCCTTTGGGGGGTTAATGACCATGTCCCGGATATCCTTGGCATCATTTTACGAAATGGCCACGACCTAAGCACGGGGTGTAGGCGTACACCCGACGGTGCATAAATAAATAATAAGGTATAACCGCCGGTTTCGGGAATAAACCGCCGCGGGACTATATCATGTTGTGTGTCTATTAAGCTCTAACCCGGTGTCAACCCGGGCTACTGAACGCATAAGAAACATGTAATTCTTTTACAAGATTATATTCAAATAATTATCCCAAGTTATAAAATGTTTGTGCCTCGTGCATTTAAATCAACTTTCTAAACCTTTTCAAAATGAGTCAGTTGATTGTATTTACCAGTGTAAACTGACGTATTTTCCCAAAAAGATTAAGTGCAGGTACTACTCGAAATAGGCTGGCTTTCTCCTTAGCATCAATAAGAGTCTCGCAAGCTTGGATGCATTTCAGTCTGTTGAACAATATTTCTTTTTATTTGATCCACCTGTGGATTATTTTCAACTATTTTGTGATACGTAATATTACAATTTTATTCGGTTGAAATGAATCTATCTTTTGCTTCCGCTGTGCATTTATATATTGTGTTATTTGACAATAATGATATCAACTACGTCACGATACTCCCCCACCGGGCCCATCGGTAATACGTGGAAATATCATGGTGTGACAGGTTGGTATCAGAGCCAACACTGAGTGAATTAAACACTAGCCTTTTGTGTTTAATCTCAGTTACACAATTGCACATTCCTAAAATTTCGAGTCTAGACAAAGAACTTAGGACAAATCTAAATTATTTTTAATTCTAACTTTGTCCTTTATATTTCTTTGTTGTATCTGTAAATTGTTTGACAGGAAATATGCCACCGAGATTCCAGAGAGGAGGACGAGGCAAGGGGCCAATCCACGCCCCCAACGATCACGAGGCCTGGCCTTCACACCGGCGAACTCCTTCTACAACTATGAGTGCCGGTCCTCAAGGAGACTGGAGGATCCATTCAGAGCCCGCTAGGCGATCTACTTTGTATAGCTCAACGCCTCCCTATCGTCACTCCTTTGGGCCGCAATCCGAGAACGAGCCCGAAGACTCACGCCACTCCTTCTTGCCGTTACAGCGATCCCTTTCGCACCATTCCTTCGGCGACCCCACTCCTGTTTTCCAGGGCCGGTTCAACCCGGCAAACTATATCGAAGAACCAGTGGGTTTTAACCCACTAGGACCTGAAGACCATTTCCCCGAAGCTCAGGGAATGGATATAGATGAGGACACGGATCCTGTCGAACCACCTTCTGGGACACCTACTCACCCCATCGAGATTTCTGATGGGTCATCCTTCCATGGATCACCCTACCGTGGTCCTGATAGCTACCAAGCTAGGTTCAACCAGTATGAATGGTATTTTACACCCTCTCACCATTCATCGCCTCATGAGCAGCAGCTGCAAGATCCCTCCGAGGATTCGCGTTTCGTGGCAGTCACGCCACCGCCGCCGGTTCATCAAGCACCTCCTGAACCACCAAGGCGTAGAAGAACAGGCGCACGAATGTTTGTGCGAGAAAGGGGTTTTCACTTTAGCACCCCCCAACACTCAAGTGGCAGTCACTATCCGCCACTGCATGAAGACCCACAAATGGGTGGGACTTCAAACCTAGTTTTAGAGGTGAATTCTGCACCAGTTGCACCACCATCGCCACCATTGGGATTTGGTAACCCGATTCCTACATACGCCGGTTCAACGGCATACGATCCATTTGAGCAGCCGGCTCACACTCATTACAACTATGCTGAAGCCGACCCATATCTTATAGCAGCAAACTACAACGCCCTTCATCCTGAAGGACCATACGGAGCCCCTTGGGGAGTGGGATACCCAACTCATGGGTATCAAATACCTGCTCGACCACCGATTCAGCACCAGCCGCAGCCACCACGGTTTTCCCTACCAGAACAGGAGGAAATCCTCCAAAGACTAAGTCGGGTGGAACATGAATTTTGAGAAGAGCGTAGGAACAACCGGGGATTCTTCAAGGGCCTAGCAAGCTTGTTAAAAGGAAAGAAGAAGAGGGATCATTGAATCCCTATCTGTATTGTTGTGTTTCCTTATTTCAATCAAGTCCCTGCGTGGACATTTATATAGGTACTTAGTCCCTGCGTGGACTTGTATTTCTTTAGTCCCTGCATGGACTTGTCTTTTTAGTCCCTGCGTGGACACCTATCTTAGAAATCAGTCCCTGCGAGGACTTGTACTATCAGTTTAGCCCCTGCATGGGCAAGTATGTTAAAAGTCCCGTTTAGGGCAATATGTACTTCTTTTAATGTTTAATGGAATGTTAAGTTTAAAAATTTCATTCTGTCATTATGCATAAATATATTATAAATGAAATAAATAAATTAAAAATCATTCCTTTTAAAAAATAATCTGCCTATTAAATATTGAATAAGAATCTTAAAGGCGTAACCTAGCCTGCATGTCATTAAAAGACTCGGCCAGAATGCTAAGACCTGTTTAAAAAGATTCAAATCCCTGTTAACATCTGGAAACATGTTAACGCTCTTGGCAGACGTGATTCGTTAAAATCACACACGTCATTCTTATAATAGGATTCTTCAAAAGATTCCTATCCTAACCTGATGATCCATAAATCATGGGTTTAAATCATCAATTAAGATGATCATATATTAAACATCCATAGGTAATGTAGTGCCTACGGGCCATACCCATTGTCATATAAGATAAAAGACAGTAATAGTCTACGACTCCCTGTCAGAAAAAGGTAAAGAACTATGTTCAAACCTTAATGCCTTGATTCTCTGAAATCATGGCTTATGATTTAAAAATGTCCCTGTGACTAGGCCTTTTGTGCCACTAATAATACTGTTATTGTTTTATAATTAGAATACATTATAATAAAAATCCTAAATAAATATGATTAACAAATTAACCAAATATGGTCTATGTTTACCATGGTCAATGAATTGCCATAAAAGACAATTCCATAATAAACTCCCAAATAAATTATTGTCAATATTTTATGTAACAGTTCAAACTACATGGCTGACTCGGATGAGATCAACAGTCACCCAAGGGAGAATCATGATAATACCCGAATTAACGTAGCGGGTGCAGAACTGCAGGCAATGATAGACAATGCAATTACTCGAGCTTTGGATAGACAGTTCCATGAATCCAGTGGTACCCATGAAAGGACCCAATCTGTACCACACTCTAAACCACCCTCTAAAACTCACACTGCTCACAACAGTAACTCCCATCACTCATCAAACCAAAGGAGTGTTCCATCTCAAAGGGTCGTACCGAACCAAGAACCCCGTGATAAGGGTTGCTCCTATAAGTATTTTGTTTCATGCAAACCCAGGGATTTCACTGGGGAAAAGGGAGCTATAGACTGCATGACATGGTTGGATGAGATGGACACTGTGGTGGATATTAGTGGTTGCGCTAATAAGGATGTGGTGAAATTCGTGTCTCAGTCATTCAAGGGTGAGGCATTAGCTTGGTGGAGGTCTTTGATCCAAGCTACAGGGAAAATCCCATTGTACAATATGACTTGGGAACAGTTTGTGTCATTGATCAAGGAGAACTACTGCCTTCAGCATGAGGTTGAAAAGATTGAAGCTGATTTCTTGTCACTGGTTATGAAAAACCTGGATTGTCAAGCCTACCTTACAAGCTTCAACACCATGTCAAGGTTGGTTCCTTATCTTGTGACACCGGAACCCAAGAGGATAGCTCGATTCATCGGGGGTTTAGCCCCAAAAGTTAAGGCCAGTGTGAAAGCCTCTGGACCAGCTACCTTTCGGTCTGCAGCTGATATAGCATTATCTCTTACTCTGGACGCGGTCAGGCAGAGATAGCTGAGAAACACTGATGCGGAGAAAAGGAAGCGTGAGGATGATAGCTCACGACGATCGGATAAGAGACATAAGGGAAACAATGACCACAAAAAGGGTTCTGGATCTAAGAAAGATGGTCGTCAATCGGGTGATAAACCCAATTGTAAGATCTGTAAGAAACAGCACTTTGGGAAGTGCAGATATGAGTCGAAATCCCAGTCACAGCCAAGGGCATGTGGGATTTGCAAGTCTTCTGAGCACAAGACCCTAGACTGTAAGAAAATCAAAGATGCTACGTGCTATAGCTGCAATGAAAAAGGGCATATCAAGTCCAACTGCCCAAAGCTTGCAAAGAAGACCGAGGATGGGAAAAAGACCAATGCAAGGGTCTTCCGGATGGATGCAAAGGAAGCTGTTTAGGACGACAATGTGATCACAGGTACCTTCCTCATAAATGATGTTTATGCAAGAGTGCTATTTGATTCAGGAGCTGATAAATCATTTGTAGATAGTAAGTTTTGTAAGTTGCTGAATTTACCTGTTAAAACCCTTAGTGTGAAATATGAGGTGGAATTAGCTGATGGTACCTTAGAAACCGCCTTAACCGTGTTAGATGGATGTTTCATATCCATTAGGAACCACTCTTTTCCGTTATCCTTACTTCCTTTGAAATTAGCCGGTTTCGATATAGTAGTGGGCATGGATTGGCTGTCTCGCAACCAAGCCCAGATCGTTTATGCTAAGAAGCAAGTAGTTGTCGGAACTCCTCATGGCGAGCCTCTGACAATTCAAGGAGATACTAAGTATGGAATTCTTGAGCAAGTGTCCATGCTCAAGGCATCAAGGTGTTTGACGAAGGGTTGTGTTATTTACATGGCGCAAGTAACCATTGATGAACCAAAGCCTAAGATCGAAGACATACCCATTATCTCTGAATATCCAGAAGTATTCCCTGAAGAACTACCTGGTTTACCCCCAGATAGACAAGTGGAATTCAAGATCGATATCATTCCTGGTGCGGCACCCGTTGCAAGAGCACCTTACAGATTAGCACCAACGGAGATGAAAGAGTTGAGAACACAACTGGATGATTTGTTAAGAAAAGGATTTATTAGACCTAGCTCATCTCCTTGGGGAGCACCAATCTTGTTTGTCAAGAAGAAGGATGGATCGATGCGTCTATGCATCGATTATCATGAACTTAACAAGGTTACTATCAAGAATCGGTATCCATTACCCAGGATCGACGACTTGTTCGATCAACTTCAAGGAGCAAGTTACTTTTCCAAGATCGACTTAAGGTCAGGATATCATCAACTGAAGGTCAAGGATGAAGACGTACATAAGACTGCATTTAGGACTCGTTATGGTCACTACGAGTTCTTAGTGATGCCTTTTGGACTCACTAATGCACCAGCCGCATTCATGGACCTCATGAACCGCGTCTGCAAGCCCTACATGGATAAATTTGTCATCATCTTCATTGATGATATTCTTATTTACTCAAAGAGTCAGGCTGACCATGAGAAGCACCTTCATTGCATTCTGAAACTACTTCATCGAGAAAAGCTCTACGCCAAATTCTCTAAGTGTGAATTTTGGCTTCGTGAAGTCTAATTTCTTGGACATGTGATTAGTGAACGCGGAATCCAGGTAGATCCCGCTAAGGTTGAAGCTGTCATGAATTGGCAAGGGCCAAAGACGCCCACAAAGATTCGCAGCTTCTTAGGATTGGCAGGATATTACAGGCGTTTCATTGAAAACTTCTCAAGGATTGCTGCACCCCTAACTTCTTTGACTAGGAAGAATATTAAGTTCGACTGGGGACCGAAGCAACAAGAATCCTTTGATATCCTTAAGCAGAAGCTAAGCAATGCACCTGTGTTGATATTGCCTGATGGAATAGAAGAGTTTGTGGTATATTGTGATGCATCACACACCGGGATGGGATGTGTGCTTATGCAGAAAGGCAAAGTTATTGCCCATGCTTCACGTAAGTTAAAGGTGCATGAAAAGAATTACACCACCCATGACTTGGAGTTGGGTTCCGTAGTATTTGCACTAAAACTTTGGAGGCACTACTTGTATGGAATCAAGTGTGTGATCTATTCTGAGCACAAGAGCCTCCAGCACCTGTTTAACCAAAAGGACTTGAACATGAGGCAACGACGTTGGATGGAAACTTTGAATGATTATGACTGTGAGATAAGATACCATCCCGGCAAGGCGAATGTAGTCGCCAATGCCTTGAGTAGAAAGGAAAGAGTGAAGCCTATAAGAATCAATGCCAAGAGCATTGAGATAAAGAATAGTTTGAATGAAAGGTTGTTAGCTGCGCAGAAGGAAGCTGTGCTAGAAGCTAACTATCCTAATGAAAAGCTAGGAGTAACTGAAGAACAGTTATCCTATGGCAAGGACGGAATTCTGAGATTAAATGGATGAATTTGGGTTCCAGTTTATGGAGGACTTCGAGATGTTATCCTCCAGGAAGCCCACAGTTCTAAATATTCCGTTCATCCTGGAGCTGACAAGATGTACCAGGATCTAAAAGCAAATTTTTGGTGGATAGGCTTGAAGAAGTCTATAGCTGCCTATGTAGCTAGATGTTTGACGTGCGCACAAGTCAAAGCTGAACACCAGAAGCCGTCAGGTTTGCTACAACAGCCTGAACTTCCCACATGGAAGTGGGAGATGGTGACAATGGATTTCATCACCAAGTTACCAAAGACAAAGACAAAGAAAGGAAATGATACTATATGGGTGATAGTAGATAGACTAACTAAGTCAGCACATTTCCTACCCATTAAGGAGACCTATAGCTTCGACATGTTAGCCCAATTGTACGTAGATAAGATTGTATCTCTGCATGGCGTACCGGTGTCTATTATCTCTGACAGAGATACTAGATACACATCACATTTTTGGAAAAGTTTCCAACAATCTTTGGGCACGCGCTTAAATTTTAGTACGGCTTACCATCCTCAGACGGACGGGCAGAGTGAGCATACAATCCAAACTTTGGAAGACATGCTTCGTGCATGTGTGATTGACTTAGGTGGTAGTTGGGATAACCACCTGCCATTAATCGAATTATCCTATAACAATAGCAACCATACCAGCATTAAGGCTGCGCCCTTCGAGGCCTTGTAAGGTAGAAAGTGCAGAACGCCCGTTTGTTGGGCGGAAGTTGGGGATGTCCAACTGACAGGACCTGAAATAGTCCTGGAGACGACAGATAAGATTGTGCAGATACGCGATCGTCTCAAAGCTGTCGGGGATAGGCAGAAAAGCTACGCGGATTTAAGGCGTAAACCTCTGAAATTCGAGGTTGGTGACAAGGTACTACTTAAGGTATTACCCTGGAAAGGGGTAATGGGTTTTGGAAAGAAAGGCAAGTTAAGCCCCAGATACATAGGACCATTCGAGATCATCGAATGTGTCGGATCAGTGGCTTATAAGTTAAGGTTGCCTGAGGAGCTCAGTAGTATTCATAACGTATTCCACATCTGCAATCTGTAGAAATGTCTAGCTGATGACTCACTAGTCATACCACATATAGATGTGTACATTAACGAGAGATTAAAGTTTGCTGAAAAACCTTTGTCGATTGAGGATCGACGGGTTAAGAAGCTTCAAAGAAAGCATGTACCGAGGGTAAAGGTTAAATGGGATGCCCGTAGAGGTCCCGAGTACACGTGGGAGGTAGAGTCCACAATGAAAGAAAAGTACCCTCATTTATTTCAGTAAATCTCGAGGTCAAGATTTCTTTTAAGAGGGTGAGGATGTAACACCTCGAAAAATTCATGTCCAATAATGTATTGACACGTGTCATAAACTTTGAACGCGTGAAAGAATACTCTAGAGGGACTAAAGTTGACAAACACGGAAAGTATGTGAATATAAAGGTTCAAAATGTCAACAATGAATACATATACCTTACAATAACCCTACATGACGTTTATACCCTTAAACGAATGAATCATGGATCATACAAAACTAATTGTGAAAGAAAGTGAGAGATTACAAACTACAGGGGTTAAATGTGTCAACATGTTTAAAGTATACCTCTGAGTGACCTTTTAGCAGACCCGAAGCTTCGTAACAATTAATTATACTCACTAGAATGCATGATAAAAATTTCACCAAGTTTCGTTATCATATGACAAAGTTATGATAGAATTCGTATACGAGGGGTTAAAAGCGTCAACGATGAAATTTATGAATTTTCGGGTAATCAAAAGTTAACCAAGGACTTAACAAAGTTGCTACAAGTCTTGAAGCCCATGGAAATCAATTTAGAGGGCTTATAATGCAAGAAATAAAGGTAAAACAACTTTTAGAAGGACCGGGGACCAAAACTGCAATTAGTGGAAACTTGCTTGGCTGGTTCAGGAAAGCCATACGGGCCGCGTATGTCACACCCCGACCACGTAAAACAACAAACCATGGCGGAAACGTCGGGGAGTGTTGTAACAGAATTATTGTTTCAAACCATGGATACAAAGAGTTTCATTTTATTCAATATTAAACATTGTCTTAAGTTAAACAAACAAGTCAAACATAGTCTATTATCGTTATTAAATCACTAAGGCCTCGTCCGGTCCTAAGTGAGCATGCATCCTATTCGTAATCATCATTAATCAACATCACCTGAAACATATGTAAAAACAAAGTCAGCAAAGAAATGCTGGCGAGTACATAGGTTTTGTGAGAGTGTCAGATTCATGGCTCGTTTACATATTGAAATATTTCGTATGACTTCGTTAATCGATATTAGAAACCTTGTTTTGTAAAATGTTTGTATTGTAAAATGAATAACCAAGTCGAAACAGATTGATTATAATTTTATAAACCTCGATGCCATGAATCTTAACCCAAAACATTTGTTTTCGTAAACCAAATCGTAAATCATTCTCGTAATAATACTCGTATGGTTTATATCGTTTCGTAAACGTAGTTTGTGTGACATCGCTTCCAATTGTTTACCCAAATCGTTTAATTCGTTAATAATCACTTTAGTCGTTTAAATCATTCGCGTTTTAGGTCGTGAAACTACTTTTGGTCATCTTGCTAATAACATTCAAACCTGTGTGACTCGTATATTGTTCAACTCGTTTTCGCATTAATAAACCTCCAAAGGGTAAGTTAACAATCATCAGATTCGGTCGTTACCCACCTAACCCACACATAACCATGGGTCCGGTCTGATAACGGGATTTGTCGGATCCTATGGTACCATAACCTAATACTGGTCGGCTTGATCATTGCTAATGAATGTCATTCGTTATGTAACTATAACCAACAAGTTCGTTCACATTATCGAAATCGTTATTAGTTTAGTATAAACCATCTCAATCGTTTTGAAACCATCGTTGAAATCGTTTTGATACATATGAATCACCCCAAAACAATCGAAAATAGTAAAAGAGGGGATCTATGTACTCACCTTCGGGTGCGTTTTTAATTGTTAACACAATCCCTCAAATTGTTTATCCGCCCTAAATTAAATAAGAATGATTTTAATAATCAAAAACCACACTTTGGCATGCAATTACTACTTATGTCATTTTTGTTTTAATATATATGAAATTGGACTGTTTTCAGACATTTAAATAAAATGGTTAACTTATTCCAAAAATTCCCAAATTTTTACAGAACGTCTTACACGAACCAAATATTATTGTGTAAAAATATCGTGGTCTAGTTTATTACCAATATTTTATAAAAATTCATTTCCCGGATTGAAATTAGATTTATTATTTTCTGATAGCAGTTTACGAAATAGTTCATTAAAAATTCATCGTAAGTCCGTTTGACGTAATTCCAGTTGGAGGGTCACGGCGACACAAAATTCGAGTTATGACTGAAAACAGGGCGCATATTTTCAGCAGCAAAAAATGCAGCTCTAGCTGCTGTTACGAAAAGACACTTTAAAAATAGTAAACGGAGTCCAAAAATTATGATTCTGGTGTCATTAGAACCGTATTTTATAATAACACATTATAGACTTGAGAAAATACATTTTTTTGTTAAGTTACAGTCTGGTTACAGCCAGTTAAAGGCGGCTGGAAATGCAGATCAGCAAGCTGTTTTCAGTCTTTTAACATTATAAAGTGTGTTCTATTGATTCCGTTAACATGTTTGGCGATCACAATAATACCTACAGCAGATTATCACCTATATATTCCAGATTTATCATGCAATATCATATTTCATTCATCATTTTAACACTACTTTAACCATATTTCATCTTTAGTTAGTTATACTTCAAGACTTGTTTAAGTTCTTTAAACTTCTTATGTTTTTGATCATTAAGCATCATAACCACTTAAATAACAAGTAAAATACAAGGATCTAAGTGCTTACCACTAGCACAAGGCTAGGGGAGTTCGAGTGTAGAAAAGTGGTGGATAAAAGAAAACGAGAGCGGTCCTTCAACTTTCGAAAGTACCGAGCTTCTTTGTTCACCTTCTTGCACCTTTGTATGGATGGAGAATGGCTAGAAAGTGACTTGATGGTGGGTGATTGGGTGGTGGGTGATGGCTGCCGAAAGCACAAAGAAGGGGAGGATAGAGTTTTGTGTTGAAGTTGTGAAGATGATAAAAATTGTGTGTCTAGTGGGTTTATAAAACAAACTTCCAACACTCCATAATCCTTTGGTCCTTATGTCATCTAAAGCACCCTACATATCCCTTAAACAATTGGAAGAAAATCAAGGGGATTTCCCATGTGTCATAATCGGTTGGGGGGGGGGTTGGTTTAGTTGGATTCTAAATAGATAGTTACTAATCTAGTTAGGATTAGTTTGTATAGTTAGAATATTAAAGTGTGTGTAAACATATGAAGTGGGTTAGGGTATTCGGGGACCTTAACTAGCTCAGAAAGGTAAGAACAATATGTTTGACAATACTTTTGCGTTCCGGGTAAAGTCCGGTTGTTCGGTTAAACACCGTTTTGTTAAAGTGTTTAATTATGTACCGGGTATTTTACCTAGCGTTCGAATCCCGATTTATGGCGTTCTAAATTATTTTTATTATTCTATAACAATAAACTCGCCAAAATATTACTGAAATAAATTTCAGTTGCCAAGACTGGCTATGTTGTCTGTGTTTCGCAGTAAAAGCACTGTGTTGCGCAAAAACGCACGGTACGCGCTTAAACTTGAAAAATAACGTTTTTAAGCGTTTTTATTTATTTTTCAACACGAACCTGATTAAAATAAGATTTTAATCATAACAGAATATTTTCAGGATTCGGAAATTATCCGGGCGGTCACTAACGTTCGTTTCGCAGTTTTGTCGTAATTAGTTCTTTAGTTAAAATAAACATGTTTTCGCCATACCGAATCCTTCGAAATTTATTTCTAAGTTATGTAAAGGATATTTAGGGTATGTTTAGCTTACGTCACAGTTCCGGAGTGTACGTCGCGTTAAACTGACTGCGTTTATGCACCAGTTTGCGTATAACCTTCTAGAAAGTGATTTAAAGCTTGAAATCGAATTCGAATCAAATTGTAAAATCATTAAACACAATTGCACACATAATATCACCAAAACACATATAATAACACCAAAGCATATTGTTTTAATGATAACTGACATTGTTTTATATAATAAGATGATTACAGAACACAGTTGTCACAGTCTCCCCTACTTTAGGAAATTTCGTCCCCAAATTTTATTTAGAGGAAACTAGTGAAAGCTTGAAATATGAAGTCGAAAAGATAAGACAACACCGGTTAGAGTTCCGAACTTCTAGTAACTCAAATAACGTTATGCTTGCAAGGTAAGAGGGACACTTTTATACAAGTATATGAAGCATCATTGGTGCGTCCACCGTACCTCCATTACTTTGTTCACGTTTCGTTATTGTTGTCACTATTGGTTCTTACACATGATAAATCTTACTGTGGTTTCCGTGCACTGAATTTTTATAATTATGTACGCGTCCATAATTACGTAATTCCTTGCATAGTCCACACAGTGCATTTAATAATGTGTAGGGGAAACACCAAATGAATGAACCTGTGATGAGTGTGACTGGGCCACCATAGGGTCCTTTCAGCTGTATCATCACATGCCACTCTTAACCAGATTCTGAATCAATCTTTAACTAGA
The DNA here is from genome assembly GCA_030545235.1 of Helianthus tuberosus. Classification (NCBI taxonomy): domain Eukaryota; kingdom Viridiplantae; phylum Streptophyta; class Magnoliopsida; order Asterales; family Asteraceae; genus Helianthus; species Helianthus tuberosus. Next base: position 10,501,681 of record CM060431.1, on the reverse strand, counting down.
CCACTCAAGGATCTATTTTTGAATCATGGAACGGTACTATATAATCCATGGGTCTTAACTACCACGTAGAAGCCCATTAAGGATTTAAGATAGTACATTTTGAATAATCCTATTATGAATCCCTCATATGAGGATATGGAAGATTCTATGAGGGTTTGGGTAACGAAAATCAGATCACATAAAAAGAGAACACCTAAACACATAATCGCATTAATCGTTTAACTTGACCTTTAATTTATTATCCTTGGGCACGGGTATTTAAAGCATACCAGGAATCCAGTCCATGGATTTCACTTGGCACTTTAAATATAATTAAGAATCTAACTATGAAGATAGGAAGATCTTAATAGGAATTCGGTTTGTCCTTATTGAGTTGTAATGTACATATTAAGGTGTACAAGGAATCCAATCAGGGCTCCGATTTGGGCGATAAACACCCACAAGGATTCTTAAAATAGAGCAACCCATCGCCCTTCCGTTTCGAGTTTAAGCTCGTGTTGAAGTAGTAGCTCATATTTCAATAAGCCTTCGTTTACACGAAATCAATGTTCTTGAAGGACACGAGATTGAATATCAGATAGAGTTTGAACAGAATGAAGCTTGACTCATTCCTTTCGACTAAGCGCATTGGCTATGACATTAACCTTACCAGGATGGTAGCGGATCTCGCAATCATAATCGTTTAAGAGTTCAACCCAGCGCCGTTGCCTCATGTTTAGTTCCTTCTGATTGAGAATATGCTGGAGACTTTTTTGGTCTGTAAAAACCACACACTTCGTTCCATAGAGGTAGTGTCTCCAGATTTTAAGCGCAGAAACCACAGCTCCTAACTCAAGATCATGAGTCGTATAGTTCTTCTCGTGAATTTTCAGCTGTCTAGACGCATAAGCTATAACTTTACCACGTTGCATAAGAACGCAACCAAGTCCTAGATTCGATGCATCACAATAGACAACAAAATCATTGTTTCCCTCAGGCAGAGATAAAACAGGAGCATCACAGAGCTTTCGTTTCAGCGTTTGGAACGCTTCTTCTTGTTTAGGTCCCCACTCAAAAGGCTTATTTTTCTGAGTCAAAGTAGTGAGTGGAACCGCGATCTTCGAGAAATTAGAAATAAACCGTCGATAATAACCAGCAAGACCAAGAAAAGAACGAACTTCTATAGGTGTCGTTGGTGTATTCCAATCCTTAATTGCAACAATCTTGGATGGATCTACATGAATACCCTACTCATTGATAATATGACCCAAGAACCGAACTTCTTTAAGCCAGAATTCACACTTGCAGAATTTAGCAAAAAGTTGTTCCTTCTTAAGAAGTTCCAATGTCAAACGAAGGTGTTGTTCGTGATCGGCTCGAGACTTTGAATAAATAAGAATATCGTCGATGAACACAATGATGAACTTATCTAAATAAGGTTTACAAACCCTGTTCATTAAGTCCATGAAGATAGCTGGGGCATTTGTCAAACCAAAAGGCATGACAGTGAACTCGTAATGCCCATATCTTGTACGGAAAGCAGTTTTGGGAATATCTTCTTCGAAAATACGAAGTTGATGATACCCAGAACGCAGGTCGATCTTGGAAAAGCATGAAGCACCTTGCAGTTAGTCGAAGAGATCATCAATTCTAGGTAGGGGATATCGTTTCTTGATGGTAAGCTTATTAAGCTCACGATAATCGATACACGTTCGAAAAGATCCATCTTTCTTTTTCACAAAGAGAACAGGAGCTCCCCAAGGCGAAAAGCTCGGACGGATGAATCCTTTATCAGATAACTCTTGAAGTTGTTTTGATAACTCTTGCATTTCCAACGGGGCAAGACGATAAGGTGCTTTCGCAATCGGGTTGGCATTGGGTACAAGGTTAATATGAAACTCGACTTGACGAACTGGAGGCAAACCAGGCAGTTCATCGGGAAACACCTCCGGATAATCCCGAACAATCGGAATATCCTGAATACTCTTGCTCTTGCCTTTCTCCTCGGTGACATGTGCCAGGAAAGCAACATATCCTTTTTGCAAATATCTTTGGGCCTTCATACACGACATAAGCTTCAATCCACCAGATGGTTTCTCTCCACGAACTTCCAGAACATCACCAGACGGAAAAGGAATACGAACAATCTTATCGAAACAAACCACCTCAGCATGATGTTTGGTCAACCAATCCATCCCCACGATAATATCGAAACTCCCGAGTTGCATCGGCGTGAGGTCGATGGGAAATAGATGGTTATCAAGGTTTAACTGACAATCACGAATAACAGAATCGAGAACAAGAGGTTTACCAGTAGCAATTTCGACAGATAAGGGTTTCCTCAGTTTAGTTCTAGGTATCGCAAGCAAAGGCTCAAAAGATAACGAAACAAAACTTCTATCTGCACCAGAATAAGAAAGAATAGATGCAGGTCGATTGTTAACAAGAAAAGTACCATTGACAACGAGGTTGGCAGCTCGCGCCTCGTTTGCATTCAGATTGGATACTCGTCCACGAGCGGGATTCGCATTCGCATTGACATTGACATTCACGTTCGGATTTGCATTTGCATTTTCCAACTTCGGACAGTTGTTGCGGAAGTGACCATACTCTCCACAATTGAAGCATGAACCCGGTGGGAATCTAGTAGCATTCCCCTGAACTGGGGCTTGAACCTGAGCAGCTTGATTCTGAACAATCTGATTCTGACCCGAACAACAGACGTTGGCCAGATGCCCAAGCTTACCACACATTGTGCATTGTCTACAAGCTTGTTGTGCAACATGATGACCGTTGCAGCGAGCACAATGAGGTGCGGTACCAGCATACACAGCTGGTGGGTTCTGAGGGGTTCTGAGCAGTTTGTGCAGTTACTGCAAAGTTCTGAGCACCCTTTCACTTTCTTGACTTCTTTGAAGACTCACCCTTCTTACCCTTACCCTTTTCCTTGTCTTTAGCAGAATCAGTTGACTTCTTCTTATCACCCTTGCAGGTAAGTTTACCCTTCCTGACTTACGACTCAGTCAGCGTAGCAGATAACTCGATCGCTTAACGAACAGTAGCAGGATTGACGCTAGTCACAATATCCTGTATAGAATCGGGTAGACCATCGATATACCTCTCTATCGCTTTCTCCAACGGGGTAACCATAGTAGGACACAAAAGACTGAGCTCCTCAAATCGATCCGTATACGCACGGTGTTCTCCCCCGTCTTGTTTCAGATCGTCAAACTCTCGTTCCAAAGCTTGAATTTCATGACGGGGACAGAACTCTCTCATCATGAGAGCTTGAAGCTCTTCCCATGTCTGTGCCCATGCCACTTCGGCACCCCTATCGCGCATCACTCCGTTCCACCAAGTAAGAGCACGCTTCTCGAACACACTTGATGCAAATTCAACCTTACGCCCATTCGGACATTGCACATGTCTGAATGTGTTCTCGATACTTTCGAACCATTGAAGGAGTGAAGTCGCTCCTTGTGACCCAGAAAACTTCAGCGGCTTTGCAGAATTGAAACTTTTGAAATTACATTGTGCGTTGTTATTGTTGTTGTTATACAGCTCGTGGATTTGGGTCACAACGCCTGGAAGCACAGCAGCCATTTGCTGAGTGACCAGGGCTGCGAGTTCTTCAGCAGTAAAAGATTGTGCATCACGTCGAGGAGGCATTGTCTTACAAGGGGACATGAGAAACGAGTGAGGTCGACAATTAGGAAGAACAAAAGAGGTATTGAAAATATCGACGAAACATAATGAAGGCGATCATTTGTTCGTTACCTCGAATAAACAAACGACACGCAGTGACTAATCAAAGTAATGAATCAAAATAATGTATCGCGAAGACATGCTCGCCTATAAGTGAATACTCACCCCAAGAGTTCCCAGGTAAGAGTGACTGGTCCGATTATGTGGATTTGTACGAACACTCTAGCCTTAGACAAAAAACTCAGGGTACAGGCATTCACTCTTCCAGTTTGCACGTGTTCACATTATTTAGACCCAAAATTTGATGAGATTTTTAATACTCAAAAGGCACTAAGCCAAAATGAGTCAAACTGGATGGGTTCAAAACCATACAACAGAGGGTTCAAAACCTAGTAATCAATCATCCTGGAACGGGTGATTAATTTTCGAAGCAGATTCATATTTTGTTTTTAAAATCTAAACACAAATCAACTTGCGTTGGGGTCCTAGAAAGTTATAGTCTAGGTCAAATTTTACTAATAACCTAATTCCCTATAACCATTGGCTCTGATACCAACTCTTCTGTCACACCCCGACCACGTAAAACAACAAACCGTGGCGGAAACGTCGGGGAGTGTTGTAAAAGAATTGTTGTTTCAAACCATGGATACAAAGAGTTTCATTTTATTCAATATTAAACATTGTCTTAAGTTAAACAAACAAGTCAAACATAGTCTATTATCGTTATTAAATCACTAAGGCCTCGTCCGGTCCTAAGTGAGCATGCATCCTATTCGTAATCATCATTAAGCAACTCACCTGAAACATATGTAAAAACAAAGTCAGCAAAGAAATGCTGGCGAGTACATAGGTTTTGTGAGAGTGTCAGATTCATGGCTCGTTTACATATTGAAATATTTTGTATGACTTCGTTAATCGATATTAGAAACCTTGTTTTGTAAAATGTTTGTATTGTAAAATGAATAACCAAGTCGAAACAGATTGATTATAATTTTATAAACCTCGATGCCATGAATCTTAACCCAAAACATTTGTTTTCGTAAACCAAATCGTAAATCATTCTCTTAATAATACTCGCATGGTTTATATCGTTTCGTAAACGTCGTTTGTGTGACATCGCTTCCAATTGTTTACCCAAATCGTTTAATTCGTTAATAATCGCTTTAGTCGTTTAAATCATTCGCGTTTTAGGTCGTGAAACTACTTTTGGTCGTCTCGCTAATAACATTCAAACCTGTGTGACTCGTATATTGTTCAACTCATTTTCGCATTAACAAACCTCCAAAGGGTAAGTTAACAATCATCAGATTCGGTCGTTACCCACCTAACCCACACATAACCATAGGTCCGGTCTGATAACGGGATTTGTCGGATCCTATGGTACCATAACCTAATACTGGTCGGTTTGATCATTGCTAATGAATGTCATTCGTTATGTAACTACAACCAACAAGTTCGTTCACATTACCGAAATCGTTATTAGTTTAGTATAAACCATCTCAATCGTTTTGAAACCATCGTTGAAATCGTTTTGATACATATGAATCACCCCAAAACAATCGAAAATAGTAAAAGAGGGGATCTATGTACTCACCTTCGGGTGCGTTTTTAATTGTTAACACAATCCCTCAAATTGTTTATCCGCCCTAAATTAAATAAGAATGATTTTAATAATCAAAAACCACACTTTGGCATGCAATTACTACTTATGTCATTTCTGTTTTAATATATATGAAACTGGACTGTTTTCGGACATTTAAATAAAATGGTTTACTTATTCCAAAAATTCCCAAATTTTTACAGAACGTCTTACACGAACCAAATATTATTGTGTAAAAATATCGGGGTCTAGTTTATTACCGATATTTTATAAAAATTCATTTCCCGGACTGAAATCAGATTTATTATTTTCTGATTGCAGTTTACGAAATAATTCATTAAAAATTCATTGTAAGTCCGTTTGACGTAATTCCAGCTGGAGGGTCACGGCGACACTGAATTCGAGTTATGACTGAAAACAGGGCGCATATTTTCAGTAGCAAAAATGCAGCTCTAGCTGCTGTTACGAATAGACACTTTAAAAATAGTAAACGGAGTCCAAAAATTATGATTCTGCTGTCATTAGAACCGTATTTTATAATAACACATTATAGACTTGAGAAAATACATTTTTTTGTTAAGTTACGGTCTGGTTACAGCCAGTTAAAGGCGGCTGGAAATGCAGATCAGCAAGCTGTTTTCAGTCTTTTAACATTATAAAGTGTGTTCTATTGATTCCGTTAACATGTTTGGCGATCACAATAATACCTACAGCAGATTATCACCTATATATTCCAGATTTATCATGCAATATCATATTTCATTCATCATTTTAACACTACTTTAACCATATTTCATCTTTAGTTAGTTATACTTCAAGACTTGTTTAAGTTCTTTAAACTTCTTATGTTTTTGATCATTAAGCATCATTAACCACTTAAATAACAAGTAAAATACAAGGATCTAAGTGCTTACCACTAGCACAAGGCTAGGGGAGTTCGAGTGTAGAAAAGTGGTGGATAAAAGAAAATGAGAGCGGTCCATCAACTTTCGAACGCACCGAGCTTCGTTGTTCACCTTCTTGCATCTTTGTATGGATGGAGAATGGCTAGAAAGTGACTTGATGGTGGGTGATTGGGTGGTGGGTGATGGCTGCCAAAAGCACAAAGAAGGGGAGGATAGAGTTTTGTGTTGAAGTTGTGAAGATGATAAAAATTGTGTGTCTAGTGGGTTTATAAAACAAACTTTCAACACTCCATAATCCTTTGGTCCTTATGTCATCTAAAGTACCCTACATATCCCTTAAACAATTGGAAGAAAATCAAGGGGATTTCCCGTGTGTCATAATCGGTTGGGGGGGGGGGTTGGTTTAGTTGGATTCTAAATAGATAGTTACTAATCTAGTTAGGATTAGTTTGTATAGTTAGAATATTAAAGTGTGTGTAAACATATGAAGTGGGTTAGGGTATTCGGGGACCCTAACTAGCTCAGAAAAGTAAGAACAATATGTTTGACAATACTTTTGCGTTCCGGGTAAAGTCCGGTTGTTCGGTTAAACACCGTTCAGTTAAAGTGTTTAATTATGTACCGGGTATTTTACCTAGCGTTCGAATCCCGATTTATGGCGTTCTAAATTATTTTTATTATTCTATAAAAATAAACTCGCCAAAATATTACTGAAATAAATTTCAGTTGCCAAGACTGGCTACGTTGTCTGTGTTTCGCAGTAAAAGCACTGTGTTGCGCAGAAACGCACGGTATGCGCTTAAACTTGAAAAATAACGTTTTTTAAGCGTTTTAATTTATTTTTCAACTAGAACCTGATTAAAATAAGATTTTAATCATAACAGAATATTTTCAGGATTCAGAAATTATCTGGGCGGTCACTAACGTTCGTTTCGCAGTTTTGTCGTAATTAGTTCTTTAGTTAAAATAAACATGTTTTCGCCATACCGAATCCTTCGAAACTTCTTTCTAAGTTATGTAAAAGATATTTAGGGTATGTTTAGCTTACGTCACAGTTCCGGAGTGTACGTCGCGTTAAACTGACTGCGTTTATGCACCAGTTTGCGTATAACCTTCCAGAAAGTGATTTAAAGCTTGAAATCGAATTCGAATCAAATTGTAAAATCATTAAACACAATTGCACACATAATATCACCAAAACACATATAATAAAACCAAAGCGTATTGTTTTATTGATAACTGACATTGTTTTACATAATAAGATGATTACAGAACACAATTGTCACAGCGTAAGCCCAGGCATAGCCTTACGCGGGCCGCCTGGAACGACCAGATGCAGAAAGCGCTGACAGGTGTGTGTTCAGCCATGTTAACCGACTCCAATTGCTTGTTTTGCATACCATGTGCTGCACAAAAGGGTTTTTAGGCTATAGGGAGACTTGGGATGGATCCATGATCATTGGTAGGCTTGCTTTTCATAATCTAGTGAGATTAAACTCACTATATAAAGGCCATTGTTTGCAACTTTTGATCATACAATCATAACTCAACTTTTGAAGACTTCTGGATCACAAGTGCAGACCCTAAGCATCTCTAGTAGTAATTAGGACCTTGGTAAGCTTCCTTAACCTTCCCTAATCGTGTTTTGCTTAATTTTTTAGCTTAAAGTCAAACCGTCGTAATTAAGGTTTGACTTATTGATTAATCACTAATGGTCCAGTGATTAGTCAAACTTAAGGTAGGTATAAGTTGGTAATTATGTGGGCAATAAACCCTTAAAAGGGCACCCTCTGATTCCCGCTCTAACTAGATCAAATGTCGGGTCAAACTTAATTCGAAAAAGTCAACAGAAACATAATTTTCAAATTAACACATAATTAGCAATGTGGAAGGCGTGTAACCTATTTTATCATTCATATAACTTGGTAATTAGAATAAGAACTGGTCTAAACTTGTTCGATCCGACAATTTTTCTATTTTGGCTCCTTTCGGAACCGAAAGTCGCAAAACTTTGACTTTTGTTTTGACTTCAGTTCTGACCCAATTTAGATGGATTTATAAATGCCTTAGAGCTTCATTAGGACCAACTTGTACGATAGTATAACCCTCTGCGATTATACTACTCGACTCGTTGATTGTCCGACGTTTTCGTTAAATGCCTAATGTTGACCAATATGCCCATTTGACCTTCAAACTAGAATTTTGGAAATGTGAGAGGACAATAATCTTTGTTACTGATTTATAAACATGTCCCTAAAATTTCACATCAGTTGGAGGTCTAGATTAGGAGTTATGCTCAATAGCGTAAATAGAAAGCTTTTTATTAATTAAACGGCGTAATTAGCATAAAGCCTATCTAAACCCAATTTTGACACCAAACCTTTTACCCACTGATGTAATATAATATTTTGGGATTTTTGAAGATTTTTAAACTGATCATAACCTAAGGTTATTGCCTTGATTCGGTAAATACCAATTATACCCTTTTTGCTTATAAAATGAGTTTTACATAAAATTTAGACACCAAACCTTTGGCTACTGATTTTATATGATAAATGAAGTATTTTGAACTTTATAACCTGATCAGAAAACTCAGATTTCCTGTATAACCCGGAAATAGCTTAAAACGGCTTTTTACGCGTACTAAACACATAGTTTGGGTTTAAAACCATTTTGTCATATAAGACTTATCACCAACTGATGTAACCTATTAAATTAAGTTGTTTTATTGATTATTTCAGACCCAAGTCCCAGAATTATAATTAATCTCTTTTATAATCTTTTAAATGACCAAAATACCCCTACTGATATCACAACATATTTAAAGCATATTAACTTAGGAAACCTGTTCGTGACTCTTTCGGTTACCCGTTATGCGTTATTCGCGTTCGGTTCGGTTTATGTAACTAGTTTGCATAAATTAGCCGAAACGTGTCGAACCTTATCATTTTTATCTCAAAATCCAGAATGTGTTTAGTTTACCCATATTATACAAGTCTTCAAACTTTTCGGGTCTAAATCACATTCTATTCCGGTCTTCGCTTAATCATGCGTTCAAACCGTATCTTCCTTTAAAACTAACCGGTCTAAGTTTAGGCTTAATTAAAGACCCGTTAGGATTCTAATAGGTTATTATAAACCTTCGTTCCAGAATAGGAGACCCGGTAAAAGCTACGTGCACTTGCTTGTTGTGATTATTACTTGCAAAGGTAAATACTTTTAACTTATTTTCCCTTATACGGGCTTGGGGTACGGTATATAAAATACCGCTTGGTCGGGCATTGAATCTTTAATCGTTTGATGGCTAATTCATTGAAATGACCCGTTTAAATTGTTTTGTTTGCTTAAAGCCTTTGGGGGGTTAATGACTGATGGGTGTAAAATGCAACATATAAATTACATCAAATGAGGCATAAAACTAACCCTTTTTAAGTACTAATATTGGAAAAAGAGTGTTTTTGTCTTCCTTTTGTATTTTCAAGATTAAATGAGCTCAAAAACACAAAAGAAGCAAAAAGACAGCTAAATCCAACATAAATACAAGAAAAGGAACATAAGTGGATTGCCCGACCCCTCAACGGCATCTTCCAAAGCAAAATAGAGAAGGCAGAAGACTGAACACGCCCCGTGCTCAGCCAGCACGGGGCCGTGCCCAAGAAGCAGCAGAAAAGACAAACCTATAGAAGCTTCTATTGCCCACCACGGGGCCGTGCCCAGTGAACACGGGGGCGTGGCGAAAGTACAGCAGGCGCATTAATTGTAATTGCGAATTACAATTAATGAGGAGAGAGAGTGTCAGACAGGCACGGGGCCGTGTCCAGCGGACACGGGGGCGTGCCCAGCCCTCTGTTCAGCGTATAAATAGGAGTGCTTAGTTTCATTTCAACTCATCCCTTGGCACACCACCTCTCTCACACTTCATCCACCACCCACCACCATCACAACACCATCATCCACCACCATCATCCATTGTCCATCATAGAGTGTGTGAGTCGTCTCGGGATCCAAGATTGATCGTAAGAGTTCTTGACAATCAAGGCCATGTTTGCCTAAGTCTCTTACATCACTTGGTGAAGACAAAGTGTCTAGTATAATACTTTTTATTTCTAATCTTTTGCACTTTTTATTTGGTTTTGTATTAATGACTTTAATAACTAGTTACTTATGTTGAAGGTGATCTTTCCTTATCGTTTGTCCGTGGTGTCTTGGCATTATTTTACTGTCTATATAAAATAAAAGATTTTCACCATTCATATCTCCACGGTCTATATGGAGGTATGTTGGCTACCTGGTCGGGGGTTAAGGGAACGGTTTGGTAAAGGTCTTGCCATTGTTCAGCGTTTAGAGGTCCTGCAATGGACCTGGGTCAAATTTAGTAGGACCTCCTTCAATACTTCACGGCATTGGATGGCGGGGGTCCAAACTCTTTGATCCCCTCATAAGTTAACTACTATTAATACTATAACCCGGCTATTTAGGACTGTATCCCTGCTGACTCAGACTACTTAGCCGAGGGTAACGTCACCGCCAAAAGCGGGGCCTACCATAATATTGCATTAATAACTTAATTCATTATCTTCCAATAATCCACCCTTTTAGGATTGTATCCTTGCTGACTTAAACTACTGGGGTGAGGGTAACGTCACCTTCAAAAGAGGGGCCTACTACAATAACTAAGATAATCTCTTAATTATGTGCAAAAGTGCGGAAATAATCAAAGGTTATACTAGATACGAGTCGGAACCAAGTGATTCATCTTGTCTATCTGTTTTTATTTTTATTTTATTTTCAGCATTTTAGTTAGTTTTTATTTTTTCTTATTTAAACATTTTTCTAAACTTTTTGCTTTGATTAGACGTTGAGGATAAACCGGTACTAAAAGCTCTTGTGTCCTTGGACGACCTCGGTATCTTACCAACGCTATACTACGCTCACGATGGGTGCACTTGCCCATATGTGTGTTTAGTGTTAGTAAAATATCGTGTTTTATAAATTTAAAACTTGGCTAAAATAAGTGTTAAAGTGGTTTAAAATATACACCTAATATATATAACACTTTATCGCACATCAAGTTTTTGACGCCGTTGCCGGGGACACAAGGATTTTAAGAAAGTTAGGAATCAACGGTCTAATCAATTTTTTTTTTATTTTTTTTAGATTTTCGTAGTTTTTCAGCTTCTGCAGAGCTCAGTACGGGCCGTGCCCAGCATCATCACTGTCAGTTTTTATTTTTTGAGTTACAGAGAGCTGAACACGGGGTCGTGTCGGTGCAACACGTGGTCGTGTCCAACTCCCAGTAACAGGGATCCAGAAAACAATTACTGTACCTCTGACCACGGGCCGTGTTCGCTGAGCACGGGGCCGTGGTGAATATTCTGACCAACGTTCTTTTCTGTTTTTATTGCAGGACTTGGAACCTAGGCGCCACATTTGAACCTCCTACGTAGTGCATGAGCTCCAGTTCTAGTAGAGACATAAAAGAACCTCTAGAAGAACCCGAACGCTTTTTCAGAAAAAGACTTAAAGCCAAAAATCAAGAGAAAGTTTCGGGGGACCCACTTCCAATGGCGGACCAACGTACCCTCATGGATTACCTACGGCCCACCGTAGGCAATCTCGGCGCCGCTATCAATGCACCGAATGTCGAAGCCAACAACTTCGAACTTCGGCCGCATTTGATACAAATGCTCCAAAACTCCGCAACCTTTCATGGGTTTGCGGACGAGGATCCCCATCTACATATTACCAATTTCTTGGAAATATGTGACACTTTTCGGATCAATGGAGCATCGAATGACGCCATCCGCCTTCGAATGTTTCCATTTTCACTAAAAGACCGAGCTAAGGCTTGGCTTAACACCCTCCCAGTGGGCTTGGTAAACACTTGGGATGAACTCGCCCAAAAGTTTCTATATAAGTATTTCCCTCCTGCTAAAACGGCTAAATTAATGACTGAAATTAATACATACTCACAAGAGGATGGGGAATCCTTATATGAAACTTGGGAAAGGTTCAAGGAGCTTCTAAGAAAGTGTCCTCATCACGGTCTAGCGGTGTGGCAACAAGTATCCACTTTCTACAATGGGTTGTTGCCACACACAAGACAAACACTTGATTCAAGCTCCGGGGGACTTTTAGGTAATCGTCGCCCAAATGAAATATATAATCAAATTGAGGAAATTGCTCAAACCAATTTTCAATGGCACACTCCCCGAGGTAATAAATCTATTGCCCCGGGCGCCCATAAGGTTGATGAAAGCACCTCTTTACAAGCCCAAATCGAGGCCCTCTCTTCAAAAATCAAAAAGCTAGAAATGACAAAAACGGTCTCGGTTATGGCTTGTGAAGGGTGTGGTGGGTCACATGAAAATTGGAGTTGTATCAAAGAATTAGATGAACAACCAGAAACGGTAAACTACATTGATAATAGACCTAGGCCGTCGGGTCCTCCAACGGGTACCTACAACCAAGGATGGCGTAACCACCCAAATCTTGGTTGGAGAGATCCCGGCAATAGTAGTAGCCAACAAAACCAACGAACTAATTTTCAACAACCACAAAATTTCTCTCAACAACAAGGTGGAAGAGAAAGGCTTGAAGATACTGTATCTCGCCTCATCTCTGACACTGAAAAGAAAAACTCGGATCGATTTCAACAATTGGAATCGAATTTTAGAAATCAACAAGCTAGCATTCAAAACGTTGAAAAACAATTTGTATCAACTAGCTCAAAATTTCTCCGAGAGACCACAAGGCGCGTTACCTAGTAATACCGAAACCAACCCGAAGGCACAAGTACATCTCATCACATTAAGAAATCGAACCGTGGGTCCCGAGGATGCTCCATTGCCGCCAAATGAAAGAAGCCAATCTAGCCAATCTAGCCAACCTGTGACTCCTCCTACGCTAGAAAAGGCTTCTCTACCAACTCAAGAGCCCACCAAGACTCCTCCAATTCCATACCCCGGTAGGTTAAATCGTCAAAAGACCGATGAGCAATTCGCTAAATTTGAAAATTTACTAAAACAATTGCATGTTAACATTCCTTTTATCGAGGTCCTAACCCAAATGCCTAAATACACAAAATTTATGAGGGATTTCCTCACAAACAAAAGGAAAATTGAATCATTGCAATTAGTTAACTTAGGCGAAGAATGCTCCGCCTTAGTGCTCAACAAACTTCCACAAAAGAAAATCAATCCCGGAAGCTTCACAATTCCTTGCTCGATTGGGGAGTCTCCCGTTCGTAATGCATTAGCCGATCTTGGGGCTAGCATTAACCTCATGCCCACATCAATGTTCAAACGACTCGGCCTAGGAATAACAAGCCCTACAAAGATGAGCATACAACTCCCCGATAGATCCGTCAAATTTCCACAAGGTGTCGCTGAAAATCTATTGGTAAAAGTTGACAACTTCGTTTTCCCAACCGACTTTGTCATCCTAGACATGGAAGAAAACACCGATGTCCCTCTCATCCTCGGGAGGCCATTTCTAGCCACCGCCCAAGCGGTGGTAGACATGAATGACGGAACGTTAACATTGAAGTTTGGGGATAAGGAGGTGAAGTTTGAATGTGGAAAAATAATTGAGGACGAAGACCCGGTCAACTACATGCAGGTCATAGACTCAAGCTTGGATGATTCTCTCCGACGGTGTAACATGGGATGCAATACATCCCACTTGGGTGACATATGACCGGCTTTGGGTCTAGCCAATGACCCTTATAAACGTGGCGCACCACGGAGGCATTCCGCGGAACTATCCTTAGTTTAATTTAGATTAATTTTTATGTTTTCTAGTTAGTTTTAATTTTCAGGAATAAACACACTCATGGTGGTAATGGATGAAAAGGGAAACGAGAAAAATGACCCCATGCACAAGAACAAGGCAACCCGACAGTTCTCTCCATTACAGAAGGTTCAACACGGGCCGTGTCCAACCAACACGGCCCCGTGCTGAACCCCCTGCAGAAAAACGCCCAGTTCAGGTAACTGGACACGGGCCGTGTTCACCCGACACGCCCCCGTGTCCAGACTTCTGCTTCTCTTGTTTCAATTTTGTTAGTGGCACTTGAACACGGGGCCGTGCCCGGATAACACGGGGCCGTGTTCAGCGCCCAGTAACACAAAATTTTTGCTTTTTAAACACCATTTTACACATCTAATCAACCTAAAAATTTATTTTTTGACACATTGAGGACAATGTGTAATTTAAGTGTGGGGGGGATGCTAAAACCTTGAATTTTGCAAGGTCCTAAATACAAGCCTTACACAAAACTCTATTGGAACCGCTAATCACCCCAATTTTTTTTCAAAAAATTCATTTTTTTTTCTTGTCTAGGTTTAACTCGGGAAATTCAAGTTCTCAAAAAGGTTATATTTTTACAAATTTACAACCAATAGCGTAGTGATAAAAAGAACCAACATAAGAAAATTATGAAAAGGCATGGCAAACTTAGTTAAAATTTGATTTTATATACTTGATCACATAAAAACCCATTCCCACAAAAGTGAGTTTTGAGTCTTTGTTGAGCAATACAAATTTACATCTTTAGACTAAATGCTCATTTTTCGTTTCTTGTGTGAATAGCCGCTTGGTTTTACAATTCTAGAACTTGCCATGACGATACATTCCCGGTCCTTATCAACTTAAACCCGAGTAAGTAAATGATGGAGGCATTAGGACTAACCCTTTTTATTTCTACACCATTATTTTTCTTTTTCTTTTACCACCTACCCAAAAATCCCCCTAGTTAGCCCCTTTGAGCCTAAACCTTTTCATTTCATCACCCAAACCAAAAACCCTTTTACCCACCAAAACCTTTTTATTTTTAACCCTTTGTTTTAGTAACAAGTTCGGGTTTTTTTTTTTCGTATGATCGTTCAAAAAAAAATGTGTTGATGATGAAGCAAAAAGAAAATAAACAAACAAGTTCATCAAAAATAACTTTGTTTGAATAAAAGCTTCATCAAAATAAAAAGTTACAAAAAAAAAGTCTTACGAAAACCGACACTTGTTACCCTTTTCACCCTTTTTCTACTAACCACTAACCACTATCCCAACCACCTACCTTTAACCCAAGCCTAACCCTTAACCCACAAAGTCCTCTTGATATTTACAAAGGTATAAAAGTTAAAAAGGAGGAGGATTGATTGCTTGGCAAGCTTATGGTAGGAATAAGTTTCATGCCGCTCTCGAGTGATTCACTAAAAATACACCTTCGGCCGAGTGTGAGTGATTTCTCCCGTGAGGTATGTGAACTTGTATATAAATGGAATTTTAAAAAGGCATGTTATGCCCAAATAAGTAATTTCTCCTATGAAACGTTCTAAATAAATCATTACGAATAGGATTGTAAATAGATAAAAATAAAACCCAAAAAGATCTTGGATTCCCAACACTCTACGACAAGCCAAAACCCTTCTCTTCTACCCATTCCATTTGGGAGTGTAAGCCACATATTAAAGAGTTTTGCTTGAGGACAAGCAAAAGTTCAAGTGTGGGGGTATTTGATGTGTGTAAAATGCAACATATAAATTACATCAAATGAGGCATAAAACTAACCCTTTTTAAGTACTAATATTGGAAAAAGAGTGTTTTTGTCTTCCTTTTGTATTTTCAGGACTAAATGAGCTCAAAACCACAAAAGAAGCAAAAAGACAGCTAAATCCAACATAAATACAAGAAAAGGAACATAAGTGGATTGCCCGACCCCTCAACGGCATCTTCCAAAGCAAAATAGAGAAGGAAGAAGACTGAACACGCCCCGTGCTCAGCCAGCACGGGGCCGTGCCCAAGAAGCAGCAGAAAAGACAAACCTATAGAAGCTTCTATTGCCCACCACGGGGTCGTGCCCAGTGAACACGGGGGGCGTGGCGAAAGTACAGCATGCGCATTAATTGTAATTGCGAATTACAATTAATGAGGAGAGAGAGTGTCAGACAGGCACGGGGCCGTGTCCAGCGGACACGGGGGCGTGCCCAGCCCTCTGTTCAGCCTACAAATAGGAGTGCTTAGTTTCATTTCAACTCATCCCTTGGCACACCACCTCTCTCACACTTCATCCACCACCCACCACCATCACAACACCATCATCCACCACCATCATCCATTGTCCATCGTAGAGTGTGTGAGTCGTCTCGGGATCCAAGATTGATCGTAAGAGTTCTTGACAATCAAGGCCATGTTTGCCTAAGTCTCTTACATCACTTGGTGAAGACAAAGTGTCTAGTATAATACTTTTTATTTCTAATCTTTTGCACTTTTTATTTGGTTTTGTATTAATGACTTTAATAACTAGTTACTTATGTTGAAGGTGATCTTTCCTTATCGTTTTTCCGTGGTGTCTTGGCATTATTTTACTGTCTATATAAAATAAAAGATTTTCACCATTCATATCTCCACGGTCTATATGGAGGTATGTTGGCTACCTGGTCGGGGGTTAAGGGAACGGTTTGGTAAAGGTCTTGCCATTGTTCAGCGTTTAGAGGTCCTGCAATGGACCTGGGGTCAAATTTAGTAGGACCTCCTTCAATGCTTCACGGCATTGGATGGCGGGGGTCCAAACTCGTTGATCCCCTCATAAGTTAACTACTATTAATACTATAACCCGGCTGCTATTTAGGACTGTATCCCTGCTGACTCAGACTACTTAGCCGAGGGTAACGTCACCGCCAAAAGCGGGGCCTACCATAATATTGCATTAATAACTTAATTCATTATCTTCCAATAATCCACCCTTTTAGGATTGTATCCTTGCTGACTCAAACTACTGGGTGAGGGTAACGTCACCTTCAAAAGAGGGGCCTACTACAATAACTAAGATAATCTCTTAATTATGTGTAAAAGTGCGGAAATAATCAAAGGTTATACTAGATACGAGTCGGAACCAAGTGATTCATCTTGTCTATCTGTTTTTATTTTTATTTTATTTTCAGCATTTTAGTTAGTTTTTATTTTTTTTCTTAGTTAAAACATTTTTCTAAACTTTTTGCTTTGATTAGACGTTGAGGATAAACTGGTACTAAAAGCTCTTGTGTCCTTGGACGACCTCGGTATCTTACCAACGCTATACTACGCTCACGATGGGTGCACTTGCCCATATGTGTGTTTAGTGTTAGTAAAATATCGTGTTTTATAAATTTAAAACTTGGCTAAAAATAAGTGTTAAAGGGGCTTAAAATATACACCTAATATATATAACACTTTATTGCACATCAATGACCATGTCCCAGATATCCTTGGCATCATTTTACGAAATGACCACGACCTAAGCACGGGGTGTAGGCGTACACCCGACGGTGCATAAATAAATAATAAGGTATAACCGCCGGTTTTGGGAATAACCCGCCACGAGACTATTTCATGTGGTGTGTCTATTAAGCTCTAACCCGGTGTCAACCTGGGCTACTGAACGCATAAGAAACATGTAATTCT
Source organism: Helianthus tuberosus (assembly GCA_030545235.1). Classification (NCBI taxonomy): domain Eukaryota; kingdom Viridiplantae; phylum Streptophyta; class Magnoliopsida; order Asterales; family Asteraceae; genus Helianthus; species Helianthus tuberosus. The sequence continues at coordinate 10,484,053 of CM060431.1, read as the reverse complement.
TTTACAAGATTATATTCAAATAATTATCCCAAGTTATAAAATGTTTGTGCCTCGTGCATTTAAATCAACTTTCTAAACCTTTTCAAAATGAGTCAGTTGATTGTATTTACCAGTGTAAACTGACGTATTTTCCCAAAAAGATTAAGTGCAGGTACTACTCGAAATAGGTTGGCTTTCTCCTTAGCATCAATAAGAGTCTCGCAAGCTTGGATGCATTTCAGTCTGTTGAACAATGTTTCTTTTTATTTGATCCACCTGTGGATTATTTTCAACTATTTTGTGATACGTAATATTACAATTTTATTCGGTTGAAATGAATCTATCTTTTGCTTCCGCTGTGCATTTATATATTGTGTTGTTTGACTATAATGATATCAACTACGTCACGATACTCCCCCACCGGGCCCATCGGTAATACGTGGAAATATCGGGGTGTGACACAGATGATGAAAAATTAAAATACGCAAGTGAAAAAATGATGATCAACATTTTACAACAGGCAGTTAAAGAATATATCTTTGTGTTACTCCAACATGATGGTACTGCTAGATCAATTTGGACGACATTAATTCAAAAGTTTAAAGGAAGTGCAGATATGATCAAGAACAAAAAGGCTTTACTAAAGAAATCATTTGATATGTTTGTAGCTTTCGAAGGAGAATCAACAAAAACAACAATTGATAGATATTGTCATCTTGTTTTAGAAATGGGAAGATTGGAAATAAAGAAAGACGACGAAGAATGGGTTGATAAACTAGCCGATGCATTACCACAGCAGAAATGGGGAACTTATTTGTTGATCTTAAAGCACATGAGAAAGTCTGAAAATATGAATCTGGCACAGTTTATTCAGATGATTGAAGAGCATGAATTGGATATTCAGAAAACTGCTATCATGTCTAACCCAAATGCTCAACAAGATGTCAGTTTATACTACAGAGGAAACAAGTTTGAAGTTACTCCAAGCCTAAAGATTCAAACTGGTTTTAGTGCTGATAGTTCTTCTGGAACAAAGGGAAGTACTGTGACTCAAAGTGGATCTCCGTCTTCATATAAAAGTTTTGATCCAAATTTTACAACACCAAGTCCTCAACGACCGAATTCTACAAATCTGCAATGCAATGTTACCTTGAACATTCAAAATGGTCAAAATATCTCTCCAGAAATAGCCAAGAAACACATGGCATCACTTGTTTCTATGTTGGAATCATATGAAAGTTTGATTGCTGGCAAAATTGGAAATCCGATGCTTACCAAAGAGGATTATGACCAGATTGATGCTGACGAACTTGAATTGATGGATGTAAAGTGGTGTTTAGCCAGTGCTGTTCGAAGGGCAGAAAAGTTTCAACAAATCACCGGAAGAGATGAGTTTAGTGAGATGTCGAAATCTCCAATAGGGTTTGACAAATCAAAGGTGACATGTTTTCGTTGTCAAGAAAAAGGTCATTTTAAGCGTGAGTGCAAAAAAAAGAAGCAAATGAAAGACAAGATCAGTCTGGAAAAAAACAATTATTATCAAAAATCAATTTTTCATTTGCTCAGCAACCACAAACAACACATGCACGTGCTATTGAAGATATAAAGAAAACTTGTCTTGTTAATCAAGATGATGAAAAGGTTGCAGAGGGGTTTAGCTGGGATAAATACATTCCACTGGGTTCAGGATTTGTTGCTCAAATTTTGGAAGCAGAATTAGTCAAATCTCAATAAAAAAGAATACCTATTTTTCCAGAATTAGGAAATGATGCAGACACAGATAATGAAGAAGTGTATATTAATAAAGCTAGAAAAGGTTTGGATACTGATAGTTTTTATTTGTTCTTTGCAGATAAGATTGAGATGCTAAATGAGAAAAGGGCTGCTAGATTGAAGAAAGAGTTGGAAGCAAAAAGAATTGCTGAAGAAAAAGAAAAACTAGAAGCCGAGAAAACTGAAGTTGCAGAGATTTTAACAAAGAAAGTTGAAGATGAAGAGTATGAGATAAAAATAGAAGTTGATGAAGAAAAGATAATTGAGAAAATTGTTAAAGTTGAGAAAATTGTCGAGGTTGAAAAAATAGTCGAAGTTGAGAAAATCGTCGAGGTAGAAAAAATTGTTGAAATTGAGAAGATTGTCGAGGTTGAAAAGACAGTTGGGGTCATTAAACCTTGTCTGAAATGTTTGGAGCCTTGCAAACATTGTGAAGAAAAAGACAAGAAGATTGTTAAACTGGAAGATTTGAAAGAGAATTTGTTGTCTGATGTAAAGTATGTGAAAGAATCATACGATGTGCTGAACAGAACAGTAAATGGTCTGAAAAAGACAAATTCAGAAATTGAGGTTGCTATGACAAAGATGAGTTCTACATTAATGTCAAAGCAGAAGGTCATCAATGAGTACATTGAAGACTGTGCAAAATTGAAGCAGGATTTGGAACTCGAAAAGATAGAAAGTGAAAGAATCAAAAGATTATTGTTGAGTTATACAACTTGTGATTATTTGATTGATCGAGTTTATCCTACTGTTGTAGGTCTTGAAACTTTTCAAGAACAAAAGAAAGAAGAAACGGATGCTGGTAAGAAACAAAGTGCTAAGTATAATAAGTGTCTGCCCCCGATTTTTGAAAGTTATTCTCCCAGAAAGCCAAATGAGGAACAACTAAAAAATGCGCTCAACATAAAGTTAAAGTCTGAAATCATTGATGAGTTACCAGACAATATTGATGTCACATTCACAGCGTCTGACACTGATCATGAGTCTGAGTTGTTAAAGAAAGTGGTCGATCAGGTGTTGGATATGGATGAAGAGTCAAAGTCGGAGTCTAAGTCTGAAAGTTCGAGTTCATCAGAAAAGAGTCCGAGTTCACCGGTTAAAAGGGTTTATAATAAAGAATTTCTTTTGTCAAAATCTAATTTGAATGACGAACTAATCAAAGTGGCATATACTTTGATTGATTCGGACAAATTATATTCTGATGAGAAATTTCCAATAAGAAGTGTCAAATCTGAAATGATCAAACAGGTTTTCAAATTAACAGAAATTAATATTTCTGAAATAAAAGATTTAAATCTTCATGACAAACCTAAACAGTACACTTCAAGAGTTCAACATAGATTGAACAAGAAAAAGAGTTACAATTCTGGTTCAGGTTATCGAAAGAAACCAAACCATAACGGTAATTTCAAAAAGAAAGGTCTTGGTTTTAGTTCTTCGGAAAATTATAAAAATGAGAAAAATTATAAATCAAAAACAAAATTTGTTGCAGGAGGAAGTTCTGAAGAAGAGCAGAAGAAACCATTCTGAAAACAGTCAAATCAAGAGTTTCTTGCTGAAAAGAAGAAGAATTTGAAGAAATTTGTTTCGAGAGTTGACAAAAGAATCTGTTTCAAATGTCACAAAGTTGGACACATTGCTTGGAATTGCCAACAGTTCAACAATACAAAACAGGAAGTTTCTTCTAACTCTGAAATGATTAAGAAACATGTTGATGAAAAGAAACAATCAGCTAAGAAAATTAATATGTTTGGAAATTCAATTTTTGAAACTGGTGAAAGTTCAAAACGTTTTTACAAAAGAAAAGCTGATTTGAACAAACAAAGATGGGTTGTTAAATCTGAGAGTAGTTCTGACAATGAATCTGATTCCATAAAATCAGAGGAGTCATCTGTTGAGAAAAAGAATGAGAATTCCGTTCTGGATTTGAACGATGAAAATTTTCCAAAATTGTCAAAAGAAAACTTGAAATCAAAAGGTATTTGAGATTTCAGATCAATTCTTCTCTGGTAAAGGAGAATTTGATGCTGAAAAGGCTTTCAATGGGAAAGTCAAACATATTTTCAGAAAGATGGTAGATGGGAAGGTTAAAAGTGCCAAAGAATTTTATCAGTCGAAAAGATGGTGGGATAGATGTGTACCAAAATCACCCAAGGCTGGTCAGGCTTAGGTGACAGCATTTTCTACTTAAAAACCTGACTTGCCGAAGCTTCCAAGTGGGTAACGTGGAGCATGAATCGGCATCATTCTTAAAAATTGTCTTTGTGAAAAAGTCTAAAATTGTTAAATTCTACAGATTGTGGACTTGCCGGAGCTTCCAAGTGGGTAACGTGGAGCATGAATCGGCATCATTCTTAAAAATTGTCTTTGTGAAAAAGTCTAAAATTGTTAAATTCTACAGATTGTGGACTTGCCGGAACTTCCAGGTTGGTAAGTGTGAAGTAGGAATCGGCATTTTCCTGCAAGTGGTATTTCAGTTTACAAGTGGTAGTTGTTTGTAAACTGTCATATTTTGCTTTACAACTGGTAGATTTGAGTATACAAGTGGTTGAAAACTAGATTTTCATCTGCAAATAGTTAATCAAGGTCATTAGGTTAAACTTGATTTAACTTACATTCAAATGATTGAGAAAACAAAATGATGATCATAACCCCTAACCTACAAGTGGTTTATGATGAAAACAAAACTTATTTTCCGGAAAAACCATTTGATTAAAACAAACTTAAGTGTTTTGAAATCACAATGGGAAAATGTTTTGTTGTGAGGGGGAGTTCTGATTGTTTATGCCAAGTGGATGGCGAATTGAAGTGATTCGATATCAGTTGTCACTTTACCTTGTATAGTTTGTTTTCAAATTTCCTTTAAATGATTTTGAATTTTAGGGGGAGTAATTTTTTAGAAAATCCAAAAACATTAGAAAATTTGAAAAAAGTCAAAAACATGATAAAATCAAAAATGAGTTTTTGTTGAAAAAAAAGGAAATGATAGTACATCAGCAGACAGTTACAGTATGCTAAAGAAATGTAATGTTTAAATAGTGTTAAACGGTCTCACTGATGATATGCCGATAGGTTTTTACACATTTAGTAAACTTTTTCGGGATATAAACTTAAATTCAAACTTGCTTATCAAGTGGGGAACACTAATTGGATATATAGGTAACCCCTGAAATTTCGTTTGAAAGGTCCCTCTTTCTGAGATACTAGGTCTTTATGCTCAGTGATATCTGGGGTATTATCCCGAGACTTCTGATTTTGCGGAAGCAATGGCCTAGTCCCCGGAGAATACTTTACGCTTGCTTGAAATAATAGCCTGCCCTCAGCATAAAAATTGATGAAACATTAAAAAATGCTAATCATGTGCTGTTGTAAAAAGGATCCTCTAAAGGGGACCCACTAAAAGTCGAAGCCGTTATCTCTCTGATTTTTCGGAAGCAATAGCCTGAGCTCTCACGGCCCTCGCAATTTAACCCCTTACAGATATCATCTGTGGTATACTCACCTGTAAGACTGAATATTGGGATCTGGATACGGGAGTATATTCAATAGGTGGGACACATGAATAAGTTTAAGTTCTTAATTCACCTAATTCATATTCTGAATCAGTTGAAATTTGTGTGAAAATTTAAGTGGATCAGTATATCGACAATCTAAGTGAACTGTTTAATTCTTAATGTGTAATTAAGCTTAACGGTACTTGTGACTTGTCAAAAACTGATATGATCCTCTTACACAAACTCACAAAAATATTGTTTGTAAATATTTTTTTACTGCTTTTCTTTTATATCAAAATCCAAAAAGATTTTCGGAGTGTTTTAGCATAAATTTTGAAAAATTCAAAAAGATTTTAGACAACTGATGTTGAAAAGCTGATTTTCAAAATTCTGAGTGCTATACACGACGAACAGGTTTGGGAGTGTGTGGTTAGAAAAATGATAGACATACATGTGGTCATTAGAAATAAAATTTGTTATATCAATAATTGATGTTTTGAACTGGTTTTATCAAGTGGTTAGCAAAGTTTAAATTTGTCAAATTGTTAATTTGTGAAATTTACTTTGAGGTAAAGTATGTGCAGGTTATCACTATGAGCTAGGTTGCGATTCTAGTACCTGAGCAGGATGTGAGCCAGGTCAGGATCTTGAAACCTGTGAAAGCCAGACTATGATCTCAGCACAACTCAAAGGGAAGTCTGCTAGTAGAACAACATCCGAGGGAGAGAAAAGTCTGTAAGAGCCAATCTCAGATCTTGTAAAAGAGAGAAAGAAGAAGAGAGGAGACTTTGAAAGAGCCCAAAGACTGATAAAGACTGAAGATGTTGAAGACTCGACACTGAAGACTCGTCAACATCCGAGGGGGAGTCTGTTAGTGCATACGTCTGTCGACTTCGTCTTGTATCGAGTCTTGTACTAGAATTGTTAGATCAGGGCACTTTGTACGAGAAAATAGGGTTTGTGTGTTTAAGAGTTAATTTCGCTTGAAATGCACACTGCCACTTTCAAGCAAAATCACTTCCCCTATATATAGCCTTCATGCGAAATCATTTGGAATGTTGATGTTTCCGGTACCGAAGTGCTGCCGACGTGTCTACTGATCTGGAAACTTGTTATAATCAATAAACAAGACAATTAAGTGTGAATCAAGCTGTTTTACAAGTCAATTCATCTGTTTCCGCCTCTTGAATTGATAAGAACTCTTCTGATTGACTCGTTTGGGTCACAAAACGATCCTACACCTAGTTCTCTTCGTAAAAAAGAAAGATGGATCCTTTCGCATGTGTATCGATTATCGTGAGCTTAACAAACTCACGGTCAAGAACCATTATCCCCTATCTCGCATCGGCGATCTTTTCGATCAACTCTAAGGCGCAACGTTTTTTTTTCCAAAATCGATATTCATTCCGGTTATCATCAGCTTCGAGTCCTCGAAGAGGACATTCCAAAAGCCGCATTTCGTACTAGGTACGGTCACTATGAGTTCGTGGTCATGCCTTTCGGTTTTACTAACGCACCCGCGAACTTCATGGACTTGATAAACCGTGTGTGTATGTTATACTTGGACCGCTTTGTGGTCGTATTCATAGATGATATTCTCATCTATTCTAAAACCCAAATCGAACATGAGTGTCACTTGCGTTTAATCCTAAAACTCTTTCGTGCTGAACAACTATATGCCAAATTCTCCAAGTGTGAATTTTAGCTAAAAGAAGTTCAATTTCTCGGTCACGTTGTGAATGAGAAAGACATTCACGTCGAACCCGCCAAATCGAACCCGTAAAAAATTGGGTAGCACCAAGGTCTCCATCGCAAATTTGTTCATTCCTTGGATTGGAGGGTTACTACCGTTGGTTCATCTCCAACTTTTCGAAAATCACCGTTCCGCTCACTTCGTTAACTCAAAAAGATAAACCTTTTGTTTGGGGTTCCGAACAAGAGGAGTCATTTTAAACTCTCAATGACTTACTTTGCAATGATCCTATCATCTCTCTTCCCAACGAAAACGACGATTTTGTTGTCTTTTGCGACGCGTCTAACCAAGGCCTCGGTTGTGTTCTTATGCAACGAGACAAGGTTATCGCTTACGCATCAAGACAACTCAAAATACAAGAGAAGAACAACACCACCCACGATCTTGAACTTGGTGCGATTGTTTTTGCGTTAAAGATTTGGTGACACTACCTTTACAGTACTAAATGTGTGGTCTTCACCGACCATAAGAGCCTACAACATATCTTTAACCAAAAGGAACAAAACATGTGTCAAAGACGATGGGTAAAATTGCTTAACAGTTACGATTGCGAGATTCACTACCACCCCGGTAAAGCGAATGTCGTGGCGATGCTCTTAGTCGAAAAAGACACATTCAACTTCAAGGTATTCGTTGCTTTCAAATCCAAAACGACATTCAAAATCGTATTCGCGAGGCACAATACCCGTTCATCAACGAAAACAATTTATATGACGAGATGAAGTGTGGTGCCGAATGCTAACTCGTAACCAAACCCAACGGTATACTCTACTACCTTAATCGTACTTGGGTGCCGAACCGTGACAACCTTCGCGATCTCTTGATGAAAGAGGCATACAAATCTCGTTACTGCATTCACCCTGGTGCCGAAAAATGTACTTGGATCTTCGTCAAACTTATTGGTGGCCTGGTATGAAAAAAGGCATCGCAACGTTCATATCCAAATGTCACACCCTCAAAAATCCACTTGCGGGGTTTTATCGCGAGGCGCGTGACAAACCAGGATCTAAGACACCAGTCATATAGAACAACCTATTAGAGCATAACGTCTGTAGCTTCCGTCAGCATCTAGTCATGTTTTGTGTATCTATGTCTTTGTAAACAATTATGTAATGTAAGTGTGTAGATAGTTTGACAACTCAGGAAACGGGGCTTAACTGTAAAGTGTTGACTTGTTGACTGGTGTCATCTGATTAGATTGTCATCCGATCGGATAGCACTCTTCCGATCGGACAGCATGTTATCCGTTCGGACATGATGTCATCCGATCGGATAGCTTGTTATCCGAGCGGACAACACTCACCACTTCCTGAGTTGCCTATAAATACCTCGTCCGGGTATTACTTTTATGACTTTTGACTCTAGAGAGAAACTGATCAGTGTCTGTCTTCTACCGGAACTTTGTACTTTTAGAACAACTAATAGAAAGAATAGTCTGTGTTTAATCGTTGAATTCTGTGTTGATCTTCTGAGATTTGTCATAATGGATTCCGCACATTAGACAAAGTCGATTCATCTTGTTCCTTACGATTAGATCCTGTGCAAAGGGACCAACAAGTGGTATCAGAGCATCCAGGGAGCTGAATCGAGATCAACGACACCGATTTCACCGAAATTCGAGTTTCACTTGCCGATCAGAGTCAAATTTCATCGGAGATTTGACATTTCTTTCCGATCAGATTCAAATTTCACCGGAGATTTGACATATTTCTTCTCTTTCTACCCATTTCTTGCATTATTTCTTAGTTTGTCACTAAAAAATTAGAACAACTTAAAATTGAACATGAATCTACGGTTAAAAATTGATAAAATAGATATCATTTGATTCACAATCAATCAAAGTATAATCCTACTAAGTTTCATAATCAAATTCAATCAAAAACTAGATCAAATTCATCAAAAACCACGTTTAGCTGTTCATATGTGCTGACGTCATCCACTCTCTAGGACAGCTGTCCGAACGGATTGGAATAGTTAGTATCGGCTAGTTGCTTGCTGACATCATCAATGTTACTTACTCGGATTACTATCCGAGTGGTGTGATTCAGTTTGATCATGAACATCAGCTTACTTCATCATCTCACTCGATCGGATAGCAATCCAATCGGGTAGGATTTGAAAGTTCTTAATCAAATTTTCTCTTCTAAACATGTCATCCGATCGGATCACCATCTGAGCGGTGAAAGGTTGAAAAGTCAACTTTCAAAGTCAAGCTTGTCACTCGAACGAACGACCATCCGAGCGGATCACCATCCGGTCGGATAGCCTGTGTCATTCGTTCGGATAGTGACTCGATCGGATCACCATCCGATTCAGGAGTTTTATTTTGAAATTTGCAAAAATTTGCAAAAATTTTCTAAGTGTTTGTTGACTATTTCAGGTACTTGAAAAATGGACAAATTCATGAATCCTTTCAGTGATATGTATGCCTTTGCTGGAAACTCTGGAGATGGTACTTCTAGCAACACCAATGAGAACACGCCGAATGCAAAGAAAACTTTGACGGATGCTTTAGGTGTGGAAAGTGCATACGGAACATATAACAAACCCCCAAAGTTGATGGCGATCGAAGAGTACAGTCGGTGGGCCAAGAAATTTGAAGATTGGTTAAAGGCATTTGCTTATACCAGCTTGAAAAGTCTAAAGAATGGATACAGTGATGGAGGGAAAAATGGTGAAAATTTGACATCAACTGAAGAAATAGATGTTTTTGTTGCCGAGCAAAAGTGCATCGCGTTGCTATTTCAGTCTGTCTGAGAAGATATAATATCTTTGATCGAGTATAACAATGCTAAAGATCTGTGGAAAAAGTTAGAAGTAAAATGTTTGGGAAGTGCAGAAATAGTGAAAAACAAAAAGAAACTACTAAGAAAAGAGTTTGATTTATTTGGTTGTTTAAAAAATGAATCAGTTTGTAAGATGATAGAGAGGTTTGGGCACTTGAAATTGGAGCTGGCGAGACATGGAATTACCTATTCTCAAGAAGAGTTAGTCGACAAATTGTTTGATTCGTTGCCAGATGAGATGGATTGGCAATACTATGCGTTAATGCTGAAGAATACTATCAAGACTGAAGAGATGACAGTGGATCTGCTTATCGAGAGACTAGAAAGTCATGAGCTGGAGATAAAGAAAACACACAAAGTCAATCACTCGTCATATCAGCAGAATTTGGAGTTGTATTATCCAAAAAGCATGATTCCCAAGAATACGTCTCCCAAGACAGCTTTTTCTACTGAAAATTCCAACAAAATCCAAAATTCCAACACATCTAGCAAAGAGAGTGCAAGCAGTGGATTTCACAGTGGCTCTTCGTCTACTTCAAACCAATCAGCTGCAAAGAACTTATTTCAATGTAATATTGCTGTGGATTTAAAGAACGCTCAAAACTTCAGCGAGGAGTCTGCAAAGCAACAGATGGTTTTCTTAGCTTCTGTGCTAGAGTCGTAAGAGAGCCTTGTGGCAGGCAAGATAGGCAACACCAACCTAACTAAGGAAGACTACGATCAAATAGATCCCGAGGAGATGGAATTGATCGACATAAGGTGGTGTATGGTCACTGCAGTGAGAAGGGCACAACGTTTTATGGAGATTACAGGAAGAAAGTCTATTGGTGGACCATCTACCAAGTTAGGCTTTGACAAGTCAAAAGTGACCTATTTCAAATGTAAACAGAAAGGTCATTTTAAAAGAGAGTGCCGAAATGCTTATGCTGATGATTCTAAAAATCCGTTCAAAGAAGATTACTACAAAAGAGCGATTTATCTTCAGAATAAATCAGAACCGCCCAGAATGAAACAACTTGAGGATAATAAAGAAAAATCCAGAGCTCTCGCTGTGATTCATGACGATGAAGGTTTTGACTGGAGCGAGTTGTTACCTGAGGAGGATGCGGTTGGATATGCTTTTATGGCAAAGAATGTTGAACCTGTTCGTTTTAAAGACAACAGAAATGAAGAAGAAAAGTATGTCAACAGTAAGATGATAGCTCAAAACAGAATGATCAGAATATCTGATATATACACTGAAGCAAAAAGGGAAAAGAGATGGGATCCAGACAGAGAATGCTATCTTGACCCATGGGAAACATTGCTATTGACTATAAGACCCTCGATCTTGAAACTATAATTCAACAAATTGCTGAAGAAGAAGAAGGTTGGCAAAGAAAATGGTGGGGAAGTGGAGAAGAGAAAGAAGAGAAAGAAAAAGAAAAAGAAGAAAAGTCAAAGAAGAATGATGATGGGATCATTGATACTTCACAGGAGTTTACAACTAAAAACCTGGGAAAGATGGCTGACAAAGTGCTGGCAGCTAAGGAACTTGAGGTAGACTCTAAGTCCGTATCTGAGTCTAAAAGCCAGGTCAGTTCAAATGCGTCAACGAGTGCGTCAGGTAAGAAAGTAAATGGTGACATTGACTGCAAAAATTGCATGAAAGAGTGCAAAGTTTGTAGTACAATCACTTATCTCAATGGTAAGAAAGTTGATGATCTGACTACTAGAGTCCAAAGTGTTGAGGATCAGATTCTTAACCGTGATAAAATTTTGAAAGCTTCGAACGACAGATTAAAAGAATTAACTGACAAAAATCAAAACTGATAAAATTGACATAGAAAGAGTTAGGAAAGAAAATGAAAAACTAATTCTTGAAAATCGTCAAATTTTTGAAAGTTTTGAGAAGCTAAAACGCACGGTAAAAGATTCTGATGACAGAAACGGTAAAACATACAAAGAAAATTGTCAATTGCAAGGTGTTTTGAGGGTTAAAGAAGAATTAATCAACAAACAATTGAATGAGATTGCTAAATTGAAGCTTCAGTTTGAAGAAGCTAAGATTGAGAATGAGCGTATTAATTTGAAACTGAACAGTTACAACTCTGCAAGCTTTGTTTTGCAACACATTGTTCCCAAACCCATTGGGAAAAACAAAGCAGGTGAAGATGTATACTGTGATGGAACTGGGGCCGGGTTTCATCAAGTTCCGCCACCAGTTCTAAACAAATTTTCAAAGAAACAATCAGGGTTGGTTAATGATGAAGTTGAAACGAATGAGGTTAAACTTCCAGAGTCTATTGATGTGACATTTTCTTCATCATCATTTGATGATAGTGTTCAAACTGAGATTGTTAAAGGCATGGCTGAAAGTGTTTTGGATAGTGATTCAGCTGAGGATGAAGAGTGTTTTCTGAACAATTACATTCCGAAACCAAAATCCAAAAACAACTTAGGTGATGAACCGGGTTTTGTGATGTACAAGATGGCTGGATCTGATAAGTTGTATTCAGATTCTGAGTTTCCTTTGGAGAATGTTAATGTGAACAAATTAAAAAATGTTTTCAAACTGGTTGAAATTGATTTGTCTGAAGTAGAAGGTTTGAATCAGACAAAGAGGCAAATGAATTTTGAGAAAGATAAAGCTTACTAAAAGAAACCTGTTGTTCCACCACGTTTTTATAACAACAATTGAAACAGATGGTCAGGTGGTTATCAGGGTGGTAAGAGTTATCAGAAAACGAATTTTCAAAACAAAAAGTTTGCTGAAGGCACAAGTCGGGTAGTTGACACCAATTGAATCTGAGATTTTTTCGAAGTTAAATGAAGATTTTTTTTGCAAAAATGATCTCACAGCCTCAGTCTGAAGGCACAAGTCGGGTAGTTGACACCCGAACATGCTTCAAATGCAATCAAGTTGGACACATTACACGAAAGTGCACCAACTTGAAGCCTAAGTCTGAAGTTGTCGAGAATCTAAAAAGAAAAGATGATGTAAAAGGAAAGGCTCCAATGTTTGTTGAGAAAAAGTTTTTGAAGAAAGAAAATGTCAAAGTTAAAACCTCAAAAGAGTCAGTTAAGAAAAACGAACCCGTAAAGAAGTCGGTAAATAATAATGACAAATTATACAAACGGGTTGCGTCATCTCAACAAGCATGGAAGCCGAAATCTGTTGAAGAGAAAGCAAGTTCTACAAAACCAAAGGTGTCTGAGACTAAAAAATCATCATCTTCAACCAAGAAGATGTATGTACCTTTGGATTTATATGAGAAACTAGAAAAACAAAAATCGACGTCTGAAAAGAAGTATGTGGTAAAGAAAGACCAATCATCTAGTCAACCTCCGAAAAATGATTTCTCCTTACACAAAGAGGTTGAGATTGGGTCTGAAGAGAGCTTGAAGATAAATGATATGAATTTTACGCCACTTTACACTGCTAAAACACACATTAATGTCAAGTTACCCGAGTCAAAAGAGGCTTGGGTGGCAAAAAAATCTCACTAAATATTTGTGATATGTGCAGGAGCTTACAAGATCCGTTTCACGTTGTATTATGGATAGTGGAGCTTCTCGGCACATGACAGGGAAGACAGCGTTGCTGTATGATGTTAGAAATTTCAATGGAGGTTATGTAGGGTTTGCAGGTAACCAAGGTGGTAGAATTGTTGGTGAAGGAACATTATCCAACGGGATTGTTACGTTTGAAAGAGTTAACTACATTGCTAAGTTGGAAAATAATCTACTGAGTATCTCGCAGATTTGTGACAGGATGTATACCACTCACTTCACAAACAAAGAATGTTTGATCTTGAAGCCAGGCTTTGTTATCCCTGAAGAATGGATTATCATGAGAGCACCTAGAGTGAATGATCTGTATGTATTGGACATGAGTGTAGCAACTACAACAACGGGTCAGGCTCATTGTTTTGTGTCTAGAGCAACGGAGAAAGAATCGCAGTTGTGGCATCGCAAGATGGGCCACATTCACCTACGAAAAATGAATCACCTGGTGCATAATGATTTAGTTCTGGGTGTTCACATTAAAGGTTTTCATCTGGAAGGGGAGTGCATTAGTTGCATCAAAGGCAAGCAGAAGAAAAAGTCACACCCTAAAAAGCAAGTCAATTCAGTCTCAAGACCTCTGGAGAGACTTCACATGGATTTGTTTGGTCCTGTGATTGTCAAAAGTATTACAGGAGAACTTTACTGTCTTGTGGTTACTGATGATTATTCCAGATTTTCGTGGTTATCATTCTTGAAGTCCAAAGATGAGACTTTCGAAAGTTTGATGGCGTTGTTCAGAAAAATTGAAAATTTGTACCAAGCTCGTATCAGAAGAATCAGAAGTGACAACGGTACAGAGTTTAAAAACAATCGAATGGAAGAATTTTGTGATGAGAAAGGAATATTGCATGAATTTAGTGCTCCTTATACTCCACAACAAAATGGAGTAGCAGAACGAAAGAACAGGACACTAATCGAAACGGCCAGAACAATGCTTGCTGATTCAAAGCTACCAATCAACTTTTGGGCAGAAGCAGTGTCAGCCGCTTGTTATACTCTCAACCGGGTTCTCACAGTAAAGAAATTCAACAAGACATGTTTTGAGCTGATAAATCTCCGCAAACCTAACCTGAAGTATCTAGAACCGTTTGGGTCTCCCTGCACAGTTTTAGAGCCTTTTGGGAAGTTTGGTCCAAAGAGCATTGAAGGAATATTTGTGGGTTATTCTAGTCCACAAAAACGAGTCTTTGTTCCAAGTTTAAAGCGGATCATTGAAGCATACAATGTTGAATGTCAGGGCCATACAATGCCACCGCAGAATCCCGGCGATTCATGGCGTTTCAATTATGATACTTTGTGGGATTCCTTCAACATGGAGGAAGAACCAGAGTTCTTTGATGAACTGGATATTCTAAGAGAGTATGAAGAATCAGATGAAAGATTCCCAGCAGAAACTTATCGCAAACAACAAGCTTCAAATGATGATGAAGCAGGACCAAGCAATGCTGGAGAACATGACGATATTCAACAAAATGAAGTTGCTCAGGATAATCAGACGGTAGAGAATGATAATCAAGAATCTGAGAACAGACTAATATTTGATCGTGATGATTCAGATTCTGAGGGGGAGCAAATTCAGTTTTCAGAGCAAACAATTCCAGTCAATGAACAAGATGCAAATCAAAATGTCACAAATTTGGAAGGCGAGGTAGATGTTTCAGGCGAGGCGATGCCAAGAACTCTTTCATACCATCCAGAGGAGTTGATAATCGGAGAACTACAGTCAGGCGTCCGCACTCGAAGACAACTTGATCAAGGGCTTACATGTTTTTATTCAAAAGTTGCTCAATTACAAACTGATTTTTCACTAAGTTGTTTTATCTCGCAGATTGAACCAAGGACTTATAAAGAGGCGCTTACTGAAGATTCTTAGGTCAATGCGATGCAGGAGGAACTGAGCCAATTCAAGAAGTTAGGTGTGTGGAAGTTAGTGGATTTGCCTGATGGTCATCGGAAGATTAGCACCAAATGGGTGTTTAAATGTAAGAGGGATAATCGAGGAGTTATTATTCGCAACAAAGCTTGACTCGTTGTCCAAGGTTTCAGTCAGCAGGAGGGAATAGATTTCACCGAAGTATACGCCCCTGTTGCAAGACTTGAAGCGATCATAATCTTCCTAGCATTTGCATCGTGGAAAGGATTTAAAGTTTTTCAGCTAGATGTGAAGTCGGCATTTCTCTATGATAAGGTGAAAGAGGAGGTTTATGTCGGACAGCCACCGGGCTTTACCGATCCAATTCACAAAAATAAAGTTTATCTCTTGGATAAGGCTTTATACGGCTTACATCAGGCCCCGAGAGCCTGGTATAAGACCCTGTCTCAACATCTGTTAGCTAACAACTTCATCCGAGGAAAGATAGACGCCACTCTGTTCACAAAAGAAGTCGACGGGCATCTTCTGATAGTCCAAATTTACGTGGATGACATAATTTTCGGGTCTACAAATGAACAACTCTGCAAAGATTTTGAAAAGGTTATGAAGCAGAAGTTTGAAATGTCATCAACGGGTGAGATGAAGTTCTTCTTAGGGCTTCAGGTTGATCAACTACCCGAGGGAACGTTCATACATCAAACAAAATACGTTCATGATATTCTGGAGAAATTCAGGATGTCAGGAATGTCACCTATGTCCACCCCATTAGCAACGAACCATGGAATAAACCCTGATCTCACCGGAGAGAAGGTGGATGAAACGTTGTATCGCTCCATGATCGGTTCGTTAATGTACTTAACGGCATCAAGACCAGATATTATGTATCCAACTTGCCTCGCAGCTCGGTTTCAGTCAAATCCTAGAGCCTCGCATATGGTAATTGTGAAAAGGATTCTACGCTACCTGAAAGGAACTCCGTCACTGGGGTTGTGGTATCCAAAAGTTGGCGATTTCACGCTCGAAGGATATTCTGATTCCGATTTCGGATGCTGCAAAGTCAACGCTAAATCAACAACAGCGGGGTGCCAATTTTTCGGACCACGATTGGTCACCTGGAAATGCAAGAAGCAGACCTCTGTAGCTTTATCCACATGTGAAGCCGAATATGTATCTGCTAGCAGCTGTTGCTCTCAGATCTTGTGGATCCAGCAACAGATGTGAGACTACGATTTACAATTTCTTAACTCCCCTATCTTTGTTGATAATGAGGCAGCTATAAACATAACAAAAAATCCTGTTCATCACGCTAAAACAAAACACATTGAAATTCGTCATCACTTCATCCGAGACTGTTTCGAGAAGAAGTTGATACGAATAGAAAAAATCCACACCGATGAACAAAAAGCTGATTTACATACCAAAGCATTTGACAAAACACGTTTTCAATATCTTTTGAAACTTAATGGTATGAAGTTATTATCGGATGCAGAGGAAATCATTGGCGTTGATGAAGGTACCACTGTAGATGATGTTGAAAAGCAATCTGCAATGGTTTGTTGATTTTTTACTTGTTTTGGTCTTTAGGGGGAGATAGGTTTTAATTCTAGAAAATACAAAAACAATAAAAAATTCCAAAACCCAAAAACATGATAAAATTCAAAACGAGCTTGTGTAAAAAGGGAAAATGATAGTACATCAGCTAGACAGTTACGGTATGCTAAAGAAATGGAAAGTTTAAATGCATTAAACAGTCTCACTGATGATGTGCCGATAGGTTTTTACACATTTAGTAGGTTTGTTCGGGATATAAACTTAAATCTTACTTGCTTATTTCGTGGGGAACACTATTTGGATATATAGGTAACCCCTGAAATCTTGTTTGAAAGATCCCTCTTTCTGAGATACTAGGTCTTTATACTCAGTGATATCTGGGGTATTATCCCGGGACTTCTGATTTTGCGGAAGCAATGGCCTAGTCCCCGGAGAATACTTTACCGCATGCTTGAAATATAGCGCCACCCTCAGCATTAAATGATGAGACAATAAAATTGCTAATCAATGCTGTTGTAAAAAAAGATCCTCTAAAGGGGCCCCACCCAAGTCGAACCGTCATCTCTCTGCTGAACGGAAGTTCTGACCTGAGCTCTCATGGTTTTGTACTATTTCATAATTTATTCCCTTGCAGATATCATCTGTGGTATACTCACCTGTAAGACTGAATATTGGGATCTGGATACAGGAGTATATTCAAGAGGTGGGACACACGTATAAGTTTAAGCCTCTAAAATACTATATCCATATCCTGAACAGATTGAAATGTGTGTAAAAATTTAAGTGGATAAGTATATCGACAATCTAAGTGAATTGTTTAATTCTGAATATGTAATTGAAGCTTAACGGTACTTGTGACTTGTCAAATAACTGATATGATTCCCTAACATGCTCACCAAAAATATGTCTGTAAATAGATTACATTTATTGCATTTTATTTCTGTATTTCATTTCTAGTTTAGAAACTTTATTAAAAATCCAAAAAGATTTTAAATTTCTGTGTTATTTTCCGACAAACCAAAGTGGAGAGCTGATCTTTAGATTCACAGTTTGAGAAAGATGCAGGAAGTTACTGAGCTGGAAGATGAGTTTGGAGCTAATCATGCTAATCATGTTATTGAAAAGTCAAAACAAGTTCATTAAGTTGAAACTTGTAGTTTTTCTGAAAAATGGTTGAACATGAATAAAGAAAATGTCAGTATGCTTTGAATCGGGTCAACCAAGGTCATTAAGTTGGACTTGGTCGGCAAATTAAGTACCTAGGGTCATTAATTTGGACCTAGATACCTACGTGGATTTCTAAAAACTGATAAAATTTGAGAAAATGATAAATGGTCAAAAAGTCAAAGTTTTTAAAAGACAAGTAGTGTGCCTCACTCGGATAGCAATCCAATCGGATGACAATCCGCTTGGATAGCAATCCGGTCGGATGACCATCCGACTCATGCGTCACTATATATAGGGGGTTAAAGGTCAGTCAAAGCTTACCCGCTCGGACAACCTTCTTTCTCTCTCACACACTTTGATTTTCTGATCTTATTTTCTTTTGATTTCTTTGCATGAATCTTTGGATCGTTGGTTTGCACAACTTTTACAATGGCAAAGGTATGTAATTCTTACTCAAAACTGTTAAAATTCGATGTTTGTTGAATGTTCTTGATGATGACGTTACTGTCGGAGGGTTTAGGACAGATCTAGTTAGTTTGAGTCAGTTTTGATGAGATTTAAGAATAGGGTTGTGTTCGGAATGATCAGATCTATAGTTTTACCGGTTTAATTTGTGTCATAACATGCTAAAACCAAGTAAATCTGATGTTTAGGACGTTACGGATGTCGGTTGAGTTTTTGTCAATTTAAACCCTGATTAGGACGTTTTAGACAACATTGAACATAGGGTTTTGTTCACGATGAGATTCTCTGTGTAGATCTGTGTTCAATTTGAGGATTTGCCTTAGAAAAATTTTGATGTTTCTAGAATGTTCTTGAACTGTTGTTTGAATCGGATGACAATCCGTTCTATTATGTATTTCTTGAAATTTGTGCCAATGTTTGAATCGGATGACAATCCGATCGGATAACAAAGCACTCACATGATACGGATGACCATCCAATCGGACAGCCATATCATTCACAAGACTCGGATAGCAATCCGGTCGGATAGCAATCCGACCGGACAACAAAGTCAAAATCATTCATAAGGTAATCCGCTCGGATGATAATCCGTTCGGATAAGCCTTTCAAGCTATTCAAAAGGCAATCCGAACGGATGATCATCCGGTCGGATAGCCATCCGAGTCTCTGCATTAGGTAGAGTGAAATCTTCAGTGTTAGAAAATTTTTGATAAAATTCCAAGTATTCTTCTGCAGGACTGGGAGAAAACGCATAACATTTACTGCCTGTTAGAAAAAGAATATACAGAGAAATTAGTAATTGAAGAGGTTGCAAAATTCTTGAGAGAGAGCAGCATTGCTAAGGCATTAACTGATAAAACCTTAGTTTACGAATCACATGTTAGATGTTTTTGGAATTCTGCACGATTCGAAGAGAAAGATAAAACGATCTACTCTGCAGTAACAAAAAGAGATGAGAAGGGAAAGAAAATAGATTTGGAAATTAAGATAACAGTTGGTGATGTAAGACGTGTGTTAGACTTACGTGATTCTGATAATGATCCAACCATTATCTCTGAACGTCTAGAAAAAGGTTTGTGGTGCAGAATGGGGTTCACAAGAAGTGTAAATGGAAAGATCTTGAAAACAAGTTTCAGTAATGCTTACAAGTTCTTGGTACACTGTGTTATTCATGCTTTATCACACAGGAAGGGTGCCTATGATGAAGCTTCTGACTATATCATGAACATTGTCACTTGCCTTGTGTTGAACCTACCATATAATGTTTCTCAAGTGATTTTTGACTACATGACTGAAAATGAAAAGGATGAAAACAAGAAGTACATTATGTATCCTCGCTTTGTTCAAATGTTGGTTGATGATAAGTTCAAGGATCTTGAGACAAGTGATGATGATATTTTGGGACTAAGACATATGAAAGCAGAGACAATAAGCAGACTTACTAAGGGTCCAAACACAGGAGCAAAAAGGATGATATGCAGAATTAGTAGAGACCAGCTTATGTTGCTCCAGAGAATGATGCTTGGAGACATCAAGATAGTGAGTCTGACAATGAAAATGAGAACATGAGTTTGTTTTCTGAAAAGAATACTAGATGGTGGTGTGTAAAAGATGGGAAGAGAAAGAGAACTCCCAAGTCATCCCCTACAGTTCCGATTCCAAAGGAACCAGTTCCTAAGATTGTTATTAAGGGTACATTGAAAGGGGGAGTAATAAGAGAAGTTAGAATTTTAAAATGTTATATTATTCTAATGACATCTTCTATGTCTATTTTGCAGAACCACGGCAGAAATTGGTGGATGACATAGTTTTGGAACCATCTGCAGTTATTCGAGAAGGAACTGAGTTGCTATCACAATCTCTTGAAAGCTTTTTGAAAAAGAATGAGGATGTTGCTGCTCAGAAAGAGAAAAGTTCAAGTGTTCAAACTAAAGGTTTCAAAGGCAAAGAACCTGAAGGTGTTGTTCAAGATGTCTCAAGTGACGAAGATTCTGAAACTACAGAGTCAGAATCAGAACTTGACCCAAGTACACTTGGCAGAGGCAAAGCACAACTGAAGAAAAAGCCTGCAAAGAAACAAAAAGTATCAGATGAGGAAGACTATTCTTTTCAACCGGATCAACCAAAGAAACAAATAAAGAAGCGCAAAGTTGTTCAAACTGGAGTTATTCTGAGAAGCGTGCGTGCAAAGAAAGGCGAAGCTAAAGCTCAAAAAGATCAAGGAGGAAAAGGAAAAAAGCATGCTGAATCATCAAAGGCTCAAGAACCAGAGGTTAAAAAGAAAGTTGGTCACGATGATTATGTTAAAGTGACTGAGGATGATTTTTTTTGGCAATCTTCCACCCGCAACTGGAGTTTTTAGTGAAGATATTCCAGAAGATGATTACGACATGTTCAATAATGAAGCTGTAAAAGAATTACTGAAGAAAGTTGCTGCTCTCGAAAAGGCTAAAGATAAAGCTGAAGCAGAACGTGATGTTTTAAAGAAGCAAGTTAATCAGCTGATGAAAGCTCATGATCAAATAAGGACGGTGCTGATAGAAAAAGAGAAGATGATAAATGAATTGAAGGATGACAACAGTGATAATTCTAAAATGTTTGAATTATTGACAGCAAAAATTTCTTCATTAAATGTGAAGATAAAGAATCTTCAAGATGTGAATCAGACGCTTAATCAGCTTCTCAGTGAAATGAGTGAAGCTTCATCAAATGAAATGAAGGCTATGAAATTAGAGATGGAAGTAATGAAGGCTGATAAAGTAATGAAAGACAACCAGCTTAACATGTTATATACGGTAATGGAAAGTCACTTGAAGATTGATGTTCATGCTACTTTCAATGATCTTGAAGTTAAAAAGGTAGAGGATAGAAGAATTGAACGAGAAAGACGACTAGCTGAAGATGCCACTCAAAAGAACAAAAGCGTAATTGAAGAAGTTCAAGAAGCTGGTGGGTCTTCTAGTCAAGTTGACATTGAAATGGTTGATGTGGATAATATTCAAGAACAAGTTGAAGAGCAAGTTGTTGAAGATATTCTAGAACAAGATGCTGAAGATGAACATAATCAAAACTTTATGATGGTTGGTGAGTCTTCTTTATTCATTGATACTGATGAAGTTATTCGAAGAGTTGCTGCTATTCAAAAGAAGAAAAAGGCCAAAGAAGTGTTGTTGCTAGAATGGAAGACACAACAATTCGTTCTTATTGGAAAAGCTTCTACAGTGCCTTACAACATATCAGAAATTGTTCGCAGAATGAAAATTGAGGAGAGGCGAAAAGAAGCAAAGAAAGCACGTGGAGAAGATGTTAGTGATTCTGATTTTGAAATTTTTGGTGATGATGAAGATAATGAAGATAAAATTGATGATAAAGACGAGTCTGTTCAGAAAGATGATAAGAAAGATGATGATGCCAAGAAAAACGATGATGATGATCAAGGGTCTTCTGGCTTGTTAATCAATAATCCTAATGTTCAAGAAAGGATTGAAGAGTTTCTGAATGATGAAATTAATGAACAGGAAGATGATACTCAACATGTAGCCTCATCATCCGGAAAACAACATGCAGACCAGGTATTTCTAACAAACCCTACTGTTATCTACCTACATGAGAAATATGAAGGTGAGATTGAGGTTCAGAGAACTAGAGCTGAAATGTTAGAAGAGTTGGGTTTGGAAGATGGAAAGTTCAAGTTTGATATTGAGGATGAGATTCCTCAGTCTCCAGAGAAAGATTTTGAGCCAAGATATGCCCATGAAGCTGATCATTACGATGATGTCATTGTTGAAGATGCTTCAGATTCATCCGATGAAGATACTGATTTTCATTATGCTGGAATTGATGAAACATTTCCGTCACTTGCTGAAATGTTCAAAGATAAAAATGAAGATGAAATCAGAAGGAAAATTGTTGAAAAAGTTTCTACCGAAGGTATTCCAGAAACAATTCCCAGAGAAATTCTTGCTGAAGAACGAAAAAGGTGGTTCAAAGATATGCCTAAAGAAAGAAAAACTCTTAGAGCTCTTCAGTATTTCACACATGACAAAAATCTTTCATGGGGAGATATTCTATCATGGGGCTATCTTGATGATCTTAAAGTCTATGCTATCAGACGGGAAGAAGGAGTTCAGTACTTCGAATTTCTGTCAGATATCAGTTCTTTACCGTGGTGGGATGTGGATGAGTTGGTGAAAACAAAGAATATCAAGCAGTTCTACTATGGTCCAGAAGTTAGACAACATGATCAAGATTTGTGGAACTACATCAAATTGCAAGCAAAGAATGGTTATCCTAATTGGAAGCCACAGTATCCAAAGCAGATTGTCACATATCTAGAGAATGGTAGAAAAGATATATCTTTGGATGTAAAGCCGCCTAGATGCTTGAAGAATATGCCTCTCAGAGCCATTGAGCAAGACTTCCATGATTTATTTCAAGGATGGATATACAACGAAACGACGGCTGATGCAGTTATCTCTCTCTATGACAAGTCCATTGGAAAGTCTTGAAGAATAAGCATTCTGGATCCAATGTGGCTTGTTAACTGTTCAAAGAAGGATATCGATTGCTTGTTCTACAACAAGATCGTTTACGAAAAGAGAGACAAAGCTCAAGCACAGCAATACCAAACAGTTGTAGATGTATGTTTTGCACAAGATATCAATTCAGGAAGATACTAGAAGACAAAATGGAGAGATTTGGAGATTGATGAATTCCTGAAAAAGTATAATCATGAACAAAGATCTAAAAAGATTGCTAAAAGAGCTGCTGAATTGAGCAAACGAAATTTGGTAATAGTGCCTCCAACAGATCAAACACCTATTGAATCCGAAGAGAACAAGATTCCCAAATGGGATCGTAAGCGTGATGGTGATCCAGTTTATAGAAACTGGTGGTTAACTGAAGGAAGGCATAAAAGACGTATAATGTTAGAAGAAAAGGCAGAAAAGAGAAGACAGAAAGCTCGTGAACGAAGACGCAATAGGAGGAATTAAAGACTATGCTGGAAGGAACTACAGCTACATCCGAGGGGGAGTCTGTTAGTGCATAACGTATGTGTGTTGATAGTTTGACAACTCAGGAAATGGGGCTTAACTGTAAAGTGTTGACTTGTTGACTGGTGTCATCCAATCGGATTGTCATCCGATCGGATAGCACTCATCCGATCGGACAGCATGTTATCCGTTAGGACAGGATGTCATCCGATTGGATAACTTGTTATCCGAGCGGACAACACTCACCACTTCCTGAGTTGCCTATAAATACCTCGTCCGAGTATTACTTTTATGACTTTTGACTCTAGAGAGAAACTGATCAGTGTCTGTCTTCTACCAGAACTTTGTACTTTCAGAACAACTAATAGAAAGAACAGACTGTGTTTAATCGTTGAATTCTGTGTTTATCTTCTGAGATTTGTCATAATGGATTCTGCACATTAGACAAAGTCGATTCATCTTGTTCTTTACGATTAGATCCTGTGCAAAGGGACCAACACAACCTCTATATGAGAAAATATGGTTTAAACCAAACAACCAAAATAAGTTAACGAAAGTGCGGAAGTGTAATTAAACTTAAAGTAATGTGTGCCAAAACAAACGCCCAAGCCAACGTAAATAATGTAATAATGCATCATCAAGAAAAATGTTTTGATATCCATGATGTGCACCTAAACCGTGAGTAACTTAGCAACCTGAGAAAAACATGTAAGAAACAAGTGTCAACAAATATGATGAGTGAGTTCACAGGTTTTAGTTTATAGCTATAAAGTAAGTTGTTTCCTAAACGTTCCCACTATTTCAACCTGAACAGTAAATTGTAGTGTTAAGCAGTTACTTGTTATATTGTAGGTAGCTTACCTATGTTACGTCACGAAAGAGTTTGAAACCGAAGCTGACTGTTGTTGCCTCTGCTTGCCAGGTCTATCACTGACCATGGCGATAAGTTAGGCCAATTCTACACCCGTCGACCATTACCGGTCTAGCTAGCGCGACTAGCTCGAGTGGGGCTTGTCATGCCCAGTACTACACAAAATTCCCCCACTATCCACCCAATACTAACGGTCAGAGGTTTGTGAGGACTTTATGTGATAAATGCTACTTTGTGACCATAACTATATAACAAAAACTCTATCGACTAAAAACGTTATACTACCATAGCGTTAAACATGACGTTCCCATAACGTGACATTACCTTGCAGTAATGTGATACATGTTTTCTCCCCCTGTATTTTAAAACGTTTAAAAATACGGGCCATGAACTCACCTTTGTTTAGCTCGGTTAGATAATTACGTATCTTGGGTTTGGTGCGGTCAACCACATCCTAGAGATGGTTACGGTTCGTATCAGTTTTCATTTAAGTATGTCATTTAAGTCCTATACGGATGCTAACACGTAACATGCAAAACACGTTGGCACTTAGTTATTCGTTTGTGTGGTTATGTGCATGTGTTCATACCATAACATGCAATGCATTAAAATATGCTCATTCGGGTTTTAAACAACAGTTCCTACCTTGAAACAATATGCAACACACTTAGAAACATTCACGTAAACTTTCAACCCTTTCAGTCAAACGTATGTTTTTGGGAATTTATTTAAAATAGTAAACGGATCATAAAAAATCCAAATAAACTACAAGACATGGAACTGAGTCCAAGAATAGTTGTGGATTTTTCTCATGACCTAAACACTTACAGAAAATTCACTAAAATAATCTTTTACACATAGGTCTGATTCATAACATTCATTCAGATGACAGTTTATGGCAAAATTCATTTAAAAATCCTCGTTAACTCTTTTAGCGAAATTCCAATGGGAGATTTTCATTAACACTTAGGACCATCTACAGTACAATTTTGAGGTAATAAATCAATTTCTAGATTAAGTTATAACATTCGTAATAGGCTTCAAATCCTGACAGAAAACGCAGCTTAGACCTTTGCTACGAAAAAATTCATTTAAAATATCAAGTCACGTTCGAAAAATTATGATTTCAGTGGGGTTTGAAGCGTATTTCAAAATACAACGTTTTAGACTTAAGAATCACACAGTTTTGCCAAGTTTTGACCACGTTACAGCCAACATAATTATAATTTCTGATCAGATTCTGTTTGAAGCTTTTAATTAAAACATGTTTTGGACTCTCTAAACATAATTTTCAGCAATTATAACCTACAAGACATCATGTACTTCAATTTAGCATCAAGTTCCATCATTATCAACATACATAACTGAAACCCTAGCATGCATACGTGATCATAGAGTTGCTAAACTAACAAGTATCATCATCTAGACAGTAAAATACAAGTTTCTAGCAAACCCTAACACATCTAACATCATATTTTCATGCATCAAGAATCAAGCAAAATCAAGAACTTCAAGTTTCATATTATACACATAATATAACTACAAGGAGATAATTACCGGAAGCAAGCAAAGAGCCTAGAGACAAATATGAAGATCAAACAAGTGAGATTAGGGTTCTTGATATTCTTAAAATTCACCTAGAGAGAGAGAGTGAGAGAGAGAGAGAGAGAGAGATGAGAGAGAGGGGGGCGTACGTGAATGGGAGGGGCGGCCTAGGGCTGGGTTTGATTTTATTAGTTAAAAAAAACTATAATAAATGCACAAATGGTCACTCAAGTTTTCCAAACTCAAAATTTGGTAGAAAGTTATCAGCATAACTTTGTATAAAGACTCGCAAGTCCCTCTATTTGCAAAGTTAATTAACTTAACTTCACATGTTTGTTTGTGTGTTAAAACTTGTGCGTGTAAACAAAAAATATTTAACAGAAAGAGTTAACGACGTTAACTTAAAAGTACGGGATGTCACACCAAATGTCTCACGTGTTCCAAAGTTAAAGCCGAACATCAACGTCCGTCTGGCCTACTCGAACAACCTGAAATTCCCGTGTGGAAATGGGAGAGTATTGCCATGGACATCATAACCAAACTTCCTCGAACCTCTTCCGGTCACGATAGCATTTGGGTAATCATCGATCATCTGACCAAATCCGCATACTTCCTCCCCATTCGTGAAGATTATCGAGTTAAGAAATTAACTCGTATCTACATCGAGATAATCATTTTCCGTCATGGTATCCCCATCGACATCATTTCAGACCGCGATGGTCGTTTCACTTCTTGCCTTTGGCAAATGTTTTAAACCACAATGGGTACTCAACTTACTCTTAGTACGACTTTCCATCCTCAATCAGATGGTCAAACCGAATATACTATCCAAACTCTCGAGGATATGCTTCATTCGCGCATAAGTGATTTTGGTGGAAATTGGGATGTACCTTTACCCATGGTGGAATTCTTGTACAACAACTATCACTCCAGTATTCAAATGGCTCCATTCAAAGCCTTGTTTGGTGGAAAGTGTTGTTCGCCTATTTATTGGCACGAGATCGTTGAAACACAAATCACTGATCCCGAGCTCATACAAGAAGCGACAGACAAGATCTTGCAGATTCGTGACAACCTACTCAAGGCAAGAAGCCAACAAAAGAGCTACACCGACAAGAGACGCAAGCCCATGGAATTCAATATTGGTGATCATGTACTCCTCATTCCTCAAGGTATCCCCTTGGAAGGGAGTTGTCCGTTTTGGTAAGAAAGGCAAACTCGCTCCTCGTTTTGTAGGTTATTTCAAGATTCTCGAAAGGATTGGCATGATGGCAAATCAACTAGACTTACCTCAGGAGCTCAACAATGTCCATCCAAAGTTTCACGTCTCAAATCTCAAGAATGCTTAGATGATGAAGGACTTCAAGTACCACTCAACAACATACGAATCAACGAGTCCTTACATTTCGTCGAGAAGCCGGTCAAATGTTAGTGCACTATGTGTGTGGCCATAGATAGAAATCTAACTGTACATGTAAAGTCTAGTGTCTTGAGTCTGTAAAATACCGGACAGAGATTTCACTAGGTGTCGTTAGGCAATGTCAGGTCAGTATACGGTATGGCACGGCACGATGTGAAGAAGCTGAGCAAGATCCAAAGTGATGTCATCATTATGCAATGATGACATCATATACAATATCATATTATCATCATATTTGATTTCATACGAGATGCCATGCACACATGAAACATATTTTCGTACAAAATGGGATGCATGGATGGATTTGATTTCGCACGAAATACAAGCTTATTTGATTTCGTACGAAATACAAGCTTGATCAACTATAAATATCAGTGATATCATTTCACACGGAATAGCAATCAGAGAACTAATTTCGTATGAAATACAAGTTCTTCAAGTTCATCAGAGTTTCATCAAGAACGCTCTGATTTCATCACGTTGATTAGATTACGAGTGTCTAGTGTGTAGATCGAGTCGAAACTCTGTCCGGTTGTAGTTTATACGTAATAAAACGTTGTTTAATTACGTTTTCGCGCACGATTACGGTTCGATTTAACGGTTTCCGCACGTTAAATCGAATTCATCGCAGATCTAGTGATCGTTTACGATCTGATCCTGTACTCACATCAAAATCATGGATAGAGGAACCAAGAAACTTAGGCGCAGTCATATTCCCATAGTCAAAATTCGACGGAAGGAGAAATGTGGCGCTGAATTCACTTGGTAACTCGAAAGTGATAGGAAAACCAAGTACCCACACGTGTTCGTTGAGCCTTCCTCTTGAATAAATTTCGGGACGAAATTTTCCTAAAGTAGGGGAGACTGTAACGCCTCGTATTGTCGTATTTCTATTTTTAGAAAGTCTTGTATGCGCATTCTATTTTTGGAAACTTGTAATTCGTATTCCTTTCAACCAATTGTAATCCGTGTCACACCCCAACCGATGGCGGAAACATCGGGACGCGGCACTAAGCGTTCAGATTGCTCATGAGTTTCCATAACACTAGATATTTCAATATAGATTAAATAGATTCAAACACTGTCTAAATTCAACCAAAACCAAGCAACAAGTATCGAGAATTACATCAAGTTTCAAATATTGTTAATAACTTAATTAAATTAACTAGGTGAGTTTCTAAGCAACACCTTAGCTTGATTTCCTGAATCCAGCAACCTATCAGCCTGCAACATGTATTAAAATAAAGTTAGTACAATAATGTACTAGCGAGTATACAAGTTTGAGTGTATAGCATAATAGTTTAAAAAGACTCATATCCATCATGTAAACGATAAAATAGTTTCAGCCATGCTAGTGTTCGTAGTCCAA
This sequence comes from Helianthus tuberosus, assembly GCA_030545235.1. Classification (NCBI taxonomy): domain Eukaryota; kingdom Viridiplantae; phylum Streptophyta; class Magnoliopsida; order Asterales; family Asteraceae; genus Helianthus; species Helianthus tuberosus. The sequence goes on along the minus strand of CM060431.1, from coordinate 10,455,461 downwards.
GTGATAGCCCAAGTGTCCTAATGCATTTAACCACTTTCCTAAGAATCAAGGAAAGCAAATATAATCCTCCTAACAATACCTCTGAGAATAATGGGGAGGTGCATCTTCCTATAACGCTACTATTGTTAAGGCGGAACTACACACAAGGATTAAACGTTCACATAGCATAAAGAATCAAGAATCCAAAAGTATCAAGTTTCACATTTACTGAGGATAGAGTTAGATTCAAATAGTTTCAAGTTTCATAGAATACACGTTTCATCCCAAAAGTTTAAAACGAAAAGGGATCGAGTATACTCACAGTGGGTGCTAAGTATCGGCACCTATAGATTGGATCAAAGGGAGCTCTGAACTAGCCTGATTATAGATTAACATATAAGCGTCGGTAGAATAACAAGAATCGTGCAAAGTGTCGGATCAGTCACCTGATCGGATGGCCATCCGGACGGATGGTCATCCTGTCGGATGACTTATGAGGTTGGACGGATTACCATCTGATTGTATGATCATCCGGACGGATGGCCATTCGATCGAATGGTCATTCGATCCAAGTGAGTGAGTTTCAAAGTGTTCAGACTTTTGAAGTTTTTGTTGTGGTATAAGTCCAAGTCGTTCGATCGGATGGTAATCCGATCAGATGACTGTTCGGTCGAATGACCCTTCGAGTGCAAGTTTCAAAGTTTAAAGTTTTGTTTCAAAATAGCTTAAGTATTGTCTCTTTGAACCGTTTGCAAAATTTCTGAGTTTGAGTTTAACGAAGATGTCGTGATAACGTATCAAGATAACGGGAACTCTCCCAAGGTTCAGCTTGCCCGATCGGACGGGAATCACCCCGTCCGTTCAAACGTCTGTTCTTGGCGGTGTTCCTATCTAAATCCGAAATCCGGTCATCATCTCCGATGATGAACCATTTCCAAGCCGGCTCCAGACTAAATACTAAGTCTACAACCCGCTTGAGTCTGGTTTTCATTGGTAAAAGTTATGATAGTTGAAGAGATGGACATAAAATCGATCGAAAAACATTTAGATGTATAAAGATCTGCAGGAAAAAGTGTGAGAATCTAGTGAAATCCTTCGGATTTGGGGTAACTTTGTTGGAATGACGTCATATTCACTTAACCGTAATGACATCACCTCCAAAGAGTCCAGATCTTGGGGATTTCATGGTGGAAATCAGTGATTCGAACTAGATTTAGATAAGGAATTGTGTAATGATCAAGGTTGTACAAGAATTTAAGAGAAAACTTACAAGATCGGCCTAGAATGGAAGAAAAGTGCTCAAGAATGAGAGTGCGTGCGTCTGGATCGGAGGTCTCTGCACATCAGTGAGAAATGATGTGACAAGTCCTATTTATAGTGTCAGAGAGGAGGTAAGGTGGTGCAACAGATGGATCGGATGGCTGTTCGATCAAATGGCCCTCCGATAGGATGGTCATCCGATCGGATGTCCATTCAGACAGTCCAATCCGTTTTGCGATTTTCCGTCTTTGGTTTGTTTTGCGAGTTAGATTAAGCGTTGCGTTGCATATTATTGTGTAGTATTATTACATAACAAGATTATTCATTTACACAAAAGTTCCCAAGTTTCCAAGTTTACATAAGCGCCAAGCCTCTAGTATCTCGTTTAACCAAATCTCAAGTTTCACGAGTCTCTAGAGTCAAGAATCAAGTATGAAGAATCAAGCATCAAGTCTCAAGTGTCAAGAATCAAGAATCTAGTATTAAGTATCAAGAATCAAGCCTCAAGAATCAAGTATCAAGAATCTAGCATCAAGTCTCATAGTATTTATTATAAAAAATCAAGTATTAAGAGTCAAGTTTCAATAGTCTAGCATTAAGAATCAAGTTTCATAGAATTAAGATTTAAGTATCAATAAGATCCAAGTTTCATAGCATCAAGATTCATAAAGTACAAAAGGGTCATAGTATAAGGCTAAAGTTGACAAAAGATAAAAGTTCAGGGACGTAAGGCGTTACAGTCTCCCATCGTTTAGGAGATTTCATCCCTGAAATCTAAGAAGAAGACTGCTCGAAGAGCTGCGGATACTTGGTCTTCATCTCACTTTTGAGCTCCTAAGTGAATTCAGCGCCACGCTTTCCTTCCCATCGAACCTTGAAGATGGAAATTTTACTGCGCCTTAATCGCTTGACGCCTCGATCCATGATTTCGACTGGTTTCTCCATGAAGTGCAAGGCTTTATTTATTTGCAAGTCTTCGAGGGGAACCTGCAGTTCCTCGTCGGTTAAGCATTTACGTAGGTTAGATACGTGGAACACTGGATGTACATTGTTTAGTTCTTGTGGCAGGTCGAGTCTATACACCACTTTGCCAATCCTTTCGAGTATCGTGAAAGGACCCACATAGCGAGGAGCGAGCTTTCCCTTCTTACCAAAACTAACTACTCCCTTCTAGGGAGATACCTTGAGAAGAACCCGATCACCAACATCAAATTCTAGAGGCTTGCGCCTTTTATCAGCATAGCTCTTTTGTCTGTTCCCAGCCTTGATCAAGTTATCACGGATCTGAAGAATCTTATCCGTTGTCTCTTGAATGATTTCAGGGCCATTAAGTTGCTTGTCACCAACCTCATGCCAGCTGAGAGGAGATCGGCACTTGCGACCATATAAAGCTTCGAAAGGATCCATCTGAATACTGGAATGATAGTTGTTGTTGTACGAGAACTCAATCAATAGTAAATGTATATCCCAGTTACCACCAAAGTCGATGACACAAGAACGGAGCATATCCTCTAGGGTTTGACTCGGTCTGTCCATCCGTTTGAGGATGAAAGGCCGTGCTAAGATTCAAGTGAGAACCCATAGCAGACTGAAAGGTTTGCCAAAGACGTGAAGTAAAACGACCATCACGGTCGGAGATTATGTCAAGAGGTATGCCATGACGGCATATAATCTCATCGGTATAGATTCGAGCAAGTCTCTCCACTTTATAATCTTCACGAATAGGAAGAAAGTGGGCTGATTTAGTCAAACAGTCAAGGATCACCCAAATACTATCGTGACCGGTAGGTGTACGGGGTAGCTTGGTAATAAAGTCCATAATAATGCTATCCCATTTCCAAACAGGGATTTCGGGTTGCTCCAAGAGTCCTGAAGGACGTTGATGTTCAGCCTTTACCTTCGTGTAAGTAAGCCACTTAGAGACATATGCAGCAATGTCCTTCTTCATTCCAGGCCACCAATAAGTCATACGCAAATCATGGTACATCTTATCAGCACCTGGATGAGTAGAGTAACGGGACTTATGGGCTTCGTTCATAATGAGCTCATGGAGATTATTGCGATCCGGTACCCAGATGCGATTAAGATAGTATTGAAGTCCATCAGACTTAGTTTCGAGTTGATCCACAGTAGCACCTCGTATTTCAATAAATAGACTACCTTCATTAGCTGATGAATACTGAGCTTCACGAATACAAGTATGAAGATTACTAGAGATTTGATAACAACAAATAGTATTAACATGAGCCTTACGACTAAGAGCGTCAGCCACGACATTCGCCTTTCCAGGATGATAGCGAATTTTGCAGTCGTAGTCATTAAGTAATTCCACCCAACGCCTCCGTCGCATGTTCAGTTCCTTTTGGTTAATGATATGTTGGAGGCTCTTATGGTCAGTGAAAACCACACACTTAGTTCCATATGGGTAGTGTCGCCATATCTTTAATGCAAACACAACTGCACCATGTTGGACCGTTTTGCGAACCCGAAAAGTCAGTTAAGGACGTTCATCTCCAAATACAAAGGCGGAATCAATGTAGATGAAGTAACACAGCTGTTACTTTCAATTTCTTCTATATTAATGCTTTCTGGAATAATTTTGACAGAGTTTGGTTACAAAGCATATGACCTGGTCTCGCTCCAACGTACACGAACTCTCATCAGGTTCTGCTTATACCGACTATATATAACCCCTGAGGTTTCGCTCTTATGACAAGACCAAATAAGCGAAACCTGTTGTTGACATATAAGCGAAACCACTAAGATACCGTATGAGCGAAACCCTTGATGTACATACAAGCGAAAACACTTCTATCCTATGTACATAAAAGCGAAACTCAACATAAAACCCTAATTTTGACTTTATAGAACCTATGTTGACCTATCTTGATTCAAGACTTGATGTAGACGTAGTCAACAGACATTTTATGCACCAACAGACTCCCCCTTGGATGTTGACGAAGTCTTCAGCTCCGAGTCTTCAGTCTTGGTCTTTTCTCCAACTCTCTGTCTTCTCATCATAAACATCTCTATCTTCACAGGTTTAGGATCTTGTCCTAGCTCCATCTTCAAACTCCCTTTGACTGTTGATCCAGACTCCCCCTTTCACAGACTCCCCCTCTCAATATGCTAGAATCTGAGGTATTGATCTGATTCAAGCTTTAACATTTAGCTTTCGTTGGGAATAATGAAGTCCAAAACCTGTTTAACCTGCACATCCTCTACCTCAACATAAGTTTTACAAATTTATAACACTATGATTTAAGAAACTTACTGATAGAAATCATTAATTCATCAATCTGTATAGTTACATCAAGTTCAAACGAATGACCTTGATTAACTAACCACACAATCTTTCAAAACATTTGTATATGACATTCAAAGTTTTCAACATATTCTTCCAACCCTCTAGTTCATTAAGTTTAGCACTTGGAATTTTGAAAATCAGCTCTTCAACATCAGTTGTCGAAAATCTTTTTGAATTTTCTTTTTGAATAAAATGCAGTAAACAAATATATACAAACAATATTTTTGTGAGTTTGTGTAAGAGGATCATATCAGTTCATGAGACAAATCACTAGCACCGTTAAGCTTTTAACATTTTAAGTTCTAAACGATTCACATAGATAGTCAGTATACTGGTCCACTTAAATTTTCACACAAAGTTCAATTGCTTCGAGATACGAGTTTAATGTCTTAGATACTTAAACTTAATCGCGTATCCCACCTCAGAATATACTCCCGTATCCAGATCCCAATATTCAGTCTTACAGGCAATTATAACACAAATGATATCTGTAAGAGGTAATAAATTATGAAGAATCATGAGAGCTCAGGTCCGAACTACCGTTCAGCAGAGAGATCATGACTCAACTTGTAGGTGTGTCCCCTTTAGAGGATCTTTTTTACAACAGCATTGCTAAGCAATTTTATTGTCTTATCATTGATGCTGAGGGTGATGCTATGTTTCAAGCATTTGCAGAAAGTATTATTCGAGGACTAGGTCAGAACTACCGTTCAGCAGAAGTCCCGGAATAATACCCCAGATATCACTGAGTATAAAAACCTAGTATATCAGAAAAAGGAATCCTTCAAACGAGATTTCGGGGGTTACCCATATATCCGAGAGATGTTACCCACGATATAAGCAAGTTTGAATTTAGGTTTATATCTCGTCACAATCTACTAAATGTGCAAAAACCTACTGGCATATCATCAATGAGACCGTTTATCACATTTGACATTTCATATCTTTAGCATGATGTGATAGTTCACTGATTTACTATCATTTCCTCTTTTTCACAACAAAACTCATTTTTGCTTTTTCAATCTTTTTGATATTTTCAAATTTTCTAATTTTTTTTTTTAATTTTTCTCCCCCTAAAATCAAAATATGTTTCAATTTTGATTTTCAAGGAAAATTTGAAAATAAACTATACAAGAAACGTGACAAACTGATATCAAATTACTTCAATTCGCCATCCACTTGGCATAAATAATCAGAACTCCCCCTGACAACAAACTATTTTCCCATTTAGATTTCAAAACACTTAAGTTTGTTTTAATCAAAATGGTTTTTCCAGAAAATTAGTTTTGTTGAACTAACAAACCACTTGTTGGTTAGGGGATTACTTCATCACTTTGTTCTCCTTTAACCATTTTGAAAGATTAAACAGTTCAAGATTCTATCAACACAAACACTTGTAGGAAATCAAGTACAACTTAATGTCCCTGATGTACCACATGTAAGACGAAAAATCACCAGAGTGAAATTTCTCAAGAAATGTGCCGATTCATGTTCCACGCTTACCAACCTGGGAACTCCGGTAAGTCAGGTTTTTTCTATTTGAAAAGATTCACCCAAGCCTGACCAGCCTTGGGTTTGACAGTTTTTACCTCAACAGATGGCTCTTCAGGTTTTGACGAACCAGAATCATTGTCTGATCGTGGCTTGTCTAACTTTGACCTGTCAGATTCATTGCCTGATGGTGGCTTGTCTGACTTTGAGACGTCAGATTCATCGCCGACCATTTTCTTCTTCTTCTTTTCTTCTTTCATCCTCAGATTTGTATCCGATGAATTCGTTTTTCTTGACTTTGCAATTGAGTTAGTTGATTCATCAGAACTCTTATTCAATCTGTCCGGTGAACCCGAAGACAAAATCTTCTCCAGATACTCTCTCGCCTTTTTCCTTTTCTTTCGCAGTCTGTCTTTCTGCCCCTGTGAAAGCTTCACTTTCTTTTCTTGAATTTTCTGATCTTGAACTTTAGGTTTAAGAACCTTCTGTTCATGGGGCTTGACGTTGACTGGTTTCTTTGCCATTCTTTGAGATTCAACCCTCGATCTTCCCATCGATCTCCTCGAGCAATCTCTGGCAATGTGACCTCTGATTTGACAATTATAGCATCTTTTTGTCTCATAACTCCAATTCTGGCAGTTAACAGCAATGTGTCCTCTCACACCACAGGTGTAGCACACTCTGTTATCGTACCATCCATTTCTGTCAGTCCAAACCTTCAGATCATAACATTGTTTGGCTTGATTATAGTCATTTCTCCTCTTCAATGTTGGATTTAGCTTTTGAGCACTGTGGTCAAACCTGCACCACTTATTACCAACATTTTGTAAGTTTTCATTTTTAGATTTTTGTGTTTTTTATAATGATTGGATGACTTATCTGATGAGCTTTTATTTTCATTTTTAGAATTTTTCAAATTTTCAACTTTTTGTTTCTGTTCTGCATTCTTCTTAACAGGTTTTTGCTTCGAGCATTCACCTATTTCAGTAGATTGCAAAACAGTATTTTGAAATTTTTCTTGTAAATCTAAAAATAATTTTCTTTTCTTTTCTTTTTCTTTTTCATCATCAGATATTTCATCACAATCTTCAATTTTGACTTTGTCAAAATTTGTGACATTGTCACTTATTGGAACAACGTTGATTGGTTTTGGACACTCATATGGTGCAGAGGTCACAAAACTTTTCAACTTGTTTTCTAAATCAGCAATTTTCTTTCTATAACCTTCGGCTTCATGCTCAAGTTGAATGATTTTATCAAGATGACAATTTATTTCACATTGTTTTTCGAGATTATTTTTACCAAAAACATCTCTCTCATCTTCTAAAATCTTTAACTGACTTTTGAAATCATTTTCTAATTTTTTAAAATTTTCGTTTTCTGATGACAAACTCTCAACATTCTTCAAAAGTTTGTCATTTTCAGATCTCAATTTCTCATAGTTCAAGCGCAACTCCAGAATCTGTTCATCGTCAGCTTTCTTCCCATCTTTCAAAGCTTTGTTTTCCAATGTCAAACTCTCCACATCCTTTAAGAGTTTCACATTGTCTGCTTCTGATTTTTCGCATTTCAAGCATTTTTCATTCATCTTTCCAACATCAACTTCTTTCTTTGTTTCCATCTTGTATGTTCCTGCACAGAAAATTTTAACAAAATCAAGAGGATTCATATTTTCATCAATATAACAACCCCTCTTAATATCGTATCTCATAACATTTTTTGCTGTAAGACACACAGTGATTCGTTTTCTTATTTCAATGATTACATCCAAATTTATCTTTTCTAATTCTTCTTTTATTTCATCCAATAACTTCCTTTTTCTTGAATCTTCATCAAGCCTATGATTTGTTATTATATTAATGAAACTTCTTAAATCAAAGCGTGATAAACTAGAATCCCGTTTCAGTTCATTCACGAATTTATCCCATTCCAAAGGTAATGCATTAACAAATCTTGAAATTTGTTCATCTTTTGAAAAATATATCCCATGTCTTTCTAACTTGTAAACTAACTCATTAAACCGTTTTACCAACTTCTCCACTGATTCATTCTTCATACACAACAAATTTTCGAATCTTTTAACATAAACATCCTTATCACCTAATCTCCCACACCAAGATTCACAAAGCCAATCATTTAAATTTTCAAGATTCTTGTTTTCCTTTTCGTCAAACATTTTGATTTCTTGATATTTACGCCTTGTAAATCACCTCGAATCACCTGCAAAAATCAGCCAACACTTAAACAAAATTTTCGAAATTTTTTAAAACAGTGACTTCGAGCGAAATCACCTATTAGCAAAATCAAATAGAAACACTATGAGCGAAATCATATAGAAACTGATTTCGAGCGAAATCTCAAGATATACACTCGAACGAAATCAGTTTTTGATGACACAAAAACGAAATCAATTGTCTGACAGAAAAGCGAAACCACACTTTGACCGTATAAGCGAAAGTGTGTAATGTCCGAATAAGCGGAACCGGTAACGTCCAAATAAGCGAAACTGGTATGTTTGAAAAAGCGAAACCAGACAATGTCCGAAAAAGCGAAACCTTCGAATGTTCGGAAAAGTGGAACCTAGTTTTTAGTTGATTTTAACCATTTTTAGTCCGAATTTCTACCTGATTCTTTCTAGGGTTTGTTATTACTGTATTTTACATGTAATACTAAAAAATCAGACAGTTTCAACCGTAGGAACTAGTGTAAATCGAAAAAGTATGAAAGAAAGTGAGTAGAAATAAGAGAATTCGATCGAATCAGCTGTAGTAGTATGAACTCCTCGTCCTGAAGCTCTGATACCACTTGTTGGACTGTTTTGCGACCCTGAAAAGTTAGTTAAGGACGTTCATCTCCAAATACAAAGGCGGAATCAATGTAGATGAAGTAACACAGTTGTTCCTTTCAATTTCTTCTATATTAATGCTTTCTGGAATGATTTTGACAGAGTTTGGTTACAAAGCATATGACCTGGTCTCGCTCCAACGTACACGAACTCTCATCAGGTTCCGCTTATGCCGACTATATATAACCCCTGAGGTTTCGCTCTTATGACAAGACCAAATAAGCGAAACCTGTTGTTGACATATAAGCGAAACCACTAAGATACCCTATGAGCGAAACCCTTGATGTACATACAAGCGAAAACACTTCTATCCTATGTACATAAAAGCGAACCTCAACATAAACCCCTAATTTTGACTTTATAGAACCTATGTTGACCTATCTTGATTCAAGACTTGATGTAGACGTAGTCAACAGACATTTTATGCACCAACACACCAAGCTCCAGATCATGAGTAGTATAGTTTTTCTCATGTATCTTGAGTTGACGGGAGGCATAAGCAATAACCTTATCCCGCTGCATGAGCACATAGCCCAAGCCACGGTTTGAGGCATCGCAATATACCACGAAGTCATCGTTCCCATCAGGGAGCGTAAGCACAGGCCGTTACATAGAAGGGTCTTAAGAGTCTGAAAAGATTCGTCTTGCTCGGGACCCCAAGCAAAAGGTTTCTCTTTCTGAGTCAAAGAAGTTAGAGGAACGACGATCTTAGAAAAATCCGAGATGAATCGATGGTAATAACCCGCCAATCCTAGGAAGGAACGAATCTCAGATGCAGATTTAGGCGTACTCCAGTTCTTCACAGCTTCGATTTTAGAAGGGTCAACATGAATACCTTGCTTACTCACAACGTGACCAAGAATTGCACTTCTTCAATCCAAAACTCAGACTTAGAAAATTTAGCATACAAGCATTCGCCACGTAGCAGTTCGAGCATCAAGCGTAAATGACGAGCATGGTCAGCTTTAGTTTTCGAATAAATAAGAATATCATCAATAAAGACTATCACAAAATGATCGAGATAAGGTTTACAAACACGATTCATAAGATCCATGAACACAGCGGGTGCGTTGGTCAAGCCGAAAGGCATGGCCACGAACTCGTAGTGTCCATAACGAGTACGAAAAGCGGTTTTAGGTACATCATCTTCGAGAACAAGGAGCTGATGATACCAAGATCGAAGATCGATCTTTGAGAAACAGGACGCGCCTTGTAGTTGGTCAAATAGATCGTCGATACGAGGGAGAGGATAACGATTCTTAACAGTAAGCTTATTAAGTTCACGATAGTCGATACACATACGGAACGAACCATCCTTCTTCTTGACGAATAGCACAGGAGCACCCCACGGAGAGGTACTTGGACGAATGAATCCCTTGTCGAGCAATTCCTGTAGGTGACTGGATAGCTCTTGCATTTCGGAAGGTGCAAGTCGGTAAGGAGCCTTGGCGACAGGAGTCGCACCAGGTATGAGATCAATACGAAAATTGATAGATCTAGGAGGAGGAAGACCAGGAAGATCTTCAGGAAAGACGTCAGGGAAATCACACACTACTGGAACGTCGCTTATGTTCTTTCCCTTGCCCTTTTGCTTCACCACGTGGGCTAAGAAGGCAAGGTTCTGTTTACGTAAGCACCTGTTCGCTTGAGTGCATGACATCAACTTCAGCCCTCTTGAAGGTCGGTCTCCATAGACGTGTAAAATATCACCGGATGGAAGAGGAAGATGAACAAACTTCTCATGACAAGCAATCTCGGCATGATTCTTACGCAACCGATCCATACGGATTATAACATCGAAACTACCCAATTGCATGGGTATTAGATCAATAGCAAATACGTGGTCGTTAAGAGTCAAGGAACAACCACTGAGAATAGAATCAACTAGAATAGATTTACCATCGGCAATCTCCACCGAAAATGACTTAGGTAACTTAGAGTGTGCACAGTTTAACAAAGATTCAAATTCTATGGACACAAAGCTTCTGTCTGCACCAGTATCAAATAATATCGAAGCGTAAAGGTTATTGATGAGAAACGTACCATTAACGACGTCATGGTTTTTACGAGCTTGGTTAGCATTAAGATTGAACGCTCATCCACGAGCGGCTGGCTGTTGGTCCTGGTTCAACTGAGGACACTGATTACGGAGGTGAGTAGTATCTCCACACTTGTAGCATGCACGAACGGCATTGACTGGCCTTGGGTTCTGCTGAGGAGCTGGGAGAGCTGGTAGAGCTGCCTGAACTAGGGCTTGCTGAGCTTGTTGGGCCAGGTTAACTTGACGGCAATAAGGAGTCGTGTGACCATAACGATTGCAGTTGGTGCACAAACGACAAGCAGAAGCGACAAGATGATGAAAGTTGCAAGTTGCACACTTGGGGTGAGGCCCAGTGTACTGCTTTTTGATTTCAGGAGTTGTCGGGTTTGGAACAGCAACAGCAGGAGCAGGCTTAGCAACAGGGTTTGCAGCAAGGACAATTGCATTGCACCCTGAACCCTGAGACTTTCTCCTTTTGTTCTTGCTGCCACTTGGCTGCTGGGTAACCTGGTTCGCTGACTTAGAGGGAGCAGGAGTAGCAAACTGTTTGTCACGGATGCGGTTGTTGTTTAGACTTGCGGCTAGACGATAGACTTCCTCAATAGAATCCAGTTGTGCTGCTTCGATCGAATCACGCATTGCAGGAGGTAGCCCGTTGATGTACTTGGTTATCATGCACTTAGGAGTAGAAACTAAGTGAGGAACGATTAAGCTGAGCTGCTTAAAGCGGGTAGTATAAGCCAGATTATCATCACCAATCTGCTTGAGATGCCAAAACTCTTTTTCAAGCTCTAGTTGTTCATGGGGAGGGCAGAATTTAAGCATCATTAATTCTCGCACCTCGGACCATGGAAGAGCATAGGCTTCTTCGTTAGAACGGATGTTTCTCTCATTCGACCACCACTCCAGAGCTCTGCCTTGGAACATTCCCGTTGCACTCCTAGTCTTTAAATGCTCTAGGCACTCGCTGTTAATGAAGGTAACCTCGATGCTGTCAAACCATTCCAGCATAGCAGTCACCCCATCACTGCCCGTTAAAGGCTTAGGGTTGTAGGAGATGAAATGTTTATAGCTGAACTTTAAAGGCTTTAGCTTCTCGCCCTTAGATTCCACAGAGGATGGGGGAGTGTTCGATCCTTGGATCTCAGAGACGATCTTTGGCACGACACGAGCGATCTGGTCGGCCATGAAGGACATCATCTTTTTCTGAGACTTCTCCCTGGATCTCTTGAGAGTGTCGGATAGCTTACGGGAAGACATCTAAAGATCCAACAAGAGGATCGTATAAGTGTAGATCACAAAGTCTCACGGTATATGGATTCACACACGATAGCAAAAGACTCAAGATTCAACAAGTTTCACGTAGTTTAAAGATTCGAGTTTTCAACAAGTTCCACATAGATTCCAATAGATTCAAGATCCGCAAACCCACGACCTTCGCATGGCACGTTGTACGAAGGTTCGGCAACATGTCAGAAACGCTTATATATAGGAAGTACCAGCGGCGTATCCACCACGTTTCGGACACATCACTTCCGCCTCGTATTCAGTGTCATGTTCTGTGTCGCATTTGCCAACCATAACAACACACTCATCATCATCATCATACACACATAGATTAACCAAATAGTCTCTCATAGATTAGCATTCAACATTTTCACCACCGTCCACAAAACAACGAAATCCCGCATGGCACGTGCTACGAAAGTTTGGCAACATGATGGAAGCACTTATATATAGGAAGTACCAGCGGCGTATCCACCATGCTTCAATCATGCCACGTCCGTCTCGTCATCGGTGTCATGCTCCGCTAACCATAACATTAGATTCCATCACTCTCACAAACCTTTCCCATAGATTAACCAAGTAGATTCAACGACTCCACCACGAGTCCGCAGAACTACGAACTTCACTTAGCATGTGGTACGAAAGTTCTGTAACATGCCAGAAACACTTATATATAGGAAGTACCAGCTGCGTATCCACCATGTTTTAGACATGCCACATCCGTCTCGTCTTCGGTGCTAGGCTACGTTTCACATTTGCTATTCACAACAACAAGTACACATAGATTACACATAGATTACATAAGTAGTTTCTCATAGCTTAGAGTTCAACATTTTCATCACCGGCCTGCAAAACACAAAATTTCGCATGGCATGTGTTATGAAAGTTGGTAACATGTGTTGGTGCACTACGTCTGTCGTCTACGTCTTCAGTCAGTTCTCAGTTCGGTGCGAAAGATTGGTCAAGCATGATATCATCATGACATCATCCAAGTGATGTCATGATGACATCACATCACATAAAGACAAAAGAGTTTGCATGAGATAGGATAGAAATTTCGTATATATTCAAATTGTGATTTCGTGTATATGTCAGATAGGTCTCGCTCATGTGTCATATTCATATTCCGCTCATTTGTCAAATAGGTATCGCTTTTATGTACAAAGGGGTATCGCTTATGTGTCAAGTGGACACATAAGCGAAATCAACACCCATATATATAGGCATAGGAGCGAAATCTCAGTCATAGTTCTAGGTGTTGTCTTCCGGTGAGCCACGAATTGCTGCCGAAGTGTCGACAGGTTGTAAACGTCTTCTAGATCAATAATATCGACAGTTTTATGTGTATACATGCTGAATTACATCGAAACACTTGTTTCCGCCTCTTGTTTTGATGAAAAACTCTTCTACACGACTCGTTTAGGTTGAAACTCGATCCTACAATTGGTATCAGAGCCAGTGGAGAAGAGTTTTATACATTTCAGCCGTTAAATCTGATTCTACACCTTTCTTTTTCGAAAAATTTTAAACTTTTACGGTCGAAATCGCTTCAAATTTTCGCATCGCACTCGAAATCATGTTTTATTAAATCCTTAAAAATTTCAGAGCTAAAATCGAATTAAAAACTTGATTTTTGAAGGTATCGCTCATATGAACTCGTGTTAAAAGTGACGTAATCAAAGGTATCGCTCATATGAACAATATGATTTCACTCGAGTTTACATGATGGTTCCGCTTTTGTGACCACTGAGTAATTTCGACTTTATATCAACTAAGATTGAATATTGTAATCATGTGATCTGCTGCACCGTTTAATTCACGTGATTGATTCATTGAGTATTGTGAAAATATTAAACTAGGGTGTCAATGCATGAAATAATATCATTTCGGGTCTTGTATTTGTATTAATAGGTCATTAATTGTTTGTCAGTGTGTTGGAATTATAAATCACAAGTTTACATCATAATTGCTTTAATCAGAATTGCATGTGATTCATGTTTGATATATGTGTAAGTGTTGTCGAGTGCATGTGATGTACAGCTTTATCTGATTGTATTAATATGGGTCATGTGTGATCTACTTGTATCTCATTAAAAATTGTCAGCTTCATATTTCAACAAATATCAAAATATGGCTATGTGGTTTTGTCTCTAGTTCATGTGAACAAAGTGTGTCAGGCGCATGTAAAGTATACAATTAATTGACATATTATATGTTAAAAAATGATTTGTTAGTTCACATGTGTTAGTTGATCAAGTTGTGTGCAACTTTAGTTCAAATTGTTTAAATAGAATCAACAGGTCTCGTGGTCTTGGTTTTTGTTGACTCTCGCAAAAGACAAATCAGTACAGTGGTCAGTCAGGTTGTTTCGTGTGATTGCGTAAAAATTGTTCAGTTCGCACAGTTCGGAGTTCAAAGGTGTCAAAAAGTCATCCGAGTCATTCAGTTCACTCAGTTGGTCAACGTTTAGTCCGCACAGTGTGTCAACCTTCAATCCGTTCAAAATAGTCATCAGTTCGATTACCAGTTTCTTTTGGTTAATTGATAAAACGTTTAAACTTATTGTGTGTTGTTTGTTATTCGACAGGTATTCGACAGGTATTTTTACAAGGTGATACAGCTCAGTTGAAAACCGAATCATGGACGAAGATTTTTACAACGCGTTTGCTACCCCGACTACTCCGATCAGTATTACACAGAACACATTGATGGAAAACGAAACAGGGACGATGCAAAAGCCGCCCAAACTAATGAACATTGAAGAGTATAAAGGTTGGGAAGGTCGTTTCGAGAATTGGGTGCAAGCTAACTATCTTGATGCGTGGGAATGTGTCGAGACAAAGTACATTCGACCGACGAATGATGATGAAGAAGTGGTTCCGATTAAAGATCTAACCGCCGATGCTAGAAAGAAATACAAAGATGAGAAAATGATGCTGAGTCTTCTACAACAAGCTGTGAAAGAAGACATCTTGGTGTTATTACAACATAACGGAACTTCCTATTCGATTTGGAAAGCGTTAAGATCAAAGTTTGTTGGTAGTCAAGAAATGATAAAGAACAAGAAGTCACTTCTGAAGAAAGAGTTCGATTTGTTTCGTGGGTTGAAGAATGAAAATACAAGACAAATCATTGAAAGATATTGCAATCTGTTAGCAAATATGAAGAGATTGAGCATTGAGAAAGACAATGAAGAGTTGATCGAAAAGCTTGCTGATTCTTTGCCACACGAGACTTGGGGAACATATCTTATGATGCTTAGAAACAAGAAAGGTTTTAGTAGTCTGACACTCAGCAAGTTCATTGAGAAGTTGGAAGCTCAAGAGATGGAGCAACGAAAGATTATTCGAATGAAAGACTTCGATGGTGAACAAGATATTGGATTGTATTATAAAGCAGGAGTGAATGAAAAGTCTTCAAATCTATCTCCGAAAATAGAAACTGCTTACAATGTCAAGAATTCTTCTGAAAGTTCATCATCAGGATCAAACAGCAAAACAAGTTTTACATCATTTTCATCATTTGATCCAAATGTGTCAACAACAAGAAATGGCAAAAAGATTCAATGCAACATTGTGTTGAACATTGAAAATGATCAAGAATTTTCTGAAGAGTTAGCAAAAAGTCATATGTCTTTATTGGGAACTGTTCTTGAATCTTATGGTAGTTTTGTTGCAGGTCGAATCGGGAATCCAATGTTGACAAAGGAAGATTACGACCAGATCGATGCTGAAGAGATGGAACTGATGGACATAAAATGGTGCTTAGCCAGTGTGTTGAGGAGAGCTGAGAAATTCAAGCAAATCACGGGGAGAGATGATCTTCGTGAGGCTAATGTTTCTACTTTAGGTTTTGACAAATCTAAAGTCACTTGTTTTCGTTGCAGGGAGAAAGGTCACTTCAAGAGGGAGTGAACTAATCGCAAAGCAAGTGGAGCTCAGAATCCTTTCAATAACAACAATGATTACTATCGAAAAGCCATCTACCATCAAGTTGCTCAACAACCGTCTCAACAACATCAACATCAAGCACAAACTGCACATGGAATGCAAATTATTGAAGACTCTGGAAAGAGAGCTTGTGCGGTTAATCAAGATTCTTCAAAGAGAGTTGATGGTAGTGCATTGATAATAGATCAAGATGATGAAAAACTACCCGAGGGTTTTAGCTGGGAGAATTTTACTTGGGATGATTATATTCCTGATCAAGCTAAAGCTCACACAGCTTTTGTAGCTCGAGTTGAAGAGGACAGTGATGATGATACTGAATATTGGAAGAGAAAATTTGATGCTGATATGAAATTGATTGCTGAAAGTGATAGTGAAGATGAAAAGGTGAAAAAGAAGAAGAAAAAGGTCAAGACTCCAGTGAGCAGTGATGACGAAGAAATTCCAGTGATCAAAAGGAAAGTAAAGGTTGAAGTTGCAAAGTTCAAAGTTGACGAAGAAGTTGATGCAAAGAAGATTCCAGTGAAGTGTGAAAACTGTGAAGCTGTGAAGAAGCAGAACAGTACACTGATCTATAATTTGAATAGTTTGAAGGAATCTTACGATGTACTGAACAAAGCAATGAATCAGTATAATCAGACAAGTGAAGAACAAGCTATAGCAATGAAGACACTTCAGGGTGCTTTTATGACGAAACAGAAAGTGGTGAATAACTACATCGAGAAGTGTGCTGTGCTTGAGCAAAAGTTGGAATTACAAAGAATTGAAACTGAAAGAGTTAATCGTTTGTTGAAAAGTTACTCATGTACTTCTTATGTCATTGACAGGATTTATCCAACTGTTGAAGGCATGAAGGCATTTGAAGAGGATGAAGTAACTGAAGAAAAGAATGTTGAAAAAGTGGCTGAAGAAAAGACTCCAGAAAAGAAGAACAAGAAGAAGAATGAATCAAAGAAAAAGACTGAAAAGAAGGATTCTGGTAAGAAACAAGATATAGGTTACAACAAGTGTCCACCCCCGTTAGAAAATGGATATTTGCCCAGGAATCCAAATCAGGAAAGAGTCGAAAAAGCAACAAATTTACAGTGGGAGTCGGAGTCGTCAGTCAATTTGCCAGAAAATATTGATGTCGTGTTTACATCATCTGACACTGATCATGAGTCCGAGTTAATAAAGAAAGTCGTCGATCAGGTGTTGGATAAAGATGAAACTGAGGAGTCAAAGTTGGAGTCAAAATCAGAGTCAGAGTCAAAGTCTGGTTCTGAAAGTTCTAGTTCAACAGTTAACAGTCAAAAGTCTTCAGTTAAAAGGGTTTATAATAAAGAATTTTTGTTATCAAAATCTAATTTGAGTGACGAAACATTCAAAGTTGCATATACATTGAATGATTCTGACAAATTATATTTTGATGAGGAATTTCCAATAAGAGGTGTCAAAACTGAATTGATCAAAAAGGTTTTCAAACTAACAGAAATTAATATTTCTGAAATAAAAGATTTAAATCTTAATGGTAAACCTAAACCTTACACCTCAAGAGTTCAACAACGTTTAAACAAGAAAAAGGGTTACAGTTCTGGTTCTGGTTTTCACAAGAAACCAAACCCTAACCGTAATTTCAAAAAGAAAGGTCTTGGATTTATTCCAACAGAAAAACAGAAAAATGAAAAATATGTTCGTGATTTTAAATCAAAGATGACATTTGTTTCAGGTACATCAGCAGAAGAGGAAGAAAAGAAAGAATTCTGGAGACAATCGAACAAAGAATTCCTTGCAAAGAAGCAAGAAGAGATGAAAGAAATGAGAATCTGTTTCAAATGCAACAATGTTGGACATATTGCCAAAGATTGTTCAAAGGCAATACAGTCAAAACAGGGAGTTTCTCGTAAACTGAAAGAACAAAGGGTTGAGTTTGAACCACTAATTGACAGAACCAAACTTTTCAAAAATTCTACATTTGAAATTGGTGAATGTTCAAACAAGTTTTACAAGAAGAAAGCAAATCTTGACACTCAGAAATGGGTTGTTAAGAAATCGGTTGATAGTTCTAGTGATGATTCTGATAGGTCAAAATCAGAGGAGCTATCTTCTGGCGATGAATCTGATTCCACAAAATCAGAGGAGCCACAGGTTGAGGTAAAAGGAGAAAACTCAGTACCGATTGTTGATGATGTGAATTTTCCATCACTTCGGGCTGAAAATTATAAAAAGAAAATTGGTAAAGTTGAGATATCAAATCAATTTTATGATGACAAAAAGGATTTCGATGTTGAGAAAGTCTTTAACTCTAAAGTTCATCATATTTTTGGTAAAATGATTGACAGGAAGGTCAAAGGAACGAAGGAGTTTTATGAGAAGAAGACACAGAAGGAGAAAACTGAACCATCCCTAGTTCGTGACTGGGATGGGTCATACTATGAACAGTGAGTCTGTGGACTTGCCGGAGATCCCAAGTTGGTAATCGTGGATCAGGAATCGGCATCATTCTGTGTATTTGTTTGTGTTTTTCATATAAGTGGTAAATCAGGGACATTAATTTGTACTTGATTTTCTACAAATGGTTGAAGACAAAGTGATGAACCACATTCCCAAATTTACAAGTGATAAAATCAAACTTATTTTCCGGAAAAACCATTTGATTAAAACAAACTTAAGTGTTTTGAAATCTAAATGGGAAAATAGTTTGAGGGGGAGTTCTGATTGTTTATGCCAAGTGAATGGCAAATTGAGGTGATTCGATATTAGTTGTCAACTTTATTGTACAGTTTGTTTTCAAATTTCCTAAAATGTGTTTGCATTTTAGGGGGAGTAAGAAATTTTTAGAAAATCCAAAAACATTTGAAAAATTTGAAAAAGTCAAAAACATGATAAAATGAAAAATGAGTTTTGTTGCATAAAAGAGGAAATGATAGTACATCAGTGGATGATCACAACATGCTAAAGAATTGGTAAGATAAAAAGTGATAAACGGTCTTACTGATGATGTGCCAGTAGATTTTTGCACATTTAGTAGATTGTGACGAGATATAAATCTAAATTTCAAACTTGCTTGTTCTGTGGGTTAACACAAACTTGGATATATAGGTAACCCCTGAAATCTTGTTTGAAAGGTCCCTTATTCTGAGATACTAGGTCTTTATACTCAGTGATAACTGGGGTATTATCCCGGGACTTCTGATTTTGTGGAAGCAATGGCCTAGTCCCCGGAGAATACTTTCTGCTTGCTTGAAATATAGCACCACCCTCAGCTAAAAAATGATGAAACATTGAAAAATGCTAATCATGGCTGTTGTAATTCAAAAGATCCTCTAAAGGGGACACACCTAAAAGTCAACTAGGCTCTCTGCTGAACGGAAGTTCTGACCTGAGCTATCACGGTTGCATAATTTATTCCCCTGACAGATATCATCTGTGGTATACTCACCTGTAAGACTGAATATTGGGATCTGGATACGGGAGTATATTCAAGTAGTGGGACACACGGATAAGTTCAAGTGCTTAAAACATTAATATCGTATCTCGGATCAGTTGAACTTTGTGTGAAAATTTAAGTGGACAAACATACTGACAATCTAAGTGAATCGTTTAGAACTTAAAATGAAATGAAGCTTAACGGTGTTGGTGATTTGTCTCAGAAACTGATATGATCCTCTTACACAAACTCACAAAAATATTGTCTGTAAATATTTCTTTACTGCATTTCTTTATATTCAAAATCCAAAAATATTTTCAGTGTATTTTAGCTTAAAATTTTGAAAAATACAAAAAGATTTTCGACAACTGGTGTTGGAGAACTGATTTTCAAAATTCCAAGTGCTAAACATGATGAACAAATGGTTTGGGAGAGTGTGTTGTTTTTTAACATGAAAATAATATTTCTTCAAATGATTCATCAGAGACTATAAATGTTAGATCATTTTTGTGATATTTTCGAGTGATGTCTAATTGTGTTCAAGTTATCATCAGAAAATTTATTTTTGGGTAGAGCATGTGCAGGTTAGCCAGGTTCCGAAACCTGAGTTTGTTGGAATGCCAGGTTACGGTCTAAGAACCTGTGGAAAGTGAATTTCAGGCTACGATCCTAGCTGATTGAGAGGGGGAGTCTGAAGATTATTAAAGGAGAGTTTGCTGGTGATAAAAAGAGATGAGAATATTGAGATTGAGGATACTTACAATGTTAGATATTTCAGAGAGTTAGAGAAGACTGATAAAGACTAAAGATGCAAAGACTCAACACTGAAGACTCCGTCAACATCCGAGGGGGAGTCTGTTGGTGCACTACGTCTGTCGTCTACGTCTTCAGTCAGTTCTCAGTTCGGTGCGAAAGATTGGTCAAGCATGATATCATCATGACATCATCCAAGTGATGTCATGATGACATCACATCACATAAAGACAAAAGAGTTTGCATGAGATAGGATAGAAATTTCGTATATATTCAAATTGTGATTTCGTGTATATGTCAGATAGGTCTCGCTCATGTGTCATATTCATATTCCGCTCATTTGTCAAATAGGTATCGCTTTTATGTACAAAGGGGTATCGCTTATGTGTCAAGTGGACACATAAGCGAAATCAACACCCATATATATAGGCATAGGAGCGAAATCTCAGTCATAGTTCTAGGTGTTGTCTTCCGGTGAGCCACGAATTGCTGCCGAAGTGTCGACAGGTTGTAAACGTCTTCTAGATCAATAATATCGACAGTTTTATGTGTATACGTGCTGAATTACATCGAAACACTTGTTTCCGCCTCTTGTTTTGATGAAAAACTCTTCTACACGACTCGTTTAGGTTGAAACTCGATCCTACAGCATGTCGAAAACATTTATATATAGGAAGTACCAGCGACGTATCCACCATGTTTCGTCTATGTTACTTCTGTCTCATCTTTCTGTGCCATGTTACGTTTAGTGTTTTATTACCACAATAACACATAGATTCATCAGATAGCTTCACATAGTAAATCGAGATTCCCACATGAATTATCATGATGAATAAAGCTTCATAAATTTAGTTTGATCCTGAGAGATTAGTGTTTTAGATTGCGGACATACGTGCGATTAGTGTAAAAAGTCTCAAAAATAAACGAAGAATCAAGTTTAAAACCACACATAAAAATCGAGATAACATAAAAGATAGGCTCATAAAACATAGGATTGTTCCGGGTAGAGGAACGGTGACTAACCAAAGTGATTTGAACCCCTTTCGAATTGAGGCAACGTGTCTTGACTTACTTAGACAAATACGTCATCGATGTTAGGCCTAATTGATTGGGAATTTCGAGACTTTGGCGAGACATAAAATCAAAGAGTGGGACTAGTCATCAAGGTTTGAGTTTCACCTCTATCTTGGCGACATTGTACCCTAATAGCGTCGGTTCTTATCAAAAGATAAGACCTACTAGAATGTAATTTGGAAATTTCCCATCAAGGTTCGGATGTCACTCCTAGCTTGAGGGCGAATTCTCGTGCAAAATACAAATACTACATAGCAGCGTTTTCAAAGTATCCAATTGTACATTGTGTCAGCCTTAGGGAAGGCATGTAAGTTTAACAGGAAGATGTGCTGCTAGGAAGCAGGTACAGTAGAATGCATAAGTCTTAAACAACAGATAAGAGTCAAGATTCCTAGACTATAGACTAGGGCAAGTATTCGTACTTTTTCTAATTCCCTATAGTTATGGCTCGGATACCAATCTGTCACACCCCAACCGATGGCGGAAACATCAAGGCGCGACACTAAGCGTTCAGATTGCTCATGAGTTTCCATAACACTAGATATTTCAATATAGATTAAATAGATTCAAACACTGTCTAAATTCAACCAAAACCAACCAACAAGTATCGAGAATTACATCAAGTTTCAAATATTGTTCATAAATTAATTAAATTAACTAGGTGAGTTTCTAAGCATCACCCTAGCTTGATTTCCTGAATCCAGCATCCTATCAGCCTGCAACATGTATTAAAATAAAGTCAATACAATAATGTACTGGCGAGTATACAAGTTTGAGTGTATAGGATAATAGTTTAAAAAGACTCATATCCATCATGTAAACGATAAAATAGTTTCAGCCATGCTAGTGTTCGCAGTCCAAGTGATCGCCCAAGTGGCCCGATGCATTTAACCACTTTCCCTAGAATCAAGGAAAGCAAATAGAATCCTCCTAACAATACCCTCGAGAATAATGGGGAGGTGCATCTTCCTATAGCTCTACTATTGTTAAGGCGGAACTACACACAAGGAATAAACCATTCACATAGCATAAAGAATCAAGAATCAAGAATCCAAAAGTATCAAGTTTCACATTTACTGAGGATAGAGTTATATTCAAATAGTTTCAAGTTTCATAGAATACATGTTGCATCCCAAAAGTTTAAAATGAAAAGGGATCGAGTATAATCATAGTGGGTGCTAAGTATCGGCACCTATAGATTGGATCAAAGGGAGCTCTGAACTAGCCTGATTATAGATTAACAGGTAAGTGTCGGCATATAACAAGAATCGTGCAAAGTGTAGGATCAGTCACCTGATCGGATGGCCATCCGGACAGATGGTCATCCGGTTGGATGACTTTAGAGGTTGGACGGATTACCATCCGGACGGATGGCCATTCGATTGAATGGTCATTCGATCCAAGTGAGTGAGTTTCCAAGTGTTCAGACTTTTAAAGTTTTCGTGGTGGTATAAGTCCAAGTTGTTTGATCGGATGGTCATCTGATCGGATGACCGTTCGGTCGAATGACCCTTCGAGTGCAAGTTTCAAAGTTTAAAGTTTTTTTCAAAATAGCTTAAGTATTGTCTCTTTGAACTGTTTGCAAAATTTCCGAGTTTGAGTTTAACGAAGATGTCGTGGTAACGTATCAAGATAACGGGAACTCTCCCAAGGTTCAGCTTGCCCGATTGGACGGGGTTCAGACGTTTGTTCTTGGTGGTGTTCCTATCTAAATCCGAAATCCGGTCATCTTCTCCGATGATGAACCGTTTCCAAGCTAGCTCTAGACTAAATACTAAGTCTACAACCCGTTTGAGTCCGGTTTTCATTGGTAAAAGTTAGGATAGTTGAAGAGATGGACATAAAATCGATCGAAAAACGTTTAGATGTATCAAGATCTGCAGGAAAACGTGTGAGAATCTAGTGAAATCCTTCAGATTTGGGCTAACTTTGATGTAATGACGTCATATTCGCTGAACCGTGATGACATCACCTCCAAAGAGTCCAGATCTTGGGGATTTTGTGGTGGAAATCAGTGATTCAACCTAGATTTAGATGAGGAATTGTGTAATGATCAAGGTTGTACAAGAATTTAAGAGAAAACTTACAAGAATCGGCCTAGAATGGAAGAAAAGTGCTCAAGAATGAGAGTGCATGCATCTGGATCGGAGGGCTCTGTCACATCAGTGAGAAATGATGTGACAGGTCCTATTTATAGTGTTAGAGAGGAGGTAAGGCGGTGCAACAGACGGATCGGATGGTTGTTCGATCGAATGGCCCTCCGATAGGATGGTCATCCGATCGGATGTCCATTCGGACAGTCCAATCCATTTTGCAATTTTCCGTCTTTGGTTCGTTTTGCGAGTTAGATTAAGCGTTGCGTTGCATATTATTGTGTAGTATTATTACATAACAATATTATTCATTTACACAAAAGTTCCCAAGTTTCCAAGTTTACAAAAGCGCCGAGCCTCTAGTCTCTCGTTTAACCAAATCTCAAGTTTCACGAGTCTCTAGAGTCAAGAATCAAGTATCAAGAGTTAAGCATCAAGTCTCAAGTGTCAAGAATCAAGTCTCAAGAATCAAGCATCTAGTATTAAGTATCAAGAATCAAGCCTCAAGAATCAAGTATCAAGAATCTAGCATCAAGTCTCATAGTATTTATTATCAAAAATCATGTATTAAGAGTCAAGTTTCAATAGTCTAGTATTAAGAATCAAGTTTCATAGAATTAAGATTTCAGTATCATTAAGATCCAAGTTTCATAGCATCAAGATTCATAGAGTACATATGGGTCATAGTATAAGGGCTAAAGTTTACAAAAGCTAAAAGTTCAGGGACGCAAGGCGTTACAGTCTCCCATCCTTTAGGAGATTTCGTCCCCGAAATCTAAGAAGAAGACTGCTCGAAGAGCTGCGGATACTTGGTCTTCATCCCACTTTCGAGCTCCCAAGTGAATTCAGTGCCACGCTTTCCTTCCTATCGAACCTTGACGATGGAAATTTTACTGCGCCTTAATCGCTTGACGTCTCGATCCATGATTTCGACTGGTTTCTCCACAAAGTGCAAGGCTTCATTTATTTGCAAGTCTTTAAGGGGAACCTGCAGTTCCTCGTCGGTTAAGCATTTACGTAGGTTAGATACGTGGAACACTGGATGTACGTTGTTTAGTTCTTGTGGCAGGTCGAGTCTGTACGCCACCTTGCCAATAATTTCGAGTATCGTGAAAGGACCCACATAGCGAGGTGCGAGCTTTCCCTTCTTACCAAAACGAACTACTCCCTTCTAGGGAAATACCTTGAGAAGAACCCGATCACCAACATCAAATTCCAAAGGCTTGCTCCTTTTATCAGCATAGCTCTTTTGCCTGCTCCTAGCCTTGATCAAGTTTTCACGGATCTGAAGAATTTTATCCGTTGTCTCTTGAATGATTTAAGGGCCAGTAAGTTGCTTGTCACCGACCTCATGCTAGCTGAGAGGAGATCGGCACTTGCAACCATATAAAACTTCGAAAAGAGCCATCTGAATACTAGAATGATAGCTGTTGTTGTACGAGAACTCAATCAATGGTAAATGTACATCCCAGTTACCACCGAAGTCGATGACACAAGAACGGAGCATATCCTCTAGGGTTTGAATAGTGCGCTCGGTCTGTCCATCCGTTTGAGGATGAAAGGTCGTGCTAAGATTCAAGTGAGAACCCATAGCGGACTAAAAGGTTTGCCAAAGACGTGAAGTAAAACGACCATCACGGTCGGAGATTATGTCAAGAGGTATGCCATGATTGCATATAATCTCATCGGTATAGATTGGGGGCACTTTATAATCTTCACGAATAGGAAGAAAGTGGGCTGATTTAGTCAAACGGTCAATGATCACCCAAATACTATCGTGACCGGTAGGTGTATGGGGTAGCTTGGTAATAAAGTCCATAGCAATGCTATCCCATTTCCAAACAGGGATTTCGGGTTGCTCCAAGAGTCCTGAAGGACATTGACATTCAGCCTTTACCTTCGTGTAAGTAAGGCACTTAGAGACATACGCAACAATGCCCTTCTTCATTCCAGACCACCAATAAGTCATACACAAATCATGGTACATCTTATCAGCACCTGGATGAATAGAGTAACGGGACTTGTGGGCTTCGTTCATAATGAGCTCACGGAGATTATCGCGATCCGGTACCCAGATGCGATTAAGATAGTATTGAAGTCCATCAGACTTAGTTTCGAGTTGATCCACAGTAGCACCTCGTATTTCAATAAATAGACTACCTTCATTAGCTGACGAACCAAAGTTGGAAAACTAACAAAACGCAACTCAGCCGTCCGAATGGACATCCGTTCGAATGGGCATCTGACCGGATGACCATCCGCTTGGATGACCATCCGTCCGGATGGCCATCTGACCGAACAACGCCTTGTAACCGACTTAAACCCTCACACCTCACACTATAAATACCGCCGTACACCCTCATTTCTCTGATTTGACACTTCCATCTGCTCACACGCTCACAGTTGCTCTTAATCATGAATCAAGGCTATTTTGTAAGCTTTTCTTCTCAAATCTTGTACAATCTTCGTCTCTAATCACTTCTACATCATCTTCTTCATCAAAATCACACACAAACACTAAAGCTTTCCCTGAAATCATTGATTCGGACCTCTTGAAGGTGGTTTCCACCCGTTTTTCTCGGGCAAACTGTTGTGGAACACCATTTGATTAAGATTGGTTCTAGATCTAAATAATTTCACACTTTTTAACTTGATTTCAACACTTTTTCATCTGTTTTCAACTTTTCTTCACTTTTCTACACTAAACTGATGGAATCTGGACTCATTCAGACTCCCGACTCGTATCCAAGTCGAGAGCCGACTTGAAAACGGATTTCCACCGGAGAGATGGACCGATTAACAGGTCAAACATGAACCTTCATCAAGAGCAATGCGTTTAATCGAATGGGCTGAGACCATTCGACCGAATGAGCTGGACTTGGTGTGTTTTCGTTGTTTGACACGTCGTCATGTTGTCTCCGTTAACTCAAAAACTTTTACTTAGAAAATTTTTACCAAAAACTTCAACTACAGATCATCTCGTTCGAATGGCCATCTGTTTGGATGACCATCCGACCGAATTATCAGACTCCTACTTAAAACGTTTAAACATTGGAAACGTTTTAACTAAACTTTGAACTTTAACGATTTACAAACAAACACACTCATTCAAATGGCCATCCGTTCGAATGGCCATCCGCTCGGATGACCATCCGTCCGGATGACCATCCGCTCGGATGGGCTACACCCATTCGTTCGGATCACCAGTCGAACACTTATCCATCCGACGCTCTGTTTACGCATTGTTCAACACTCTGCTCAATGACTTATGCTTATGTACACAGGCTAACTCAACGCGCTCCATTCAATCCAATCCAGATTGTGTTTACTAGCTAAACACACACTGTGAGTATACGTGAACCCATTTTCATTTAACGCACTTTTGGGTGTTACATAAGTTCTATGTGTTTATATGTTTATATGTTTTGATTTTGGAGATTTTACGCTTTCCGCTCACTGCTTATGAAACACGCACAACTCGCACAACCCTTAATGTAGAACGCTAACTAATCGCAAACCAAACTAAGAACTCTTTCAACGCTACTCGCTACGTTACTCGCTATCGCTTGCAACTCTCGATCACGCTACGCCACCTTGAAAGATAGGTGAATACATGCAAAATATGTAGGTGAATATGTGCAAAATATGTGTTTACGTGGATTATGTGCTCCTACGTGCTTATGTGCTTATGTGTATACGTGTCTATGTGGTTTATGTGCCTACATGATTATTTGATTATGTGCCGACGTGTTCCTAAGCTTAATGATAATAATAATAATAATAAAGGATGTTTTACGAACGCTAAACTTTTCAAAACCTGATATAATCGAATCTCGTCTAATTCATATGACGACGTATGATGCAAAATTTGCACTCGACAATGTCGTCATTTGGGTCTCACACTCAACGTGCTGCTCGACGAAACCATGCTGACAAGCGCATCACTTCACTGGTAGCCAAGGAAATGGCTAAAGTCATACCTCAGATTCTCAGTGAAATCAACGAGGTCAGCAGCAAATCCTTTGTCGAATCGAAGAGTGACGCACCTTGAACTCCCTTCAGCTTTAAGCAATTCAAGGCCTATGGTCCTGCAAACTTCACTGGTGAAGATGGACCCAGTGCTATGTTCCAGTGGTTTGACTCTATTGAAGTAACCTTCAGGAAAAGCGGATGCCCAGGAAATCTGCGTACTGTGAACGCTACTGGGGTCTTTCAGTCCAGGGCCCTGGATTGGTGGACTACTGAGCACAACCGGCGTGGTAACGATGCAGCTTATGGCCTCTCATGGGAGGAACTCAGGGAGCTTATGGTTCTAGATCTAAAGGATTTCACACTTTTTAACTTGATCTCAACAAGATTTCAACACTTTTTCATCTGTTTTCAACTTTTCTTCACTTTTCTACACAAAACTGATGGAATCTAGACTCAATCAGACTCCCGACTCGTTCCCTAGTTGAGAACCGGCTTGAAAATGGATTTCCACTGGAGAGATGGACTGATTAACGGGTCAAACATGAACCTTCATCAAGAACAATGCGTTTGTGTCACACCCCGACCGCGTCAAAACAACGAAACTGCGGCGGAAACGTCGGGGAGTGGAGCAACAGAATTATTGTTTCACAACCATGGATACAAAAGTTTAGTTTTATTGATAATATTAAACATTAACATTGTCTTAAAGTTAAACAAACAAGTTACACATCGTCTATCATTGTTAATATGTTACTAAGGCCTTGTCCAGATCCTATGTGAACATGCATCCTAGCAATCGACATCATGCAACAACACCTGAAACATATGTAAAAACAAAGTCAGCAAAGAAATGTTGGTGAGCACATAGGTTTTATGAGAGTATCAGATTCATGGCTCGTTTACATGTTGCATAACCTTATTAAAAACCTTGTTTTGAAAAGCATATAATATTGCAACATAATTAACCAACTCAAATCAAGTTGGTTATAACTTATAAAATCTCGTAGACATGATTCTTAACCCAAAACATTTATTTAATTAAATCGAATTGAAAATCACCTTGTTAATAAAACTCGTATGGTTTATATTATTTAGAAAACATCGTTGTGTGACCTCGTTTCAAAAATTGTTTACCCAAGTGAACTAAATAACGGTATGTAATATGATGAAAACACTTATATATAAGAAGTACCAGCGGTGTATCTACCATGTTTTCATCACATTACACCCGTCTCGTTATCTAAACACTAACCAAAAACCAATCGCTTGTTCAACTCGTTTAACTCGTCACTACGCCTGATCGAATTCTTGTTCCAAAGCTCGAATTTTGTGACGGGGACAGAACTCTCTCATCATGAGAGCTCGAAGCACTTCCCAAGTTTGTGCCATCGCCACATCGGCACCCCTATCACGCATAACACCGTTCCACCATGTAAGATCACGCTTCTCGAACACACTGGATGCAAATTCAACCTTACGCTCATTCGGACATTGCACATGTCTGAATGTGCTCTTCAAACTTTTGAACCATTGCAGGAGCGCGGTTGCTCCTTGAGACCCAGAAAACTTCAACGGTTTAGCAGAATTGAAATTCTTGAAATTACACTGAGCATTATTGTTATTATTGTTGTTGTATAACTGATGGATCTGGGTTACTACGTTCGGAAGCACTGCAGCCATTTGTTGAGCGACAAGGGCTGCGACTTCTTCATTGGTTAGAGGTTGTGCATCTCGTCGAGGAGGCATTGTCTAAAAGAACAAGGAAACATGAGAAACGAGTGAGGTCGACAATTGGGAAAAACAAAAGAGGTATTGAAAACATCGACAAAACACAAGGGAGGCGATCATTCGTTTGTTACCTCGAATAAACAAACGACACGCAGTGACTAATCAAAGTAAATGGGTCAATATAATGCATCGCCGAAGACATGCTCGCCTATAAGTGAACACTCACCCCAAGAGTTCCCAGGTAAGAGTGACTGGTCCGATTATGTGGATTTGTACGAACACTCTAGCCTTAGACAGAAAACTCAAGGTACAGGCATTCACCCTTCCAGATTGCAAGTGTTCACACTATAAGACCCAAACTTTGACGAGATTTTGAAATCTTAGAGGGTTCAAAACCTAGTAATCAATCATCCTAAAACAGATGATTAATTTTCGAAGCGGATTTGTTATTGTGTTCTCGTTGTGGTTATCACCTAAGGATAGGTGACGGTATTGTTTTAAAATCTAAATGCAAATGAACTTGCGTTAGGGTCCTAGAAAGTTATAGTCTAGGTCAAAGCATTACTAATAACCTAATTCCCTATAACCATTGGCTCTGATACCAACTCTTCTGTCACACCCCGACCGCGTCAAAACAACGAAACTGCGGCAGAAACGTCGGGGAGTGGAGCAACAGAATTATTGTTTCACAACCAAGGATACAAAAGTTTCGTTTTATTGATAATATTAAACATTAACATTGTCTTAAAGTTAAACAAACAAGTTACACATCGTCTACCATTGTTATTATGTTACTAAGGCCTTGTCCAGATCCTATGTGAACATGCATCCTAGCAATCGACATCATGCAACAACACCTGAAACATATGTAAAAACAAAGTCAGCAAACAAATGCTGGCGAGCACATAGGTTTTATGAGAGTATCGGATTCATGGCTCGTTTACATGTTGCATAACCTTATTAAAAACCTTGTTTTGAAAAGCATATAATATTGCAACATAATTAACCAACTCAAATCAAGTTGGTTATAATTTATAAAATCTCGTAGCCATGATTCTTAACCCAAAACATTTGTTTAATTAAATCGAATTGAAAATCACCTTGTTAATAAAACTCGTATGGTTTATATTATTTAGAAAACATCGTTGTGTGACCTCGTTTCAAAATTTGTTTACCCAAGTGAACTAAATAACGCCACGGTATGTAATATGATGAAAACACTTATATATCAGAAGTACCAGCGGCGTATCTACCATGTTTTCATCACATTACACCCGTCTCATTATCTAAACACTAACCAAAAACCAATCGCTTGTTCAACTCGTTTAATTGTTCCAAAATCGTTTAACTCGTTTAAATCGTTTAAATCATTCTCGTTTTAATTGTGAAAACTACTTTTGCTCGTCTCGCTTAATAACATCCAAACCTTCACAACTCGTCCATCGCCAATTCTCGCATTAATAAACCACCAAAGGGTAAATTAACAATCACAGATTCAGTCGTTACCCACATAACCCCCACACATAACCATGGGTGCAGTCTGATAACGGGATTTGTCAGATCCTATGGTACCATAACCTAATACTGGTCGGCTTGATCAATGTTAATGAATGTCATTTGTTATGTAACTACGCCCTACAAGTTTGTTCACATTACCGAAATCGTTATTAGTTTTATATAAACCATATTTATCATTTCGAAAACCATCATTAAAACCTCGAAAACATTTAACATATATGAATCACCCCAAAACAATTGAAAACAGTAAAATAGGGGAACTATGTACTCACATTGAAGTTTAAAGTATCCTCAATCTAAAGAACTTCAACAAGCTCAGGCAAACCAAGGAAAACTCAAGTAGCACCTATTAATCGGATCGCCTAGTTAATAAATCGACACCTAAATCGGAAGATCGGATAGAATGAGGTCTTGTAAACCAAATGAGTATTGGAACTCATATGATATGGTTTAACAAAGCCTACATCCTAAAACGGAACCTAACCTAAGTGCTTTCGACCCGTTATGACCTATTAAGGTAGCTTACGCTACGTTAATGCGTCATGCGCGTAAATGCGCGTTCGAGATGCCTAACTAGTCCTATGACAAGTATTATATGCCTAAACATGTTACATAATTAGTTTAAATGACAAAAGTTAAGTTACATATGCTTAATTACCAATTATGCATGAAAAGGGCATTTTGGTCATTTACCTAAGGCATATAAACTACCTATCATACAACTACTTAAACTAAGTGACCATAAGGTATAACCTCGGAAGGTTATTCCCTATACAACTATGGTCACTAAACATGCTTGGTCGGATCCTAAAGATCGACCAAACGGGTCGAGTTCGAAAGTCTAAGCGGTGGTTTAGACCGCTTGACTTACGACTCTAAACAAGCACTAGACTAAGAGTGACGAGCTAAATATGTTAAAACGTGTTTAGTTAAGTTAGAAAACTGGTTTTGATATCAAAACAAAGGATTTTGATACCCAATAATAGTTTGGTTGCAAAATACGCATAAATACGCATTTTGACCGAAACTATGACTCGTCACTACGCTTGATCAACGTGGTAATCAGTAGGTATAGTCACACGGGACTATAACCATCGTGATTACGCTCACGTTGCAAAGTTCAAATGAACTTTGTGTTGACCATAACTTGGTCAAAGTAGAAAGTTAAACACTGTTTGACTTTCGTGCTAAAAATGCATAAAAGCACGAAAGAATACTTACAAAAGGTCCAAGCTAGGAAGTTTTGATTCAAACAACGCAGGTATGAAGTAATAACTTCAACTTAGAGCAGGTTGAACCAAAGTGTGAGAAGAAATGAAATGAGAGCATGGGTTTATATAGATTTCGGTAAACCGTTAGGATTGTTACTCGCAAAACGTGCTTCAATCTTGGCCTTACAAGTTGGCACATGGTATTCAAAACCATGGGAACACTTAAAACCATCAAAATCTAGCCCATGGTATCCCAAATCAGTGGTTAAAAACCATCAAAACATGTCCCAAGT
The DNA here is from genome assembly GCA_030545235.1 of Helianthus tuberosus. NCBI lineage: Eukaryota > Viridiplantae > Streptophyta > Magnoliopsida > Asterales > Asteraceae > Helianthus > Helianthus tuberosus. The sequence goes on along the minus strand of CM060431.1, from coordinate 10,423,253 downwards.
CCAGATTCAATATTTCTGCTCTGGCAGGCTATCGCGCCCCGCGTAACATATGGTCTGGGCTTACGCGGCCCGCCTAGCCATGTTTGGCAGAATGTCAAACCTAGTCCCTGAACTTGAAAAACTTGCATTTTGATGCATATTTAACACGTTTAAGCCCCGTTAACCTCATTTCAAAGCTCTAAAATGAAGTTAAAGTATAGGGAACTCAAAACATGCTCAAAAACATCTCGGATGTCGGTTCGTTTGGTCGTACGGTTGGGTTATTCGGTTAATTACGACGGAAGTCGTAACGGACGCAAAAACGATCCAAATTAAGCGACGAATGATATTTTTGCATTCCAATCACTAAAATAAAATATTTTAATACTTACAAAAAATTTTGGATGTCCGGATATATTCAGAACGTAAGATATGCGCGAAAATGTAAACTTATGCACTTTTTGACGCTTTTAGTCCCTATTGATCAAGAAAGTTTATTTTTGCGCACCAAACACCTCAAAGCCTATTTCTAAGATATGTAAAGGATGTTTAGGGCATGTTTAACTTATGATCAAGTTCTTGAATGTTCGTTACTATACGAATCGGCATACTTTCGCAGTTTGACACAAATAGTCCCTACAATCGAATAAACTTGATTTCAACACACCAAACCTTTCAAAACTTATTTCTAAGTTATGTAATAGTTATTTAAGGTATGTTAAGCCTATGGCACTATTCCGAAGTGTTTGTCACGTTAAACTGACTACGTTTATGCACCAGTTTGCGTTTTAAAGCTTGAAATCGGAATTGAATCAAATCGTAAAAATCATCAAACACAAATACACACATAATAACACCAAAACACATATAATAACACCAAATCACATTGTTTTATTGATAATTGACATTGTTTTACATTATACATCGATTAGAGAACACAGTTGTCACAGTTTGATCGAATGGGCTGAGACCATTCAACCGAATGAGTTGGACTTGGTGTGTTTCCGTTGTTTGACACGTCGTCATGCCGTCTCCATTAACTCAAAACTTTTACTTAGAAATTTTTTGCCGAAAACTTCAACTACAGATCATCTCGTTCGAATGGCCATCCGTTCGGATGACCATCCGACCGAATAGTCAGACTCCTACTTGAAACGTTTAAACATTGGAAGCGTTTTGACTAACCTTCAAACTGTAACGATTTACAAACAAACACATTCATTCGAATGGCCATCCGTTTGAATGGCCATCCGTCCGGATGACCATCCGCTCGGATGGGCTATACCCATTCGTTCGGATCACCAGTCGAACACTTAACCATCTGACGTTCTATTTACGCACTGTTCAACACTCTGCTCAATGACTTATGCTTCTGTACACAGGCTAACTCAACGCGCTCCCTTCAATCCAATCCAGATTGTGTTTACTAGCTAAACACACACTGTGAGTATACTCAAACCCATTTTCATTTAACGCACTTTTGGGTGTTACATATGTTCTATATCAAAACACAACACACAACGCAAAGACTTTCTAAACGCTAACAGCTCCCACATGCTATACGTGATTTGTTGAATGGTTGTACTATGCTTATACAGTGTTACACTATACCGCCTCTAGCAACGATAGTACTATAGTTTGGGCTCAGCACCTGTCGTGGACAGGGGTTGCTAGGGATCACTCTACTTTACTTCACGTGTTCGCTGAATACGTGTCACGCATACTCTACAACGTAGTCTCATGGTTAAGTTGTGAACATTGTTTGATAGTTACATATTTCGCCCGTTACATGATACATGCTGGTTATACGTAAACGCTTTTACTACTACATCCTATGAAAACTTGTGTACTCACCTTTACTTTATGTATTGACTTTATTTTAACGTATGTGACAGGTTGATGGAATTGTTTGCTGGAATCAAGATAGGTAGTCTAGAAACTCATCTAATATAAATCTAGGTTGTCGGATTTGTTTTGCTTTGAGAACTCACTGTCTGTAATAATTATGTGTTGAATATTTGTTCATTGGTATGGGATAATGAATGTTAGAAATATTGGTAACAAATAGTTGTTATGGATTCTCTTGAGCAATCTGGTTCGCCTAGTGTCGCGCCCCGATGTTTCCGCCATCGGTTGGGGTGTGACAGATTGGTATCAGAGCCATAACTATAGGGAATTAGGTCGAGTCGTGTAGAATTGACTTAGTCTAAAGTCTAAGTACCAACAGACCAGCTTCGTGCGAACCCAGTAGGGGTTGCGTACGAGCCTACTTTTGATACTCTCGTTCGAACTCGCGAAAACTACAATTTCGTGCGAACCCGCATACTACAGCTTCACGCGATGGCAGCCTTTTCTACGACTGAAAACACATATTTTCCTTTCCCAAGGCTAACACAATACACACGTTTTCGAAAACACTCGCGTGACACAACCTAGTGATTGGGTCGAGATTAGGTGTGAAAACCAAGAACTCTCGATAGGATCACTCACTCTACGCGTATTTTTACTCTCAGCACGAGAATCTCTGTTGAGTTAGGAGTGACATCCATACCTCGACAAAATTCTCCACCTCTATCTCGTGGTTCTTGCCACACCTTTAGGAACAAAGTTGTTAAGTTAGGGGTGAAACCTGCACCTTAATGACGCGTTCTACTCCCTACTTTGATTTTACAACTCTCACCAAAGTCTTGATCATTCCGATGACTCGAGTCACGTAGTAACTGGAAGGATGAGTGTTGTTCGCCATATTTCGGTGAGAGTACAGTCTATTAGGCCAAAGCGTGTACTCGAGGTCGTTATGAATGGTTGAATCACTTTGGGTAGTCGATGTCTAACACCCAAGACGCTCTATTTTATACAAAGCCTGCAATCGCCGATTTTACGCGTTATTGATTTTATGTGTTTATATGTTTATATGTTTCGATTTTGGAGATTTTACGCTTTCCGCTCACCGCTTATGAAACGCTCACAACTCGCACATCCCTTAATCTAAAACGTTAACTAATCGTAAACCAAACTAAGAACTCTTGCAACGCTACTCGCTATCGCTTGCAACTCTCGATCGCGCTACGCCACCTTGAAAGATAGGTGAATACGTGAAAAATATGTAGGTGAATACGTGTAAAATATGTGATTACGTGGATTATGTGCTCCTACGTGCTTATGTGCTTATGTGTATACGTGTCTATGTGGTTTATGTGCCTACGTGATTATGTGATTATATGCCGACGTGTTCCTAAGCTTTACGTAATGATAATAATAATAATAAAGGATGTTTTATGAACGCTAAACTTTTCAAAACCCAATATAATCGAATCTCGTCTAATTGATATGACGACGTCTGATGCAGAATCTGCATTCGACAATGCCGTCATTTGGATATCACACTCAACGTGCTGCTCGACGAAACCATGCTGACAAGCGCATCGCTTCACTGGTAGCCAAGGAAATGGCTAAAGTCATACCTCATATTGTCAGTGAAATCAACGAGGTCAGTAGCAAATCCTCTGTTGAATCGAAGAGTGACGCACCTCGAACTCCCTTCAGCTTTAAGCAATTCAAGGCCTGCCGTCCTGCAAACTTCACTGGTGAAGATGGACCCAGGGCTATGTTCTAGTGGTTTGACTCTATCGAAGTCACCTTTAGGCAAAGTGGATGCCCAGGAAATCTGCGTACTGTGAACGCTACTGGGGTCTTTCAGTCTAGGGCTCTGGATTGGTGGACTGCTGAGTGCAACCAGCGCGATAACGATGCAGCTTATGGCCTCTCATGGGAGGAACTCAGGGAGCTTATGATGAAGGAGTTTTGTCCTCCTCATGAAGTCTAGAAACTGGAAAATGAATTCTGGCACATCAAGCAGGAAGGAGGTGACAACGCTGGTCTCACCGCTCACTTCAAGCAGCTTAGTATTATCAGTCCCAGTCAGGTGGCTATGCCTGATATGACGATCAAGAAGTACATTCGAGCTCTTCTCGACTGTGTAGCTGACTTTGTTCAAGTAGCTAAACCCGCTACTATTGAGGAAACTTACCAGCTTGCAGCCGAGATCAATGATAAGCGAGTCTTGGCTGGGTATTTCAAAACCCCAACCAAGAGCCTCAATCAAGCAACTGCTACACCCGCTACCGACATTGCAGCATCACAAGGTTCAAAGTCTTCACGCTAGAATCGCAAGAGAAAGAACAACAACAAGAAGAACTATGCTACTACCGCCACTCCTCTCAACGCTATTCCAGTACAACCCAGCAACCAGAATCGTCAAGCTATTGTTACCAACGCACCGCCTGCTAAGCATGCGTACACTGGTATACACCATCTGTACCCTACTTGCACTTATCATCACCCAGCGGGGGTTAACTGTCATTTCTGTGCGAATTGCAACATCTATGGGCACTTTACTGCTCACTTCCGTTCAGGCCCACGTCAACAAGCTACTCAAGCTCCTCCAGCACCACTAGCTCCACTCCCCGCTCCTCAGGGTAACCAAGCAGCTCCTGCACCCGCTGTTTATGCACGAGCTTGCTACTGTTTGCCCACTACGTGTGGTGAAACAAGAACCGCAACAGCAACCACTGCAGCAACAACCGTAACAACAACAACAATAACAACAGCAGTAGCAGTAGCCACAGCAAGCAGCCCGCGAAAGAACCTTTAACATCAACGTCAGCCAGGCTCAAACTGACATCAATGTTGTCAATGGTACGTTCCTTGTTAACGGTATTTATGCTTCGTGTTTATTTGATACTGGAGCCGATAACTATTTTTTGTCATTTGAATTTGAAAAGCTCCTAAAACGTAAACGCGCTAACCTTCCAACGACGTTCGACGTAGAAATTGCCACCGGAAGAACCGTCACCGTCAGCTTCGTTCTCCGTGATTGTACTCTCGAACCCAACAATCACGCTTTCCCGATCGATCTCATTCTGATGTAACATGGTAGTTTCGATGTCATAGTAGGCATGGACTTTCTTTGTGAAAATCGTGTTGAAGTTGTTTGTTTCGAAAAGAAGATTCGTTTCTCTCTTTCTAATGTCGACCAACTCTGTGTTTATGGCGAAGTATCCTTGAACGAACTGAAACTAATGTCGTGCATTCAAGCAAGCAAGTATCTCCACAAGGAATACTTGGCTTTCTTAGCGCACATTGTAGTAGCAGAGGAGGAAAAGGAGCTGATGGAAAATGTACTTGTGGTTCGTGATTTTCCTAATGTCTTTCCTAACGATTTACCCGGTCTACCCCCGACCCGTGATATCGATTTTCGTATCGACCTCATTCCTTGAGCTAACCCTGTCGCTAAAGCCCCTTATCGCCTCGCACCATCCGAAATGTGTGAACTTTCTAGTCAACTCCAGGAATTACTTGATAAACGCTTCATATGCCCTAGCACATCGCCATGGGGCGCACCTGTCCTTTTTGTGAAAAATAAGGATGGATCCTTCCGCATGTGCATCGATTATAGGGAACTCAATAAGCTTACCATCAAGAATCGCTACCCTCTACCCCCGAATCGACGACTTATTTGATCAACTGCAAGGCGCTACGTGTTTCTCTAAGATCGATCTACGTTCTGGATACCATCAACTGCGAATTCAGGAGCAAGACATGCCTAAAACCGCTTTTCGTACCCGTTATGGCCATTACGAATTCGTGTTCATGCCTTTTGGTCTCACCAACGCACCCGCGGTATTCATGGATTTGATGAATCTTGTGTGTAAGCCCTTCCTTGATTGCTTCGTTATCGTATTTATCGATGATATCCTTATCTATTCAAAGTTGAGAGCTGAACATGCGCAGCATCTTTATTTAGTTCTTGAGCTTCTCCAAGGGAATCGCCTCTACGCCAAGTTCTCCAAGTGTGAATTTTGGCTCGAGCAGGTTCAATTCCTCGGTCACATTGTCAACAGTCTAGGTATTCACGTCGATCCCGCAAAGATTGAAGCAGTTAAGAGTTAGATTACACCGAAAACCTCATCCCAAGTTCGTTCTTTTCTCGGATTGGCGGGTTATTACCGTCCATTTATCACTGATTTCTCTAAAATCACCGTTCCTCTCACCTCCTTAATGCATAAAGACAAGCCTTTTGTTTGGGGAACCGAACATGAGGATGCCTTTCAAACTCTTAAGTATATGCTTTGCAATGCTCCCCTACTCGCGCTACCCGATGGAAACAACGATTTTGTTGTTTATTACGATGCCTCTAACCTAGGACTTGGTTGTGTTCTTATGCAACGAGATAAGGTTATCGCGTACGCGTCTCGCCAACTCAAGGTCCACGAGAAGAACTACACAACCCACGATCTCGAACTCGGTGCAGTTGTTTTTGTGTTAAAGATTTGGCGACACTACCTTTATGGTACTAAGTGTACGGTCATCACCGACCACAAGAGCCTACAACACATCTTGAACCATAAAGAGCTGAATATGCACCAACGCAGATGGGTTAAACTTCTCAACGACTAGGACTGCAAGATACGCTACCACCCAGGAAAAGCAAACGTCGTCGCTGACGCTCTTAGCCGACGAAGCTATTTACATAGTATTCGAATCGTTCAAGCCCAACACGACCTTGAAGCCCTCATTCGCGACGCTCAACAAGCCTGTTTTCTCAAGAACGCTTTGAAGGAAGAAAGAGTCTGTGGAACCGAAAACCAACTAGTGAATAAACCTAACGGTATTTTTCACTATCTCGACCGCATTTGGATACCTAGTCGCAATAATCTCTTAGAGATTTTGCTGACTGAAGCCCACAAATTCCGATATTCCATTCACCCCAGTGCCGACAAGATGTACCAGGACCTCCGTGCCAGGTATTGGTGGCCGGGAATGAAGAAGGATATCGCTCTCTATGTTTCGAAATGCCTAACTTGCTCTAAAGTTAAGGCCGAACATCAACGACCCTCTGGCTTACTCGAACAACCTGAGATCCCGATGTGGAAATGGGAGAGTATAGCTATGGATTTCATTACGAAACTCCCTCGCACGCCATCAGGTCACGATAGAATTTGGGTTATCGTTGATCGTCTTACGAAATCCGCCCACTTTATACCGATACGAGAAGACTTCAAGGTAGAACGATTAGCACGAATCTATACCGACGAAGTCATTTGTCGACATGGGACACCTCGTGACATCATCTCTGACCGCGATGGTTGATTTACCTCATGTCTCTGGGAGACTTTTCAATCCGCTCTCAGTACGACTCTTAATCTCAGTACCGCATTCCATCCCCAGACCGACGGTCAAACTCCGCGCAGGATCCGCACCCTTGAAGACATGCTTCGTTCATGCTTTATAGATTTTGGTGGTAAATGAGATTCGCATTTACCTTTAGTAGAATTCTCGTACAATAACAGTTATCACGCTACTATTCAAATGGCACCCTTTGAGGCATTATATGGAAGAAAATGTCGATCGCATATTGTATGGCACGAGATCGGAGACGCACAAATCACCGGTCCTGAGTTATTACAAGAAATGACTGACAAGATCCTCCAAACACGAGAAAATCTCTTGAAAGCTCAGAGTCATCAAAAGAGTTACGTTGATAAACGTCGCAAGCCCCTTAAGTTTGAAGTTGGTGATCACGTACTCCTAAAGGTTTCTCCTTGGAAGGGGGTGATCCGATTCAGCAAGAAAGGAATGCTAGTGCCACGATATGTGGGTCCCTTTAAGATTCTAGAAAGAATTGGCAAAGTGGCCTACCGACTCGAATTTCCAGAGGAACTCAGCAACGTACATCTGACTTTCCATGTCTCGAACCTCAAGAAGTGCCTAGCAGAAGAATATCTTTACGTGCCTCTTGAAGATTTGCAAGTTAACGAAACTCTACACTTTGTAGAAAAGCCAATAGAAATCATGGATCGAGAGACCAAGAAACTTCGACGCTCTCGCATTCCTATAGTGAAGGTTCGTTGGGAAGGTAAACGCGCCGCCGAGGTCACTTGGGAACTCGAAAGTGATATGAAAGCTAAATATCCGCAACTCTTTGTTACGCCTGCTCCTTAATTTTGGGATAAAATTTCCTAAAGTAGGGGAGGCTGTAACAACCCGACTTTTCGGATCGTTACCAATCGCTGTCATTTCTTTCTTAATCGCTTGTACTCCCGAGATATCGATTAACATTATGGGTTTAAACTATTATTTTCAAATGCATTTTAAACTCATTTTAAACGCCTATTATAACGCTTGTTTAAAATGCAGTTATCGCATTTAACGCTATTTATAACGCTTACTACAACGCATTACAACGCATATTACATCGCTTGTTTAGGCTAAACGCTAACGCAACGCAAACCCTACGCAAACTCGAAACGCGGATTTACTTATGTTATATGTGTTATTTGTGTGATTATTTGTTTAAATGTTATGTGGTTATCAACATGACGCTTACATGCTTAACGCTCACTCTCAACTCGATTAAACGCAACGCAACGCTTAACAAACGAACCAAGGTTGGAAAACTAACAAAACGCAACTCGGCCGTCCGAATGGACATCCATTCGAATGGGCATCTGACCGGATGACCATCCGTCCGGATGGCCATCCGACCGAACAACGCCTTGCAACCAACTTAAACCCTCGCACCTCACACTATAAATACCGTCATACACCCTCATTTCTCTGATTTGACACTTCCATCTGCTCACACGCTCTCAGTTGCTCTCAATCGTGAATCAAGGCTATTTTACAAGCTTTTCTTCTTAGATCTTGTACAATCTTCATCTCTAATCACTTCTACATCATCTTCTTCATCAAAATCACACACAAACACTAACTCTTTCCCTGAAATCACTAATTCGGACCTCTTGAAGGTGGTTTCCACCCGTTTTGCTAAGGCAAACTGTTGTGGAACACCATTTGATCGAGATTGGTTCTAGATCTAAAGGATTTCACACTTTTTAACTTGATCTCAATAAGATTTCAACACTTTTTCATCCGTTTTCAACTTTTCTTCACTTTTCTACACAAAACTGATGGAATCTGGACTCAATCAGACTCCCGACTCGTTCCCTAGTCGACAGCCAGCTTGAAAACGGATTTCCACCAGAGAGATGGACCGATTAACGGGTCAAACATGAACCTTCATCACGTGTTCACTGAATATGTGTCGCGCATACTCTACAACGCAGTCTCGTGGTTAAGTTGTGAACATTGTTTGATAGTTACATGCTTCGCCCGTTACGTGATACATGCTGGTTATGCGTAAACGCTTTTACTACTACATGCTATGCAAACTTGTGTAGTCACCTTTACTTTATGTATTGACTTTATTTTAACATATGTGACAGGTTGATGGAATTGTTTGCTGGAATCAAGATAGGCAGTCTAGAAACTCATCTAATAGAAATCTAGGTTGTCGGACTTGTTTTGCTTTTGAGAACTCGCTGTCTGTAATAATTATGAGTTGAATATTTGTTCATTGGTATGGGACAATGAATGTTAAAAATATTGGTAACAAATAGTTGTTATGGATTCTCTTGAGCAATCTGGTTCGCCTAGTGCCGCGCCCCGATGTTTCCGCCATCGGTTGGGGTGTGACACTTTACACTTTACACTCCCTCTAATCACTCTCCAATCCTCCAAATCTTCTCCAAATTCTACAAGAACACTACAAAACTGGACAGAAAGTTTCAATTGTTCTAAGTGAATTTTCACTCACTTTTCTTCACCTTTCTTCTTCCTTTCTTCTCTCAAACTACTTGGACAACCTCTACGAAAGTTTCCACAAGTTTTCCTTGGCAAACTAAGGTGGAACGTCACCATATTTGAGGTCCAAAGTAGCCTTAAAATTCTGCCATGTTTATCTTTTTATTTCTTGTTTATCTTGCTTAAAACTTGATGGAATCTTACACCCACCTTGCTCCCAACTAAACTCACATTTATGGGTTTGTGCTTTGGTTGATTTCCACAAGAAATGAGGCTTAAAACCTCCATAAAAAAATCTGCCCTAAAGGTCCCAAGTGACCTACAAAGTGTTGGAACAATCCAAGCTTTCAACTTTCAATGTTGAAAGACTTGAGTTTTGGTTAAGTGTGAACCATGGAAGCCTTGGCTTTCCAACCATGTTCCACAACTTCACTTGTTTGATTAACAACTTAGCTTCATACCACTAAATCTCAAAACAAATTCCAAACAAAGGGACAAGGCTACATTACATCCTCAAACACTCTCCATGTTTGGGATGCACGCATCTAGCTAGCTCACTTGGTTGTTTTTAGATTTAGTAATTTTATGTTCTTATCTTTACATTCGTGACCAACCAAAATCATCAACAAAGTTGATGATTTGTACTTTGGTGAATCATATAATGAGGTTTAATGTATGCTAATCATCCTACCTCCTTGCATGACCATTCTCATGGTACCTTTACATTCGACTAATCCATAAATTACACTCTTAAATCCGAATCCAATCTAAACAATCGAATCCGCAACTCACACACCTTCTTTTCCCATCTTAGGGAAACTTCGGTGTTCTCAACTCAAGACTTGTTAAACTCATGTACGCGGGACTTACTACGCAAACCGTGAGTATACTCGATCCCATTTTCGTTTTTACACACTTTGGGTGCAACATGCACAATATATTACAAATCACATATGCACGATTAAACTTGTTTACATACACACCCTAGCCTTAAAAATATTATATGTGTTATATTCTTGTTATTACATGACATGCTCATACTTGTGTTCTATATGCTCATTAACTTTGCACGCCTACCTTAACAATTATAGCACTATAGGATTAACGCATCACCCGTATTCTTGTGGTATTGTTAAGTAAACTATTTTACGACCTTGTTGTTTCGACGACAAGGATATACACGATTGCGGTATACTTTGGTTTGACTTATAGTTAACACATGCTAGTATGTTAAATAACAATGTATAAAAAATTACCATGTTAGATATGAGACAACTTATAGACACGATTATGTTATGTATTCAAACTTGTGTACTCGCCAACTTTTAATGGTTTTATTTTAATACGTGTTGTAGGAAACTAGTTGATGACAATCGAAGAACGTACTTAGGGTGGACTACAAACTCACCTAAACTTTAAACTTATGTATTTGTTTCCAAGTTGTTATGTTTAATTGCCTTATGTTGTACTTTTTATTTTTAAGACAATGTATTTCCCTTTAGTATGAAATGAAAATTGTTGTTTAAATCTATTGTCACAATTAGCAAGTTATGATGTCTCGAGTAATTATGTTTTCGTCTCAGTCCAATGTTTCTGCCATCGGTTGGGGTGTGACAACGAACACCCGATACACACACACACAAATAACCCGTATAACCATACGAACACCCGAAAAATATATCTACGAACCCGTATAACCGTACGAACACCCAAACAATATACATACATAACCCGTATAACCATACGAACAAGACCCGAACAATTTATATACGAATCCGTATAACCATATGAACACCCGAATTGATATATATATATATATATATATATGTGTGTGTGTGTGTGTATGTGTATAACATGTATAACCATAAGAGCACCCGGTAAATATATATACGAACCCGTATAACCATACGAACACCCGCACAATATATACACATAACCATACCCAAAAAATATATATACGAACCCGTATGACCATACAAACACCCGAACAAACACAATATATACGAACCCGAACACCATACAAACACCCGAACAAACAAACAATATATGTATATTGTTTGGTTGTTAGTATGGTTATACGGGTTCATATATATATATATATGGTAAGGTTCATGCGAGAACCACATTTATTACGAGAACCGCGAGAACCAATGTGAACACAACCAAAAATACCTAAAAAAACCTAACCCCCACCCCCCCCCCCCCCCCAAAAAAAAAAACCTAACCCCCCCCCCCCCACCCCACAAGCTAAAATGCTAAAAACTAAACCCCAAAAAAACCTAAAAAAATAAAAAAAAAACACACACACACAAATTTTTTTTTAAAATTACATTAAAATCGCTACTTTTAGTAGCCAAAAAATTTTTAAAAAAAAATTAATTTTTTTTGTAACGAAATCCAGCGATTTTTTTATAAAAAATATTAAAAAATTGTGTGTTTTTTAGGTATTTTTGATTGTGTTCACATTGGTTCTCGCGGTTCTCGCAATAAAGGGTGGTTCCTAACGAATCCTTCTCATATATATATATTGTTCGGGTGTTCGTATGGTTATACAGGTTCCTATATATATTTTTTGGGTGTTTGTATGGTTGTACTCTTATTAGGTTATGTATATATATATTGTGCGTGTGTTTGTATGGTTAACCACACGAGTTCGTATATATATTGTTTGGGTGTTCGTATGGTTATACGAGTTCGTATATATATTTTTCGGGTGTTCGTATAACCATACGGGTTCGTACATATATTGTTCGGGTGTTCGTATGATTATACGGATTTGAATTAGGAAGGAAAATATTTTTGGTAAAACACAGGGTTGTAAAATAAGGTGTGTTCGTACATATATTGTTCGGGTGTTCGTTTGATTATACGGATTTGAATTAGGAAGGAAAATATTTTTGGCAAAACACAGGGTTGTAAAATAAGGTGTGGGGAAAATGATAAGTTTTTATTTGGACATAGAGGGTTTGGATGAGGTGAAAAAACAATAATACTCGTGTGGGTGATACAAATATACCGATCGACCTACCGGTCAACTCAGAGAAGGATGTAAATTGTAGAAATTTGAAAATGACATCAATATAGATGTCCAAAGGTTTCTTAAAGTGGTCAAAAGCGTCAGGAGAGTCTAAGCACAGGGTTGTAAACTGATGTTTACTCTAATAATGATAATCATATTAATAATAATAAAAGACTACATCTCACCAGAACTACAGTGTTTCCTAGGGCACACACATATACACAAATAAAATAGAGACGTCATGGTTTAATCACACTGTCATAAAAGATGCCAAGTAATTAATCATAATATACATGTTAAATAATACAGAGCTAACACACAATGTATGAAAAGTATAATAAAAGTGGATGCAGTTGGTTTGATGATAAGATATAAGTCTTGTAAAACAGAGTAACACATAATAACGATTGAAGAAGAAAACGTGTTAAGATATATTAGTTTTGGAACTTTTGTTCTTAATAAAAAACGCTGTTGAAGTTGTGTTGGTTTGATGATAAGATATAAACCTTGGGTTTGTTTCTGAACAAATAGTAAAATATAGGGTGGGTTTATGAAAAAGTGTCATTGACAAGTGTACACTGAATATAAAATTTGTTTGTATATAATAAAGTTTGTATTTTTATATGCTTTGGTTGTTTGCATATAATTATTGTCATAACAGGTTGTAATTGTGTTTACTTTAAAAAAGACAAATCATATCTAGCTCAAAAGCACTAGTTTTATTAGCATATTAAATTCTTTCCCCGGCAATAAAGTAAATACTCACAAATAAACAAAAGTTGGGCAGTTGAAAAGTACTAAAGTAGTAAAAATAAACAAATTGGTTAATTTTTTCAGTTTAAAATTAGTGGAAAGTGTAATTTGCGTCTACGTGGTTAAACGACGAGATCACTATTTGTCCCTCCAATTTATTCTCGCATTTTTAGTCCATGTGACTTATCTATTTTTTTTCTTTTTGTCCATCCTGTTATCTCCCAGTTTAGTTAAATGAACGTTAAACGGGAGGGTATTTTTGTAACCTCACCATCATAAGGATTTAGAGCATTCACATCCTAACCATCAAATTATGTGAGGAGGGGTTTTTATATTATAAAGGGTATAAAAAGTGGTTGTGAGTAGAAGAGAGAGAAAATGTTACTGTTCATCTGTATATTTGGGGGGACACTGTTCACCCGTTATAATTTTTTAATATATTTTGAAAGTGTTTGTGAGTGGAAGTGAGAGAAAAATGTAATGATAATATTATTTAATTGAAAGGAGAGAGAAAAAGTATTTGTTTTTAATGGAAATATATTGATATAGGAGTTGTTTTTAGTGGAATGTATGTATAATTTGATGGATTGGATGTGAATGCTCTTATTTGGCAAACCCAACCATCATCATCATCCACCGTTAATTCGTTAAATACAACTATCTGCTCTCTCTCAATCTCGTCCATGAATACCCCTAAATTCAAACTATTGCCCTCAACAACCACCGGGAAGCATCACCTTTCACCGACAAAAAGGTTAGTTTTTGAATCTTTGAGTTTGATTATATGGGTATTTGTTGAAGATCTGATACCGACTTGAATATTGAGACCGCTTCATAAATTTGGGATTATATATATGTGTAGAAAGAGCTTGGTTGCATGAATTTGAAGAACAAAAGTAAAGTGCATGTTTTGGGGATATAAAAAATGAAAAACCAATTAAACGATGTGTTAGAAAAATCAATTAAATGTATGTGAGATTTAGGATTTGCAGGTTTTGTGAATAGATTTGGGGATTATGTCGTGTCCGAAATTGTTGATTGTTCATACAATTGCTCTTTTGCAGGGTTTAGGAGATGCATAAATGTATTTGGTGTAAATTGCAATTTGCATCCTTAGGGTAAAAATGTAATTTCATTGTTTTTTGACGTTTATTTAACAAGGAAATAACGGGAGAGGCGCACACATTATAAAGTAGGTAAAACACAGAGACTCAAAATGCGAGAATTAAAAGGGGAGTGAAAATGATTACACCTCTAAACCATATGGATTTTATATAATTTGGTTCACAATTTAAAAACAATGCAAACGTAATTGACTATTTACCATTATTATTATTATTATTTTCTTAATTTATAGAATATGTATTTAATTTTTAGAATATGCATCCATGCATATCTGTAATACACAACGGACCACTTCTGTTATACTTGTTTTTAAAACCGTAGTCAGTAGTTTCATCCATAATTTTTGAAACCGTAGTGAGAAGGCCTATAATCATGTCATGTGTCTCCTATGATTTTTATTTATTAGTCCTCGCATATTGACTTTGCGTACACATTATCAATCCAATGGTATGTGATTTAGCACCTCAATATTCAAAACCACTTTTAAAAGGATGATTATCGGATAGATAATTTGGTAAATAATAATATTTCATATTTTCAGGTCGGTGGAATAGGGCAATCCAAGAGACTCAATAAATTTGACATGTGTCTCTAATAGGTCTTTTTTTTTTAATTTTATGTATACTAGATTAGAACCTCGTGTATTACACAAGTTGAATATATAAATTTATATAGTAAGTAATAAAAAAGTTACATCTTTAAAAACTCGTGCATTGCACGGATTAAAAAAACACATGTATTAGACGACTTGAATACATATAATGTAATCGGTTAACACACAGTCATGACTTTGATGCACTATATACTTTTTAGAGTTAACTGTTATTTTCGTCCATGTGGTTTGGTGGAAAATACCACTTCAGTCAAAAAAAAATTTGTGCCAGTTCCGTGCTCAACATTTTTGAAACATGCCACTCAAGTCCAAAAAAGTAACGACTTGCGCCAGTTCCGTCCTCAACGTTTTTAACGACGCGTTATCTTTTTGGACTGAAGTGGTACGTTTCAAAAACATTGAGGACAGAACTAACACAATTTTTTTTTTGACTGAAGTGTCATTTTCCAGTAAAACACAGGGACGAAAATGACAGTTAACTCTACTTTTTATAACATTTACTTTATTTTTTATTAGGTTAGAAACTTGTGTATTACATAAGTTATAACATTTAACTTTTGTACTAACATAAGCTATAACATTTAACTTTTTTATTTAGTTATTAATATGTTACAAACTTGTGTGCTACACATGATTTAAATGTCATGTAAATAAGTGAAGATGAGATGAATTAAAAAAAGTCGGTAAAGAATAATGAAAAATCGAATGTATTAATATTTCTCTACTTAATTATAAATATTTATCTTGACAAATTTAACCTTTAGTCTTTATCATTTATTAGGATCTATATATATAATGAATATATTTAATTATAAGAAAATTTTAAATTTTTGTTGTATTCTTATCATTTTTTAATATATCTATAATTAAAGAATATCTTTAACTATAAAAGATAGGCATTTAGGTACGAGATAATTATATATAATATAGACATCGTCCACTCAAACTGAATTTGAAATCAATATCAGCCGTTGGATATTCCTGATAACAAATCTTGACCGTGTAAACTCTCTATTTCAACCGCTTTTTGGGTAGTTATTGCCGTTTACCCTAATACGTTGCGGTTACCACTTTTTATGGCAAAATTCAAGCAACTGCTTTATGACTACGGTTACCCCCACTCTCCACGTCTTCCTCCATTCTTTGCCGGTGCAACCGTCATCAACACCATAAAAGCATCATTCGAGGGGTATTCACACACATTGAAAACCCTAAACTGCCAGATCCTCCATCAAGCCGTATTTCTTGGTAGTTCAATCCCTGATTTGCAGACACACACAGGTATCTCCATCAAAACATTCATCTTTGTATTGAATCAATTAGTTTCAGATACCAATTTTATTGTTCGATTTTGTTTCTAGCATTTTGGTGCAGCAGGGTGTTAAGCGAACGATGTCGAGCTTCCAACGTGAATGGTTTTTCCCAACTTGTGGTTACTCTCAAGTCAGTAACTCTGTCGGGGGATCTAGGGTTAAGAATTGAAGATGAAGGATCGAATAAGAAGTGTGTGCTTCAGAGATCGATTAGGTCTCTTTGCGGTATGAATCCCTAATCCCTCTGCCATCATAAGCAATCTCAAATTAATGCCTATTACGAATTCTGGTTTGAGGAATCATGTCTTCTATTCTCCGTCTTTTTATTAAACCAAGCTTTTGTACACGTATTTTAGCTTTTGATATATTTTTATTTTCATTGATTTATTTTTAAGTTTACTTTCGTAGGTGGCGGTGGTAATGGTGTCATTCTGCTTTCTCGACTCGGATGAGACGAACACCAAAGAGGCTGGCCTAAACAGCCTGTAACAATATTACTTTTACATGTTTTCCATTACATTACATACTTACATAACTGATCAACAATTTTTAGACTTTTTTTTCTTTCTATGAATCATTTGCATCCAACACGTGGTCTTTTATGTGTGTGGCGGTGGTTCGAAAGTCCGCAGACATTTGGTTCATTAGCAATGTTATCAGTATTTGTTTTGTAGCGACTACTAATAGATAAAATGCCATACGAGACTTTTTACAGAACTCTACATAAAAGTTTTTCATGTATGCTCATTTATGTGTCCTTCCATCTTCTCTTTAATATTCTTCCTTTTAAAGTTGTGGTAATTTGTGTTGTTGATCATAACTAATACTAATATGTGCGCATGTAACAGGCATTACAAGGCACCAGAGTATATATGTTATGCAAATGTGTTGTGTCAACCAAGGCAGATGTCTATAGTCATGGGTGTTGATATTGGAAACTATAACAAGGCATAGAATGCCCAAGGGTATGTGAAGAAACACGGAACTAATTTTAGAGTTAATTAGTTTGGTTTATGTTCCTTTCATAAGGGTTAATCTTCTTTAACTTTCCTGAGCTCCGATTCGATCTGATCTTCCTACAAAACAGAACACCGTTAGCTCGTTAAGAGGAGAATATGGGGGTTTCCCTCTTAACCAGACTCCGGCGTGAGAATAAGTATCTTCTTTGAGGAAATAAGTGTGACACCCCAGGAAAATCTGGAAAACAACGCAACTTAACTAGCTTCCTCAGTAACCACGCGCTAAATTTCGGGACGAAATTCTCTTAACAGGGGGAGAATGTGACAACCCTCAAAATTCCATGTATTCCGTACAATTTATTAATGACAATTAAAGTGCTTGACGACTGTGTGGAATCACTTAACTGCTTTCTGATATCTGTGTTATGCTTACACGTATTTGTTAATATACTAATAGTGTTCAGAAAGGTCACTAAATAGTCCGTTATATTTTCCTAAGTATTAGAAAGTAAAAACGTTGCAAAAATATATAAGTAGGACGCTATACGGATTAATTAAGCAGTTTAACGGAACAGTTTCGAACCGAACAACCGGACTTTAACCGGAACATAAAAATATTGACATTGACATTAATTTTCTTTTTCTGAGCTAGTTAGGGTCCCCGAATACCCTAACACCCGTTATATATTACAACCCACCTATTAACTAATTCTTTTTTTTTTCATAACTAAACTAACCTAAGCACTAACTATCAAATTCAAATTCAACCAAACCTCCCACCCCATTGTCCAATCGGTTTCATCATGGGTGACACAAATTGTCCTACTTTGTTTATTTTAATCTCATTGTTAAAAATCTAGGTGACATAAGAACCAATAGGTAATGGTGAATTCTAGATTATAAATTTACACCTTGGGTTACTAATCTCTCACATGAACACACTTAGCAAATTCCATATTTCCTTCCTTCTCTTGAACTCACGGCTGTAACCACACTCCCACATCCATCCATTTTTCAATTTCATTCAAGGCATTCTACTTGCATACAAGTGTGAAGGATCACGCACGAGGAAGCCCGGTGCTTGCGGATTGCCAAGGACCTCTCTACGGCGCTTTTAACCACCCGTTTTTCGTCTATTTTCTTCCCTAGCCTCGAGCTAGTAGTAAGTGACTCTAAACGCCTTCTTGATCTTGTCTAGAGTGGTTAATAAGAGATTTGTCGGTTAAAAATTATGAACATATAAGATCACCAACTAAAAGTCTACTAAAGTGATGAACAAGGTGGTTAATGGATGAATATGTGTGTAAATCATGTAGATCTTGTGTGGTTATGATGATTGGGTGATTATCTGATACTTTACTGAATGATATTAGTATATGATGTTGTTGTGGCCACTAAACTCGTTAACGGAATCGATCGAACATGATTTAGATGGTTAAACACTTGAAATCAGAATCTGTCTAACTTTTACAGCCCACTTCTGTTGGCTGTAAACAGGTCTTAACCTCAACGAAAAATCGATATTTTGAATCTAAAATATGTTATTATGAAATACGGTTCTAATGGCACCGGAATCGTAATTTTTGGACTCCGTTTACTATTTTTAAAGTGTTAATTTGTAACAGCTACTTAAGCTGAATTTTGACAGCAATAAATGGGTGTCGTACTTTCAGTCATAACCGGAGTTGTGTGATGAATCGGGCCATGAAAATTCTACTGTAGATGATAACTGAAGTATTTGTAATTACCCCACTGGAATTTCGCAAATCGGACTTACGACGAATTTTTAATAAATTGTTTCGTGGACTGTGGTCAGAAATACATAAATCTGAGTTCAGTCCCGAATATGAATTTTTATAAAATATTGGTGATGAACCGGACCCCGATATTTTTACACAATAAAATATGGAATGTTTGTGACATTCTATAAAAATTTGGGAATTTTTGGAATAATCTAACTATTTTATCTAAATGTCCGAAAACAGCCGGTTTTGAGTATTAATGCCGAATTGACATAAGTTGTGACTTGCGTGTCTAAATGTCGAGTATGCTATCTGTGAATGATTTAACATGTTATATATGTTATGTGCATTATCGTATGTTTGATTTTGAGTGGGGAATGGACGGGAAACTTAGATAGGCATAAACCGTTACAGTGATGCATGTTATGTGATAGATACGTGTAGGAACTTTGTGTTCTATTGGAAAGCCACTAAATGACTAACTGGTAAATCATACTAGGACGTGATTGACCGACCTTGACTGTTAGCTATATTGAGAATCTAACCGAGCAAACCGAGGTGAGTTCACACCCTTACTAAGGCATGGGATTCCCGGTGGTTGGGAATGGGATTGAATAACTACTCGTACTATCACTCTATTTATATTACCAACACTACTAGACTACCTACTACTGTCCTCGGATTGAGAAGGGCACGTACGTAAAACCTACGTACACTCACTACTGTCCTCAGATGAGAAGGGCACGTACGTAAAACCTACGTACACTCACACTCACTACTGTCCTCGGATGAGAAGGGCACGTACGTAAAACCTACGTACACTCATACTTAACACCGTCCTCGGATTGGGAAGGACACTTATGGATATGCCTAGTCTAGTAACATACATAATGGGAAGCCCCCACTAAATATCGTAAAAGTTTGGGAATCAAGAATAATGGGTAATACTTGGTTATGAAACGAACTTCCGATTCCTGACACGAACTCATTAACTAAACAACCAAACGTGAACTCACTCAACTTTGTTGTTGACTAGTTGTTACATGCCTTACAGGTCGCTAAATGCTTGGAGCTTGCACGGGGAATGAGTCGTTGTGGAACATGGGTTGTTATATCCCATACTTAATAATTGAACTTTATAAACCTATGGAACTTATGTTTGAGACTTTAAACTTATGAACTGTGAACTTATGTTTTGAACTCACGTTTATGCTTCCGCTGTTTAAACCAAACAAGGTTAACTAGCTTTGGTCACCAATCGTATTATGTTTGGTTTTATTTACTTAATTGAATTGTTCAATATGATTGGTGGCTCGATCCTGGTCATGTCACGCCTCCAAGCGGTGATACTCCGCATGGTGGATTTTGGGGGTGTGACAGATTGGTATCAGAGCCATTGGTTATAGAGAACTTGGTTTTAATAAGTGAAAAAGTTTTTGTTAAAACCAGACTATAACCTGTACAGCGCTCAACGATCCAAAACGACGCTTCGTTCCACGTGCAAGGCTCGACACCATAAGTGGTATGATTATGTTATATTGTCGGTTAGATAGTTCTCACCGTGCATTAGATAACGTGATAATTGCTATTTGAACCTTGTGTGCTTACTCTCTAATGTCGTCCCACACACTTACACACTTTCGCGACACTTTCCTCACTTACGTTGCTTCATTATGAAGATCATGAGCGGGCGCGAAGGACGTATCAACCTCACTCAAGCCCAGTTGACGGCTTTGATCAACGAACGAGTTGCGGAGGCACTTGCAGCTAACCCTGCAGGAGGTATAACCTGCCATACCAACTCACCTTAGGACATTTAGATCCTACCTTCGCAAACCAACCCTCGTGCTTACTCTTGTCTTTTATCCTCGCGCAACAGGTCAACATGCTCAACCTCCTGTGTGCACGTTCAAGACGTTCATGGACTGTCGACCTACCACTTTCAGTGGCACCGAAGGAGCAGTGGGCCTTCTTCACTAGTTTGAAAAGCTTGAGACAGTTTTCGAGATGTGCGAATGCCCCGAAGACCGTAGGGTGAAATATGCTACCGGAACACTTGAAGGAGCTGCGTTAACCTGGTGGAAGGCACAAGTTCAACTACTAGGACTGGCAGTTGCTAATGCCACATCCTGGAATGGTTTCAAAGAGCTGATCAAGGAGGAGTACTGTAGTCGGGATGACATCCACAAGCTAGAAGTGGAATTTTACAATCTGAAGATGACAGGATCTGAGATTGAGGCGTATACCAAGAGGTCGAATGAACTGGCCATCCTGTGCCCAACTATGGTGGACCCTCCCATCAAACGTATTGAGCTTTACCTCAAGGGCCTTGCACCAGCGATTCAAAGTCATGTGACTTCAGCCAACTTGGGTACCATCCAGCAAGTCGTCAAATTGGCTCATCGTCTCACCGACCAGGCAGTGGAACAAAACAGACTACCCAAGCGTATTGGTGCTGCTACTTCTGATGCACCTACCGACAACAAACGAAAATGGGATGGGAATTCCGGCAAAGGCTCTGCCTCTGTTCAGTCTCAGTCTCAGCAACGAAGGACTGAGGACCATAGGAGCCTTGGTCAGCACTTTTCTGGTAGTCAAGGGCAGGGTGGATATCGAGGAAACCACCCAAAGTGCAACAAATGCAACAGACACCACAGTGGTCAGTGCAACAAGGGACACTGTCAGAGGTGTCTCAAGATGGGTCATGAAGCCAAGGATTGCAGGAGCCCATGGCCTACGAATCAGAATCGTCAGCAGCAACAGCAAGCACCGCAGAATCAGCAACAGCAACAGGGCAACAAGGGATGCTTTCAGTGTGGTGCTGAAGGTCACTTCAAGAGACACTGCCCGCAGTTAAATCAGAATCAGAATCACAACCAAGGAAACGGGAACAATAATGGGGGCAACAATGGAGGAAACAATGATGGCAACGGTGCCAGGGGTCGTGTGTTCGTGATTGGTCAGGGAGAAGCAAGGAACGATCCCAACGTTGTGATGGGTAAGTTTCTTCTTGACGACTTCTTCATTACTGTTTTATTCGATTCGGGTGCCGATACTAGTTATGTGTCCGTGAAAGTTAGCCAAATTCTTAAGCGCACCCCAACACTCCTGAACACCAAACACACGGTAGAACTAGCTAACGGTAAAAGTCTTGAAGCCACACACGTAGTTAAAGGTTGTAACCTCGTCTTAGCTGGTTAGACTTTCCCTATCGATCTTGTTCCTATCACACTTGGTAGTTTCGACGTCGTTATTGGGATGGATTGGTTATCTCATCATCAAGCGGAGATTGTTTGCAAGGAGAAAATCATCCGCATTCCTCGTTCTGATAAAGAACCCCTCGTGATTCATGGCGACAAGAATGGTGCTGTCGAAGGCATCATCTCTTTCCTTAAGGCCCAGAAGTGTTTGCGAAAGGGCCACACTGCCATTTTAGCACTCGTTACTGACACATCCACGGAAGAGAAGAGAATTGAAGACATTCCTATTGTGCGCGAATTTCCCGAGGTATTTCCTGAGGAATTACCTGGTCTTCCTCCTCATCGCCAAGTTGAGTTTCAAATCGAGCTAGCTCCTGGAGCAGCGCCAGTAGCTCGAGCACCATATCGTCTAGCCCCATCAGAACTCGAAGAACTGTCCACACAGCTACAAGAACTCTTGGAAAAGGGTTTTATACGTCCTAGCTCTTCACCCTGGGGAGCTCCAGTCTTGTTCGTGAAGAAGAAAGACGGTACCTTCAGGATGTGTATTGACTATCGCGAGCTCAACAAGGTGACTGTGAAGAATCGTTATCCTCTTCCATGTATTGACGATTTATTCGACCAGTTGCAAGGGTCGAGCTATTACTCCAAGATTGATTTGAGATCGGGATACCATCAGCTGAGAGTCCGAGATGAGGACGTCTCCAAAACAGCATTCAGAACTCGTTACGGCCATTACGAGTTTCTGGTTATGCCGTTCGGGCTGACGAATGCACCGGCAGTCTTCATGGATCTCATGAACCGAGTGTGCAAGCCTTACCTGGATAAGTTCGTTATTGTGTTCATCGATGATATCCTGATCTATTCTAAGAGTCAGGAGGAACACGAGCAGCATCTACGACTTATGCTGGAACTTCTTCGAAAGGAACGGTTGTATGCCAAGTTTTCGAAATGTGATTTCTGGCTTCGCGAAGTCCACTTTCTAGGCCACGTGGTAAACAAGGATGGAATTCATGTGGATCCATCTAAGGTTGAATCAATCAAGAACTGGCCCGCACCCCGCACACCAACAGAAATCCGCCAATTCTTGGGTTTGGCCGGATATTACAGAAGGTTTATAAAAGATTTCTCCAAGATTGCGCAACCTCTCACTTCACTGACTCAGAAGGGTGTCATCTATCGTTGGGGTGATGCACAGGAGTCCGCATTTCAACATCTAAAGGATAGACTTTGTAGCGCGCCTATCCTCTCATTGCCAGAGGGCACCGATGATTTCGTGGTTTATTGCGACGCTTCCATCCAAGGACTTGGTTGCGTATTGATGCAACGTGACAAGGTCATTGCCTACGCATCGCGCCAACTTAAAGTTCACGAAAGAAACTACACTACTCACGATCTGGAACTGGGAGCAGTTGTATTCGCACTTAAGATATGGAGACATTACCTGTACGGTACCAAGTGCACCATTTACACCGACCACAGGAGTCTCGAGCATATCTTCAAGCAAAAAGAGTTAAACATGCGACAACGCCAATGGGTCGAACTCTTAAATGATTACGAATGCGCTATCAAGTATCATCCGGGCAAAGCCAATGTTGTGGCTGACGCCCTCAGTCGAAAGGATACTTTACCTAAGCGTGTACGAGCATTACAGCTTACCATCCAGTCTAACCTTCCTGCCCAAATTCGAGATGCCCAGGTCGAAGCATTGAAAGCAGAGAACATCAGGGCTGAATCCTTACGAGGATCAAGGCAGCGGCTGGAACTAAAGGAAAACGGTGCCTACTATGTTAACGGGCGCATCTGGGTTCCATTTTATGGCAACTTACGCGAGCTTGTGATGGACGAAGCGCACAAGTCTCGTTATTCGGTACATCCTGGTTCGGATAAAATGTACCACGACCTCAAGACTACGTACTGGTGGCCTGGCATGAAAGCCCACATAGCAACCTACGTCAGTAAGTGCTTGACTTGTGCGAGAGTCAAGTCTGAATATCAGAAACCATCAGGCCTACTTCAACAACCGGAGATCCCGAAATGGAAATGGGAGCAAATTTCCATGGATTTCGTTACTGGCCTGCCCAGATCTCAACGCGGAAACGATACCATTTGGGTGATCGTAGATCGACTAACCAAGTCTGCACATTTTCTGGCTATCAAAGAAACGGACAAGTTCTCTACTCTTGCAGACATTTACCTAAAGGAAGTGGTATCAAGGCACGGAGTGCCAATCTCTATTATATCTGATCGTGACGCACGTTTTACTTCTGAACTGTGGCAAGCAATGCACAAGTCCTTTGGCTCACGTTTAGATATGAGCACCGCTTATCACCCGCAGACGGATGGGCAATCTGAACGCACCATCCAAACCCTTGAAGACATGCTTAGGGCATGTGTAATCGATTTTGGTAACGGCTGGGAAAAGCACCTCCCGCTAGTGGAGTTCTCATATAACAACAGCTACCACACCAGCATCCAAGCCGCTCCGTTTGAGGCATTGTACGGACGCAAATGCCGATCGCCTCTCTGTTGGGCAGAAGTTGGTGACAGCCAAATCACTGGCCCAGAACATGTGGTAGATACCACCGAGAAAATTGCTCAGATACGACAGCGAATGGCGGCAGCTCGTGACCGTCAGAAACGCTATGCTGATGAGGGAAGAAAACCACTCGAGCTCCAGGTTGGGGATCGAGTGCTACTCAAAGTCTCACCTTGGAAAGGTGTAGTCCGCTTTGGCAAACGAGGCAAACTCAATCCGCGTTATGTCGGACCGTTCAAAGTCATTGAGAAAATTGGCCAAGTCGCCTACAGGTTGGATCTACCTGAAGAACTCAGCGGAGTTCACAACGTATTCCACGTATCAAATCTGAAGAAGTGTCTGTCAGATGAGCCCTTCATAGTTCCTCTCAAGGAACTCACAATCGACGACCAGCTGCGATTCGTCGAGGAACCAGTAGAGATTACTGATCGAGATGTTAAGATTCTCAAGCACACAAGAATACCTCTCGTTCGAGTTCGTTGGAATGCTCGTCGTGGCCCAGAGTATACCTGGGAACGAGAAGACCAAATGAAACTCAAGTATCCCCAACTGTTTAAGAAAAACGCAACCACTACTGAGGCTGAAGCTACCGCAGAATTTCGGGACGAAATTCCAAATCAACGGGGGGATGATGTGACACCCCAGGAAAATCTGGAAAACAACGCAACTTAACTAGCTTCCTCAGTAACCACGCGCTAAATTTCGGGACGAAATTCTCTTAACAAGGGGAGAATGTGACAACCCTCAAAATTCCATGTATTCCGTACAATTTATTAATGACAATTAAAGTGCTTGACAACTGTGTGGAATCACTTAACTGCTTTCTGATATCTGTGTTATGCTTACACGTATTTGTTAATATACTAATAGTGTACAGAAAGGTCACTAAATAGTCCGTTATATTTTCCTAAGTATTAGAAAGTAAAAACGTTGCAAAAATATATAAGTAGGACGCTATACGGATTAATTAAGCAGTTTAACGGAACAGTTTTGAACCGAACAACCGGACTTTAACCGGAACATAAAAATATTGACATTGACATTAATTTTCTTTTTCTGAGCTAGTTAGGGTCCCCGAATACCCTAACACCCGTTATATATTACAACCCACCTATTAACTAATTCTTTTTTTTTTTTTCATAACTAAACTAACCTAAGCACTAACTATCAAATTCAAATTCAACCAAACCTCCCACCCCATTGTCCAATCGGTTTCATCATGGGTGACACAAATTGTCCTACTTTGTTTATTTTAATCTCATTGTTAAAAATCTAGGTGACATAAGAACCAATAGGTAATGGTGAATTCTAGATTATAAATTTACACCTTGGGTTACTAATCTCTCACATGAACACACTTAGCAAATTCCATATTTCCTTCCTTCTCTTGAACTCACGGCTGTAACCACACTCCCACATCCATCCATTTTTCAATTTCATTCAAGGCATTCTACTTGCATACAAGTGTGAAGGATCACGCACGAGGAAGCCCGGTGCTTGCGGATTGCCAAGGACCTCTCTACGGCGCTTTTAACCACCCGTTTTTCGTCTATTTTCTTCCCTAGCCTCGAGCTAGTAGTAAGTGACTCTAAACGCCTTCTTGATCTTGTCTAGAGTGGTTAATAAGAGATTTGTCGGTTAAAAATTATGAACATATAAGATCACCAACTAAAAGTCTACTAAAGTGATGAACAAGGTGGTTAATGGATGAATATGTGTGTAAATCATGTAGATCTTGTGTGGTTATGATGATTGGGTGATTATCTGATACTTTACTGAATGATATTAGCATATGATGTTGTTGTGGCCACTAAACTCGTTAACGGAATCGATCGAACATGATTTAGATGGTTAAACACTTGAAATCAGAATCTGTCTAACTTTTACAGCCCACTTATGTTGGCTGTAAACAGGTCTTAACCTCAACGAAAAATCGATATTTTGAATCTAAAATATGTTATTATGAAATACGGTTCTAATGGCACCGGAATCGTAATTTTTGGACTCCGTTTACTATTTTTAAAGTGTTAATTTGTAACAGCTACTTAAGCT
Source organism: Helianthus tuberosus (assembly GCA_030545235.1). Taxonomy (NCBI): domain Eukaryota; kingdom Viridiplantae; phylum Streptophyta; class Magnoliopsida; order Asterales; family Asteraceae; genus Helianthus; species Helianthus tuberosus. The sequence continues at coordinate 10,396,314 of CM060431.1, read as the reverse complement.
GAATTTTGACAGCAATAAATGGGTGTCGTACTTTCAGTCATAACCGGAGTTGTGTGATGAATCGGGCCATGAAAATTATACTGTAGATGATAACTGAAGTATTTGTAATTACCCCACTGGAATTTCGCAAATCGGACTTACGACGAATTTTTAATAAATTGTTTCGTGGACTGTGGTCAGAAATACATAAATCTGAGTTCAGTCCCGAATATGAATTTTTATAAAATATTGGTGATGAACCGGACCCCGATATTTTTACAGAATAAAATATGGAATGTTTGTGACATTCTATAAAAATTTGGGAATTTTTGGAATAATCTAACTATTTTATTTAAATGTCCGAAAACAGCCGGTTTTGAGTATTAATGCCGAATTGACATAAGTTGTGACTTGCGTGTCTAAATGTCGAGTATGCTATCTGTGAATGATTTAACATGTTATATATGTTATGTGCATTATCGTATGTTTGATTTTGAGTGGGGAATGGACGGGAAACTTAGATAGGCATAAACCGTTACAGTGATGCATGTTATGTGATAGATACGTGTAGGAACTTTGTGTTCTATTGGAAAGCCACTAAATGACTAACTGGTAAATCATACTAGGACGTGATTGACCGACCTTGACTGTTAGCTATATTGAGAATCTAACCGAGCAAACCGAGGTGAGTTCACACCCTTACTAAGGCATGGGATTCCCGGTGGTTGGGAATGGGATTGAATAACTACTCGTACTATCACTCTATTTATATTACCAACACTACTAGACTACCTACTACTGTCCTCGGATTGAGAAGGGCACGTACGTAAAACCTACGTACACTCACTACTGTCCTCAGATGAGAAGGGCACGTACGTAAAACCTACGTACACTCACACTCACTACTGTCCTCGGATGAGAAGGGCACGTACGTAAAACCTACGTACACTCATACTTAACACCGTCCTCGGATTGGGAAGGACACTTATGGATATGCCTAGTCTAGTAACATACATAATGGGAAGCCCCCACTAAATATCGTAAAAGTTTGGGAATCAAGAATAATGGGTAATACTTGGTTATGAAACGAACTTCCGATTCCTGACACGAACTCATTAACTAAACAACCAAACGTGAACTCACTCAACTTTGTTGTTGACTAGTTGTTACATGCCTTACAGGTCGCTAAATGCTTGGAGCTTGCACGGGGAAGGAGTCGTTGTGGAACATGGGTTGTTATATCCCATACTTAATAATTGAACTTTATAAACCTATGGAACTTATGTTTGAGACTTTAAACTTATGAACTGTGAACTTATGTTTTGAACTCACGTTTATGCTTCCGCTGTTTAAACCAAACAAGGTTAACTAGCTTTGGTCACCAATCGTATTATGTTTGGTTTTATTTACTTAATTGAATTGTTCAATATGATTGGTGGCTCGATCCTGGTCATGTCACGCCTCCAAGCGGTGATACTCCGCATGGTGGATTTTGGGGGTGTGACAATAAGTGTGTGTTAAGAGTGAGAGTGGAGAGAATGGAATGTTTAACCTGTGTATGGAGGTCTCTATTTATAGTCGGAGAGGTATAAGAGGAGATGGGCTGATGGGCCTTGGGCCAGAAGGCGCCAACCAGAGGATATGCTCTTTGTATCACTGGTATCGACCGTTAGTGTCTTCTAGAAGATCTCCGGTGCTGGCGCGCCGTGATTGGAGCCAAGTGTCTCAGTTGTCGGCCTTGTTGTCCCTCTGCCATCAGCAGGTAAGTGGAGATCATGGGGCAGGTGTCGCCGCCCCCTGATTGGTGCCACATAGGCGTCCTTGTGTACTTTCTGTCTCCTGCACGTCAGACGATCGTGGAGCACGATAGAACACAGCCTGGAGGATGCTGATTGGCTTATTCTTCTGCCACCTGTACCTTTGGTACTTTCTAAAGTGGCCTTGCGCTTTAACTCCTGCGCGACCCTTGATGAGTACGTAAGTAACCCACGCAGGTTTGCAGGGGCTGAAGACTCTTATTCAGAAAGCTAAGTATAAAAATTGATGTTATCTCTTGTTTGGACCTCGCGCGAGGTCCGGCTCTACTTGAGCGTCCCGCGCGGGTCTAAAGATTGATCACCAAACTAATTAAGTAGTATGGTCCAACGCGCGATCTGAATGGTCTGCGTAGCTTTTTGGGACCATACCCCCTTCAAGTCCCCCCAGTCCAGTGCTGCACCATGCGCGAAGTAAGTGGTTGGAACTTTGGACTTAGAAAAAAGGAAGTGCTAGGTTAGAAAAATGCCTGCTAGACCTTGGTAAGCCGCGCGCGTGTAACTGTTTGTCAGTTACTACGGCGCGACTACCAAATTTTTATGTTGATATTCCTCTGCTTTCGAGTGTGAGCGCGCAGGTTCATTGGAGAATCGTGAATGCTTCGCGTCCTGGGTAACTTCTGCATGAAGTTTGTAGTAAATTTGGGCGGGAAAAACCTCGAAATTTGAATTCTGACAGGTTGGTGCAAAATGTCGTTGATGGCGACGTTTGAGTTGATTGCTGACATGGCCGTCATCATGTTGTTGCTGACGGTTCACCTTTTGTCAGGCGATTGAGGACCACGCGCGCGTGATAACCGTCACCCCGAGAAACCCGCCCTACGTGGCAGCTTCTGGTTGGTTACGCGCGCGGTGAATTCGGCACGTTTACCCATCGCATTAAATGCGATGGGTATATATAGTCGACGAGAGGAGAGAGGAGAGCACAAAACTTTCTTCTGTTTCTCTTTCCTCTCTATTCTTCTTTGAATCTTCAAATCTTCAAAGGCTGCACTAGCAGATCTTCAAGTTTTTTCTAGAAGTTTGAAGATATTCAAGTTGTTCTTATTTACTTTATATTCATGGCTGAAGAAGGGTCTCAACTTGAAGAAGGTCCCCTCCCCGTCCTCAAGTGGGATCAGGGGTTATTTGAGCAAATCACTAGGGGTTTTCGGTTTCCACCGGAATGGGATGCTCAATATCCCGGTCAGAACCAGACAGCCGCCGACGCACCGCCGGGGTATATTACCCTCTTTGAGGATTTCTTTTTGCAAGGCAACTTCCGGATGCCGGCGACGGAGTTCATGGCCCATATTCTTCACTACTATGGGTTTCATATATCACAGATGAGTCCACCCGGTATGGTGAGGGTGCGACATTTCGAGTTCTTGTGTCGATCACATGAGATAGAGCCTACTGTGGAGAAGTTTAGGGCATTTTATCAGCTGATTAGGAACATGGGGTTCTATTCTTTTGGCAACCGAGGGTCTGCCAAGAAGATTCTTCTTAACCCTCCAAAGAGTTTCCATGACTGGAAACAGAAGTTTTTCTTCATTCGAGAGGAGGTTATTCCGATCGCCATGATCTTCCGGGCGCCGGACACAATCGAGAAGGAGGAATTACCTATTCCGAAGGGAGCTGATTGGTACTTAAAGCTGACTGCGACGCCAAATCGGATCTTTGGTGAGAACGTTTTAGTTGCGGCGCAGATGAGTGACCAGTGGCCGGAGGATAGCAATAAGGTGCCTGTGTTGAAGTTTCAAGATAGAGGTTAGTTACTTCTTTGATTACTCCCTTTTTTTGTAATTCAGTTGCACCTAATTGTTGATTTTGAATGCAGAGGCGCACCTTTATCAAGCTGCTTTCCCCACCTTTGGTGGATCCATGGACGTGCGCCCACTGGAATAAGGGGAGCAATACTGGTATGAACGGATCAAAGGTCATTTTCTGTATCCTCCTGCTGGAGCTTTTGCCAATCCTCCCACTGCAACCGAAGGTGCGCATCTACCCAACCCCAGGCCCTTGCGAGCTGTGACTTCCGCTGGGAAATAGATTCTTTATCTTTCCAGCGAGGAGTCTGTAGGGTCTTCGAATAGGGAGCTAAGTTCCTGGTCTAACATCTTTGCAGGTGTGTTACGCGACCTTGGGATTGATCCAGAGGAGAAGAAGAAGAAGCCAAACAAGAAGAAGAAGCAGGTGATTACCATCGATGCTGAACCATCCAGTAAGAAGGGCGGGAGTAGCTGCGCAACTGGTGGTGTCTCTGATAAAGGTACTCACCGATTCCGGCAGAGTAACCTAGACGATTACATTGTTGCAAGTGACTCACTTGAGGGTTTGTCCCGTATAGGTGAGAAGAAGACTAGCGCTGCTGGTTCAAAGAGTTCGGGGAGCGCGGGTTCAAGGAACCCAGATGCTGGCGCTACTCCTTCGTCCATCGCGTTGGATGAAGAAGAAGAGGAACCAGCTATCAAGTTGATAAGCCGAAAGAGAAGCAGTGAGGAGGCTGTTGTGGGCGTGCAGGTGGCGCAGAAGACTGGGGGAGCCCCAGTGATAGGCAAAAAGAGCAGTCTGCGCTCTCTCTACAAATTCTCTCCGGGTTAGTTTTATGACTTCCTTCATGCTTTTCTTTAATGCAATTTCTTTTTAACACTTGGCTTCTGCAGATGCCAAGAAGAAGACCCCTAAAAAGAAGGGTATTGAGTTTAAGGATCCAAAGGAGCCGGCGCAGAAGAAAACCAAGTTTATGATCAAGCCTCTTAAGTTTGCTGACTTGGAGGCTGAGAAGGAGAGAGAGAAAGAAAAGGAGAAAGAAAAAGAGAAGGAAAAAGAGAAGAAGAAGAAGAAGACGATTGAGAAGCCTGTGATTGATAAGTCGAAGGATACCGAGACCGCTGCCACTACCGCCCAGGAGAAAAGGCAGGGTCCGGAGGTCGTTCACATTACGGGGCTTGACCAACCCCTTCATGAAAAAGAGAAAGAAGCTACCCTGGGAAAAGGACCCTAGGTTGTTAAGCCAAACGAGCCCGTGCCGATTGATGCCCCCACCCAAACTATTCAAGTAACTTCTGCTGCTGCTCCGCATAAAGAGACTACCACTACTGCAGGCAGTGCAGGTGCAGCTCGTGGTGCTGGAGGGTCCATGCCACAGACTACTATCGGTCCTAAGGAAACCTTAGGCGATATTTATTACAAAACCTACACCGAGGAGGCTCGCGGTGATGCTCCACACCGAGCTCCATGGGGCTTAAAGCAAAAGGACACATTGTTGGAGTTTGGGTCGTGTCGCGATTGGTTTTTGAATTCATTCCCTCCCGGTGAGGTTAACTGGCAAAGGGCGCGAACTCACGATGGGTTATACCATGCCTACGTTATTGGAGAAGCCAATACCCGCGCCGCTAACCACCAAATCGTGTGCGAGTGGCATACGATGGTTAAAGAGCGAGGTGATTGGGAAAAATACCGTGAGCGTGTGCTAAGACAGGTCAAGGACTTTGAGAAGATGAAGGCTACATTTGCTGAAGAGTAGGCCGCGATGGCCTAATGAGCAAGCTACGTGCTGCTGAAGAGCTCTTGTCAAAAGAGCATGCTGATTGGAAAGAAATATGCAAAAAAGATAATCAGCGCATGTTTGCTGCTCGCACTAAGATTACCGACCTTGAGGCTCAAATTGCTACATTAACAAAGAAGGTTGAGGATGTTGAACCAGACAAAGAGCGCGTTGAGGTTCAACTTTAAACCTTAGCCTTTTCTTCATGTTTTGTACTTGTTAAAATATTACTAGAGAAAAGTGCCCGAATAGTCCCTGTGGTTTGCCCATTTTTCATCTTTAGTCGCTAACTTTCTAAAATTACAGCTATAGTCCCCAACTTTTGCAATTTCGTTCCCGGATAGTCCCTGGCACGGATGAGAGTTAGTTTTCTCAGTTAAGTTGGTGTAAAATGACTATAATGCCCTTAGTATTAAAAAATTAACTAATAAAACATTAAAAGATTAAAAAATATATGTGGGCCCCACCATCCACCCCACCCAATTCAACTTGCCCACTCTTCACCACAAATGCTCCTGCTCAGATTCCAAACCAGTTGCGGCAGCAGAGGCAACTGCGTCCAGTGGCGGTGATCGGAAACATAAGCCAAGTATCTTTTCTTGCATCAGCTTCCCTGCAGAAGAAGCGGCAGCGGCCGCCGCTGCGGCAGCTTCTAAGAAACGCAAACTCACATCAATTTCGTCGGAAGCAGTGTCTGTTGGTGGATCTGCGGCGGTGTCTAGGAAAAGCAACACCAACACTGCGGCTGCTGCCGCCAGCGTAGATTACGAATATAGTGATGATGAAATGGCCATAAGAGGGTTTGAGCTTTTGGAAAAGCCTCTGATGATGGTGTTCCAGGTGAAAATGTTGGGGTTTTGTGTATGATTGAATATCGTTAGAGCGTAATTGATATCGGCTGCAGGGGAAGTGGCTGCGAATGCTAACAGGCGAGAGGCTGCAATGGTGTCTTTGATTAAACCGGTCTTGATGATTTGAGCGTGTATGATTTGAAGGTTTTTGATAGTGGAGCATTTGGTTTCTAGAAGGGAGAGGTATGGTTGTTCTAAAATGAATTTGGATATGGAGGTTGAAGATGGGAGTGGAGTTAGTGAGAAGATGCAAGGCACCATTTTCGAGTTTTATGTTAGGATTAAAGTACGGTGTTATCATTTAAAAAAAATAAATACTGAAGACGGTGGAGATGATGTGAAGCAGTGGAGAAAGGTGGATGGTGGTGGTGGTGGTGGTGGAGATGGTGGTGGTGATGGTGGTGGTGAGGAGTGGGGAAGATGAAGTGGGTGGGGTGGGTCCCACATAAATTCTAAAATATTAATTATATTTTTTTACTTTTAGTTATTAATTTGACACTAAGGGCAATCTCGTTATTTCACACCCACTTAACACAAAAAACTAACTCTCATCCGTGTCAGGGACTATCCGGGAACGAAATTGCAAAAGTTGAGGACTATAGCAGTAATTTTCGAAAGTTAGGGACTAAAGGTGAAAAATGGACAAACCACCGGGACTATCCGAGCATTTTACTCATATTACTAAGTCATTATTTCACCCCTCGCAGGCTGAGTTAAAGGCGCAGGTGGCCAACAAGGACAAGGACTTGCATGACAAGGATGTGGAGATTGCTGAGTTACAGCGTAGATTGTGTGAGCAAACTCACAAGAATGAATCCTTGGAGATTGATTTGGAGGCTGAAAGGGTGAAGGTTGCTACCGCCGAGGAGGCCAAACAGAAAGCCGACGAGGCGCGGGATATTAGCACTTCTGCCCTTAATGTAGCCCAAAACAATTATGCCGAAGCTCAGTCAATTGTAGATACGCTAGTCTCCGAATCTGAATGGATGCGTAATAGAGGGGTAGTTCTGGTACGGTTCCCCTCTCTTAACTTAGGCTTTATTTTTTGTTATCTTGATTCTTATCTGTTGCCTTTCTTGCAGATGGCAAACTCCATTCTAAATGCTTCTGAGCTGGATGCGGCTGTTGCCGCTCTCATATATGCCTCGCGCGGTTGGGCGTCGTGGTGGTTATCTAGAGTGTGCACAACATGTTGAAGAGGCATTTGGACAGGAGTTTGATGTGCACAACAGGTTATCTAGAGTGTGCACAACATTGTTAATAGTCAAGGTATTCACGTCGATCCCGCGAAGATTTAAGCTGTTAAGAGTTGGATTACACCTAAGAACCCTTCTGAAGTCTGATCTTTTCTCGGACTAGCGGGCTATTATCGACGATTTATCGAAGGATTCTCAAAGATCGTTGTGCTGCTTACCGCTCTCAACATAAAGACAAGCCTTTTGTTTGGGGAACTGAACAAGAGTCTGCCTTTAAAACCCTCAAGCAGATGCTTTGCAATGCTCCTGTTCTCACATTGCCCGACGGAAACGACGATTTCATTGTCTATTGTGATGCTTCCAACCTTGGTCTTGGTTGTGTTCTTATGCAGCGGGACAAGGTTATAGCTTACGCATCTCGTCATCTCAAAATCCACGAGAAGAACTATACAACCCACGACCTCGAGCTAGGCGCAGTTGTTTTTGCGTTAAAGATTTGGCGACACTACCTGTATGGTACCAAGTGTATGATCTTCACCGATCATAGGAGCCTACAACATATCTTTGATCAGAAGGAACTTAATATGCGTCAACGCCGATGGGTAGAACTTCTCAACGATTACAACTGTGAGATTCGTTATCACCCAGGCAAAGAAAATGTTGTTGCCGACGCTCTCAGCAGACGGAGTTATTTTCTCAGCATTGGTAATACTCAAGCCCAATACGACCTCGAAACTCTCATCCGCGAAGCCCATCATGCATGTTTTAATGAACGCACTCTGAAGAAGGAAAGAGTCTACCACGATGGAGCCCAGCTTGTGAATAAGTCGAATGGGATATTCCACTTTTTGGACCAAATTTGGATCCCTAAACGGACCGAATTGCGACAAATTTTGATGGACGAAGCCCACAAATCCCGGTATTCTATTCATCCCGGTGCCGACAAAATGTACCAGGATCTTCGCTACAAGTACTGGTGGCCTGGCATGAAAAGGGATATTGCTCTCTACGTTGGAAAGTGCCTGACTTGTGCAAGAGTCAAGGCTGAACACCAAAGACCCACTGGCTTACTCGAACAACCGCCTATCCCTATGTAGAAGTGGGAGAGTATAGCTATGGATTTCATAACAAAGCTTTCGCACACGTCATCAGGTAAAGACAACATCTGGGTTGTCGTTGACCGTTTGACCAAATCAGCTCACTTTTTGCCAATACGGGAAGACTACAAGGTAGAACGATTAGCCCGAATCTACACCAACGAGATCATTTGTAATAATGGGACGCCTCGCGACATCATCTCTGACTGTGATGCTCGGTTTACCTCGCGACTGTGGGAAACGTTTCAAGCGGCTCTCGGTACTACGCTTAACTTAAGTACTGCATTCCACCCTCAAACCGACGGTCAGACGGAAAGAACGATCCGTACTCTTGAAGACATGCTCCGTTCGTGTGTCATAGATTTCGGTGGTAATTGGGATGCCTACCTCCCATTAGTCGAATTCTCGTACAACAACAGTTATCATTCCAGCATTCAAATGGCACCATTCGAGGCTTTATACGGAAGAAAATGTCGATCGCCTATTGTGTGGCACGAGATTGGTCACTCGCAATTAACCGGTCCTGAGCTATTGCAAGAAACGACTTACAAAGTCCTCCAAATTCGAGACAACTTGTTGAAAGCTCGAAGTCGACAGAAAAGTTACGCCGATAGATGACGCAAGCCCCTTGAATTTGACGTTGGCGACTACGTACTCCTAAAGGTATCACCTTGGAAGGGTGTGGTCTGATTCGGCAAGAAAGGGAAACTAGCGCCACGATATGTTGGACCTTTTAAGATTCTGGAAAGGATCGGAAAAGTTGCCTACAGACTCGAACTACCGGAGGAACTTAATAACGTCCACCCGACTTTCCATGTGTCAAACCTCCTAAAGTGCCTGGCTGAGCATGATTTAATTCTACCTCTCGATGACCTACAAGTAAACAAAACACTACACTTCGTGGAGAAGCCTGTCGAAATCATGGACCGCCAAACCAAGCAGCTCAGACGCTCGCGTATTCCTATTGTGAAAGTCCGATGGGAAGGCAAACGAGGCGCATAGTTCACTTGGGAACTCGAAAGCGACATGAAGGCAAAGTACCTGCAGTTGTTTGTTACGGCTTCGGACTAATTTCGGGACGAAATTCCCTCAACTAGGGGAGGTTGTAACACCCCGTGTTTCTGAAGTCAAAATCAAAGTAAAGATTGAAGTCAAAGGAAGACAAGATTGCTAATTGCGATCTGTCTCTCCTTGCTCAATTCCTGTTTTGACTTCTTTGACTTGTGATTAGTTTATTTTATTTTCGCTTTAGTTGTATTATGTGGAGTATCTATTAATAATCGCATGTTTAATCGCTTTATCGCTATCGCAATCGCACTCGCAACTCGAAATACGCATTTTGGTTATTGTATACGTGTGTGTGGGCCTTATGTGTTACTTGTGCATGTTTAAATTATGTTATGTGTGGTAATCAATCGAATCGCAATCGAAACTCGAACGCAATCGAACTCAATCGCAATCGAAACAGTATGATAATTGGTAGAGAAGAGATAGTGCGAGATATGAGTAGTTGGGATCAAAAGTAATTTGACTAGGAAACTCTATTGCATCGCAACACTCGCAATCGAAATCGAAACGGCAAAACTCGTCGCGCTGAGCACTCGAACCAGGTGCCAGCCGGCCGGATTACCATCCGACCGGGCTGCCACCCGAGCGAGGTGCCATCCGACCGAGGAGCCACTCGGCTGGGCTGCCATCCGGGCGAGATGCCATCCGACCGACCAGCCCCTTTCCACTTTGGGCATCCTATAAATACCCCTGGTCACTTTCAAACTTTCTACTTTTGGCAAGTGACGTCCGACCAGCTCGTTTTCCTCACTTTTCCTCAGATTTCTCACGATTCCGGTAAGATCTCGTCCTAAATCTTGTACTTCCTTAATCTACACGCACTCCTACACCTTTCTATCTTTTAAATCTTAACTTTTAACCGTGAAATCATCGAGATTTAAGGTGTTCTAGGATGACGTCATCATGTGTTCTTGAAGAACTTCATGTTTTGGCCTCAATCCACCAAGAAAAACTTAGATCTAATCGATTTCCACATAAACTAACGAAGATCTTTCATAAATTTAAACATATTCACGGTGAAAAGGATTGAGAGAAGGCCTTCCAACTTTCTTTCAACTCTTTTACACTCAATGCATTCAAAACCGGTAGAATCAGAGCTTGTGCCAACTCACTACTCAATCTTGTGGTTGTGTTGGTTCAAGATCCGTATCCTATCGACGAGATTATCGATTCCGGGTTAACCAAGAACCATCGTCCTGAACCGGAGGACTGACCGAATTTGGGTGGTTCCTATTCAGTCGGGTCTCTAGAGCTTAGGGTGGGACTCTGTTGGTTAGCACGATGTCAACACATCTCGATAACACGACAAACAATCAAAACGGCCAAGTGTAAGATGAACGGAACGACCAGGACGGAGTGCCGTCCGGTCGGACAACTGTTCGAACGGACAGCCATCCGAGTGACCGGTTGTCCGAACGACTTGCACCTTGGGTCCCATACCTAACCAATTTTGCCAAGGATCTGAAGCCTGAGTGTTGAACGAATTGCTGTCCGATCGGACTACCATCCGGCCGAACTGCCATTCGAATCATGAGACATTTGGACTTTAATACTTAAACAATTTTCAACATGTTCAGTATCAGGGTTGCCACCCGGTCGGATGGACATCCGACCGCGTAACCGCCCTGCTGTGGATTTGTTCTCACTGAGGAACCTCGCAACTCGGGTCGCCATCCGATCTGACGACCGTCCGATCGACCGACCTGAAAGGTAGAGATACCTCAATGTTTTCAAAATGCTACAACGAAAACTTCAAAAGTCAAGCCATCATACACAAACACATCCTTCTCAAAGGAAGAAACAATCCACTCGAATAGCCATCCGACCGGACTACTGTCCGAACGGATTACCACTCGCACGACCGGCCGTCCGATCGGATTGCCATCCGATCAAACTGCTGTCTGACTCACTTGTACTCGGCATTGTTTTACGCATCACTTATCGTTATGCTATCGTTCTGATCAGGCTAACCCTACTCCCTAGCGCTCCCTTCAATCCATCAATCGCTGTGAGTAGACTAGATCCCGTTTTGCTTTACGCAATTTTGGGTGTTACATACGTTACTTATACAAAAATCACAATCGAACACACTACGCAATACTTTAAACGCTAACCGTTACCGCATGTTATACGTGACTTAATGAATGCTTGTTTGTTATGTTTACACATGGAATGCTGTCTACCTGCCTTAGCAACGGTAGTACTATTAGTTTGGACTCAGCACCCGTTCACTCAGGGCTTGTTAAGGACAATTACCTACATGGCTCACAGTGGTGAGAGTGTATCGTGAATTGCCTTGGGCAGTCAACCCGCAGTCATTGGTATCGATAGGTTCATGTCGATAACTAACATGCCTCATTTCACTCTGTGTACGTGCTGGTTATGCGTAAAATATTTCGAACTCTATATGCTATTATCAAACTTGTATGCTCACCTTTACACTATGTGTATTGACTTTTACTTTAATGTATGTGACAGGTGCTTAGGATGCTTAATTGCTTTTCTTTGCGGTGATGAAATTGAGGCTAGGGATGGAGTCCTAGAAACCAATAAATAAACAATTGTCTATGTATAAATCTGAGTTGTCGGAACAGAACTACTTGACTAGATTTGTCTGTAATAATTTGTTTGCCTTTTAAGACATGGTATGGGACATGTTACTTTAAATTAATTGGTAATGATAATTGTTATGGAAACTTTTAGACAATCTGTTTCGCTCAGTGCCATGCCCCGATGTTTCCACCATCGGTTGGGGTGTGACAGATTGGTATCAGAGCCATAACTATAGGGAATTAGGCAAGACTCGACCTAGTCCGGGTCGATGTCTTAGAGACCTAGTCTATAGTTAGGAACCAACAGACCGACTTGTGCATTTCCGTTAGGGATTATGTATGAGCTTACTGCTAATTCTCACTATTCTCGCCTATGCTACACTATCACTGCACTCGAATTTTCAATTGTGAATAAGCGATCCAGTCGAGATTAGGTGTGAAAACCGCAAACTCTCGACTAAATTGCTTGTTCAGCCCACATTTTTATTTAAAAACACGAGAATTTGCGTTGAACCAGGAGTGAAATCCATACTTTGACGCATAGTTCTCCTTTATTTTATCAAAACAGGAACGGAGTTGTTAAGTCAGGGTGAAACCCTAACCTTGACGACTTGTTCCGACTATTACTTGGTTTTACAAATCTCTCACCAAAGTATCGACGGACTCCAACGACCTGAAGTCACGATATGACTAACGGGATGCATGCCAAACGCCCAAGAATCGAGGCAAAAGCACAGTCCTGGAGGTCAAATGTGCACAACAAGTCCTTGTGAATAGTTGAACCACTTTGGGTAGTCAAAGTCTAATAGCCGCAGACGATCTATTTCCCGATTTTTATGTGTTTCGATTCTGAGCCCGCAACTGCTGACTCTGATGACTCGTCGATTTTATGTGCTTATATGTGTGTTTACCTGTTTATGTGTTTAAATTTTGGAGATTTACGCGATTTTTGCTTTCACCTCGATCGACACGCACGACTCGCACTGCATTTCTATCTCAAAACGCTAACAAATCGCTAAATTGTGGACGACCTTATGCTATGATATACGCTTATACTACACTACTCGATATACTAAACGCGAACGCTATATTCGAACGTTCGCAGACTGTGAATGATAGGTTTCTGTATTCTGACTACCTCTTGTGCTTAACGCTTCTGTGGTTCTATGACTTATGTGCTTTTGTGTTCTGTGCCTTTATGTGCTTATGTGCTTCTGTGTTTATGTGAATTTGTGATTATGTGCCTACGTGTTTATGTGATACATGTTTCACTGTGTTCCTGAGCCTTAGAAATATATGACGTGTGAGGTGAGACTCGATTATGATGTGTCTGAGACCTATGACGATGTCTGTTGCAGACAATGTCAACTGGACCATCATCAGGACCCCGTCACCCATGACTCTCTCACCAAGAACAGAGGGACAAACGCCTTGCTGCCATCCTCGCAAAACAAGTGGCCAAGGTTATACCTCAGATCGTGAGTGAGATTTACGAGAACGTCAGCAAATCGTCTGAGGAGTCTAGAACCGAAGCTCCTAAAGTTGCTACCAAAACTGCTTTCAGCTTCAAGCAGTTCAAGGCATGCGGTCCGAAGGAATTCACTGGAGAAGATGCCCCGACGGCTATGTTTCAATGGTTCGATTCCATCGAAGTCACTCTGCGCCAGAGTGGATGTCCGGAAAATCTCCGCACTCTAAACGCTACCGGCGTCTTCCAGTCCCCCGCATTAGACTGGTGGACAGCCGAGAGAAACAAATGCGGAAATGATGCAGCTTATGAGCTGACCTGGGAAGAGTTGAAGGCCATCATGATGGATGAGTTCTGTCCTCCCCATGAACGCCAAAAGCTGGAGGATGAATTCTGGAATATTAAGCAGAAAGAAGGTGACAACGCTGCCCTGACTGCTCGCTTTAAGCAGCTCAGCATCATCTGTCACGATCAAGTGAAGACATCTGATATGGCGATCAAGAAGTACATTCGAGCTCTACCCGACTGTGTTGCGGATTTTGTGCATGCCGCAAAGACGACAACGATTGAAGAGACTTACTTGCTTGCCGCTGAAATCAACGACAAGCGGGTAAAAGCTGGTGTTTGGGATAAAGCTTCAAAGAGCCTGCACCAAGTCACTGCCGCGCCTACTGCCGAAAACGCCACCGCTCAATCTTCAAAGTCCTCACGTCACAAGAAGAAGAACAACAACAGCAGCTCCAGCAACAAGAACTGTGCTGTCACCACCACTGCTGCTCCTCTTCAAGCCGTACCGGCCCAGCAGCAGCATCATCACCGTCCAGCACCAGTTACTTATGCACCACCAGCAAAGCGTGCATACACAGGCCCCCACCCGGCTTGCCCAACCTGTTCTTATCACCACCCGGTGGGTCTCGCCTGTTGTTTCTGCGCTCACTGCAACATGTACGGCCACTTCACCGCCAACTGCCGTACTGGTCCTCGTCTAGTGCTAGCTCAAGCCACTGCTCATCAAGCTCTGCTCCCAGCCCCGCAAGGCCAACAAGCGGCTTAGGCACCCGCGGTCAACGCCTGAGTCTGCTTTGCATGTGGTGATCCCAACCACTTTGCGAACATGTGCCCAAACAGGGTTGTGAAACAAGAGCAGCACCAGCAGCAGCAGCCTCAGCAACAAGCCGCACGCGCCAGAACTTTCAACATCAATGTGCGCCAAGCCCAGACTGACAACAACGTGATCAATGGTACGTTCCTTGTGAATGGTATTTATGCTTCATGTTTGTTTGATACTGGAGCCGATAATTGCTTTGTGTCGTTCGAATTCGAGAAGCTTCTTAGTCGTAAACGCTCCCATCTCCCCTCGACGTTCGATGCTGAAGTCGCCACTGGAAGAACTGTCGCCGTCAATTCCGTTCTTCGTGATTGTACTCTTGAGCTCAACAATCACATCTTCCCAATCGATCTCATTCCGATGCAACTCGGAAGTTTTGACGTCATAGTAGGCATGGACTTTCCTTGCGAAAACCATGCTGAAGTTGTGTGGTTTGATAAGATGATTCGATTCTCGCTCGCGAATGGTGATTTATTGTGTGTTCATGGCGAAACTACTTCGAAAGGCCTCAAACTCATGTCATGTGTCCAAGCTAACAAGTATCTCCGCAAGGAATACAGAGCTTTCTTGGCAAACATTGTAGTAGCGGAGAAAGAAAAGAAAGGTAATCCGGGAGTAAACGAAGTCCCCGTTGTGTGTGAATTTCCAAAGGTATTCCCTGACGATCTTCCAGGTTTACCGCCAAGTCGTGATATCGACTTTCGTATCGACCTCATTCCTGGAGCCAATCCTATTGCCAAAGCTCCTTACCGACTCGCACCGTCCGAAATGCGTGAACTCTCAAACCAACTCCAGGAATTACTTGAGAAAGGCTTCATTCGCCCGAGCACCTCTCCTTGGGGCGCGCCAGTCCTTTTCGTCAAAAAGAAGGATGGGTCATTCAGGATGTGCATCGACTATCGGGAATTGAATAAGTTAACTATCAAGAACCGCTATTCCCTGCCTTGCATTGACGATTTGTTTGATCAACTACAAGGTGCTACGTGTTTCTCAAAGATCGACCTACTCTCAGGCTATCATCAACTACGCATTCAAGAAGAGGATATACCCAAAACCGCGTTTCGCACTCGTTATGGCCACTATGAATTCGTTGTTATGCCCTTTGGTTTAACCAACGCACCCGCGGTTTTCATGGATCTGATGAATCACGTGTGTAAACCATATCTCGACCGTTTCGTCATCCTGTTCATCGACGATGTCTTGATCTTTTCCAAATCGAAAGCCGAACACGCACAACATCTACGTTTGGTTCTCGAGCTACTCCAGGGGAATCAACTCTATGCCAAATTCTCCAAGTGCGAATTCTGGCTGAAGGAGGTTCAGTTTCTGGGTCACATTGTTAATAGTCAAGGTATTCACGTCGATCCCGCGAAGATTGAAGCTGTTAAGAGTTGGATTACACTTAAGAACCCTTCTGAAGTCCGATCTTTTCTCGGACTAGGGGGCTATTATCGACGATTTATCGAAGGATTTACAAAGATTGCTGTGCTGCTTACCGCTCTCAACATAAAGACAAGCCTTTTGTTTGGGGAACTGAACAAGAGTCTGCCTTTCAAACCCTCAAGCACATGCTTTGCAATGCTCCTGTTCTCACATTGCCCGACGGAAACGACGATTTCATTGTCTATTGTGATGCTTCCAACCTTGGTCTTGGTTGTGTTCTTATGCAGCGGGACAAGGTTATAGCTTACGCATCTTGTCAGCTCAAAATCCACGAGAAGAACTATACAACCCACGACCTCGAGCTAGGCGCAGTTGTTTTTGCGTTAAAGATTTGGCGACACTACCTGTATGGTACCAGGTGTACGATCTTCACCGATCATAGGAGCCTACAACATATCTTTAATCAGAAGGAACTTAATATGCGTCAACGCCGATGGGTAGAACTTCTCAACGATTACGACTGTGAGATTCGTTATCACCCAGGCAAAGCAAATGTTGTTGCCGACGCTCTCAGCAGACGGAGTTATTTGCTCAGCATTCGTAATACTCAAGCCCAATACGACCTCGAAACTCTCATCCGCGAAGCCCAGCATGCATGTTTTAATGAACGCACTTTGAAGAAGGAAAGAATCTACCACGATGGAGCCCAGCTTATGAATAAGTCGAATGGGATATTCCACTTTTTGGACCAAATTTGGATCCCTAAACGGACCGAATTTTGACAAATTTTGATGGACGAAGCCCACAAATCCCGGTATTCTATTAATCCCGGTGCCGACAAAATGTACCAGGATCTTCGCTACAAGTACTGGTGGCCTGGCATGAAAAGGGATATTACTCTCTACGTTGGATAGTGCCTGACTTGTGCAAGAGTCAAGGCTGAACACCAAAGACCCTCTGGCTTACTCGAACAACCGCCTATCCCTATGTGGAAGTGGGAGAGTATAGCTATGGATTTCATAACAAAGCTTCCGCACACGTCATCAGGTCACGACAGCATCTGGGTTGTCGTTGACCGTTTGACCAAATCAGCTAACTTTTTACCAATATGGGAAGACTACAAGGTAGAACGATTAGCCCGAATCTACACCAACGAGATCATTTGTAATCATGGGACGCCTCGCAACATCATCTCTGACTGTGATGCTCGGTTTACCTCGCGACTGTGGGAAACGTTTCAAGCGGCTCTCGGTACTACGCTTAACTTAAGTACTGCATTCCACCCTCAAACCGCTGGTCAGACGGAAAGAACGATCCGTACTCTTGAAGACATGCTCCGTTCGTGTGTCATAGATTTCGGTGGTAATTGGGATGCCTACCTCCCATTAGTCGAATTCTCGTACAACAACAGTTATCATTCCAGCATTCAAATGGCACCATTCGAGGCTTTATACGGAAGAAAATGTCGATCGCCTATTGTGTGGCACGAGATCGGGCACTCGCAATTAACCGGTCCTGAGCTATTGCAAGAAATGACTGAAAAAGTCCTCCAAATTCGAGACAACTTGTTGAAAGCTCGAAGTCGACAGAAAAGTTACGCCGATAGACGACGCAAGCCCCTTGAATTTGACGTTGGCGACTACGTACTCCTAAACGTATCACCTTGGAAGGGTGTGGTCAGATTCGGCAAAAAAGGGAAACTAGCGCCACGATATGTTGGACCTTTTAAGATTCTGGAAAGGATCGGAAAAGTCGCCTACAGACTCGAACTACCGGAGGAACTTAATAACGTCCACCCGACTTTCCATGTGTCAAACCTCCGAAAGTGCCTGGCTGAGAATGATTTAATTGTACCTCTCGATGACCTACAAGTAAACGAAACACTACACTTCGTGGAGAAGCCTGTCGAAATCATGGACCGCCAAACCAAGCAGCTCAGACGCTCACGCATTCCTATTGTGAAAGTCCGATGGGAAGGCAAACGAGGTGCAGAGTTCACTTGGGAACTCGAAAGCGACATGAAGGCGAAGTACCTGCAGTTGTTTGTTATGGCTTCGGACTAATTTCGGGACGAAATTCCCTCAACTAGGGGAGGCTGTAACACCCCGTGTTTCTGAAGTCAAGGTTGAAGTCAAAGGAAGACAAGATTGCTAATTGCGATCTGTCTCTCCTTGCTCAATTCTTGTTTTGGCTTCTTTGACTTGCGATTAGTCTATTTTATTTTCGCTTTAGTTGTATTATGTGGAGTATCTATTAATAATCGCATATTTATCGCTATTTATCGCATGTTTAATCGCTTTATCGCTATCGCAATCGCACTCGCAACTCGAAATACGCATTTTGGTTATTGTATACGTGTGTGTGTGCCTTATGTGTTACCTGTGCATATTTAAATTATGTTATGTGTGGTAATCAATCGAATCTCAATCGAAACTCGAACTCAATCGCAATCGAAACAGTATGATAATTGGTAGAGAAGAGATAGTGCGAGATATGAGTAGTTGGGATCAAAAGTAATTTGACTAGGAAACTCTATTGCATCGCAACGCTCGCAATCGAAATCAAAACGGCAAAACTCGTCGCGCTGAGCACTCGAACCAGGTGCCAGCCGGCCGGATTGCCATCCGACCGGGCTGCCACCCGAGCGAGGTGCCATCCGACCGAGGAGCCACTCGGCCGGGCTGCCATCCGGGCGAGATGCCATCCGACCGACCAGCCCCTTTCCACTTTGGGCATCCTATAAATACCCCTGGTCACTTTCAAACTTTCTACTTTTGGCAAATGACGTCCGACCAGCTCGTTTTCCTCACTTTTCTTCAGATTTCTCACGATTCCAGTAAGATCTCGTTCTAAATCTTGTACTTCCTTAATCTACACGCACTCCTACACCCTCTATCTTTTAAATCTTAACTTTTAACCGTGAAATCATCGAGATTTAAGGTGTTCTAGGATGACGTCATCATGTGTTCTTGAAGAACTTCATGTTTTGGCCTCAATCCACCAAGAACAACTTAGATCTAACCGATTTCCACATAAACTAACAAAGATCTTTCATAAATCTAAACATATTCACGGTGAAAAGGATTGAGAGAAGGCCTTCCAACTTTCTTTCAACTCTTTTACACTCAATGCATTCAAAACCGGTAGAATCGAAGCTTGTGCCGACTCACTACTCAATCTTGTGGTTGTGTTGGTTCAAGATCCGTATCCTATCCACGAGATTATCGATTCCGGGTTAACCAAGAACTATCGTCCTGAACCGGAGGACTGACCAAATTTGGGTGGTTCCTGTTCAGTCGGGTCTCTAGAGCTTAGGATGGGACTCTGTTGGTTAGCACGATGTCAACACATCTCGATAACATGACAAACAATCAAAACGGCCAAGTGTAAGACGAACGGAATGACCAGGATGGAGTGCCGTTCGGTCGGACTACTGTCCGAACGGACAGCTATCCGAGCGACCGGCTGTCCGAACGACTTGCACCTTGGGTCCCACACCTAACCAATTTTGCCAAGGATCTGAAGCCTGAGTGTTGAACGAATTGCTGTCCGATCGGACTACCATCCGGCCGAACTGCCATTCGAATCATGAGACATTTAGACTTTAATACTTAAACAATTTTCAACATGTTCAGTATCAGGGTTGCCACCCGGTCGGATGGACATCCGACCGCGTGACCGCCCTACTGTGGATTTGTTCTCACTGAGGAACCTCGCCATCCGATCGGACGACCGTCCGATCGACCGACCTGAAAGGTAGAGATACCTCAATGTTTTCAAAATGCTACAACAAAAACTTCAAAAGTCAAGCCATCATACACAAACACATCCTTCTCAAAGGAAGAAACAATCCACTCGAATAGCCATCCGACCGGACTGTTGTCCGACCGGACTGTTTTCCGACCGGACTGTTGTCCGACCGGACTACTGTCCGAACGGATTACCACTCGCACGACCGGCCATCTGATCGGATTGCCATCCGATCGAACTGTTGTCCGACTAACTTGTACCCGGCATTGTTTTACGTGTCACTTATCCTTATGCTATCGTTCTGATCAAGCTAACCCTACTCCCTAGCGCTCCCTTTAATCCATCAATCGCTGTGAGTAGACTCGATCCCTTTTTGCTTTACGCACTTTTGGGTGTTACATACGTTACTTATATAAAAATCACAATCGAACACACTACGCAATACTTTAAACACTAACCGTTACCGCATGTTATACGTGACTTAATGAATGCTTGTTTGTTATGTTTACACATGGAATGTTGTCTACCTGCCTTAGCAACGGTAGTACTATTAGTTTGGACTCAGCACCCGTTCATTCGGGGGTTATTAAGGACAATTACCTACATGGCTCACAGTGGTGAGAGTGTATCGCGAACTGCCTTGGGCAGTCAACCCGCAGTCATTGGTATCGATAGGTTCATGTCGATAACTAACATGCCTCATTTCACTCTGTGTACGTGCTGGTTATGCGTAAACTATTTCAAACTATATATGCTATTATCAAACTTGTATGCTCACGTTTACACTATGTGTATTGACTTTTACTTTAACGTATGTGACAGGTGCTTAGGATGCTTAATTGCTTTTCTTTGCGGTGATGAAATTGAGGCTAGGGACGGAGTCCTAGAAACCAATAAATAAACAATTGTCTATATATAAATCTGAGTTGTCGGAACAGAACTACTTGACTAGATTTGTCTGTAATAATTTGTTTGCCTTTTAAGACATGGTATGGGACATGTTACTTTAAATTAATTGGTAATGATAATTGTTATGGAAACTTTTGGACAATCTGTTTCGCTCAGTTCCATGCCCTGATGTTTCCGCCATCGGTTGGGGTGTGACAATCCTAGACCCTCCACAGACTGTGGAGATATCTGATGAGGAAGAAACAGCCGGCGGGGATGGCGATGGTGATGGAGATGGAGAAGGTGATGGTAACTAATAGATATTGTTTATAGGCTGATGCCTTGTAATTTTTTGCTTTTGACTTATGTAATCCTTGCACGGGTGCGCTTTTTGAATTGAACCGATGATGCTTGTTACTCTTTTATGTAATTATTATTGCGCGGTCGCGCTTTTTCTAATATAACATTTATGTTTGCTTTCTATTTGCCTAGTTACAATTATTTCATTGTTGTTAGAAACTTTGGTTAAGTTAGCGCGAATAAATGTAAGTGTGGCTCGTGTATGAGTGTAACTGCCCAGTCTCGCGCTATGTCCGCGGAGGACCTTGGAGGCATAACTCAAGAGCTCGTAATTTACTGAAGTGTTTTCGTACTAATCAAAAGTTTAACATGCATTTGTAACGTAGAAGTCATGGTTATAAAAAACATAAGGCATAACCGATGCTTCCATTAAGTAGCTAGGAAACAGGCGCTAGGCCAACGTACATCATAGAAATAAAGGGCGTATAGCCGACATAGTTAATTAAAAAGGCGCATGGCCAACATAAGTGGATAAAGGCTGTAAGACCCGTTTCGATTAATCAATATTATAATATTAAACACGCATTTTATATGAAAATGCAAGCTTACAAAAAAACTTTTCCAAGTTAAACTTCTTACATAATTTAAAAACATTCCAAAATATAATTTTCAAGTGTTTACAATATCCACTTTTTAAATTAGAACAAAATAAGATCGTTGCGGAAGCTTCGAGACATGTGTTCGGTTCTCCTTTCTTGCTTGATCCTCATCCGGAGTTCCATAAGACATTCCTAAAATCAAAACCAACATAAAAGTTAGTTTTGACAGTTTCACAACAAGTTATAAACATATTTCCATCCAATTCATTTATCCATTATTCAAAATTCTTGTTTCCTTCGAATTCGTAATTTAATCCTCCATCATATGGAGTTAAAGTTAACATCTGAATTCATAAAATAATGGGCTTCGAGCCCTTGACTTTAAAATTCATTTTTTAAAGACTTTTGACCCGTTCAAGTTTTTAAACCTCAAAACTTGTTTCTAATTGACCATTAAGCATACATCAACATGTTTATCTCAAAATCTTTAGTTCGGGTCTGTAATCTTTTATGAATTACGCGGCTAGTACTCATTCTATGCGCATAATTCTTTTGACCCGTTTCGAAGATTTAAACCTTTTAAGTTTAAATCTTTCCCCTTCGTTATGCACAGTCCACTTGATATTTACCTATAACTTACATGATTGTAAAACATGTTCTTAAACGGCTCATAAGGATCGTTTACCCGGTTCAGTGTTCATGGGTATTTTGGTCAACTTCAGTCCCTCATTATACGACGAAGGGTTTTCACTAATATTTGACCATCTTATTACTTCTAGCTATAATTCAAAATATTCGTACCTGGCTCGGGTCAACATATTGACCCGCTTAAATATCTTTTGCTTTTAAATTTTCTAGATAAAAGCATTACAAACCGTATGTCCTTTCCTGAAATCACAACACTTAACAAGCGGTCATCAATTAGTATTATTGTCAAATGGTATTAACTTACCATTTGACCCGTTTAGCCGAAAGTGACCATTTATCAACATAAGATGATATTTTTAAATACCATCCCGCCCCTTAAACCTATTCCGGTTTACACCATGAGTTCTTATTACTTAAATGGCATTACTTGAATTATTTGACCCGTTAAGATTTACACCAAATGGTTATTTTTTCAAACCTTTTATCTATCCGTCAACTCATGTACGGATTTTTATTCAATCACTTTTACCCATTACGGTTCACCCTATAACGTGATGTTCAAAATTCCATATTGGTTAGTCTTCACCCGACTAGTCTACCGTTTTTACCCCTTTTTACCATAGTTTATGGTTTCTTACCATATTTCCTTATTCCGGCTTACATTGTATCATGCCGGAATATAGTATTTTCAAATACTTGTCATAATTCAAAAATCAATACTTACAAGTAAATGTATCATAATACCAAGGGGGTGTAAGCTTAACTTACCTTGAATTCCGATTATGCTTTTCCACGCGTATTAGTTCCGTTTGACCCGCTTCTACCCAAGCTTCCACCTAGCTTTTCGAGCGTCAATCTACCTTTTATCATTCGCAAGGTGATTAGATTAGTCATTATTATCAAGACTATCTCACCTTACGGACTTTATATCAAAATCACCAAATTGATTTCATTATTGGTCAGTTTGACTTTTAAAAGTCAAACGGCCTATAACACGAGCAATTACACAATCAAATTCAACAATTCATTTAAGCAATTTGTCAAATATCCGCTAGGCATTATTCTTACACTACCGTTTTAACTAGTTTTCTCATCAAATTCATTATACTTCTAATTTCTTTAACTAGTTCAAACGATTATCGTGACTAGTTTCTTTATTCATTTTTGCAAGAACCAAGGGTTCCCTTTTATAACGAGACCTGTTTCATCATACTATTTAGCATTCATCCGAATACCTATTATAATCAAGTTTCATAACTAGTTGTTTAGCCGAGCTTTGACATTAATTAGGCAAGTTCATATCACTGAAAATGAGCTGTTTTTTGTGACTTGTTTAACCTGTTTCCAAGTCTTCAAAAATTATAATTTTTTTATGTGCCGTACCTCTCGGAGAGTTAGGCCTTGTGTTAAAATTTCAAGATCTAACTCTTTACCAAAAATACGTAAAAATTCATTTACTAAGCTGCAATCAGATTCGTCACTTCTGACTGCAGCGTACGGAAAAATTCATTAAAAATTCCTCGTTTATCCGATTGACGAAATTCCAATTGGCGATTCTTTTAATCGCTTAAAAATACGTACAGTAAAAATTTGAGATCATAACTAAATCCCTAATTTGAGTTATGACATTCGTAATGGGCTGCAAATTTTGCCAGAAAACGCAGCTTGAACCTTTGATACGGAAAAATTCATAAAACGCTCAATTTTCGTCGAAAAAATGCGATTCCGGTGGGGTTTTAAAGATATTTCCTGGAATTACATTTTAGACTCAAGAAACACACGTTTTTGTCACGTTTTGTTCAGGTTACAGCCAATACAAGTTGGTTGTAAATTCTCATCAGGAGCTGTTTGCATTCAGCTTTCAATTTAAGCATGTTCTTGACATCATAACACTAATTTTTAGCAATCAAAACCCTAAAAACATCTCATACATGAATTTAGCATCAACAAGATCTGAATTTACTTGAGCTAGGCATGATTTCAATATATTCTTGTCTAGGGTTTACTCCTAAACACTATTTCACTTCAATATCATCCATACCACAATCATGCAACATCAATTTCGAATTTCTTATGCACATCAAGAATTCTCAACTTCATAAATATCAAAAATTCGACATACCTTACGATCCCCTTAGCTTGGTGATCACGATTTTAGTTAAAGCCCTAATTTCTTTGCTCGATTGCTCCTTGATTTTGCTGGATTTCATGAGCTTTAGCGTTTTGAAAGAACCCCTGGTGCTCCTGATCGTTTCCTACGCACACACACACACTTACCAAGTGTGTGTTGTGTTTTATTTTTAGTTTTAATAAATAAGTTTCCTCCACTTGACACTATTAGCCCCTCATGTTTTGTTTTTATAAAAGGTTTAACTATTTCTAGTTTCCTTTATTGTTCTAACAACACATAACTAACTAGGTTAATATTCCTAGTCACTTAGTGGGTTCGGGAAGTCATAACCCGTTTTATTTTAAGTCCCGTTAACTCGAGCCTTCTATATACTTTGTTTTCTCAAAGTATTTATCCTCCTTTTTAATTAACATCAAGTTTATTTATTTAAATCCTAATATTTACCGGGTTAATTTTTACCACTAACGGTATTTTACCCGTCTTTACTATTAACGTGGTTTGATTACCAAACCCGTTTTTGGGGTGTTACAAGTCTACCCTCCTTAAAGAGGTTTCGTCCCCGAAACCTTATTTACGTAGTTCTTTTAATTTTTGACTAAACGAACTTAGTTTCGTTTTTATGATATTCATTCCTTCGGTGTCTTTTATGTGTAAGTCCTCACTGACCGAGGCTTTCACCTCTTATTCCTTATCCTTTGCACCTTTTTAACCGAGTCGTCACTCGATCACTTTGTCTCATCAGTTTATTAACATGTTTATCCCGCGCTTGTCTTGTATTAACAAGCGCTTTGTATTTGTCAGGGCATTTTCTTAACTTTGATTAGTTTTACCGGCTAAACTAATTAGTCGCCGTCACTTCATACCCCATCATCCGGGTATACTATTTTGCCATCTCCGGCCTTATGTGTGTTTAAGATTTTCTAAATCCCCTCATATTACTTATGTTTGTTAGAACGATGTTTTTGACTAAAAACTAAATTTTTAGTTTTCGTTTTCTCTGTCTGTCTTACTTCTTTTTTTTTCTTTTCTCAAGTCTAGGAATTTTCATCTAAGTTTTATTCCTGACCTTTATTATTTTACATGGAGAACTGTGACCAGTTTTCCACGTTTTACCCAAGCAACCCGTAGGTTCCTTTACTTAGCCTCGTAGGCTTTTTCTTTAGATTTTCACCTTTTTAAGGTAAAACCCCATCAGTTCATTTCTTTCTATTCGTGACCCGAGGGTCTTTTGGTCCCGTAGATTTAACATTAAGTATAATCCCGTAGGTCATGATGATCCCGTAGATCATCTTTTATTCGGGTCTTTATTCAACTGTATGTATACATATAGCATCAAGGCACCTCTTTTTATGTTTGGAATTATTTACTTTTAAATTTTTTTTATTTCATTTAACCTTGACCGTAGTCTAAGGCTACATTTGTTTTCTTTCGAATTATCTTTCCGACCTTATGACTTTTATCGTCATTTACACGTCGGTTTGTCATACGCTTACCGTTACCGGGTTCTTACCTATACTTCTTTACGACCCATTACCCGGTTTCTTTATCTTAGTGTTTTTAACTTTCTAGTTTCGCTAGTTTGCGTTTTTCCTATCTACATTCCTTTACAACCCATCACATAGGTTCATTAATATTTCGCGCTTCCATTATTAGGTTTGCGCTTACTTGCACTACCAAGCTTTTACACTTTATTTATCTCGTTTGACTTATTCGTGTGAGATTTCATTACTCATGAACGTCAAACTTCATCCTTCATTCGACCCGTTCAACTTTAAAATAGTTGAACGTAGTTATCAAAATTTATGTTTGCAATTTCTCATCGTCTTTTAGTCATGACTCTTAATCCGAGTCCTTTGACTTTCTATTTCGCGTTCCCGTCTCTTGGTTTACGCATACTTTCAAAATCCTAACCATCTATCGGGTATCTTTGCCGAAGTTATCATCAAGTAACCATTCTTATATGGTTTTAGACGTCACTTTAATTTATTTGGTCGTCTTAGCGAAATTCATCGTTTTTATTCAGTCGAGTCTTTTATTCTTTAGTCTACCCCCTTTGACTTGTCTGTGTGAATTTCATCACTTATGACAGTCAAACTTTATCCCCTATGTCTTAGCATTCACATTAGTTGGTTCATATTTTCATTTACTTTAATCTTTGTCCCTTCTCTTGGGCTCGTTATTCTAACGTAATACACTTCCGTCGTCCGACTTGCGTTTACGTTTACTATCAACATTTTACTTATTTGACTCATTTGGGTACCTTTTTTAATTTGTCCCTTTAACCCCGTCCTTACTACATCGGATGTAAATGTGTCCGCTATAAGAAGTTCATGGTATCATATGCCACTACTTACTTGGCCAGAGTAAGCGATTAACACATGACATGCATGACCTTTTTATAGTTTTCACATCACGCCCTATGTAAGTAACGCCTCTATTTAGTTTTCTTGGAAATAATATCCTGGGTAGGTATTCTATTCAGGTTTTCCAAGTTTCTAATTTACATATGCAACAATCATTCTCTACATGTTTGCTGCATATTGCTATTTGTGCGATTAAATTTAAAACATGCACCTGATAACGCTTGCCCCGACGGGCTTTCCTTGCCATTCACCTTGTTCGCGATCGTTACGTGATTTAGGTCCTTGGTGAGTATACTCAGCTTGTCATACCTCGGACCGTTCCACCGTCATATCCACAATTCGTTCAACTCTCGTCATCTTCAGATGCGAGCGTCCTTCAACTAAACATTTACAAAACTTAGTAATTTCTACTTTAATAAATGCCCGTATTGTAATACAAGGCTTTTTACTCTACATGTCAATGCACGTAATATCGTTAACTGTATCAATCATTTTAATTGGGGTAGCGTGTATTACGCGATAACCCTATGTGTTGTTTACAACACTTTAACATGCTAAACCATTAATATACATGTACTTACCGGATTTGTGATCAAACCTCGAACCGAACACACTTTACTCTTTAACCATGAGCTCTGATTACCAACTTGTAAGACCCGTTTCGATTAATCAATATTATAATATTAAACACGCATTTTATATGAAAATGCAAGCTTACAAAAAAAACTTTTCCAAGTTAAACTTCTTACATAATTTAAAAACATTCCAAAATATAATTTTCAAGTGTTTACAATATCCACTTTTTAAATTAGAACAAAATAAGATCGTTGCGGAAGCTTCGAGACATGTGTTCGGTTCTCCTTTCTTGCTTGATCCTCATCCAGAGTTCCATAAGACATTCCTAAAATCAAAACCAACATAAAAGTTAGTTTTGACAGTTTCACAACAAGTTATAAACATATTTCCATCCAATTCATTTATCCATTATTCAAAATTCTTGTTTCCTTCGAATTCGTAATTTAATCCTCCATCATATGGAGTTAAAGTTAACATCTGAATTCATAAAATAATGGGCTTCGAGCCCTTGACTTTAAAATTCATTTTTTAAAGACTTTTGACCCGTTCAAGTTTTTAAACCTCAAAACTTGTTTCTAATTGACCATTAAGCATACATCAACATGTTTATCTCAAAATCTTTAGTTCGGGTCTGTAATCTTTTATGAATTACGCGGCTAGTACTCATTCTATGCGCATAATTCTTTTGACCCGTTTCGAAGATTTAAACCTTTTAAGTTTAAATCTTTCCCCTTCGTTATGCACAGTCCACTTGATATTTACCTATAACTTACATGATTGTAAAACACGTTCTTAAACAGCTCATAAGGATCGTTTACCCGGTTCAGTGTTCATGGGTATTTTGGTCAACTTCAGTCCCTCATTATACGACGAAGGGTTTTCACTAATATTTGACCATCTTATTACTTCTAGCTATAATTCAAAATATGCGTACATGGCTCGGGTCAACATATTGACCCGCTTAAATATCTTTTGCTTTTAAATTTTCTAGATAAAAGCATTACAAACCGTATGTCCTTTCCTGAAATCACAACACTTAACAAGCGGTCATCAATTAGTATTATTGTCAAATGGTATTAACTTACCATTTGACCCGTTTAGCCGAAAGTGACCATTTATCAACATAAGATGATATTTTTAAATACCATCCC
Organism: Helianthus tuberosus; assembly: GCA_030545235.1. Taxonomy (NCBI): domain Eukaryota; kingdom Viridiplantae; phylum Streptophyta; class Magnoliopsida; order Asterales; family Asteraceae; genus Helianthus; species Helianthus tuberosus. The sequence continues at coordinate 10,367,863 of CM060431.1, read as the reverse complement.
GCCCCTTAAACCTATTCCGGTTTACACCGTGAGTTCTTATTACTTAAATGGCATTACTTGAATTATTTGACCCGTTAAGATTTACACCAAATGGTTATTTTTTCAAACCTTTTATCTATCCGTCAACTCATGTACGGATTTTTATTCAATCACTTTTACCCATTACGGTTCACCCTATAACGTGATGTTCAAAATTCCATATTGGTTAGTCTTCACCCGACTAGTCTACCGTTTTTACCCCTTTTTACCATAGTTTATGGTTTCTTACCATATTTCCTTATTCCGGCTTACATTGTATCATGCCGGAATATAGTATTTTCAAATACTTGTCATAATTCAAAAATCAATACTCACAAGTAAATGTATCATAATACCAAGGGGGTGTAAGCTTAACTTACCTTGAATTCCGATTATGCTTTTCCACGCGTATTAGTTCCGTTTGACCCGCTTCTACCCAAGCTTCCACCTAGCTTTTCGAGCGTCAATCTACCTTTTATCATTCGCAAGGTGATTAGATTAGTCATTATTATCAAGACTATCTTACCTTACGGACTTTATATCAAAATCACCAAATTGATTTCATTATTGGTCAGTTTGACTTTTAAAAGTCAAACGGCCTATAACACGAGCAATTACACAATCAAGTTCAACAATTCATTTAAGCAATTTGTCAAATATCCGCTAGGCATTATTCTTACACTACCGTTTTAACTAGTTTTCTCATCAAATTCATTATACTTCTAATTTATTTAACTAGTTCAAACGATTATCGTGACTAGTTTCTTTATTCATTTTTGCAAGAACCAAGGGTTCCCTTTTATAACGAGACCTGTTTCATCATACTATTTAGCATTCATCCGAATACCTATTATAATCATGTTTCATAACTAGTTGTTTAGCCGAGCTTTAACATTAATTAGGCAAGTTCATATCACTGAAAATAGGCTGTTTTTGGTGACTTGTTTAACCTGTTTACAAGTCTTCAAAAATTATAATTTTTTTATGTGGCGTACCTCTCGGAGAGTAGGCCTTGTGTTAAAATTTCAAGATCTAACTCTTTACCAAAAATTCGTAAAAATTCATTTACTAAGCTGCAATCAGATTCGTCACTTCTGACTGCAGCGTACGGAAAAATTCATTAAAAATTCCTCGTTTATCCGATTGACGAAATTCCAATTGACGATTCTTTTAATCGCATAAAACTATGTACAGTAAAAATTTGAGATCATAACTAAATCCCTAATTTTAGTTATGACATTCGTAATGGGCTCCAAATTTTGCCAGAAAACGCAGCTTGAACCTTTGATACGGAAAAATTCATAAAACGCTCAATTTTTGGCGAAAAAATGCGATTCCGGCGGGGTTTTAAAGATATTTCCTGGAATTACATTTTAGAATCAAGAAACACACGTTTTTGTCATGTTTTGTTCAGGTTACAGCCAATACAAGTTGGTTGTAAATTCTGATCAGGAGCAGTTTGCATTCAGCTTTCAATTTAAGCATGTTCTTTACATCATAACACTAATTTTTAGCAATCAAAACCCTAAAAACATCTCATACATGAATTTAGCATCAACAAGATCTGAATTTACTTGAGCTAGGCATGATTTCAATATATTCTTGTCTAGGGTTTACTCCTGAACACTATTTCACTTCAATATCATCCATACCACAATCATGCAACATCAATTTCGAATTTCTTATGCACATCAAGAATTCTCAACTTCATAAATATCAAAAATTCGACATACCTTACGATCCCCTTAGCTTGGTGATCACGATTTTAGTTAAAGCCCTAATTTCTTTGCTCGATTTCTCCTTGATTTTGCTGGATTTCATGAGCTTTAGGGTTTTGAAAGAACCCCTGGTGCTCCTGATCGTTTCCTACGCACACACACACACACTTACCAAGTGTGTGTTGTGTTATATTTTTAGTTTTAATAAATAAGTTTCCTCCACTTAACACTATTAGCCCCTCATGTTTTGTTTTTATAAAAGGTTTAACTATTTCTAGTTTCCTTTATTGTTCTAACAACACATAACTAACTAGGTTAATATTCCTAGTCACTTAGTGGGTTCGGGAAGTCATAACCCGTTTTATTTTAAGTCTCGTTAACTCGAGCCTTCTATATACTTTGTTTTCTCAAAGTATTTATCCTCCTTTTTAATTAACATCTAGTTTATTTATTTAAATCCTAATATTTACCGGGTTAATTTTTACCACTAACGGTATTTTACCCGTCTTTACTATTAACGTGGTTTGATTACCAAACCCGTTTTTGGGGTGTTACAAAGGTGCATGGCCGAGAGTAGTCACATGTAACACTTGCGTAATTGTTGCGCGTTCCACGTGCGCGGGATGATGTATCCATCTAGGGTGAGCAACTTGTATGCCCCTTTTCCTAGCACCTCATGTATTAAGTATGGGCCTTCCCACTTGGGTGTTAGCTTCCCGGGGCGTTCAGCATTGGAGGCTTCATTGTCTCTGAAGACGTACTCTCCTGGAGTGAAGGTACAAATGCGCACTCTTGCATTGTAGTACCTCTCCAACTGTGTCTTGTACTTGGCCTCTTTGATTCGCGCTATGTCGCGCCTCTCTTCGAGTAGTTCCAAGTCTAGGCGGCGCTCTGCCTCGTTATCGGTTTTGTTGACCGCTGTCAACCGCGGCGAGGGGAGGCCAATTTCAGCTGAGATAACCGCCTCTGAGCTGTAGACCAGGCTAAAGGGGGTTTCGCCAGTGCTCGTTTTCGGCATGGTTCGAATGAGCCCACAGGATGCTCGGGAGCTCATCTACCCAGCCTCTTCTCTTAGTGCCCAGGCGGGCCTTTATCCCTTCGACGATACTTTTGTTTACACTTTCTACTTGGCCGTTGCCCTGAGGGTGCGCAACGGAAGAGAAAGTGTGCTCGATATTCATCTCTTTCATCCATTCTTGAAGGCCGTCAGAAGCAAAATTGGTGCCATTATCGGTTACAATCTTGAGTGGGGGGCCAAACCTGCAAATGGTGTGTTCCCATATGAACTTACGCACCGTCATTGCAGTAGTTGAAGCGAGTGCCTTGGCCTCCACCCATTTGGTGAAATAATCAACGGCAACAATTATGAACTTCACAGCTCCAGGAGCTTCAGGGAAAGGTCCCACCATATCAATCCCCCACTGCTGGAAGGGCCAGGCAGTGGATACAGGGATGAGATCATTTTTTGGGCGCAGGGTTTTTGGGGCGTGCCTTTGACAGGAGTCGCATTTGCGCAATTCCTTTAGAGCGTCAACGTGCATCCCTGGCCAATAGTTGTGACAACTGTCAAATTTGCATACATCCGTACAATTAATTAATATTAAATTTGTGCTTAATGACTGTGCTTGATTACAACCGTGATTAAACTGCTTTCTGATTTCTTATACATACATACATATACATCACATTTATATTGTCACTCCATTTATTACACGCAAACTTTAGTGACATACTTGATGCACAAAGCACAGTTAGCACACTGAGCGGATAACCCAGAAAACATGCTGACAATGCCAGCACCTAGACAGACAATGATTTTGAGGCCAATATGAGCCAGGGACGGGATACTACACTAGTAGGGAGTGTAGGGAAGTGAGGACCATAAAACTGCGTCACTAGGTGATAGTTATAGTGTCGGGAAGTGCCTAAAACATAATTTAACTGCAAAATTCTGCACTTTTAAATAAAATTCAGCATTTAGATATGCTAGTAATGTGCAAAAACTTGACAAAATGATCCTAGATTCCTTCTAAAGTGTCGGGAATTAACTGTGACACAAAAAGCATTATAAAGGACACTTTACGGAACAATTAAGCACTTTAACGGAACAATACCCAACCGAACAACCGGACATTACCCGGAACATAAAAATATTGTCCAACACATTGTTTTTATTTTTCTAAGCTAGTTAGGGTCCCCGAACACCCTAACACACTATATAAATAATAACACACTTAAGACACTAACTTAACACTTGGTTTCTCTAACTAGATTGTAACTAAACCATTACAACCCAACCCTATACCCCCCCCCCATCAAAACCGGTTAAAAGGGTGGGGATTCACCCTTGATTTTCCCTCATTTGTTTAATATATATGCATGGTATCTAGGGAACATTAAATCCAATGGTTTATGCAATGTTGGAGGACTTGTAGTATATATCCATTAGACCACTTATTCTTATCTTCATCTTCATCAAACAACACCCAACTTCTCTCCCTCTCTTCTCTTGTTCGGCTGCCACCATACCACCACCATATCACCACCTTCAAGTCTCTTACATACAATCCACATACATCTAGAGGTGCAAGACATCATACAAGCAAGCTTGGAGTGCTCGGAAGCTCAAGGACCGCTCTTATTTTCTTTTATCCACCACTTTTACACTCTTGAACTCCCCTAGCTTTGTGCTAGTGGTAAGCACTTAGATCCTTGTATTTTACTTGTTATTTAAGTGGTTAATGATGTTTAAAGAACAAAAACATAAGAACTCTAAAGAACCATAAACAAAGTCTTGAACATCAACTAACATATGATGAAGTAGTGTTAAATGATGATGAAATCATGATAAATCTGAATTAATTGAACCATTACCTGCTGTAAACGACTTATGGTCTGATGTTAATCGTATTAGAAAGTATGGCGATCGTATGTGTGTGTTTTAGTAACATTTAACCTATAAACAGCTTGCTGATTAGCATTTTCAGCCACCTTTAACTGGCTGTAAACAGGTCAATACTTAACGAAAAACTGATTTTCTTGAGTTTATAACGTGTTATTATGAAATACGGTTCTAATGGCACTGGAATCATAATTTTTGGACTTCGTTTGCTATTTTTAAAGGGTCATTTTCTAACAGCAACTAAAGCTGCATTTTTACTGCTGAAAATAGGTGTTATGTTTTTCGTCATAACTTGAAATCGGTGTAGGATTAGGTCATGAAATTTGTACTATAGATGACCACCGATGTATTTGTAATTCTCTCACTGAAATTTCGTAAATCGGACTCTCGATTTTAAATAAATTATTCCGCGGGCTGCAGTCAGAAAAAGATAAATCTGATTTCAGTCCGGAAAATGATTTTCTATAAAATATTGGGGATGATTTGGACCCCGATATTTTTACACAATAATATTTGGATCGTATAAGACATTCTGTAAAAATTTGGAAATTTTTGGAATAAGATAACTATTTTATTAAAATACCCGAAAACAGCCCAGTTTTTTGTATATTAAAACTGAAATGATATAAGTAGTATTTTGCATGTCTAAATGACGGGTTGGTTATTTGCGAACGATCTAACGTGTTATATGTTAAATAAAATGATATGCTATTTAGCATGGGCACCTCCATTTACAAAGGAGACTATGGCGGAATTTTCCGAAAATCCTAACACTTAGTAAATATTTTTTCTGAACGAGTGTTACAAGTATATTTTATAACTTGTGTTTCAATTATAAACTTCGCCCTAAATTTTGTTACTAAATACAAAGTATCGGAGGTTGGTTTTTTCGCGAATAAAAATGGGCAAATATGTATTTAGAATATGTATTTCATACTAAGACACTTGTGTGATCATTTGTATATTTTGTGAACTAGTTATATTATTTTAGGGTAAAATAATATAACTTATAAAATACCATGGAAATTACAACTCCAAAATAATACCTAATTTGCAAGGAATAAAATACTGAAGTTACACACGTAATATTATGAAACCGAACAAGAAAACGTAACTTATGAAATATTCCGAGATATACCATTACACTATATTTTTGGGTAAAATATTATTTTGGAAACAAAGGAAGTAAAAATATATTATTTTTGGGAAAAATATATATATTTTGGCATACGTTATTTTTGACAAATAAGTTATATATTTTCTAAATAAGACTTGAAAACATATTGTTTTTGGAAATATATATTGGGAATATATTGGTATATTTTAATGGGAATAATGCACCGAAATACGACACCATTACTTGGCAAGATATACAAATACATGAGAAGTATTACTACAAAAATATTGTTTAACAAATTATTCCAAAAGAAAATGCAAGTTAAAATATTTATTATTTTAACAACCAATTATATAACTTGGAATACTACCAAAGACACTTTTAAACGTAACTCAAAGGCACCAATCAATATTAAGACAATGCACGACCCGTTCGTCTAATAGACGTTAGTACACATGTAGGTAGTCGTGCGTTCTAGTGGAAGCTTCGAGTTACATTGGATACGAAGACGCAAAACAGTGAGTTCATGTCCCCCCTTTTCTTTTAACTGTTTTCAGTTTTGTACTTCGGGGGTGAAATACATGTTACATTTATTACAAACGTTTTATACATGGTATGATTAGCTAAGGAATTTACTGCTAGATCACGTGAATGGATAGGCTATTATCGTAAGACCATTAATCCTTATATAAGGACCGAGAGGCATGAGTGATAGATCTATTGGGTGTTGCGAGCCCCACACATGGGCCAGCGTGTGGCTGCATGTGGTGACTATGTCGTTCCGCCGGAAGGACCGGTATGAAATACGCGTTACAGGTTTGAGTGCTTCCTAGACCATGTCACTTATTAATGTATTAGCTACACATTAATTGATCTGTTTTTCCTTATTGCTACATACCAAGGACATACATTTATATAGACACATTTTAACGATTCATGCAGACACACATTAACGATTTATACAAACTCACATACACATGAACTCGCTCAACTTTTGTTGATGTTTTTCAAACTACATGTATTTCAGGGAACTAATAAGTGGATCTGGCGGACGTTGAAAGTTTTTATGCTACGTTTGAAATAAAGATGTCATCCATGGTCTTTGGGTTTGGTCAATGTGTCTTATTCCTGGACGAGACACGTCTTCCAAGCCTTGATTACAACTAATATCTTTTGACGAGTCCTTAGCGAACTTTTACACAATTCATATGGTTTGTAAAGCTTAAATTTGAAGTCTACGTTTTAGACAATGTTGTTATGTTTTAAACTCATTTTATGGATGACAAATCTTTGGTTTTATCATATAGTTGTTTGATATGGTTGAATGCAATGATAACAAGTAAGTCACACCATAATCACGCTTCCGCAAAAGTCAGGGTGTGACAGCTTGGTATCAGAGCCAGGTTCGTAGCGAACTAGGATTCTTTCTCTAGTCTAGACTACGATCATTAGGGCTCTCATGAAAACGTTTTACAACATGTTTTCATTGCATACACTAAACGTCCAGATCCAGGGAACACACATTTTTTTTTCACAAACAAAAAGGCACAAATACACATTTCAAACTTATATTTATAGTTCAACCTCAGAGGCTGAGGGAGGATCAGTCTTAAAGACTGAGGGAGGATCAGCCTTAGAGGCTGAGGGAGGATCAGCCTTAGAGGCTGAGGGAGGATCAGTCTTAGAGGCTGAGGGAGGATTAGTCTTATAGACTGGGGGAAATTTAGTCTTAGAGACTGGGAGGTTGGTCTTAGAGACCAGGGATTTAGTCTTAGAGACTGGGAGGATGGTCTTAGAGACCAGAGATTTAGTCTTAGAGACTGGGAGGTTGGTCTTAGAGACCAGGGATTTAGTCTTAGAGACTGGGAGGTTGTCTTAGAGACCAGGGATTTGGTCTTAGAGACCAGGGAGTTGGTCTTAGAGACCAGGGAGTTAGCCTGAGAGACCAGGGAGTTGGTCTTAGAGGCCAGGGAGTTAGTCTGAGAGATCAGGGAGTTAGTCTGAGAGACCAGGGAGTTGGTCTTAGAGGCCAGGGAGTTAGTTTGAGAGACCAGGGAGTTAGTCTGAGAGGCTAGGGAGTTTAGTCTGAGAGACTGGGTGGGATAGTCTGGGAAGACTCGGACGAATATGTGGATACATGATTACGTTATGAATTGTCCTTATTTGCAATACACAAGTGTTAAAGATTACTGTAAATATGCATGCTACGACTATTATGTACCGGCACACACACGTCACTTTCCTCAGGGAACGAATTGTCAGATGATGACGACCCTACGGCCACCGCCACAGATGATGAGACTGTACCTGCGCCAGAGATATTTACGTCAGACACTGAGAGTGACCCTGACATGTTGACCAAGAACGAGGACGACTGCCAACCATCCGCGCTGCCAGACTCTGGTGATGAATTACCCTTGCTGATGGCTTCCTTGACAAGAAACTTCCTGTCATTCTTGTTTCGGTCCATGACCACCTCATCATTTGGACACTTCGATGACGAGCACATCGTGGCTCCGATTCTTGACGCCGTACCTCTAGTGGTTATTTTCCCCGAGAATCTGCCTCTTTGACAAATTGTTTGATGACGACGTTAATTTGCATATTGATAATCCTTCCGTTGACACCCAGGATGATGGAAAGTTAGATGAGGACGTTGTTACTGACTTTACGTTTTGAGATCCCTATTATCAAACTATCATCTGATTCTAGTATATACTCGATTTCAGACTCCTTTGAGTCTGCGACATTTACGACTTTACAAACAGGCAGGTTACCGCTTTTTTCTCCAGACACGGACGACGACGCCGCTTTGACTATTGCACTAACACCTGCTCAAGATCACATACCCTCACACGCCCCAGGACCTGCCCCTGAGGCAGCTCCAGTTCCTTGCGGGCCAGCTTGATGTTGCACCTGCTGAACCTGCTTAAACGTGACCTTATTTCCTTTGGACTACTATACCTTGCACTCCTCTTACCAGACCCAGTACCTGCACCTATTGAATCTCCTTTTGTTGAGACATTTCTACCGCACCTGCACCCGCTGATGTTGCACCTATGAAGACCGACGTCCATTGCACCGACATGCCTACCGCTTTCTTTCAAGACATACCCGCACCCCGGGAAGGCGCTCCAGGTCAGCACCCGCATAACGATTCTTCTGCTACGGCAACATTTTTCCTAACTTTACAAGACGCACTGTTTGCTACATTCACCTCTACAACGCTGGACAAGTCATTTCGATGGTTCCTATGCTACACTATGTTGATTTTAGACCCTTGTCATCCCTCACAATATGGAGGCTACACACGGGATGAGTACACCTGTCACATCAGCTACAGTTTGAGGATATAAGTCGCAGAATGTTGGAGCTTGAGTTGACACCACAACCTCCACCCTGTTTATTGCCAGTATACTTTGATCCTCCACAATTATCAAAGACTTCTTTTGCGCTCTCATCTGCTGCTATGACGCCTTTTCAGGTTTTTGATGCTCGTTTCTTTTACTATCGAGCGGCAGATCAGTTAACTACTTCGATGTATATACAAGCTCGAGGAGGAGTTTACGCGTGCTAGCAGTTACTTTTCTTTCCTCCTCCACCTCAGTCACCAGTGTAGTTGATTTCTGGATTTATGCGGATTGCATTACACTTGGGTAAAGACACTAATGATAAGCCGGGATTGCGGAGACTTTTGAAGACCGCTTCTGACTACGTAATTTTGATACACTAATATACGTGTTGGACAAGGGAAGGGTGACCCTGTGTCCCTTCTGATGTGATACATTATGTAAGACACAATGATTGTGGCCGGAGGATAACGAAAGCCCAATCATCTTTAAACATGCGACAATACTTATGACCAATAACTAACGAAAAACTCAGTCGCTATGTTCCCACAAAGCACGATGTTGATCAGCATATTTGTGCTATAACTATAATGCTACATGCTTACTTGCTACGTTCCTATTTACAAGTTGTGTAATAATTGTGATGATACGTGATTGAATGTTATAACGACTGCGTATATACATATATGTAATATACCTCTGAGGTCTTATTCGTTAAATAGAGACTTGTGTGCTCGTGTCCTTAACAAGACCTGACCTAACCGACTTTCTTCTAGGAATATGTCGACTCAAGGGAACACCGATACCAACAACCCTCTTCCAACGACAGAGGCGGAATTTCAAGAACGCCTATTACAGGTCATCGCACAGTACGAGGCCCTTCGCTCTGAGCGCAGCGGAGGTACCTCGGGAAATAACCCACCCAACGGTAATGTTTAGTCCTTTAAGACACATTACAAAACGTTTGGACATTTCCATAAGTGCTTTGCCAATACCTTACGCGAATAATGTTGCTTGTATCGCAGGCTGCACCTACAAGCAGTTCTTAGGCTGCCAGCCCCTACATTTCGATGGCACTGGGGGTGCCGTAGCCTTCGTGCGCTGGGTTGAGAAGATGGACACTGTTTTGCGTGCGAGCAAATGCGCCCCAGAGCACCAGGTCACGTACATTTCCGGATTGTTCCAAGATTGGGCTCTGTCATGGTGGAAACTCCAGGTTCAGACGATGGGCGAGGCTTCTGCGTATGCTTTATCATGGGACGAGCTGAAAGAGCTAATGCATAAAAAGTACTGTTCGAGAACAGAAAGCCAGAAGGTGGAAACTGAGTTCTGGAACTTGAAGATGGAAGGTCCAAAAATAGCTGAGTATGTGGAGAAGTTCCAAGTTCTGTCACGTATCGTTCCTTACATGGTAGATCCATAGTTTAAGAAGATTGAGCGTTTCATTTGGGGATTGGCACCCCAAATCATGAGCATGGTGACGAAAAGCCTGCAACGATCACTGAGGCCATCAATCAAAGTGTAGCCTTGACTGAAGAGGCAATCAGGATGAACAAATTTTCAACTTCTGAGGGGAAGAAGGAGACTCACGTAGAGTCATCTGGAAACAACAAGAGAAAGTTAGCAAAATTTCAAACAGGGTACCCAGACGAGTAGCCACAACAAGGCCAAAAGAGAAAAGAGTACATGGGTAAACTACCTAAGTGCGACAGGTGCCGACACCATCATACCGGGCGATGTAAAAAATGGAAAGTGTGACAACTGTGGCAAAGTGGGACACAACAGGGAAACGTGTTGGCGTGAGACGAAGCGTGGAAAGAAAGGAAAGGGGAAAGGTAAGGGATGTTATAACTGCGGTGATATGGGGCACTTTAGGAAAGATTGCCCAAGGGAGATTAAACAAAATCATGGGAAGAATGTCTAACACCGGAGCTAGGGAAGCATGCCAGGATCCAAACATGGCCATCGGTACGTCTCATAGTAGTCAATGTTATGCGTCTGTGCTATTTGACATTATTGTCAGATTTTAGCTTCAGAATATACTTGTTTTAGCAGTACGTAAGATAGATATCCAGTACTTGATAAGAACCAGTCAAGGAAAAGTCTTGACGTGGTAACGGGAATGGACCAGTTGTCAAGCAATCGGGCGGAAGTTGGTATCCGCACCCCGATGGCGAACGAAGGAATGATCGTGGCTCATGGAGAAAGATACGCCTCTACAGATTACTAATTTATTGAAGGCACAAAAATTATTGCGTAAAGGATGTGTTGTTTTCTTGGCTCATGTCGTGGACAAGGGAGCCGAAGAACCAAAACTCGAAGATACCCCCGTGATCAGAGGATATCCGGAAGTCTTCCTCGAAGACTTGCCAGAGTTATCTCCCCAATGACAAATAGAATTTTTGCATCGATTTGATTCCAGGCGTCGCGTCTGCAACCAACGCACCCTAACGGATTACACCTTCGGGAATGCAAGGATTGACAGTGTAGTTTCAGTAGTGGATAGAGAAGGAAGATAACAGACCAAAATTTCCGTTTTGGGTAACCCCAGTTCTGCTCATCAAGAGAAAGGACGATGATGTTCATACGAACATCAAGCTACCAGGAGTCCCACGAGCTAGCCAACAAGAGCCAGCAACTCTTGCTAAGGATTGACGAACTGCTTATTTGACTAACTGCGAGGATCCAACTAGTAATTCCCGGCTGATCTATGATCGAGTAGCTGTAAATTTAGGAAGAAAGTATACCGGGGGGAAATTGTGGGACAATAATTTGTTTTAAACGTACACAAGAATGGTGTTTCCTACACGATGCACAGAACGATTCTACACCAAATACGAAACTATGAGAATCTAGAAAACATGTACTTAGGACCATTGGGAACCCAGGACCAAATTCACAAAGGTTGTTACTTAGGAACCACATCTGTTAACTCAAACAGACACCATTAACCTGACGTATATGCCAGTTTCGTTGACCAAACAGAAAGTACTAGGATTTCTTTTACTTCTAGCGAGTAGATGTTTGCATCTCTACTCCCCCATAATGGTAGTTGCATCACAATAATTTTCTTGCTGAGAGCGAACACATATTTGCTTCGATATCTGGTCATTTCTTCGCTTTAGCAGATACTCATTATTCCTTTCCTTGGAAACTTATCTGACATACATGCATCATTTGCTACGCATGTGGTTTCGTTTCGAACAAACACTTCATTGAAATTTAAATATTATTTTGCTAAACCTAATTACTGATTCATGATTCGAATGACCTACAGTATTGTTATTGTTGGCTCTTTTGTTACCAAGTCGACACACTGTCTTGAAACTACTTTCTTTCAAGTTACGTTCATAGTTCATCATCGTAACCATGCTGGGATTCCCTAGTTGATGCATACGTTTATTATCGGATTACGCCAGAACCAAGTTCAATTGATTGAACTTATTTATTTTGCCTATTCAGTTTGAGACGTCATGTGATGTATTGAGAGCATCATATTCACATCATTGGCAAAGATTCTTTTGTTTCGAGTCGTAGTAGACTTGTTTGGTCTACGACTTCACTAAATCATTTGTTGGTTACGACACCTTGTGGGGATACCTTCACAAAATTGAAGCTTGCGCTTATTTGGTTACTCATTTCATACACGGATTTAATTGATTATTCGATGACTTGCCCTAAATCCGTCCTGTTTATCACGATTGAATCGGTCTCAACACAGTTGTGTGTTGAGGCAAAGGTACATAGATTCATTTCATACCACGGTGTACCTCCGAACGGTCCTTTCATTATAAATTGAATACCCTGCGGTATTTATTACTTTCTCACCTGCGATAAAAAACAGTGGCTCTTTGAGGTTCTATACTCAACTGAAAACTCTATGACATTGTGTAAATCAAATCTTCAGGCTTGTTCGGTACATATTCATTTGATTTCCAACACGGTGAACTTGTTCAGTCACCACTATACTTGAATTATGTCATTACGACACCTTTTGGTGTCATTACAAACTTGTAACCTGTGCTAATCAAGGTCAACCGTTCATACGAAACTGCATATACTTTCGTTTGACTTATCATGTAAACATTTCTGATGCAACTACGAATCAAGACAACGATACACCAGATTCGCTTGTATTTCATTCGGCGTACTTTCGAAATCTAAGGATGTCAACACCCTAAACCTTACCATCCATTTACTCGGGAATTGACAGATCATTTTACTATTACATTTGAGTTGTTGATTTTGAATTCATATAGCGGATGCTATGGTTTGCGAAAACTCGTCTGCATATTGCAATCAATCATTTGAGAATCTTATCAGTCAAAACTCCTCTTTTGTGGAACCCCCTGCTAGCTGGATTACACTAGACTATACGTCAAATACGTCTTGTACCTTTGACATCAAAGGCTAAAAGCACATACCTTTTAACCATAGGATTTGGGTTGTTATATATTCTCGGACTCACCTGATGTGAGTAAGGTTTGATTCGGTGGTGATTATCTACCTCAATATTATTCATATACATACTCGTGTGGCGTAACCATAAGGAGTTAAGGAAGTACAAATTTCGAGGACGAAATTTTCTTAACGGGGGGAGAATGTGACAACTGTCAAATTTGCATACATCTGTACAATTAATTAATATTAAATTTGTGCTTAATGACTGTGCTTGATTACAAGCGTGATTAAACTGCTTTCTGAGTTTTGATACATACATACATATGCATCACATTTATATTGTCACTCCATTTATTACACGCAAACTTTAGTGACAAACTTGATGCACAAAGCACAGTTAGCACACTGAGCGGATAACCCAGAAAACATGCTGACAATGCCAGCACCTAGACAGACAATGATTTTGAGGCCAATATGAGCCAGGGACGGGATACTACACTAGTAGGGAGTGTAGAGAAGTGAGGACCATAAAACTGCGTCACTAGGTGATAGTTATAGTGCCGGGAAGTGCCTAAAACATAATTTAACTGCAAAATTCTGCACTTTTAAATAAAATTCAGCATTTAGATATGCTAGTAATGTGCAAAAACTTGACAAAATGATCCTAGATTCCTTCTAAAGTGTCGGGAATTAACTGTGACACAAAAAGCATTATAAAGGACACTTTACGGAACAATTAAGCACTTTAACGGAACAATACCCAACCGAACAACCGGACATTACCCGGAACATAAAAATATTGTCCAACACATTGTTTTTATTTTTCTAAGCTAGTTAGGGTCCCCGAACACCCTAACACACTATATAAATAATAACACACTTAAGACACTAACTTAACACTTGGTTTCTCTAACTAGATTGTAACTAAACCATTACAACCCAACCCTATACCCCCCCCCCCCCATCAAAACCGGTTACAAGGGTGGGGATTCACCCTTGATTTTCCCTCATTTGTTTAATATATATGCATGGTATCTAGGGAACATTAAATCCAATGGTTTATGCAATGTTGGAGGACTTGTAGTATATATCCATTAGACCACTTATTCTTATCTTCATCTTCATCAAACAACACCCAACTTCTCTCCCTCTCTTCTCTTGTTCGGCTGCCACCATATCACCACCTTCAAGTCTCTTACATACAATCCACATACATCTAGAGGTGCAAGAGATCATACAAGCAAGCTTGGAGTGCTCGGAAGCTCAAGGACCGCTCTCATTTTCTTTTATCCACCACTTTTACACTCTTGAACTCGCCTAGCTTTGTGCTAGTGGTAAGCACTTAGATCCTTGTATTTTACTTGTTATTTAAGTGGTTAATGATGTTTAAAGAACAAAAACATAAGAACTCTAAAGAACCTTAAACGAAGTCTTGAACATCAACTAACATATGATGAAGTAGTGTTAAATGATGATGAAATCATGATAAATCTGAATTAATTGAACCATGACCTGCTGTAAACGACTTATGGTCTGATGTTAATCGTATTAGAAAGTATGGCGATCGTATGTGTGCGTTTTAGTAACATTTAACCTATAAACAGCTTGCTGATTAGCATTTTCAGCCACCTTTAACTGGCTGTAAACAGGTCAATACTTAACGGAAAACTGATTTTCTTAAGTTTATAACGTGTTATTATGAAATATGGTTCTAATGGCACTGGAATCATAAGTTTTGGACATCGTTTGCTATTTTTAAAGGGTCGTTTTCTAACAGCAACTAAAGCTGCATTTTTACTGCTGAAAATAGGTGTTATGTTTTTCGTCATAACTTGAAATCGGTGTAGGATTAGGTCATGAAATTTGTACTATAGATGACCACCGATGTATTTGTAATTCTCTCACTGGAATTTCGTAAATCGGACTCTCGATGAATTTTAAATAAATTATTCCGCGGGCTGCAGTCAGAAAAAGATAAATCTGATTTTAGTCCGGAAAACGATTTTCTATAAAATATTGGTGATGATTTGGACCCCGATATTTTTACACAATAATATTTGGATCGTATAAGACATTCTGTAAAAATTTGGAAATTTTTGGAATAAGATAACTATTTTATTAGAATACCCGAAAACAGCCCAGTTTTTTGTATATTAAAACTGAAATGATATAAGTAGTATTTTGCACGTCTAAATGACGGGTTGGTTATTTGCAAACCATCTAACGTGTTATATGTTAAATAAAATGATATGCTATTTAGCATGGGCACCTCCATTTACAAAGGAGACTATGGCGGAATTTTTCGAAAATCCTAACACTTAGTAAATATTTTTTTCTGAACGAGTGTTACAAGTATATTTTATAACTTGTGTTTCAAATATAAACGTCGCCCTAAATTTTGTTACTAAATACAAAGTATCGGAGGTTAGTTTTTTCGCGAATAAAAATGGGCAAATATGTATTTAGAATATGTATTTCATACTAAGACACTTGTGTGATCATTTGTATATTGTGTGAACTAGTTATATTATTTTAGGGTAAAATAATATAACTTATAAAATACCATGGAAATTACAACTCCAAAATAATACCCAATTTGCAAGGAATAAAATACTGAAGTTACACACATATTATGAAACCGAACAAGAAAACGTAACTTATGAAATATTCCGAGATATACCATTACACTATATTTTTAGGTAAAATATTATTTTGGAAACAAAGGAAGTAAAAATATATTATTTTTGGGAAAAATATATATATTTTGGCAAACGTTATTTTTGACAAATAAGTTATATATTTTCTAAGTAAGACTTGAAAATATATTGTTTTTGAAAATATATATTGGGAATATATTGGTATATTTTAATGGGAATAATGCACCGAAATACGACACCATTACTTGGCAAGATATACAAATACATGAGAAGTATTACTACAAAAATATTGTTTAACAAATTATTCCAAAAGAAAATGCAAGTTAAAATATTTATTATTTTAACAACCAATTATATAACTTGGAATACTACCAAAGACACTTTTAAACGTAACTCAAAGGCACCAATCAATATTAAGACAATGCACGACCCGTTCGTCTAATAGACGTTAGTACAGATGTAGGTAGTCGTGCGTTCTAGTGGAAGCTTCGAGTTACATTAGATACGAAGACGCAAAACAGTGAGTTCATGTCCCCCCCTTTTCTTTTAACTGTTTTCAGTTTTGTACTTCGGGGGTGAAATACATGTTACATTTATTACAAACGTTTTATACATGGTATGATTAGCTAAGGAATTTACTGCTAGATCACGTGACTGGATAGGCTATTATCGTAACACCATTAATCCTTGTATAAGGACCGAGAGGCATGAGTGATAGATCTATTGGGTGTTGCGAGCCCCACACATGGGCCAGCGTGTGGCTGCATGTGGTGACTATGTCGTTCCGCCGGAAGGACCGGTATGAAATACGCGTTACAGGTTTGAGTGCTTCCTAGACCATGTCACTTATTAATGTATTAGCTACACATTAATTGATCTATTTTTCCTTATTGCTACACACCAAGGACATACATTTATATAGACATATTTTAACGATTCATGCAGACACACATTAACGATTTATACAAACTCACATACACATGAACTCGCTCAACTTTTGTTGATGTTTTTCAAACTACATGTATTTCAGGGAACTAATAAGTGGATCTGGCGGGCGTTGAAAGTTTTTATGCTACGTTTGAAATAAAGATGTCATCCATGGTCTTTGGGTTTGGTCAGTGTGTCTTATTCCTGGACGAGACACGTCTTCCAAGCCTTGATTACAACTAATATCTTTTGACGAGTCCTTAGCGAACTTTTACACAATTCATATGGTTTGTAAAGCTTAAATTTGAAGTCTACGTTTTAGACAATGTTGTTATGTTTTAAACTCATTTTATGGATGACAAATCTTTGGTTTTATCATATAGTTGTTTGATATGGTTGAATGCAATGATAACAAGTAAGTCACACCATAATCACGCTTCCGCAAAAGTCAGGGTGTGACAATAGTAACCCGCGTTCATTATCTTCGCGACAACCATGCGCGGGCCAGCATGAATGCCGCAGATGCCTTCGTGAATTTCCCTGATCAGGTAACTTGCATCTTGGGGGTCCACACAGTGCAGGAGTGGCCCCAAGAAAGATCTGATACAAGATTCCACCATTCATCTCATAGAATAACGCTTTGTTCTGTATCTTTCTAGCTTCTGCTTTGTTTTCAGGGAGAATTCCTTCTTGGATATATTGAATGATAGGAATCATCCATGATAGTGGCCCTATCTCAATTACATTCACTTGTCGCAACAAGACAGATGGGTTTTTTAAGACTTCGGTTCGTACGTCCTTGGCGAGATGTTGGAAAGCTTTTGAAGCGAGCTTGCTTAGCACGTCCGCTGGCTTGTTCTCAGATCGATTGATATGAACAACCTTGTATGATTTGAACTGCTGAAGCAACTCCTTCGCCTGCTTTAAGTACAAAGCCATAACTTCGTCCTTCGCATCATACAACCCATTAATTTGACTCGCGATCAGGAGAGAGTCGACATGCACTTGTAAGTTTTGAGCTCCCATCTTGATGGCTAGGCGCAGGCCTGCCAAAAACGCTTCATATTCTGCCTCGTTGTTGGTATTCTTGAAATCCAACTTGATGGCATAGGTGAACTCATGCTTCTCTGGACTAACAAGGCGCAATTTGGCTCATGCGCCGTCTTCGTTTGAGGCTCCATCGGTATATAACAGCCATAACCCATCTGACGTGTCTTTGATAGGAGTATCGACAACTTCACAATCTTTGATCTTGTCTTCTGGAACTTCAGTAATGAAGTCCACTAACACTTGGCCTTTAATTGCTGGGCGCGGCCTGTACAGAATGTTGTGGCCCCCCAGTTCGATTGCCCACTTTGCAAGGCGTCCTGACGTTTCTGGCTTTTGCAAAATTGTGCCGATATGGAAGTTAGTGAGTACCGTGATTACATGCCCCGTAAAATATATGCGTAGCCTCCTGGAGGCGTGTAGCAGCGCGAGCACTAACTTCTCCATGGTTGAATATCTTGTTTCTGGATCTGGATCTGTAAGCACCCTACTAACATAGTAAATTGGAGTCTGCACTCCGTCTCTTTCCACCAACAATACCGACCCAACTGCTTTGTCCGAAGAAGACAAGTACAGGATGAGTGGTTCTTTCTTAAACGGCGCGGTTAGTGTAGGGAGCTTGATCAAACACTCCTTCATTTGTTGGAAGGCAGCTTCTGCTTCTGGTGTCCATTTGAATTCATGCTTTTTCACGCAGTTGCGCAAAGTATTGATGAAAGGGTAAGATTTTGCAGCGTGGTTTGATAAAAAACGATTAAGCGTGGCTAGGCGGCCGACCAATCTTTGCATTTCCTTGATCATGCGCGGTGACGGCATCCGCTCGATGGCTTTAACTTTTTCAGGATTAACTTTGAAACCGCCGTTTGTAACCACGAAGCCTAAAAACTTGCCTTCCTACATACCAAAATAACATTTTGTTGGATTTAGCTTCATGTTCACGCTCCGGAGAGAATTGAATGTCTTCTCTATGCCTTTTAGCATCTGGTCCTCCTCGGGACTCTTAATCACAAGATCGTCAATGTAGACTTCGATATGTTTTCCGATGTCATCAGCAAATATCGTATCCATCAGTCGCTGGTAGGTTGCGCCAGCATTCTTGAGCCCGAATGGCATCTTTGTGTAACAGAAGATTCCGATGTCGGTTCGGAAAGCTGTCTTGTCTTCATCTTCCAGCACCATTTGGACTTGATGATACCCTTTGTAGCAATCCAAAAAACATTTCCACTTGTATGGCGTGAGAGAGTCTATCTTCTT
The DNA here is from genome assembly GCA_030545235.1 of Helianthus tuberosus. Taxonomy (NCBI): domain Eukaryota; kingdom Viridiplantae; phylum Streptophyta; class Magnoliopsida; order Asterales; family Asteraceae; genus Helianthus; species Helianthus tuberosus. Next base: position 10,348,472 of record CM060431.1, on the reverse strand, counting down.
GTCGATCTCAGGCAGCGAATAACAATCATTGGGACATGCCTTATTGAGGTCAGTGTAATCAACACACATGCGCCATCCTCCATTAGACTTCTCGACCATAACAGGGTTTGCAACCCAACTTTGATAGCGCACCTCCCTCAGAATTCCTGCTTTTAGCAGCTCACAAACTTGCTCATTCATAGCTTTAGTCTTATCCTCCCCTAGGCTGCGCCTTCTTTGCGCTTTTGGCTCGACGGAGGGATAAGTGTTCAAACAATGTTCAATGACGTCGCGCGGGACACCGGTAATGTCAGCCGGAGTCCAGGCGAATATGTCCATATTCCTGAACAGTAGTTGCTTGAGGTGCGTTCTGATGTTTGGTGAGATTGCGTGGCCTATCGTCACCGTCTGTTCTGGGTATTTGCGGTTCAAAACCCATTTTTCTGGTTCGGTCGTTGAAATTTTTGCTGCCTTGACCGGGCGCGCATCCTCTGCTGACATCACCTCCTTTTTTGCATATATAATCGCCACCCCATCTCAGTTGGGAATCCAATGGCTGAGTGGGGTGTGGAGGTTACCATGTTCAATTCTCCTTGGGTTTCTCTCCCAATTAAAACATCATACCTTTATTTGACTGGCATTACCATGAAGTTGACATTTGTAGTTCTTGAATGTTTCCCGTCAGATAGCATGACGGGGAAACTGATTTGGCCTAGTGGGAAGACCATTTCATTGCAGAACCCCGATAGAGGATAATCGACCGGCTCGAGTCGCGCTTTATCTTCATCATCGAACTGATTGAAGCATTGTTCGTAAATGAAATCAGCTGTACTTCCCGGATCAATGAATATGTACTCTGTTTCGTAATGACCGATAATACCGGTAATGACGACGGGGCGCGGGGCGCGTGGTCCCCCGCGTACTACCGGAAAGATGACCTGTTCCTCTTGCCATGCAGGTTCGAATGGGCGCTTGCTTTGTCTCTCGTGCTGTACCTTGGTCCATTGACCATGTGTGTTTCTAGCGCACATTCTTGACCAGATGGCTTAACTTTCCGCTTTTCAGCGCTCTCTCGATTTCCTGCCTTAGACTGATACAGTCATCCGTCAGATGACCTGTATCTTTGTGAAAATCGCAGTACAGGTTCGGGTCTTATTCAGACCCGCGCAGGTTTGCAGGGGCTGAAGGCTCTTATTCAGAAAGCTAAGTATAAAAATTGATGTTATCTCTTGTTTGGACCTCGTGCGAGGTCCGGCTCTGCTTGAGCGTCCCGCGCGGGTCTAAAGATTGATCACCAAACTAATTAAGGAGTATGGTCCAACGCGCGATCTGAATGGTCTGCGCGGCTTTTTGGGACCGTACCCCTTCAGTATGTTACCCCTGAAATATGTAAGTACGATTATGGACCATCAAGGCTTATGCTTGTGTAACTATCTTCCAAATACATTACTGCCATGGTTTTTAGTATCAGTATCTAACTAACTTCTTTTTTACTAATTACACACCTTAATGTGACTTGTCAATTTTCATGGGATAGCATATCGGTTATTTGTTATATGAATAATAGGTGACATGTGACTTCTTTTTATCCAGATTAGATGTTATAAATCAGTATCTTAACTTTGTAAGTCAACATGTACCTCTTTGTTAGTCATTTTTGGGAATTGTTTATATAGATTGATAAGCTTTGATATTTGATTTTGAGATAATGAAAACCATGTCAAGTCCACCACAGCAAATGATGATACCAGTAGTGCTACCCCTACAATTACGCTAGTAACATCGGTTCAAGATGTCAATGCTAGCCCGAATGAGAATGGTATTAGGTCTTCAAGTTGGAGGTGTGTTACCAGATTAAGGAGCATATTATGTAATATTCTTTTGAAATTTCTATATAAAAATTACATGTCACATGCTTTATGTTGATTATCATTTTACCATTATTGAAATTATCTCCATCGTTCCTTTTTTCGCTTTTAAGCATATTATACATCTTAGTGTGAACTCATTTGATGAGTTCATATTATATATATAATTAAAGATAAAAACTTTCATTATTACAACATTAAAAAACTCGTCCACCGGACGGGTAAAGTACTAGTTAAGTAGGGAAGATAGACGGAAAAAAAGTAAATAAGTAACTCTACTATGTTCCATACATGTTTATTTTATCGTAAAATTATTATAAATATATTGAAATTATTAAAATTTGATTTATGATATCTATCTATCATAATAAAAGAAACCAAGTTTTGGATACGTGTCATTCATAGAAGGCATCCTCAAATCTATACGTATCTTATATTAGCTAAATAAATAAATAATAAATTAATATTAAATCTTATCATACTTTAATAAAATATTATCCTCAAATCTAAATTGTTAATTTAATATATTTTAAAACAAATACCTCTCTTTCGTAGTTAACTTATATTAAATATATAAATAATAAATTGATATTAAATGTTATCCTAATTTATTAAAAATATAATTTCTTTTTATTAATTGGTATACAAAATTATATTTATTCAAATCGTGTAAAACGCGGGGTTTTTAAAAATATTACTTTTTTATTATTTATTATACAAAGTTACATTTATATAACACGTGTAATACACGAAATGTTTAAAGATATAACTTTTTATCATTTGCTATGTAAAATTAGATTTATTCAACACGTGTAATACACGGGATTTTTTTAAGGATACAATTTTTTTTATTATTTGGTAGATTTTTCAACCCGACTATACACGAGTTTTTTTTAAAGATATGACGTTTTTAGTATTTAATATACAAAATTACATTTATTTAATATGTGTAATACACATGGTTTTTAAAGATATAGCTCTTTTTTAGATCTATTCAACACGTGTAACATACGGGGTTTTTAAGGATGTAATATTTTTTATTATTTGGTAGATTTATTCAACCCGATTATACATGGGTTTTTTTAAAGATACGACGTTTTTAGTATTTAGTATACAAAATTACATTTATTTAATCTGTGTAATACACATGGTTTTTAAAGATATAACTATTTTTTTATTATTTGATATATAAAATTACATGTATTTAACCCGTACAATGTACGGGGTTCACTAAAATATAACTTTTTATTATTTAATATATAAAATTACATTTATTCAACCTGTATACTATAGAGGGTTCTAACCTAGTAAGTGTTAATAAAACTAATTTCTTTTTGAGCGGCAATATAATTCAATTAATTAAATAAATGTAGGTAGTTATAAATTATAATTTGAAATGAAATTTTAAAGTACACATGTTTGTCTAAGCCCAACAATACAAAAGCCCAAAAATGAATCCACATAAATACAGAAGCAAGGGCAGCTGTAACCTAATTCATCCGCCGTAACACTACATTCTTTAACATCTATCATATCGAAACCCTAAATCGCAGGCAAAAATGGGAAATCCGATCGGTGATTAATTGAAGGTAATTCTTTTCTATTTAAAATCTTCATGCTAATATACAGTTCGAAGTGTTCAAATCAGCCTAGTAAGCAGATACATGCTATGAAAAGGAGGTTTTTGCTTCAGTTTTTGTGGATGTTGTTCGAATCTGATAAACATGATAGGTTCGTAGAACAGTTATTTATCAATATTGTTGGAATGGGTGGTCTCGGAAGTATTATTATGGTTTGCTTTATTGATATGCTTGTCAACATATCTAATCTTTTTGTCTTAGATGATGTCTGGAATTAAAGTTTATAAATAAACATATAAGACGTTATCTTATTCCGGATTAATGATCTCATTACCTAATTATGCATGCAAGCTTTGGGTTCCTAGTTTTTCTAGTTCATTGGATAACGTCTTCTTATATATGCTTATTTATAAACTCTAATTCCAGACGTCATCTAGGACAAAAAGATTAGATATGTTCACAAACATATCAATAAAGCAAACCATAATAATACTTCCGAGATCACCAATTCTGACAATATTGGTCAGACATAATGTTAACAGGAGCTGAAGCTCGTTAGTACTAGCTTGGTCATACCTGACATTGTCAACCAAGTTCGAGCCACCGCTATAGCCCAAATGCTTGACTCCAGGTGGCGCTAATATCTGTATAAACATTCTTATTAAAAAAGAGTTGGTAAGTTATGTTAATGCTGTCATATTGTATTCAAGATTGATTGTAAATTTGTTTAGCAAATAAATAAATATGTAATTTATTTATTTAATTAGTTTATTTCGTTATATATTACAACTACGTTAGTTACTCGTGTGATATTCGCGCTGCTCATATAATATGTTTTGAATAAGATTACACAACTTTGATTAAAACAACAAAGTCTACATCCTACCACTTCATTTTAGATTGATACACCGAGTACAATTTTGGTTGGCAATACATACAAAAACCAAACCCAAAATTTAGTCGATGGATAAACATGGTTCAGGCCATTTAGATTTGCTTAAATTTGAAGTCAAGTTGTAAGACCATGTGTAGTGGTACACATGAATAATGCCTCTACTCATGGGCGTTGTGCGTCATGTGGTAGTCCAGTCAGCAATGGGGTATCATGGGGCGTTTTTCTAAAATGGGTGTAGTTGGGGATGTGGGCATTATGTTAAAAAAGGGATGTAAATAAAATTAAATAAAAAACATCAAAAACCTTTATTGGACAAATAAAAAGTAGAACAGTGATTGGCCAAATCTTTTGAACACGGCGTGGAAAAAACGTCAAAACGATTTTTTTTTGAAAAAAAGGCCCAGGGGGCGGGTTGGGGGCGTTTTGGGGCGTGGAATTCAACAAAAACGCCCAAAATTTGACGATTACGGATGGTCTAACTTGTAGCCTCAGTCCTCACTCCTTAGCTCTCATTAGTCAAAACATTTAGATAGCTTTTATGATTCTGCTCAATCTTCAAATTATATTATTTCTTATTTAACACCTTCTGTTGCCTACAATGTAAAAGATTATTTCAATCCTCAAGTGGCTCAAAACATAGAAAGGCAACAATGCTTCTGGTTGTCATTAGGTTGCATACTTTTGAACATTCGCAATTGATAATTGTTAAAAGCAGTAACCGAATATGAAAATATATCATGTTGATAGTTTTGATGAACTTTTATTTGTTGTAATCCGTCTAGATCCACAATGGGAGGAAACGGTAGGACGAGGCTTTCAAGTAAAACGAACTTTACTCAAACGAACCAATTGAAAAAACACTATTGAGCGACTTCTTTTACAAGGGAACGAAACATTACCCAAGTCATGGAATATTACCCAAATCGACTTATTTATAAGTAAATGGAACATTACCGCACACTAAAAAAACACTTTTGAGCGTTTAAGCTTGAGAAGAGACAATGTAAAAACTTTACGAACTTGAAAATTTATAAAAAAACTCATTCAAATTTCTTATTTGGTGTACGTTAGTCAGTAGCCTATTCCATATATTAGACTATGGGGTATGGGGCTTGGGTTGGGGGAAAACGCCCAAGCCACCACCCCAGGTGGTCTTGGGTTGGGGCGTGGCCCTTGGGGCTTGGGTTTCAAGCCGGGCGTGGGGCGGGTCTAGCAAGCTGACATGGCGGGCTCTCAATGGCCAATTCAAACTAGCCGTTGAGGGCATTTTTAATTTTTTTTCCTTTATAAATACCTTACCATATTTAACATTTTCTCACACAATATCAAACACATAAAACACAATCTTGCCATGAGTTCTTCAAGTTCAAGTGTATCGTCATCATCATCTGACGATGGTGCGGAAATATTTCTACAAACGATCGCGGCGGTGGTGAAAGCTATCGTGGAAGACGAAGACAATGAGGAAGAAACTCCGCAACCTAAACGGAGGAGAAGGTACATCGCTCGTGAACGGCACACCGCTAACAATTTGTTGGTAAGCGATTACTTCTCAGCGGAACCTAAGTATGATGAAAAAATGTTTAGGCGTCGTTTTCGTATGAGTAGAAACTTATTCTTAAAGATATCTTGAGATCTTGAGGAGAAGTATGTTTATTTCCAACAAAAACCGGATGTAACCGGGCAATTAGGATTTAGTACGTGGCAAAATGTCACGGCCGCACTTAGGCAGTTAGCGTATGGCAATAGTTCGGACATTATGGATGACTATTTAAAAATGTCTGCACGTGTAGCTAGAGAAAGTCTTCACAACTTTTGTTCGTGTATTCTAGAACTTTATAGGAAAAGATATTTGAGAAAGCCCTCGTTTAGTGACATGCAACAAATATTGGAACATCACGCAGATTATCATGGGCTACCCGGGATGCTAGGTAGTTTAGATTGTATGAAATGGTCTTGGGAACTTTGTCCTACCGCATGGCAAGGCGCTCACACTAGTGGATTTCACGGGATGCCAGCCATCATGCTTGAAGCGGTTGCGTCCCAAGATCTTTGGATATGCCATGCGTTCTTCGGTATGCCAGGTTCACATAATGATATTACCATCATCAACCACTCGCCCCTTTTCAATGATCGGGTAAATGGTATAGGACCCAAATGAACTTTCTTTGTAAACGGGGTTGAGTACGTGTATGGGTACTACCTAGTTGATGGGATTTACCCAGAGTGGGGGGTTTTCGTAAAATCGTTCACAAAACACGGTACCATAGATCCAAAGAGATTAAAGTTTAACAGGGTCCAAATGGTTGCACGTAAAGACGTCGAGCGAGCATTCGGTGTTTTGAAGAAAATGTGGCGAATATTGGCAATGCCTTGTCGACTACGGGACAAGGATCAGATTGGAAACGTGATGTACGCATGTATCATTCTTCACAACATGATTTTGGAGGATGAAGGTAGAGCAGTCGTTACCTACTATGATGACGATGACCCCCAACCAGGTAACGTAACAGACGAAGATAAAGCGGCAAATGAATTTTGGATCAAGTCAAGGGATATACATCACAACATTTGATCTGATTTGGTGGATCATGTTTCAACGATTCCTGGGTTCGAAACCGACGAAGACGACGAAGTCGACGAAGAATGATAGTTTTTTATTTTGATAATTATTTTGTATGTTTATGTATTTTTTAATGATTATAAATAAATATATATATATATATATATATTAAAAAAAACCTGATGTGGCTTGGCCACGCCAGCCAAGCCACGCCCACCATACCCCATACAAAATGGGTTTTGAATTGAGTTATCAAACTTTTCACGTGTCAACCCATTCCCAAACTCCCGCCCCACCATACCCCACAGTCTTATAGAGTGAAATAAAACATATAAATATTCCCCTTGAACTTATCGCTGAAATAGTAAGTATTGTTTATGACACAGGGAAATTATCCTTCCATTATCTATACTATATTATAAAGCATTTCTTTAGGGACTTTTTAAAAGTTAAGAGGTACAACTTTAATTACTTATCATACAACACACAATGCATATGTTAACTACTTTTTGAGGGCAAATTTGTCTTTAAACACCCTATTTAATCCAAAGAAAGTTAAGAGTTAGATCTTTAAACACCCTATTTAATCCAAAGAAAGTTAAGAGTTATAAGAAGTAATGAGATTCAATTCTATAATATAAAAGTTATAAATGAATCTATACTATATTATAAAGCATTTCTTTAGGGACTTCTTAAAAGTTAAGAGGTACAACTTTAATTACTTATCATACAACACACAATGCATATGTTAACTACTTTTTGAGGGCAAATTTGTCTTTAAACACCCTATTTAATCCAAAGAAAGTTAAGAGTTAGATCTTTAAACACCCTATTTAATCCAAAGAAAGTTAAGAGTTATAAGAAGTAATGAGATTCAATTCTATAATATAAAAGTTATAAATGAATGATGGGGTAATTAATCAATAATTAGAGTAATAATAATACTCAGAAATGTTTGTTTAATTCTATAATATTGAAGGAAACCGTGTAATAACAAACAAAAATTAGATAAGTTTATGTCATAAGGTTATGAAAAAAAACATAAGATGCATTATCTATACTATATTATAAAGCACAAGGGTTCCAACCAAATTTAAGTAATTGCAACATTTTATGCTTATAGTACAACAACTCAATGAAGTTAGTAAAGGGACAAATTAGTCTTTCGACATGAGTATAAATTGATAAATACAATTAAATTGATAACTTTATATATAAAGTATTAATTGTATGAAACCGGCGTCTCTTTATTTACCCTTCGTCCCATGAAACCCTACCACTGAAGGGTCTTACTTCAAATGAGAATTGATTTTAAGTTATTGGAATAAAATTGTGATAATGAGTATTAAATGAGAATTGATAAATTTATCCGAGAGGTCCTTCTGCACATACAAATTCTTTGGTTCAATACTTCAATGCCATAATAATACCCATTATTACCCATAATAAAAATTATATTGTAACCGACATCCTCCATCAATGGGAATAAAATAAATCCTTTGCTTCAATGCTATAAAAATGCAACACCTTCTGCATATACAACATTCTTACCAAAACCCTTCTTGCCATGTGTCATCTCATATTCTGTACTCCTACCTTGAAGACTCACTGACACACATTCAAAGCTTTGGAAACAAACTTACCAGTCTTGGCGGAACTCCCGATTATCTGTATATTTTATTTATTCTCTGCACGTCATCTAGGATTTTGGTAACCACTCGACCCGTTAACTTCGTTTTCATCTACTTACAAATTGCTCCTTTTTAAGTTCCCTTTAATGGCACCATTACAAGATGCATCCCAAACATGGACCCCTAATCTACAAAGAACTCTTAGTTGGTGAGGAGGGGCTGATTCAGTTACCTTGTTGAAGACCCCACTTTTCGACCTCTTGTTGAAAAATTCATTGCATTAAGTACATTTTAATAATGTCAGTTTTATAAAATTAATAAAATTATAAGCACTTTACAATAACAAGATCAAAATGCTTTCTTCCATGTTTTTGCTAAGTCGTACATGAAGCTTGGCGAGTTGGGGTAGCTTTCGCCAAAAAAAAAAACAATATTATTACACTCGAATTACTTAAAAACAAATTTTAAACTGTTTTGACTTGTTATTTCACAGATTTGCTGTAAGGAGTGTCAGGATACGCTACATCCGTGTGTTCGTGTTCATGTTCATGTTCATGTTTTCGCTGAGTAGACAAGAAAGTTAAGTACAACTTGGTTCGGGGTACTTATAAATAAAGGTCACTTCCCTTTGTGTGACACAAAGTATGATGAAATCTTTTGGTTATCTTATTATGGAATTGAGTTTTATAGAACCAGTATGATGTTATTGAAACAATTTGATGTTTATGGTACATATAAAATTTTGTATAATTATATTTTAGTGTTGATCATCTTGTTGAAACTCATTATATTTTGATGTACTTCTACCTTAAAGACTCACTGACACACATTCAAAGCTTTGCAATTAATTAATTATTAATAAATATAAACCTATACAGGGTTGGGTAGGTACATAAGACAGCATCTAAAATTCAAAATCAATTGAAAATATGTGTTAACTACCTTAAAGTTATCATTATTTGTCACACATTAATAATAATAATAATAATAATGTCTAAATATAGTAAGTGTTTTAAAACATGTTGGGTTAGATTGCGTTCTCTAAAAGAGCATTAGTGACACCAGCTGCATCGCGCGGGCCAACCCACTAGTTTAGCTAAAATACTCATTCTCACATATTTATTGTTCAACTTGGTACTACTTTTTGTGCCCTTTGTACTAACATTGAGTGCATAAATCCACATTCATTTGACAAATACACAACACTCCTCATCCAACTCTTTCCATTATAACCTTTAATGAAATACAAATTTATATTTATCAATATCAACCACTAAACCTAGAAAAACTTGTTATTATAGTTACAAAAATATTTCGTGTTAAATTTTTTAATAGTATTACCTACATCTACAAATGAATTTTTTAATAATTTAACTACGTCTACAAATTCAATGACGAGGAATAGTTCCCTCTGACTATTGCTACGTCTACAAATTCAATGACGAGGAATAGTTCCCTCTGACTATTGGTGGACGTGGGCGGCCATAGCCCATCGCATCCATTTAGATTAGTTTTTTTTTCAGGTTTCGATTTAGCTGTTTAGAATATATATAAATAGGTTATAATCCTGTGTATTACAAATGTTGAATAAATATAATTTTATATACTAAATAATAAAACATTATATCTTTAACCCATCGTTTATTACACGGGTTGGATGAATATAATTTTATATAGGAAATAATAAAAACGCTATATCTTTAAGAAACTCGTGTGTTGTACGAGTTGAATAAATGTAAATTAATATACCAAATAATAAAAAAGTTATATCTTTAAAAACCACGTGTATTACACAGGTTGAGTAAATGTAATTTTGTATACTAAATAATAATAAAAAATCATATCTTTGAAAAACCACGTGTATTGTACGTGTTGAAAAAATCTTATTTTATATACCAAATAATAAAAAAATTAAAAACCCCATGTATTATATGGGTTGAACAAATGTAATTTTGTAAAGTAAATAATAAAAACGTTATATATTTAAGAACCTTGTGTATTGTACGAGCTGAATAAATGTAATTTTAATCACCAAATAATAAAAAAAATTATATCTTTAAAAACTCTGTGTATTACACGGGTTAAATAAATGTAATTTTGTATACTAAATAATAAAAAAATATATGTTTAAAAAACCCTATATATTATACGGGTTGAATAAATCTAATTTAATATACCAAATAATTAAAAAGTTTGTCTATTTAAAACCCCGTGTATTACACGGCTTGAATAAACGTAATTTGGTATAGTTAATAATACATATATTTAAAAAAACGATCCTTGTCAATATGCTATAAAATCAGATCTTTGTCAATAATATATATTTTAAGATTACGATTTTAAATTGAAGATATTCAACAGCTTTATTTTTATTTCCTCAAAAATTCAATAAGTCTTCAAGTACGTTGGTGTATGTTGTTTGTATTGAGATATTACTAGGTTAGAACACGGGATTAAGTTAATAAAATATTAAATTATTAAATAAGCAAAAAAAATAATAAAAACATTAAAAAGGAAATACTATAGAAAAGAAATATTCATAAATTAAATATTATAAAGAAAAATAATAAATAGTTAAGAAACTTTCTCGTCAACTGACTCGGCGGGGAATTCGTTCTCTTACTCATTGCCAACCAGTTACTTCCCTGCCTCGGCATAAACAGGCTAAAGGGTTGTTTGTTTAGCTCTTAATGGTTCAGACCTCTTACCTCTTACTGGTTCATAACTTAATGGTTCAGACTGTTTGTTTTGTGAACAGATGTCTGAATGGTTAAGCATTATACATAGTCTGAATGGTTAAGACCACTAATTTGAATTGGTCTGATATTTGGCTCTGAACGGTTAAACATTATACTGACTCTAACCATTCAGAAGTTGCCAAACAACCCCTAACTTTCCTTAAGACTGCTTCTGGAACATCTCTATCCTTCTATGGATACTGTCGACATTACTTGTTATGAAGCGAGGATTGCCACCAGATGACTTCACTTGAGACATAACTTCTTCCGATAACTAAACTTCAAGTCTTATTTAGTTAGTTACTATCAACATTTCTTATTTTAGAATAGTTACCTTAATTTTCGACCTCTAAATATATATGTTAAACTAACCAATATTTTTTTGTTAGATTAGGTATCCTAAACCTTCCTACAAAATCAACTTTTACCTTAAACATTTTAATTTATAAGTTATAATGATATTTTTTATTTAAACCTTACCAAAGATAGATTTTACGAATGTGTTATATTAGATTTATAATGACGATTATATCTTTAAATTACTTTACAATTTAAACATGATTATCTGTTGTTTTAAAAAAAACGTAAATTAACAGTTTTTTATTACTGATTTCGTCCGTACAATACACAAGATTATAGCCTATTATTTAAGAAAATGAAAAAAAAACTAAGAAGCTAATTATGTATACAGTTTCTTAAATTAAACTAACAAACAATAAATAAAAATCTAAAATTAATTATGTCATGTGTCTTATGAAATCTTTTAATATTAATTAAATTTAATATTTTATATTAAAAAAAACGTTTTTGTTGAAAAAAAAGATATATAGGCGACTTTAATATATTGAATTGAATATTTTATACTTAATGTGAATGATAAGGTTTACGATTTAAAGTTAAGTTTATGCCAATAATTTAGGGTTGATAAGATTTATATTAATTTAGAGTTAACTGCCATTTTCGTCCCTGTGGTTTGGTCACTTTGGCCATTTCAGTCCATTTTTCAAAAATGCGCCATTTTCGTCCCCCACGTTCTGGAAAGGTGCCATTTCAGTCCAAAAATCATAACCCAGTTAAGTCAGTTTGTAAATAAGGACTGATTGTGTAAATTTGTAACATAAAGGACTGATTGTATAAATTTGAAAAATGGACTGAAATGGCAGTTAACACCACCACCACTAGCCCTGCCACCACCACCACTCCGCTGCCACCACCGCCACCACCGCCACCACAGCCACTGCCACCACCGCCACCACAGCCACTGCCACCACCGCCACCACAGCCATTGCCACCACCACCGCCACCGCAAAACAAAGGAACGAGAACGGTATACCGAAACGAAAAGCTTGCGGGTTACGGGGACGTCTTCGTCTTCTCCGGTTGTCTTCTCCGATGAACTCCGAACGGGTTACGGGGACGTCTTCGTCTTCTCCGGTCGTCTTCTCCGGTCGTCTTCTCCGATGAACTCCGAACAAAGTAAGTAACTGGATACGTCTCTAAGTTTTGTTTCGTTTATGTCTTACGTGATTGATTATTAAAAAGGAGGTAGTTATGATTTTAGAACTTCAAAATGTAAGTTGCAGAGAAAAAACAAAATAAGTTACTAACTATATATAACTGGTAAAGTAACGTGGTGGTCAATGAGGTCTAAATTTATAGTCAAATATCAAACTACAAGTAATATATTCATCATCTCCTTATTCTCTCTTGCTTCCACTTGTTCATCATATAATTTCGACAATAGAGAAAGACCACCCAGCTCACAAAAATCATCAATGAAATAGCCGGTGGCACCTCTCAGTTAATTAAATGTATGACATTACCCGAATTCACTAAGGTTTGAACTTTGAATAATTTCATCTATGAAAAAGCCTAGCATCACCTTTATTTTCTTCATCTTCTTGTCAGCTTCTCATTGTGTAAAAGCTCTTAAAATCGTTTGGTATACTATTCACTTTGTTCGGAGTTCATCGGAGAAGACGACCGGAGAAGACGAAGACGTCCCCGTAACCCGCAAGCTTTTCGTTTCGGTATACCGTTCTCGTTCCTTTGTTTTGCGGTGGCGGTGGCGGTGGTGGCGGTGGTGGTGGTGGCAGTGGCTGTGGTGGCGGTGGTGGCTGTGGTGGCTGTGGTGGCGGTGGTGGCTGTGGTGGCGGTGGTGGCGGTGGTGGTGGTGGCGGCGGTGGTGGCAGTGGCAGTGGTGGCGGTGGTGGCTGTGGTGGCGGTGGCGGTGGTGGCGGTGGTGGTGGTGGCAGGGCTTGTGGTGGTGGTGTTAACTGCCATTTCAGTCTATTTTTCAAATTTACACAATCAGTCCTTTATGTTACAAATTTACACAATCAGTCCTTATTTACAAACTGACTTAACTGGGTTATGATTTTTGGACTGAAATGGCACCTTTCCAGAACGTGGGGGACGAAAATGGCGCATTTTTGAAAAATGGACTGAAATGGCCAAAGTGACCAAACCACAGGGACGGAAATGGCAGTTAACTCATTAATTTAATTGGTATTTAATAATTTAAATTAAATAATAATTATTTACAATTAAGGATGGTCTAGAATAATGACAAGTGTCCCAAAGTTGGTTTCTTTTATTATAGAGTATAGATTGGTTGTTTTGCCTCACCTATTTTTATGAAACAAAAAAGGATTATTGTTAATATTTTTGTGAGAAACAAAACAACAATAACAAAAATATAAAATCCTTATCTTTATCTTCTATAAAGATGCGGAAATAAATATAAAATCCTCATCCTTATCTTCTATCAAGAGTAGGGAAAATTTAAATAGGTGTCTCCAATGAATGTCACGTGTCAGATATCGATTTACTTTATTATATAGTATACTAGTAGTAAACCCCGTGTGCAAACACGGGTAGTTTTAAGAAATTTTGCATACCCCATTTTATTAAACGACGAAAGACTATACATCACTTACATAAGCCACTTTGTATCAAAATATGAAAAGATTTCTAAACAATAAAAGGATTAGAGTTTCTCACAATACAATGTCGACAATAATCACATGATAAAATACAATTATTACAATGCAACTCGTGGTTGGACCAAGCCAAGGATAAAGACTGTACAATTGGTCGATACGTTCATTATTATACCCAGATAGATAGATGTGAAATGATCATGTGGTTGGACCAAGTCGGAGAGACAAATCTTGACCCTTTAAAGTCTCATCACTGTTTCTAATCTGATCACTGCTTCTTGTAACGCCCTGCGTTTTGATACCTTCTTAATATTAACAAGTCTCGTCATACTTCCTATCCGTTGATGCTTTTACTCTCGTTGTAATCTACCTGCGATTTTGTTGTAACTCGAGACGACTTATCATAATAGAAATGAAACTATTTTAGTCATAATTGTGTGAATCTATGTGCAAACTATTATTCTATGTGATACTTCTTAAATGAGAACGATGTATTTATCCTAAATTCTTGACTCCTTGTTACGCTTTGATACTTAACGCACGAGAACCTAACTTAACGCGGACTTGAAACGCGTGTATATTTGTTCACCTATGATATATGTGGGTGATAAACGCTAATCTTGCCCTCTCGCTAAAATACTTAAAGTACTCCCACTAACAAACGCAACCAAACACGTCAAACGAGCATCCTACACGTGAAACGAGGAACCGGGTGCACGAAACAGGCTGTTCGAACGAAGCCAGCCGGGTTCGTATGAAGGCAGGCTGCTTCGAACGAGCTTCCTGGTTCGAACCCACCCTCTCTATAAATAGAACCCTCACTTCTCCATTTCACTCACTTGCTGATTTCATACTGAAACGCTGCCGAATTGCTGTCCGATTGTTTTCAAGTAAGATTTAACATTTTTACAACATTACTCAACGTTTTTCACTACGATTTTACACAAGACCCATCACGATTTCATCTAAACTTTAGAGTTTTTACCAAAAACTTCACCTTTTACACTTAAACTCTACCTTTTTCATCTTAACCTCTCTGTTTTCCATCAAATCTTCATCTTTTTTCATCAAATCTTCTTCATTTGCAACTGATCTACACCTAACCGAGTGTATTAAGCCTAGCTTCGGCTTCCCAAGTAAGCAATCTGTGGATTTCACACTCACCAAGTGTTAGATCTAAGTTGAAACCTTGTAAAACTATTTTAAACTTGTTTTTTCACACTAAAACGGGCCTAAAACGACATGTATTTCATTCACTGAATAGTGGAACGAGGTAGTGTCAGAACCGTCTCGAATTGGACTCGAAAACACATCCGATTCAGGCGAAAACACAGCTCCGAACGCCAAGAACAACTACGAATGCGAGTTGGACTGTTCTGTGCGAAGCCAGGCTTCGTACGAAGGCACCATGGCTTCATACGAAGGCACTGACTTCACACTTACCATCCTAACTCTCACTCGTGACTCGAACAAAGACCTCTCCGGCCCTAAGTTTAATCAGTAGCTTAAGGTTGGAGGGATGCACACTCGAGTTTCCCAAAGACAGAACGTGAAAACACTCGATTTTGGACAACGGAAGCTGCACCTGTGCGAAGACACCCTTCGTACGAAGGCACGCCTTCGTACAAAGGTACAGCTTCGTACGAAGCTACTGTTTCCCCACTGACACTTCGATTTCTCACCGTTTCAACACTTTGGAGGACTTACGCTTCTTTTCCCATACGCAGGCTGATCCGGCGCTCCCTTCAATCCATAACCGTCTATGTTTACTTGTTAAACACACACTGTGAGTATACTCGATCCCTTTTTGTTTTAAACACTTTGGGATGCAACATGTATTCTATATAAACACACGACACTTGTTTATAATCATACTCTATCCACTATTAAACATGAAAACATGATACTTGTGAGTCTTATATGCTACGTGAACGTTGAATCTTATGTTTAGCCTACCTTGATACTTTCACCTCCTTATCGTGGCGACGATGTAGGAAAGGCTCTTAGCATTGGAGACTTAGGTTAACATATAGATTACCTTAGCCTAGCATGTTAGAAACTTGTAATATGTTATTCATGTTGGATATGAGCAATCAAACATTTTAAACTACTTATGCTATGTATTAAACTTGTATACTCGCCAACATTTTTGTTGATTTTATTTTAATACATGTTGCAGGTTGATAGTCAAGGTGAACGAGGAAATCAAGCTAGGATGAACTTAGAAACTCATCTTAGAATATAAACAATTTTGATGACGTTTGATACAATGTTTGACTATGTTTGAAATTTGTTGACATTTTAGAACTTATTATGAAATTTTGATTAATCTATATTGTCACAATTAGTGTTATGATGCTTTGAGCGATTTGTTCATCCCGCCCCGATGTTTCCGTCATCGGTTGGGGTGTGACAGATTGGTATCAGAGCCATAACTATAGGGAATTAGGTAGACTTGCCATGTTCGACCTAGTCTATAGTTTAAGTACCCAAGCAGACCTTTCGTATGAACCCACTTAGGGGCTTCGTACGAACCCACTTGTGACTCTCTCGAATGAACCCACATTTATGCACCTTAGTACGAACTCAGAAGCTTTGTACGAAGGAAAACTTTCCTAAGGTTGAGAATTTATTTTGCCTTTCCTAAGGCTAAGGCAATACACACTTGAAGGCTTTGAAGACACTCTTATAACACAATCGAAATGACTCATCGAAATAGTGGTGATTCCCGCATGTGATGATGACTTTCACTCCGCTATATTTTATATTTTGCACGAAATTTACCCTCAAGTTAGGAGTGATATCCAAACCTTGAAGGAGATTTCCATCTCATGCTCTAGTGGGTCTTATCTTATTGATAAGTACCAACCACACGAGGGTACGGTGTTACCAAGTTAGAGGTGAAACTCGCATCTTGATAACTAGTCCCACTCTTTGATTTTCAATCTCACCAAGGTTTTGAGTTATCCAAAGGATGAAGGACGTGTAGTAACTGGATGGACAAATATCGTTAGTCATTCTCGATGGGAGTATTTGTCTATTAGGCCAAAGCACGTTTCCTTAATCCGAAAGGACTCTTGACCACCTTGGAATAGTCGACGTTTCTCTTCCCGAAACAATCCAATGTTTGATGAGCCTCTTTTTTATGTTATCTCAGTTTACATGTGATTTTATACTTGTTACTTCGTTCATTTCAAAACAGTTACACGATCTGCACGTTTCTCGCAACCTAAAACAATAATAATAGCCACTCGTGAACCAATTTAACTTATGATGCTTTCGTTATTCTATGTAATACAATGTGAAAACTTGTTATGCTATGTGAAATCTATGTACTATGTGATACAATTTGAACATTTATGTGCTATGTGATGCATTCTGTGCTACAAATTAGTTAAACAAAAACATTATGACCAAGTCTCATCCGATCCTTGCTTTGCATCTTTAGATGTCATCAAGCCGAATCTCAAACCCTCACAGGAAGTCTAAGGCCAACTCTCAGAAGAAGATGATGTCTTTTATGGCCAATCAGAACGCACGAATTGTTCCCAAGATTGTCACTGAAATTCAGGGTTCAAACACTCCTCCTTCCTCTGTGGATTCAAAAGTGGTCCAGCCCAAGCCTGTGAGCTTCAACTACAAACACTTTGTCTCCTGCAACCTTAAGCCTTTCACGGGCAGCGATTGAGTGACTGCAATGCTAGAATGGTTCGATAGCACTGAAGTCACTTTCATCAACAGTGAGTGCCCTGAACATCTCAAGACTAGGAGTGCTACTGGAGTTTTCCAAGGCAGAGCCTTAGAATGGTGGACCAATGAGAGAAACATCCGCTCCAACGAAGAAGCTTATGCGTTACCAGGGACCGAGGTTAGGGAACTGATGACGCTCAAATTATGTCCTCCTCACGAGCAGCAAAAGCTCAAAGACGAGTTTTGGCATCTTAAACAAGTTGGTGATGACAATCTGGCCTATACCACCCGTTTCAAGCAACTCAGCATAATCGTGCCATATTTGGTGTCTACTCCTAAACGCATGATCATGAAGTACATTCATGGGTTAACCTCTGGAATGCGTGACGCCACTGAAGCAGCACAGCTAGACTCCATCGAAGAAGTTTACCGACTAGCAGCAAGTCTGAACAACGACCGTGTTCGTGATAAACAGTTTTCCACACCTGCCTCCTCGAAACCAGCCAAGCAAATCACCCAGCAATCAAGTGGTAGCAAGGGTAAGAAATGGAAGTCTCAAAACTCTGGCTGCAATGCGATTGTACCTGCTGCAAATCCAAACCCTGCTTCCCCTGAAAACACCAAGAAGCCATAAACTAGGGTTCATCCCAAGTGTGATACTTGTCACTATCATCACCCTGCAAACTCAGCTTGTCACCATTGCACTTCATGCAACCGCTATGGTCACACAGCCCCTTATTGCCGCCAGACCAACCAAGTTCAGCAAGCTCCCCAGAACCCCAAACCAGCAAACAATGCATGGGCCTGCTACAAGTGTGGTGATACAACACACCTCCATCCTCAATGCCCCAACTGAATCAAGAGCAGCCACAACAGTAAGCCCCACGAGGATGTACATTCAACGTCAACATTGTCAGGATCTGAGTTTCTTTGATTGTGCTGTTTTAATTAAATGATTAATGTAAGAAGGTAAAATAGAGATGTATTGCAGCGGAAATGGAAAGTAAACTTTATAACACAATCACAAAGAATAGTTTTCAGTGAACATGATTTCATTAATCGAATGATTGTATGAATTACAAGATTCAACTATGCATGCATGCAACACTAAACTCCCCCTCAGCCTGAGCTCACAGTTAGTTCGTACAAGATGAATGTGTGCAAAAGAGCTAATAGAACAGTACATGTACTGTTCTATTTATAGTACAATCCTAACCACTGAGCATCTAATGCTGACGTCACCTAGACAGTGACATCTAACAGACTAACAACCTCTAAACACTGATCTATACTAAACACTATTACATTAAACAACTGATACATAAAACACTGAAGTTGCTTTCCACTGTTGTTGTCTAAGCACTGATGTTGCATATCAGTGCTTTCTTCAATGGTTGATCAGGCCTTGAATCAACAGTGCTTTGTCTTCATCAGTACTTTGACAGACAACAGTTGTTAGGTCTTCAGTCTTTACAATCAGCAGTTCTTTGAAGAGCAGTTGTTGAGAGATCAGTACTTGAAGTCATCAGTTGATAGAAACACTGTCATTAGAGGGAACTTAGGATATGCATTGCTTATTGAGATCAACTGTTCAGAACCAGTTTTGGCTTTCAATATCATCTGTTCTTCTAGGTTTGATTACATGGGCCAACAATCTCCCCCTAGAACAGATGATGCCAAAACATTTCCTTATTCATGATCTTTATTCTTTCATCAATTTCTCCCTGATTTACCCTTTGAATTGTAATTCAAAGTTCATGGAGTCTTCATCATCCTCATCCCTGTGAAGTTGAAGTTCTAAAAGATCTAGGAGATCAGCTACATCCAGGCCTAATGCATCCTCCCTTGAAATGTGTTCAACTCTACCATTGGACTTGAGAAAAGTCAATACATGGGTCTTTCTATCAGACTTCCACTTTAGTATTTTTGAGTCCAATGGGTTTCTGGGGAGAGACTTTATTTGTGATGAGTTTGGTGAAGGAGGTCTGCTTGTCAGCCTTTGAACTGTTACAGCAAGTTGAGCTTGAAGTTTTAATGAGGCATCATCCAAGCCATACATGATCTGGTTCTTAATAGATTTTTTCATGATATTAGCTTCTCTCTTTGCATCTTCCTCATCCGTCTGCTTCTGTCTTTTTCTTTGATCTAAGACATGGGTGGATAAGTCAGAGGATGTGAATAGTGTTTTCAGAGAGAGGGTTTGCTGTTTTGGCTTATCAGTGGTTTTGTCTTTGTATACTGGCTTCTTTGGAGCTGTTGGATCAGTTTCTCTTAGTTTTTTCAGCTTGTCATAAATTTGATCAACATACTGCTTGGACCATCTTGAAATGGTCTTTGCCGACCCATACCTAGTTGCAACCAACTCAGCTTTCTTCCTCTTGTATTCTAAAGTAAGCTTTGCACTTGATGTCTTGAACCTTTTCCAGTTTGGTGCAGACTTCTTCATCTGAGGATCATTCTTTATTCTTTCAATTCTGTTTACTTCTGCTTTGAGAGCTGTGAGTGGCCAGTCTTTGAACTGTTCTACTTTGGCAGGGCTAAATTTGTCTCTCATGATAAGCTCTAAGAGATCTTTCCTTAGCTTCTTTTGAAGGTCAGCATTTGGTGGCAGGGTTGACATCTCCTTGCTCAAGTCTCTTGCATAGTCTTCCAGTTTCCTGACTTCACTTAACCCATGCTGCATTTGACTTGAGATGTTGGTGTCACCTTTCCCTTTACCCTCTTGCTTAGCAATATATTCAGCTTGCTTGGCTTTGAGTTTCAGATAATCATCCATGTTCTTTGGAGTTCTGAAGCCATGAAGAGATGGGAAGGTTCTTTTGGATGGATCATCCTCTGTATAGAATTGCCTCATTTCAGTTTTCAATGCATGCAATTCCAGAGGATAATTTACTGCGAATGGGATGGTTCTTGAAGGATCTTGACCTTCAAGTGTTTGTGGTTGAACAAGTGGATTGGATGTTGGTGATGATGGAGGAATAAATGGTTCAGGGTTTGTTTGAATGAATGGTGAATATGATATTGGAGTGATATCTTCATCATTCACCTGGAATTTTCTTTTCCTTGTATAAACAGATTTAGGAGAAGGAGTTTTTGTTGGAGAGTTGGAAATTGGAATGAAAATTGCTTGGGAAGGAAATTGGAAGGTAGTGGTTGGTTGACTAAGATTTGTTGAAACAACTAGTGTCTCAACCGCTGTTGTCATAACAACTGTTGAAGTGTCAACATTTGTTGCAATGTTGGATGGTATTGGCGAGGATGGTTTTGTTTTCTGTTTTTTGGCAGGTTGGTTTAGGTGTAACAATGGGTGTCTTTTCTGAACCAGCAGTGGTTTTGAGACCAGCAGTGGTTTGCTTTTCAGGTGTTTGTTTTTGTGGTTTTGGTTTTGAAAATGTGGCAAGTGGTGGTTTATTATGTTTGAATGATTTATTCCTGTTGGAAGTGCCAAGATCCTTTGTTTTGATTTCCCAATCTTTCATTGCCTTTTGTTCCTTCTTCTAAATCCTTTCCTTTATTGCATTCTAATTTTGGACTGTCTTTTTATTTGCAGCCTCTTCATCTGCTTGAATATTCAGGGTTTCATCAATTCCCTTTTTCTTTTCTTTGACAGATGTTTCAGCAGTGGTTGCAGAAGACTTCTTTTCAGGCTCTGGCTTTTGAGTTGGCTTTTGCCTTGGAGTAGGTTTGCCAAACTTCTTCATATCATGTTTCTCCCCCTTTTTGGTATCATCTTGATCATCATCATCTTCAAAGATAGGGGCAGTGCCAGTCATTTTTATCAAGGCCTCTTTGATAGCCTTGATTTCAGCCTGAGTATCTTTATACCTTGCTTCAACCATATTTCTGATCAATGCCATATGTATATTATGTTGAGTTTCTACAATTTCCCTTTGAGTAGTAAGAATGGGCTGGACTGAGTTCCAGAGCTCTTGGGATAATTGTTGATGTGTTGGTTGACTTTTGGAAGCTTCTACCAGAGTTTGTATTGATTGATTAATGGTGAGAATAGTGGTTTCAATGGAAGATAACCTCTCTGTCAAATCTTGGTATTTTAAACCATCACCCAAATAAATGGGATCATCTGATTTCCCACCAGTGGTGGTTGTATCAGCTTTTGAACCAGGAGGAGTCTCCAAAGTTTCATCAACTGATGCCCCTTCTTCTTGGTACTGGGGACTTCTTTCTTCAGCAGTGGTTACCTTGGAAATCTCACCAGTGGTTAGTTTGAACACACCAGTGGATACCTTGGTTCCCATAGAAGAAATTGCCTTCAAGGGAGTCTTACTAATGAAACTACTGTCCAGATGTAGAACAATGGATCCAACATCTGTAGTAGTTGCTCCACTTGAACTACCAACAAGAATTTCATGAAATCCTTGTGGTGTAGCCTCCTCAGCTGTTTGTGGGATAACAAATTGAGGTGAATCAGACACAACCATTGTTGAAGTCGTACTCTCTTTAATGTGTGATTGAGAGGGGCTGTTTTGAGTCTGAAGCTCAATGGCATCAAACAGAGGTACAAGGGATGGTGGAAGTTAAGATGAAGGGAGTGGTGTTGAAAGAGAATTTGCCCAGGGAGAAGGCATGTTAAGCATACTCTCAAGTGAGGGTAATACTTCATATTGAGGTGTCCCTTTGCTTACAACATGTTCCTTTTGTGAGGAAGCATGAGGAGTTAAGGCTTTGGGTGGAGATCTTTCCAATTGTTGTGAGGAAGTAGCAATAGTGGTTATTGGTGACATTTGTGTTGTCATTGGGTTAACTTCTGGGATCTCATCTTCCAGAACACCCTTTTTGGTGGGTTTGGTGGGCTTTGTGGATTTATTTTTGGTCTTTTTGATGGTTTTTGGTGGGGGTTGCACATTAGTGGTTGTGCTGCTGTGTTCACCAAGAGCAGTGGGCTCAGCAGCTGAAGTCTGAGGAGTAGGTGTAGACTTATCCAAAATTTGCTCAGACTCCCCTGCTTGTGTTTTGGAACCTTTTGACTCTTTAGCCATGAGGGGAGTAAAAGTTTCAGCAGACAAGCTGTTTATTTGAAAAGGTGCACCTTGTACAAGTACTTGTGCATTTTCTTTTGGGATTTCCTGTTGCAAATAGTAACTCAAAAATCTTGGAAACAATAAGAAAGCCTGTGGCTTCTTATCTTTAATATTTTTCACATTTTTGACCAAATCATTAAAAATTTCTTGGGAGTAATTGAAATCAGTTTTAGACATGATAGCATATCCCAAGTATTGGATTTTCAGAGGAATTTCATTAAAAGCAGTTGTTTTATTGGAAACACAGGTGAGCAGGGTCTGAAACAAGAATTTCATGGGAGGTGGAAATTCTCTCTTTTGCATAGTAGCTTTTATCAATTGTCCTGCATACCCTTTTTCGATCAAACCAATTTGATACTCATCCTTAGGGAAAGAGGTTTTACCTGCTTGGTCGTTCATCTGAAAAACTTCTGATATGGTCTGTGGTGTTATTGGGACCAAAATTCCACCTACTTGTGATGAGATTGCCCAAGCCTTTTTATCTTGTATTTCAAGTTTGGCATTAGCCCAGAAATCTCGTAGGGTATCTTGGTAAATGGGAGCATTGCAAGTCAACAAAGTTTTATACTTTGATGAGGAAAGGGCGTCGATGATGGAATGGAAATCTGTATTTTTGCTTGATTTTTCAAGTGTACAGAGGTAGTTGTGTGGGTGTTTGATGATGAGAGCCATGGTGATTGTGAAAAATCGTGAATGGAAGAGAAGGGATGAATGTAAGATGGAAACCGCTTTTGAAGAATTTTTGAATTCGATACGACAGTGAAAACTCAGTTTGGGGGTTTTATCAAGGTTTTATTTGAGTGAAAAAGTGAATACTGACGTGGCATCGGTTACAAAGATCGGATGGTTAACATCTGCCCATGTGGCAACCTCTGATGAAAAAGTGGAAGACAGTTGTTTGAGAACCACTGATGGACAGTATCAGTGGTTGACAACTGTGAAAAATGAGAATAGTGTCTGATTTTAAGTATCAGTGGATAGACATCAGTGGTTGGAACACTGATGTTTGGTCAACAGTGATCAACAAGGAATATGAAGAAACAGAGGTTGTCTTTCAACAGTGGGTGAATTTTCAACAATCTGATGTTTGAACCAAACAGTGGATATGGACACACTTTTAAGGATTAATGAAAAAATTTATATTTGCTATTTTTAAGGATGGATTTTTGATTTTCTGAAAACATTTTTAATGCTTTTTATTCATGTACAAACAAGATTTTGCTTGTTAGTCCATGTTAAGCATACCAATTCTAGAGATCAAGCTCTCAAAGGTGGATGTGTCTAAAGCTTTTGTTAGCACATCTGCCAGTTGATCCTTAGTTGGAACATGATACAGAGAAATCAAACCTTTTTCATAGCAATCCCTCACAAAGTGATGTCTGATGTCAATGTGCTTAGTGGTTGAATGAGAGACTGGATTTTTGATGATATTTTCAGCTGCTTGACTATCCAACATAAGAGATGTCTTTAAAGCAGTTATACCAAAATCCAGCAGTTGATTTTGAAGCCACAACAGTTGGGCTGTACAGCTTGCAGCAACAATGTATTCTGCTTCAGCAGTGGATGTGGAAACAGCTGCTTGCTTTTTTACTTTGCCAAGACACTAAGAAATTGCCTAGGAATTGACACCCACCTGATGTAGACTTCCTGGTTGTGTTGCATCCAGCAAAATCACTGTCTGAAAAAACCTGAAAGCTTAACATTCCTATTAGTAGGGTACCAAATACCAAGTATGGGAGCACCTTTTATGTATCTGAATATCCTTTTCACAGCAATGGGTTAGACTTCCTAGGTACTGATTGGGATCTAGCACAAACACAAGTTGCAAACATGATGTCTGGCCTAGATGCAGTTAGGAACAATAAAGACCCAATCATGCTTCTATTTAATGTTTGATCAACAAATCACCTTTCTCATCAGACATGACAAGCTTTGTGGTTTCCATAGGTGTACTACATGGTTTACAATCATTCATCTCAAATTTGTTTAAAAGATCTTTTACATATTTGCTTTGATTAATGAAAGTCCCATTTTGCAGTTGCTTAACTTGGAGACCAAGAAAGCACTGTAGTTCACCCATTGCACTCATCTCAAACTTAGCTGTCATGAGTTGTCTGAACTCTTCACACATTTTATTACATGTGCTTCCAAGAATGATGTCATCCATATAAATTTGGACAATCATCAAGTCTTTTCCTCTCCATTTTAAAAATAAGCTTTTATCAATTTTACCTCTTGTGAAACCAATAGAGATTAGAAAAGTGGAAAGAGTTTCATACCAGGCTCTAGGTGCTTGTTTCAAGCCATACAAAGCTTTGTTTAGCTTGTAGACATGATTTGGATTAAATGGATCCTCAAAACCAGGAGGTTGAAAAACATATACCTCTTCTTGAATCTTACCATAGAGAAATGCACATTTCATATCCATTTGAAACACCTTGATGTTGTGGTTGACAGCAAAGGCTAAGAACAGTCTGATAGCTTCCAATCATGCTACAGGGGCAAAAATTTCATCGTAGTCAATGCCTTCTTCCTGTCTAAAGCCTTGAACCACAAGCCTAGCTTTGTTCTTGACAACAATGCCCCTTTCATCAGTTTTGTTTTTGAAGACCCACTTTTGTGCCAATAGGACTTACACCCTATGGTAGTGGTACAAGTTCCCATACTTGTTGTCTCTTAAACTGTTGGAGCTCTTCTTGCATAGCTTCTACCCAACTGTTGTCTTTCAGTGCCTCTTGGTACTTGACTGGTTGATGGAGTGATAGAAAGCCAGCAAAAAGACAAATGTTTTGGGATTGACTTCTGGTGAGAAACCCCTTCATTGATGTTGCCAATCACTTGGTCTGGTGGATGAGATTTAAGAAAGATCAGATCTCCCTTATATGGAACAATGACATATAATGGTGAAGGCTGCAGATGTGAATCATCTGGGCTAACATCTGTTGGTGACTTTGAAGATCCAACATCTGTTTGAAATGGAGGTGGAATAGGAGGAATAGGTGTGGCACAAAGTTGATTTTTATCCATTGTTGGTGAATTTTTATCAACAGTGGTTGGGGATGATGGATTATTAGAGGTTGAAAGGCTACTTTGGTCAACAACTGTTGATGCAACAGTGGATGAGCTTTGACAGATGTTTTGAACATCTGCTGCTCTGGTGGTGGATGTGATTTTATATTGTGGGATAACATCATATCCATAATCTTGTGAAAGAGGTTGTTGAATACCTGCAGGGTTAGTCTTGATAGACACATTTTCAAAAGTAAATTTATCAAGATCAAACAATTCAACAGGGTTTGCTGGGATTTTCAGGGAAGAAAGTTCATTGAACTTTACATTCAAAGTCTCTTCCACACACCTAGTCCTTGTGTTAAACACTTTATAGGCCTTGGCAGTGGTTGAGTATCCCAAATGATAACCACAATCTACTTTGGCTGCAAATTTTGAAATTGAATCTTTTAAGTTTAGAATGAAACATGGGCAGCCAAAAACTTTAAAATATGAGATCAGTGGTTTGATTTTGAACAAAGTTTCATAGGCAGTCTTTTGATGCCTGGGGTTGATCAAAACTCTATTCTGCACATAACAAGCAGTGTTTACAACCTATGCCCAAAAAGTTAAGGGTAAACTTGAGTCTGCAAGCATTATTCTGGCAGCTTCAATCAAAGTTCTCTTTTTCCTTTCAACCACCCCATTTTGTTCTAGTGTTCTTGGGATGTTGTACTGCCTTACAATCCCTTTTGACACACATAATTCATCCAACTCCTTATTTCTGAACTCTGTTCCATTGTCACTTCTAAAGATTTTTACTGGCAGATCAAATTGCTTTTCAACCTGTTTGACAAAGTCTTGCAAAATTCCTACAGTCTCATCTTTAGAATGTAAAACGTAAGTCCATGTAAACCTAGAAAAATAATCTACAATAACCAAACAATATCTTTTCTTTTTCAAGCTCATGATTTTTTACCGGGCCAAACAAATCCATGTGCAGCATTTGCAAACACTTGGTTGTTTTGGACTCTTCAATAGACTTGTATGAGCTTTTATGTTATTTACCTTTTAAACAGGAAACACAATGCTCAGAACAAGTAAACAATTTTTGTGGAAGAGCTCTTACAAGGCCTTGTTTTGATAAAGTAGTGTTTGTCTTGAGATTTGTGTGCCCAAGTCTTCTGTGCCATAATTATGTTTCTTTGTTAGAGGCAGCTGAGAACAGACAGGCATCAGTCATTGGGCTCTCTTTTGATAAATCAACTACATACACATTGCCACTCCTTTGAGTAACAAGTTGTGTATTTCCTTTAGCTATTATTTCTTTAATAATTTTTACCATTTCTGGACCAACCATCTTGCAACTCTCCTTAGTAAAGAATGACCCATAGCCTTTGTCACTCATTTGTGAGACACTAAGGAGGTTGAACTTTAGATTGTCAATAAGATTGAATTTTTCAAACTTGATTTTTCCTGACTGAACTGTTCCAGACCCCAACACTTTTCCCTTAGAATTGTTACCAAAATATATATCACCCTCCATGTTTTTTGAATTCTTTGAGTAGGGCTCTACATCCAGTCATGTGCCTGGAGCCTCCACTATCTACATACCAAAGACTATCTAAGCATGCAGAAGCTCCCTGCACATCAAGTAAACAATTAGTTCAGGAGGGTCTCCAAAGCCAATAAGGCTTTGGATGGGGTCACAACAGAGTCAGTATCAAGTCCAGGAACATAGACAGTGGTTAGCTCAGGGGTTTGAACAACTTTTGAACCATTTTTCTCTAACCACTGTTGTGGACCATTTCCTGTCAGGTGTTGAAATCCAAACGGATGCCTGTTCACTTTTGGTTTAGAAGGCCTTTTGTAAGCCTCATAAACATGTGGGACCCTTTGGTATGGAGGTTGACCTTTTCCTCTTTGAAATTGGTTGGCAGGAGGTGCATCTATCACTTGAACATCTCTGGGAGCAGAGTTTTTGTTCAACGGTTTTGTAACAGCTGTTTGGATAGACACAAATGGTTGTTGTTTCTTGATGGATGAATTTGAAGAACTCACAAGTGTTTTTGAGGTATACTCTTTTCTTTTAACCTCAAAAGTTTTGAGGTACACACACTCATGAGTGAGATGGTTTGTTTTTCCACAGATGGTGCAACTTTGTGCAGGCTCAATTATGCTTGTTTTGTTAATGTCATAAGCTTTTAAGTGAAAACAATCCTTTGTGGAATGATTTTTCTTTTCACAAAACATATTTTTAAATTTATCTCTTTTCTTCCTCTTTTCAACTTCCTTTGCAACAGAGTTTTGAACCACTGTTGGGATGTCTTTAAGAGGAATGATCTTAGCCTTAGGTTCTTTCACACCCTCAACTGTGGAAAAATCCATAGGTTTGAAATTCTCAAGGATGTCACACTCTTCTGATCAGGTGGGTTTGAATTGATATTTTTCAATCTCCTCAAAGGTTGATGAACCCTCTGGCCTTTCCAAAATGATTTTGTTACCATTTTTATCAGTTATTTTAATTTCTTGACCATCCTTGTTTGTTGGTATTATCTCAACAGAACCAGACTCATTTACAACTGTGTTTTCAACTTGGTCATTTTTTCCTGAAACCTACGCCAAATTTTACATTGCTTTTGATCTGTTTCTCTAACATCAGCTCATAACCTTTGCAGGATTTCACCCATTTCTCATAAGTGATTTGGGTGGATTCCAACTCCCTTTTACAAGCTTGATATTTTTCTATCATGGCTTGGAGTTGATCCTTGGTTATGCTGTGTTCATGTTTAAGACTGCATATCTCATTATCTTTTTTCGTACAATTTGTTTTTTAGTTCTTTAACAGACTTTTCAAATTGTACTTCATCTTTCAAGATTTTATCTGTAAGGTTTTCATTCACCTCTTTAACATTTGCAAATGCTATGATGCATTTGTCTGAACATAGGTTTTTCAAGGCCTGAGGTGATACCTTAGCTGCAGCCATCATGGCACAATCACAGACATTCTCACAAGTACTGGTGTCCTTCTCCACTTCATCAACACACTATGGGTCAGCAAGAGGTTCTAACAGTGGTTCAGGTTCCTTCTCTAACAACTGTTCACCAACAACAGCAGTAACCACTGCTTCAGCAACTTCATCCACTGTTTCAGCACTGGATTCCACCTCTTCAGTTTCTAGCCCTTCTGGAATTTACTCTAATGCTGCAAAACAAAATTCATCACAAGGAGCATCATTCTTAGCAAATAAAGCAAAATTATCATCAGATAACTCATCAGGCATGCTACTCCAATCAACAAAGTCTTGGGTAAAGAAGCTTTGCTGACTGGCCTCTGCTGGAGCAGATGTTTGTGCAGCATGTTGTGGTGCAGGTTGTTGCACTTGAACCTGAGAGACTGGGGCTTGGACATACTGAATTTGTTGAACAGGGGTTTGAACATATTGCACTGGAACAGTTGTTACAGGGTGTGCATAATGAGCAGTGTTTACATGAGCAGCAGGGGTATTTTGGGAATAGTGCACAATGTTTTGTGTGTTTTGAGGTCTAGGGATAGGATGTGTGATGATTGGTCCATTATTTTGACTTCTACATTCTCTAGAAAAGTGTCCTAGCCTGTTACACTTATAGCACTTAATTTTTGATTTATCCAACCTCACTTTAAGATTCCCATGTAACCTTGGAAATTTTCTTCATGTTTTCTTATAAAACTTGCTGGTTCTTACACTCGGCAGTGCCAATTGGTGCAAAATGTCCATTTCCTCTTGATCAGTGGGATCAAAGTGCTGGAGGTCATTGAGCTCAAAGGATAAGTTGTCAGAATTCTGGTTTTCCCCACTTGCTGTAAAAGCATAGTTGGGTGAGTAAGAATCAAAGTTGTTAAAAGCACCACCAGCAGTTATGTCAATGTAATGATCATAAATCTGATCCTTACTACCACCGGATTCTTCTTGACCCAGAAGTGTTGTATTACCAAAGGTGTAATCATCAGCAACCTTCCCAGATTCTTGTAACTTCTTTTTCTGGTTCAACTCTCTCTCATAGGTGAGGAGTCGACCATGAAGTTGGGTCAAACTTAGCTCTTTAAAACCCACAGTATTTCTTGTTACAAAAGCTATTGTGTCCCATTTGTCTGGTAATGACCTTAGAAACCTACTATTTAAAGTGGACTTTGCAAATTCAACATTAACCAGTTTAAGTTCACTATTGAGACAGCTAAATCTTTCGAACTGTTGGGTTAGAGACTCTCCTTTGACCTGACAAAAGGTTTCATACTGTTGATTCAAAACCTCCCTGTTATTTTCGATAACCTCTTCTGTTCCACCGAACTGCTCTTTCAGTGCATCCCACAGCTCTTTGGCACTGTTACAGTGTAACAGTCCAACATAAATGTCATTTGGGAGAGTTGAGGCCACTATGCTAAAAGCCTTTGCATCTAATTCAATTTTTTGAAAATCCTGTTCTGAGTAATTTTCAAGGCTTTTAGGCACTTGGCCTTTGGGATCTTCTGTGCTAGGCACCATTGGAACGTGTGGTCTAAAGATGACTGACTTCCAGCAGCCGGTGTTTTTCTGAGCTTACACATGGCCCATCCTACGTTGCAAGATATTGTACTCAGATCTGACAAGCATAGGTGGCTTGAATAGTGTTCCGGTGTTGTGAGGATCTTGTGAGTGTGAAGTCATCTAGGTTGTTTTACAGATGTTTTTAAATAATCAACTTTTATACGTGATTACCCTTTACTCTGTTTTTCAACTAAATACGAACAACTAAAGTATCAATGAATTTGAGCTGAACTTTTATGTCAAATTGATTGTTAGATCGAATTTAACTGTCCTAAGCTCTGATACCAATTGTTAGGATCTGAGTTTCTTTGATTGTGTTGTTTTAATTAAATGATTAATGTAAGAAGGTAAAACAGAGATGTATTGCAGCGGAAATGGAAAATAAACTTTATAACACAATCACAAGAGAATAGTTTTCAGCAAACATGATTTCATTAATTGAATGATTATATGAATTACAAGATTCAACTATGCATGCATGCAACACTAAACTCCCCCTCAGCCTGAGCTCACATTTAGTTCATACAAGATGAATGTGTGCAAAAGAGCTAATAGAACAGTACAAGTACTATTTTATTTATAGTACAATCCTAACCACTGAGCATCTAATCCTGACGTCACCTAGACAGTGACATCTAACAGACTAACAACCTCTAAACACTGATCTATACTAAACACTGTTACATTAAACAACTGATACATAAAACACTGAAGTTGCTTTCCAGTATTGTTGCCTAAGCACTGATGTTGCATATCAGTGCTTTCTTCAATGGTTGATCAGGCCTTGAATCAGCAGTGCTTTGTCTTTATCAGTACTTTGACAAACAGCAGTTGTTAGGTCTTCAGTCTTTACAATCAGCAGTTCTTTAAAGAGAAGTTGTTGAGATATCAGTACTTGAAGTCATCAGTTGATAGAAACACTATCATTGGAGGGAACTTAGGACATGCATTGCTTATTGAGATCAACTGTTGAGAACCAGTTTTGGCTTTCAATATCATCTGTTCTTCTAGGTTTGATTACATGGGCCAACAAACGCCAAGCAAGCTCAGAACGACAATGACGTCGTTAATGGTACGTTTCTCGTCAATAATCTTTACGCTTCGATACTATTTGACACTGGTACAGACAAAAGCTTTGTGTCCGTTGAATTTGAATCTTTATTAAATAGTGCACACTCTAAACTACCTAAGTCGTTCTCAGTCGAGATTATCGATGGTAAGTCTATCTTAGTCGATTCTATTCTCCGTGATTGTCTCCTTACTCTTAACGATCACGTTTTCACTATTGACCTTATACCTATGCAATTGGGTAGCTTCGATATCATAGTAGGCATGGATTGGCTATGTAAGAACCATGCTGAAATTGCTTGTCACGAGAAGTGCATTCGTTTACCACTCCCGTCTGGTGATACTTTGCACGTTTATGGAGACCGACCTTCTAGAGGACTGAAATTGATGTCATGCACTCAAGCGAATAAATGCTTACGTAAACAGTACTTTGCCTTTTTAGCCCACATAGCGGAAGAGAAGGGCAAGGGAAAGAGCATAAGTGATGTTCCAGTAGTGTGTGACTTCCCTGATATCTTTCTTGAAGATCTTACCGGTCCTCCTCCATCTCGAACTATTGATTTTCGTATCGATCTCATACCTGGTTCAACACCCGTTGCCAAGGCTCCTTACTGACTTGCACCATCTGAGATGCAAGAGTTATCTAGTCAACTTCAAGAACTCCTCAACAAAGGTTTTATACGTCCAAGTACCTCACCTTGGGGTGCTCCTGTGCTTTTCGTCAAGAAGAAGGATGGTTCGTTTCGCATGTGCATCGACTACCGTGAGCTTAACAAACTCACCGTTAAGAATCGTTATCCTCTCCCTCGCATCGATGATCTATTCGACCAACTACAAGGCGTAACTTGCTTCTCTAAGATCGATCTTTGATCTGGTTATAATCAACTTCGTGTTCTTGAAGAAGACATTCCCAAGATAGCATTTCGCACTCGCTATGGACATTACGAGTTCGTGGTTATGCCTTTTGGCTTGACCAACGCACCCGCGGTATTCATGGACCTTATGAATCGTGTTTGTAAACCTTACTTGGATAGTTTTGTAATCGTTTTTATTGATGATATTCTTATTTATTCCAAAACTCAAGCTGATCATGAACCCCATTTGCGCCTGTTACTAGAACTTTTACGTGGTGAACGCTTATACGCTAAGTTTTCTAAGTGCGAATTTTGGATCAAAGAAGTACAATTTCTCGGGCACGTTGTTAGCAAACAAGGAATCCATGTTGACCCTTCCAAGATCGAAGCAGTGAAGAATTGGATCATGCCTAAATCTACGTCTGAGGTTCGTTCCTTCCTAGGATTGGCGGGTTACTACTGTCGATTCATCTTGGACTTCTTGAAAATTGCTGTTCCTCTCACTTCATTGACTCAAAAAGAGAAACCTTTTGCTTGGGGTTCTGAGCAAGAGGAATCTTTTCAAACACTCAGGAATCGGCTTTGTAACGATCTTGTACTTGCTCTCCCTGATGGGAATGATGATTATGTAGTATATTGCGATGCCTCGAACCGTGGTCTTGGCTGTGTTCTCATGCAGCGAGACAAGGTCATCGCTTATGCCTCCCGACAACTCAAAATACATGAGAAGAACTACACTACCCATGACCTCGAACTGGGCGTAGTTGTTTTTGCGTTAAAGATTTGGTGGCACTACCTATTTGGCACCAAGTGTGTGGTTTTCTCTAACCACAAGAGCCTACAACACATCTTTAACCAAATGGAACTAAACATGTGTCAGGGACGTTGGGTGGAGTTGCTTAACGACTATACCTGCGAGATTCGTTATCATCCGGGAAAAGCGAATGTCGTGGCCGATGCTCTTAGTCGTAAGACTCATGTTAATAGCATCCGTTGTTTTCAAGTCACTAGTGATCTTCATGCTTGTATTCGTGAAGCTCAATACTCGTCAGCCAACGAAGGTAGTCTAATCGTCGAAATACGAGGTGCTTCTATAGACCAACTAGTGACAAAGTCTGATGGACTTCAATTCTATCTCGATCACATCTGGGTACCAGATCACAACAATCTTCGCGAGCTCATCATGAATGAGGCTCACAAATCCCGATACTCTATTCATCCCGGTGCTAATAAGATGTACCATGACTTGCGTACGTCCTATTGGTGGCCCGGTATGAAAAAGGACATCGCTGCTTACGTCTCGAAATGTCTCACTTGCTCGAAGGTCATAGCCGAACATCAACGCCCTTCAGGTCTTCTCGAACAACCCAAAATCCCTGTTTGGAAATGGGATAGCATTGCTATGGACTTCATAACCAAACTTCCTCGTACACCATTTGGTCATGACAGTATCTGGGTAATCATCGACCGTTTGACCAAATCAGCTCACTTTCTTCCTATTCGTGAAAATTTCAAAGTGGAGAAACTTGCTCGAGTTTACATTGATGAAATCATATGTCGTCATGGTATACCCATTGACATCATCTCTGACCGCGATGGTCGTTTCACTTCGCGTCTTTGGCAAACTTTTCAGTCCGCTATGGGTTCTCACTTGAATCTTAGTAAAACCTTTCAACCTCAAACGGATGGACAGACTGAACGTACTATCCAAACCCTAGAGGACATGCTCCGTTCATGTGTCATCGACTTTGGTGGTAACTGGGATGTACATTTACCATTGATCGAGTTCTCGTACAACAACAACTACCATTCCACTATCCAGATGGCTCCTTTCGAAGCTTTATACGGTCGCAAGTGCCGATCTCCCATCAGTTGGCATAAGATTGGTGACAAGCAACTTACGGGCCCTGAGCTCATTCAAGAGACAATAGATAAGATTCTTCAAATCCGCGACAACTTGCTCAAGGCCAGAAGCAGACAAAAGAGCTATGCTGACAAAAGGCGCAAGCCTTTGGAATTCAATGTTGGAGACCACGTTCTACTCAAAGTATCTCCCTGGAAAGGAGTGGTACGTTTTGGTAAAAAGGGAAAGCTTGCTCCTAGCTATGTGGGTCCCTTCAAGATACTCGAAAGGATTGGCAAGGTGGCTTACCGACTCGATTTACCTTAGGAACTTAGCAACGTGCATCCGACGTTCCATGTCTCTAATCTCAGGAAGTGCTTAGTAGATGAGGAACTTCAAGTTCCCATCGAAGACTTGCAAATAAACGAGACTCTTCATTTTGTGGAAAAACCGGTCGAAATCATGGACCGAGGAACCAAGCGGTTAAGGCGCAACAAGATTTCCATAGTAAAGGTTCGATGGGAAGGAAAGCGTGGTGCCGAATTCACTTGGGAACTCGAGAGTGAGATGAAGACCAAGTATCCACAGCTCTTCGTTCAGTCTTCCTCTTAGATTTCGGGGACGAAATCTCCGAAAGTAGGGGAGACTATAACGCCCTGCGTTTTGATACCTTCTTAATATTAACAAGTCTCGTCGTACTTACTATCCGTTGATGCTTTTACTCTTGTTGTAATCTACCTGCGATTCTGTTGTAACTCGAGACGATTGATCATAATAGAAATGAAACTATTTTAGTCATAATTGTGTGAATCTATGTGCAAACTATTATTCTATATGATACTTCTTAAATGAGAACGATGTATTTATCCTAAATTCTTGACTCTTTGTTACGCTTTGATACTTAACGCATGAGAACCTAACTTAACGCAAACTTGAATCGTGTGTATATTTGTTCACCTATGATATATGTGGCTGATAAACACTAATCTTGCCCTCTCACTAAAATACTTAAAGTACTCCCACTAACAAACGCAACCAAACACGTCAAACGAGCATCCTACACATGAAACGAGGAACCAGGTGCACGAAACAGGCTATTCGAACGAAGCCAACCGGCTTCGTACGAAGGCAGGCTGCTTCGAACGGGCTTCCTGGTTCGAACCCACCCTCTCTACAAGTATTACCCTCACTTCTCCATTTCACTTGCTGATTTCATACCGAAACGCTGCCAAATTGCTGTCCTATTGTTTTCAAGTAAGATTTAACATTTTTACAACATTACTCAACATTTTTCACTACGATTTTACACAAGATCCATCACGATTTCATCCAAACTTTAGAGTTTTTACCTAAAACTTCACCTTTTACACTTAAACTCTACCTTTTTCATCTTAACCTCTCTGTTTTCCATCAAATCTTCATCTTTTTCATCAAATCTTTTTCATTTGCAACTGATCTACACTTAACCGAGTGTATTGGGCCTAGCATCGGCTTCCCAAGTAAGAAATCTGTGGATTTCACACTCACCAAGTGTTAGATCTAAGTTGAAACCTTGTAAAACTATTTTAAACTTGATTTTCACACTAAAACGGGCCTAAAACGGCATGTATTTCGTTCACTGAATAGTGGAACGAGGTAGTGTCAAAACCGTCTCGAATTGGACTCGAAAACACATCTGATTCAGGCGAAAACACAGCTCCGAATGCCAAGAACAGCTACGAATGCGAGCTGGATTGTTATGTGCGAAGCCAGGCTTCGTACGAAGGCACTGACTTCACACTTACCAGCCTAACTCTCACTCGTGACTCGAACAAAGACCTCTCCGGCCCTAAGTTTAATCAGTAGCTTAAGGTTGGAGGGATGCACACTAGATTTTCCCGAAGACAGAATGCGAAGACACAAAATTTTGGACAACGGAAGCTGCACCTGTGTGAAGACACCCTTCGTACGAAGGCACGCCTTTGTACGAAGCTACTGTTTCCCCACCGACACTTCGATTTCTCACCGTTTCAGCACTTTGGAGGACTTACGCTTCTGTTCCCGTACGCACGCTGATCCGGCGCTCCCTTCAATCTATTACCGTCTGTGTTTAGTTGTTAAACACACACTGTGAGTATACTCGATCTTTTTTTTGTTTTAAACACTTTGGGGTGCAACATGTATTCTATATAAACACACGACACTTGAAACTTGTTTATAATCATACTCTATCCACTATTAAACATGAAAACATGATACTTGTGATACTTATGAGTCGTATATGCTACGTGAATGTTGAATCTTATGTTTAGCCTACCTTGACAATTATAACGCTATAGGAGTAACGCACCGCCCTCGAGACTTGGGGTATTGTTAAGTTCGATACTTTTACCTCCTCATCGTGGCGACGATGTAGGAAAGGCTCTTAGCATTGGAGACTTGGGTTAACATATAGATTACCTTAGCCTAGCATGTTAGAAACTTATAATATGTTATTCATCTTGGATATGAGCAATCAAACATTTTAAACTATGTATTAAACTTGTATACTCGCCAACATTTTTGTTGATTTTATTTTAATACATGTTGCAGGTTGATAGTCAAGGTGAACGAGGAAATCAAGCTAGGATGAACTTAGAAACTCATATTAGAATATAAACAATTTTGATGACGTTTGATACAATGTTTGACTATGTTTGGAATTTGTTGACATTTTAGAACTTATTATGAAATTTTGATTAATCTATATTGTCACAATTAGTGTTATGATGCTTTGAGCGATTTGTTCGTCATGTCCCGATGTTTCCGCCATCGGTTGGGGTGTGACACTTCTGATCAGGCTTGACAGCTTCCATGGTTTCTGCCACTTACACTTAAACTGTATCAACCATCGTCATGGCTTCACTTACACTGGGAGATTTTTCCCATCTGTTCACCAAGTGGTGACTTTTTCATGGATACATGCGCCATTGGTATCATCTGAATCATCCAATCCAACCAACAATCAACAATACAAAATTAATGACTTTAAAATCCATTCTTGTGTTTTGAGGAAAGAAAGGCTCACCTTTTGCTGTAAATCTTACCAAACTGATCCAACCAGTCAAGTGCACTGTCTTATTCAGCAAAGATTCACGACGTGTATTGTCGACTCCATAAAAATAACACAATGTAAATTTGATATGGAAAACCTAACTAATCATACAACAATTGCGTTCGACATCAAACAATACAATGTAAAATATGAAGATTTGACAGTGATATTTAAGAATACTTTTCCACCACTGCTTCCAACAGTCATTTGATAGCCTCCACCTCCATAGAACTCTATAGCAGCAACCTCCTACATAATAAAAGAGTAAACCACTATTTTAGTGGTTCAAAAGTCTGTTTGACCAAAATTAAACCACCGTTTTAACCCAACATTGGTTTCAAACATCTGTTTTCTCCATAAAACAATGTTTTAACGCAACAGTGGTTTCAAACCACCTTTTTTACCCAACAGTGGTTTCAACCACTGTTTTCTCCACAAAACACTGTTTTAACCCAACATTGGTTTCAAACATCTGTTTTCATCCATCTGTTGACCCAACGGTAGTTTCAAAACACTGTTTTAACCCAAAACAGTGGTTTCACTTTTTCTCCAAAAAACACTGTTTTAACCGAACAGTGGTTTCAAACATCTGTTTTCATCCAAATGACTGAAACAACCAAATGACTGAAACAATGAATCTAGTATGTATCCATTTTGTTCGCTCATATGTATCAAATAAAATAACAAAATTGAGACTGAAACAACAAATATGTAACATACTTGAGCAGTATATGTAGCGATTTGAGACTGAAGCAGCAAAAGATGGGATGATTTGAGACTGAAGCAGCGAAAGATGTGGCATATGAAAATACCGGTCCATACCTCTACCGGTTGGTACCGAGCATTGGCCAGAACGTATTACTGAACTTGGTATCTGTTTGTTGAACCAACCAGAATGACTGTCACCATAGAATTATTTCATAAGTTGCCATTGAAGAGTCATTTTTTCTTAAAATCTTGCAAACATATATTGTCTATACATTCATAAATATTTTGCTAGCAGATGCGTATTTTCCAACTATAGTTAAGGTAAAATATATCTCAACTTGATGGGCTAACATGTATTTAAATTATTTGTACTTTGCCTTTAATCGTAAGTTCAGAGTGATGACAGCTTAAATATATCATGGCCAACGCCATAAGCGGTCTGGCCCGGATAAATTCCTTCATTTAAAGCTCTAGTTTTGTCACTCAAGATTTTCCCCATTTGAACTATCTTCAATCCTTTCCTTTTTCACCTAAAACGTCTAAACCATTGATCGACATAATTTACACGTCTATTTTGTGTACTTAGCTTTAGTATATAACTCCTACTTTGTAATTCCAAAAATTTGGCAATACTTACCAAATTTAAAACTCACTATACAAGAACACCTCTTACAGTTGTATTTAGTATCATGTCCAATCACATTTGTCATTTTCGTCCACCAAAACGCTTCTGCAAAATTAAAGATGACAAATAACTATCACTATTGTATAAATCGATGAAATCAAATGAAAACAATGAACTTAAGAAATAACTATCACTATTTGTTGAGTACCTGAAAATTAAGAACCTGTGATAACCTTGAATTGGAGCATCTTCATCATCGTCGTCGAGTGGTGCGTTCATCCGGCAAACATCCTCTTCATCATCTTCATCATCCGGCAAACGTCCTCTTATTCTTCATCATCGTCGTACCTGTTGCTCGATAAGTTATTGTAACAATAATAGTAAGTAAGTATTTTTTTAAACTTAATCGAACAAAATTTGATGAAATTAATTAAGATGATTCTAATATAAGTCCATAAGTTTCTGCAACAGAAAGTGCATGATTATGCTCTCCTTCATAAGTAACAATCAACATGCTTGGATCATCCAATGCTCGTTCCACATGCTTCCGAGCTGGACATCCTCTAACACTACTGCACTTGTAGTATCCTCTCTAAGAATTGGTTATTAACAAATTAGATATAACAAACTTCATAATTGATCGAATTCGGTTTATTTTGAGAACAATTTTACCTTGGATGAGGAGATCCTTTAATCGGTCTCTGACCGTACTTTCTCCATGAATAATGACCGTACTTTCTCCATGAATAATCGTCCGGAGGGATGTCATCCTAATTACTCTCTTATGCCTCAATTTTCTATAACATAATCAATTTCAATTTAATTTGAATTTTAAACAAATTACACACATATAATCATCACAACTAAGACATATGGTAAATCTATGCAACACAACACTTCTACATTCATATTTAACACCAAAAAGGCTGCATGTGGATCTTTTAGATACTCGGCATCAGGTATGACTGTTACTCGTGCAACTTACTTTTCTCTTTAGCTAGCGCGGACTATCCGGCTAAGAAGAGCGCTTCGGTCACTCCTAGAACCCCTGCAATATGTTGACCAAGATTGTTCATCATATTAAATTACGATTTAAAAAAAGCATAAGATAAAAAATTCATTGCATCTTAATTTATAACAAATAAATTATTCACTATAAAACTAACAAAACTCAATCAGTAACCTACAGTCCTACACCTCTAGCAGCCATTCAACATAAACAACACTTCTGCCCTAACTCACTAACAATAATCAAACCAGCATCCATTAGCAATCAACATTAAATCATTATTAACCAAATTTAAAAAAACAATACAAACTAACAAAACACAACAAGTAAAATAACCAAATTCCTAGCTTCTGCTGAACATAAACAATACTTGTGTCCTAAATTGCTAACAGTTAGCAAAATATCATTGTTTATCATCAACATTAAATTATTATTAACCAAATTTCTAAAAACAATCCAAACCATACGATATCATTCCACACGAAAAAGGGCAATTACAAAGCACCATGTTCAACATAAACAACACTTCTGCCCTAACTGTTACCAAAACAGCATCCCTTATCAAGCAGCATTAAATATAATAAAATGAAGGTTACAACATATCTATCTGGCTGGAGTATAGATTAATTTATACCTTGCGTTTGATGTTGTAGCGGTGCCACTCAGACTTGTAATGGGTCTTCTAACTGTTTACATCAGTGAATTCTTTGTTGCAGGCACTGCATCTTAAACATGCAAAATCAGCAACACGTACACAAATAGCAGATAAATAATATCATTTAAATACAAACAACAACAAATATTCTTGAACATCAACCGATCAAGCAAGTTACTCTCCGGTTATACGCGATTTCACCACCAAACTTCTTTGCACCTATACACACACAATACACATAATCAAATTTAAACACAAACCCAGCTCAGATGCGAATCTAAATTTTCAGATTTCAAATTTCAAACATATTATAAACCACCAGAAATTCTGGATCTAGCAATAAAATATCGACCTACCTTCATGGGTATTTCTGGAATTCCTTAAAGACGGATTGTTTTCCATTGAAATCTCCATTGACGGTTAAAAAACTTGGACTTTAATAATCTTTGAGATGAATAATGATCTTTAACTATCAAGAATCACACAAACCCTATGATATTACGGAGAGGGCTCTGCATATTAGGTTCGGTGTGGAGCCTTGAGCATATTAGGAGAGAGAGAAAGAGAGAGGTATTGTATTTTGAATTTTTAAAGATGGTCTGGATTTGAGAGAGAGGTATTGAAAGTATATTTGATTTTGAATTTTGAATTTCCCCTTCAACTACTTATGTATTATGTATTTGAGTAAACTGCAATTTTACCCCGTGGGGTTTAGGTCAATTGGCTCCCTTACCCCCCTAACGAAATAATTAGAATTTTACCCCCCAATGTTCGCTGTTATGTCGCAACTTTACCCCCTGGCATCAAATTTGTTGACTGATCTGTTGGCTTGGGGGTGAAATGACTATTTTACCATTTTATTTTACTCCCCAATGTTCGCTGTTATGTTGCAAGTTTTCCCCCTGGCATCAAATTTGTGGACTGGTCTGTTGACTTGGGGTAAATTACTAAAATGCCCTTTCTTATTACCCCCTATACTTTGTGTTACGAAGCAATATTATCCCCTGCAACTTCCAAAACCTTTCCCGCCACCACCCATATTCGATTCCACCACCCATATTCGATTATTATAAACCCCTGCTCTTAATAATCAACCCATTGATAACTTATGATGCATCCATTAGCAAGCTGGTAATCTCCATGGATTAAATTTGATACAATTATCATTTCAAAAATATGTATATTATATCAAACTTTTCTAAAATATGCATCCACAGTCGATCGTAGTGAAACATGAATCCTCATGTCCACTGCAAACACAGAAACATCCATTACTAGTTCTGAGCTGATTTTACCCCACAATCAAAATACTGGTTTGATTTTACCTGAAAACTGCGAAAACAGGGAGGATCACTGGACCACAGCTGGATCGACGGTGGCCGGTGGTGTGGTCGCTGGCCCTGGCTCTACTGGTGGAGGTGGATGCATGATTGTAGCCGGTGGTTCGCTCATGTCTGCTGGCCGGTGGGGGGAGTGTCGCTGGTGGGGGGAGTGAAGAAGAAGGAGTCTCGGTCGCCGGTGGGTGATGAAGAAGACGGAGTCTCGGTCGCCGGTGGGGGGGGGGGAGTGAAGAAGAAGGAGTGGGTGGAATCTTAGGGGGTAAGGTTGATATAGAATGTTATATTTAGGGGTTATTATAATATATAAGGTACTATTTTGGTGAAATTACAGGATTACCCTTTGACCCTCCCATTGTTTAGTTGACCGGTCCACAAATTTGATGCCAGGGGGTAAAGTTGTGACATAACAGCGAACATTGGGGGGTAAAATTGCAATTATTTCGTTAGGGGGGTAAGGGTGTCAATTGGCCTAAACCCCAGGGGGTAAAATTGTAGTTTACTCTATGTATTTTAAATAAATGAAAGTGATGTATTTTAAATAAATAAAAGTGATATTTATGATGTAATAAAGGAGTAAGCAAAGCTGAGTTGGCATAGCTCATTGGTTGCCAAGTAAGCTGTTCTTAGGTCAGCTCATTTTCTCCATTTATAAGGTTATAGATAGATTGAAGAATAGTGCCAGACAGCTGCTAGATTACGATTTTGCCCCATTTAAATTTACAGTTTTACAATTGGTTTTTCTTTTTTTTCTCCTCTGAGCCAAATTACAATTTTGCTCTCCGCTCAAATTTACAGTTTTGCTATCGTTTTTTTCCTTGTCAAATTACGATTTTGCCACCAACGTAAAATTACAGTCATGCCAACGTCTTGTTTTTTTTGACAAAACTATGTAGTGTTTTGTTTTAATTGGTTGACTTCGTGTAACTTTTATATGTGTCAGGCGGTGCCTGTCACATGCTCATTTATCCTGAAAAATTACAATTTTGCCCTCAGTTTAAAATTATAGTTTTTCCATCGTTTTAGTTTTTTAGTAAAAGTATGGTTGTGTTTTGTATTAATTGGTTGAATCAATGTAATTTTTTTGAGATCACGTTATATGTAGTATGTACAAGTGACCAAAACACAGATGACTTAGTGCCCCGCAACGCGGACGAGGCAAAAACTAGTTTCAAACAAAACCTACAAGCATCAATCGTAGCAGTCAACCTAATTCGATTTTCTTTTTTCAAAGTGTTATCTTGTTTATGTAAGGAAACGAGAATAGATTGCTTTTCACGTACTAGATCTTCACATTTTTAAAGGGCTTTATTATGAAAACTATTAAGTCCACCAATGTATTTATCAATCTAGGTTCTTTCCAATTGGTATAGCTTGTTGTCATAAATGCACCCCTCCCACCTTCATTAGCCATTCCAATACCAACATAGTCTCTACAAAAATAACAACATAAACAAAAAAACTTTGTCTGCTTTTATACTATACTCTAACCAACAAGGATGATCATTAAACCAAGAAGGTTGGAAACATTAGTTTTTCCCATCTTTGTTTGTGGAAATTTATGTCCACATGGTTGGCATGGTCTTTTTAACCAATATCTTCTTCTTCTTTCATCTATTTGATTTGGATGATAATCTATAATTTTTATCCTATCAGCGGGATCCCAAGGAAGGTTATTAACGTCAACTAATTTAGGCATAGAAGAAGTTGGGATAGGTCTAGGACTCAGACTATTACTAGATGGAATTTCACTTGAAGATGGTTCTTTAATTTTTAAGTAATTGTTAAGAGTTCCTAGATAAAAAACCACAATATAAATAAACAAAACAAATAACCCTAAGTCTCTATGAGTATCTTAGACTATAAGAGGGTAAAAAAATAAGCACCTTGTTTAATGTTATGTGAAGACATCACCAAATTAGGTCAAGCAACTTCGATCGTCAAATTAGGTTCAACGAATTCTCGCTTACGAAATTTAAAACCCTACAAAACATGTAGGATCGTTTGCACGACCAAAACGAGTCGTTCAGAAGAGTTCTAATCAATACGAGAGGCGGAAACAAACGTATCGACTTTGAATCAACTTGATTTACACACAGAATCACTTTAATTGTCTTGTATATTGATATAACAACGTTTTACAGGCAGTAGACACTTTGGCAGCACCTCGGCACCGGAATCAGAACTGTTACAAATGAAATGAAATGACAAGTCTGGTATTTATAGGCGTGCCATTTCGCACGAAATG
This sequence comes from Helianthus tuberosus, assembly GCA_030545235.1. NCBI lineage: Eukaryota > Viridiplantae > Streptophyta > Magnoliopsida > Asterales > Asteraceae > Helianthus > Helianthus tuberosus. The sequence goes on along the minus strand of CM060431.1, from coordinate 10,304,574 downwards.
GCCATTTCGTGTGAATTGTCTTTTTCATGCCTTTTCCCTATTTTCCTCGTACAACGTGACTTGATCTATCATTCCTATTTACAAGACTCGATACAAGACGAAGTCGACAGACATATGCACCAACAGACTCCCCCTTGGATGTTGACAAAGTCTTCAGTGTCGAGTCTTCAGTATGACACGTCTTCAATCTTGATCAGTCTTCGAGCTTTCCCCAAAGTATCTGACAGTGTAAGCAACTTTCAATCTCTTTCTCTTTTCCAGAATCTCAACCTGGCTCTTTACCATTCAAACTCCCCCTTGAATGTTGATCTTTTCAATCTTCTCTTTCTCTCACTCTTCAGTAACAGCAACTAGCTCGGACAACATGATTCGAAACTGGCTCTTCTATCTTCAGACTCCCCTTTGCTAGCAGACTCCCCCTTAAGTTGATCCGGGATCGTAATCCGTCATAGCATTTCCACAGGTTCAGGTCGTCTCCTGGCTCTCCGTAGCAACAGGATCTGGAACCTGGCTCAAATCTGCACATCTTCAGGAGTCAAAGCCTGGCTAACCTGCACAGTCTCTACCTCAAAATAAATTTCACAAATTTAACAATTTGACAAATTTATAAACCTCTTGCAGGTATCGATCAAAATGATTTAACATTTTAAAATCTTTAATGACCATTTGAAAGAATATCATTTTTTTTCAAACAAACTTTCCCAAACCAACTGTTCTTCATGTTTAACACTCGGAATTTTGAAAATCAGCTTTTCATGATCAGTTGTCGAAAATCTTTTTGTATTTTTCAAAATTTTATGCTAAAACACACTTAAACTCTTTTTGGATTTTTATAATGAAAAACAGTAAAGAAATATTTACAAGCAAATTTTTTGTGAGTTTGTGTAAGAGGATCATATCAGTTTATGAGACAAATCACCAACACCGTTAAGCTTTAAATCATTTTAAGTTCTAAACGATTCACGTAGATTGTCAGTATACCGATCCACTTAAATTTTCACACAAAGTTCAACTGTTTCGAGATACGAGATTAATGTTTTAGAGACTTAAACTTATTCGCGTGTCCCACCTCAGAATATACTCCCGTATCCAGACTCCTATATTCAGTCTTACAGGTGAATGTACACTAGTGATATCTGTAAAGGGGTAAATGCGAGTCCATGAGAGCTCAGGCTATTGCTTCCTCAAAATCAAAGAGATGATGGTTCGAATTTTGGTGTGTTCCCTTTAGAGAATCGTTTCTTCAACAGCACATGATTAGCATTTTTCAATGTTTCATCATTTTTTATGCTGAGGGTGGGCTTTATGAGTAAAGCAATGTAAAGTATTATACGAGGACTAGGCTATTGCTTCCGCAAAATCAGAAGTCCTGGTATAATACCCCAGATATCACCACGCACAAAGACCTAGTATGTCAGAAATAGAAAGCCCTTCAAACAAGATTTCGGGGGTTAGCCATATATCCGAGAGATGTTCACCACGAAATAAGTAAGTTTGATAATTAGGTTTATATCTCGAAAACAATCTACTGAATGTATAAAAACCTACTGGCATATCATCAGTGAGACCGTTTATCACCTTTTACTTTTCAAATCTTTAGCATGTTGTGATAGTCCACTGATGTACTATCATTTCCTCTTTTTCACAACAAAACTCGTTTTTGAATTTTTCAATGTTTTTGGCTTTTTAGATTTTATCATGTTTTTGGATTTTTCAAATTTTCAAAATTTCTAAAATTTTTACTCCCCCAAAAATCAAAAATATGTTTCAATTTTTTATTTTCAAGGAAATTTTGAAAACAAACTATAAAACCAGTTTGACCTTTTATTTGTACAGTTTAAATGACAACAGATGTGAATTGCTTCAATTCTCCATTCACTTGGCTTAATCAATCAGAACTCCCCCTGACAACAAACTATTTTCCCATTAAGATTTCAAAACACTTAAGTTTGTTTTAATCAAAATGGTTTTTCCGGAAAATAAGTTTTGTTGATTTTATCACTTGTAAGATCGGAGATATGTTCATCACTTTGTTCTTTCAATCATTTGAATGAAAGTTAAATCAAGTTCAACTTAATGACCTTAATTAACCACTTGTCGGTGAAAACCCATTTTTTTCAACCACTTGTAGGTTCAACCATACTATTTGAAAATTGAAATATGACAACATTAAGAATACAACCACTTGTAGGTAGAAATATCAAGAAAGATGCCGATTCCTACTCCACAATTACCAACCTGGGAGTTCCGACAAGTCATCACTTGTAAAAATTTAACACTTTTTAGATTTTTCACAAAAAAACAATTTTTTTTAAGAATGATGCCGATTCATGCTCCACGATTACCAACTTGGGAGCTCCGGCAAGTCAAGATTTTAAGTAAACGCTGTCACCCAAGCCTGACCAGCCTTGGGTGATTGTGAATCCTCTTCAACCCACCATCTTTTTGATTTATAAAACTCTTTTGCTCCTTTCACCTTTCTGTCAACCATCTTCCCAAAAATATATTTTACTTTTCCATTAAATGCCTTTTCAGCATCAAATTCTTCCTTACAAGATAAGAATTGATCTAAAATCTCAATCTTTCCAACTTTGGATTTCAGGTTTTCTCTTGTCAATGACGGAAAGTTTTCTTCGTTCATTTCTGGAACGGAATTCTCATCATTTTTCTTAACAAATGACTCCTCTGACTTTGACGAGTCAGATTCATTGTCAGAACTACCCTCTGATTTAACAACCCATTTCTGTTTGTTCAAATCGACTTTTCTTTTATAAAAAATGTTTCGAACTTTCACCAATTTCGAAAGTCAATTTTTGAACTTTTTAAAACTTTCTGTTGGTTGTTTCTTTTCATCAACACATTTCTTTTTCAACTTTGAGTTAGAAGAAACTCCATGTTTTGTATAAATGGACTTTGGGCAATTCCAAGCGATGTGTCCAACTTCTTGGCATTTGAAACAGGTTCTTCGTTCAAATCTCTTCTCAGATTCCTTCACCATATTCTTCCTTTTTTCGGCGAGAAACTCTTTGTTTGTCTGTCTCCAGAATGGTTTCTTCTCTTCTTCTACTGAACTTGTACCTGAAACAAATTTAGTTTTTGGTTTATAAGTTTTCTCATTTTTATGATTTTCTGGGGGAATGAAACCTAAACCCTTCTTTTTGAAATTACTGTTATGGTTTGGTTTCTTTTGAAAAACTGAACCAGAACTGTAACCTTTCTTCTTGTTCAATCTCTGTTGAACTCTTGAAGTGTATTTTTTAGGTTTTTCAGCAAGATTTAAATCTTTTATTTCAGAAATATTAATTTCCATTAATTTGAAAACCTGTTTGATCATTTCAGTTTTGACACTTCTTATTGGAAATTCTTCATCAGAAAATAATTTGTCAGAATCATTCAAAGTATATGCTACTTTAAATGTTTCGTCTTTCAAATTATTTTTCGACATCAGAAATTCTTTATTGTAAACCCGTTTGACCGGTGAACTCGGACTCTTGTCTGATGAACTCGAACTTTCAGATTTAGACTCCGACTTTGACTCTTCATCCATATCCAACACCTGATCAACCACTTTCTTTAATAACCCAGACTCATGATCAGTGTCAGACGCTGTGAATGTGACGTCAATGTTGTCTGGTAACTCATCAATGGTTTCAGACTTTAGCTTTATATTGATTGCCTTTTTTAACTGCTCCTCATTTGGTTTTCTTGGAGAATAACTTTCCCAAATCGGAGGCGGACACTTGTTATACTTGACACTTTGTTTCTTACCAGTATCCTCTTCCGTCTTTTTATCTTGAAAAGCTTCAAGACCTGCAACAGTAGGATAAACTCTATCAATCAAATAATCAGAAGATGTATAACTCATCAGCAATCGTCTGATTCTTTCATTCTCAATCCTTTCAGTCTCCAACTCCTGTTTCAGCTTTGCACAATCTTCAATATACTCATTGATGACCTTCTGCTTAGTCATTAATGTTGAACTCATCATCGTTTCAGCAGCTCCCATTTCTAGGTTTGTTTTGTTCAAACTATCAACCGTTCTGTTCAGCACATCATATGATTCTTTTACATACTTCACATCAAACAACAATTTTTCTTTCAACTCTTCTAGTTCACGATACTTCTTGTCTTTCTCTTCACAATCTTTGCATGGTTTCAAGCATTTCAGACAAGGTTTCGTGATCTCAACGATCTTTTCAACTTTGATAATCTTTCAACTTCGACTATTTTTTCAACTTCGATGATTTTTTCAACTTCAACAATTTTCTCAACTATTTTCTCAATCACCTTTTCACTCATCGGTTCTTCATCAAATTCTATTTTTACTTCACTTTCTTCAACTCTGGCTTTTTCTGTTGAATTTTCTTCAACTTTTGCCTTTTCAGCTTCCATCTGAACTTGAATCTGTTCTTCAGCAATCCTTTTCGCTTCCAATTCTTTCTCCAGTCTAGCAGCCTTTTTTCTTATTCAACATCTCAATCTTATCTGCAAAAAACAAATTAAAACTAAATGAGTCCAAATTTTGTCTAGTTGTATTAATGTACTCTTCCTCATAATCAGTATCTTCATCACTTTCTAATGATCTGAAAATCTTCTCTCTTTTTGGCTTAGATTTGATTGACTCTTCTTTCAAGATTTGTAAGTCCCGTGAAACCGGATCTTTAAATGATATCAAACAATCACCAAGTTTGTGCGGAATCCAAACTTGGTGAGATTCAAGAAAAACACAAAAATATGAAATACGAACCGAATACGAAGAACACACCGAATCACTTTCAACACTTGCACACGATTCTATTACTATCAAAGCAAAACCGTCTAGTACAAGTGCTCACAACCAAATCGCCTCCCACTCTCTGTTTCTCTAGAATTTCTGTAACTAGGAGGTTCCAAAAGGTTCAAACCCTAAAACAAGTAGAAAACTTGTTTATATACTTACTAAAGCCCACTTCCCTACATGGGCTCCCCTTGGGCCTGCTTGGCCCACATGGCCTAAAGCTTGACCCAAGTGACCTATAAAGGTCCACAACCTAATATAAACTAACCCGGTAAGACCCAGTTCATAACCATAACCCGTTGTGTAAATTTGATGCGTCAGTCTGACACTTTAGGGCCTAACAATCTCCCCCTAGACTGATGCCATCAAATTGTCTTCATAGCATGAATTCAGCAATGTCTTCAACGAAGTCTATGGTTGTAGCTATGCTGCAGATGTTGTGGAAGTTCTTGACTTCTGAACTCTCAGCACTGGGTCTCTTTTCTTCAGCTCTTGTGGTTAGCTTCATATCAGGATCTCGATCAGCATTTGCTTGAAAATCTTGTGAAAAGAATGTGAGAGGAGGATTCTCAGCAGCTCTTTTCTTCTTCAATCTTTGTCTTTCAAGCAGGTTCACAGGTACTTCTTCAAATGTACTTTCATTGTCAGACGGCGTTTCGTATCCGGTTCTTCTGACTCAGGTGCATCTTGTTGTTGTGCTGCTTCAGGCTTCTTCAGCAACTAACAGCATCTCAATATTCATCAATCCCTGTTCTTGATTGAAATCAAGTTCTGCACATGCTCACAAACTCATAAGCAAACATTTCTTATGCAACAGGGAGAGTACCATATGAACACCAGGTACATCCAAGTACTTGTACTCGGATTTCACAATTTAAATTCTTTCAACTTTTGATGATCAGTCAAATCTTCAAGAACGATTACAATTTTTTTAATTTTAAGAAAAACAAATAAACACTCTATTTTTTTATTTTTTTATTTTTTTTTATTTTTTTTTTTCAATTTTTAAGAACTAGAAACAGATAAGAACTTAAAATATAAACAACTACCATAATATACAATTACAATTGCAATGGGATCAAAATTCGTTCTCAGGCAGACTAAGGAACACTTTTCAGTACGAGCCTAATCAAACTGGTCTATGCGATTGCCAATATGTTTGTCCACTTAAACTTTAACGCTCAACTTTCAACTTTTCAACTTCGTGATATGCTTTAGATAATATTATACTATTATACCCGTGCGTCCCATTCCAAGGCATACCCCCGCGATCAAGGTAAGCACAACGATTCATCGTAGCAGGTGAGTATACTGATGTCATCCTTTAAGATATCATGACTGTGTCTAGGTCTGCATATAATCTGTTTTATCATGTTTTGATTTCTTAACAATGAACACCCAAATAAATACTAATCAAATCCTGGAAATATAAACAGCACACTCTATCATGCAAGTATCTTCCCTACCACATATTTCACAAGTCCAATCCATATTTCTGAAATCTTAACTGGGAATAGGTTGAGAAGAGAACAGAATAGATCTTAAGTAGAGATGGTATAATATACAGATCAAATGAGTTTTTCTCAATTTGATATAGGTTTCTTGGGTTTCTTTTGGGCACTTGAGGGCCTCTTTCGGGTGTATTAGATCTATAGCGCGACAACGTACAGCTAGGTCAGCATGTATCTGGATGCAGCAGAAGCTGTCGTTGCCTAGCACCTCCAGGTCAGCATATATCTGGATGCAGCAGAGGAGGTACACGACTTTTTTCAGAGAAGATTTCAGAATCAGATCAAAATTGTGTGTATCGGGACAACATACAGACATTCAAATAGAAATGAGCTAATTCCAAGTGACTTTCTTTCCTGGGGTCATGTACAATTTTAGTTCTGAACAGAAGGACAACCAAGATATCCCTGGATGATTCAACAATATAAAGACCCGAAACCTCAGATGTTGGCTATCTATCAACGCAAGATTTAAGACCATAAAATCATACGCCTTTGGTATGTTACCCACATGGTACATAGTTCACCCACATGGTACATAGTTCGTTATGTTTATATCACTTAGTATCTTTTATCATGTTGAGCGTCAAGCCTATCGACATATCGCAGTAGATCCTAGTCTTTTCAGCTATGGCACCTTACATGTGTTAGTCAAACCCTTTAACACGAACATTTATTTCACTTCCCAAATCATGCAATTTTTCTTTTTGGCTTTTTCATTTTTAAAATGTTTTTGTATTTTTCTCATTTTCTCCCCCTAAAACAATACATATTTACTGCAAACTCTTTTTGTATTTTCTGAGTTTTCTCCTCCTAAACTCTATATCTATCTATATGTTCCTCTTGGTATCAGAGCACCACCTTTACTGCAAACTCTATATCTATCTATACGTTGTCGCGCTATAGATCTAATACACCCGAAAGAGGCCCTCAAGTGCCCAAAAGAAACCCAAGAAACCTATATCAAACTGAGAAAAACTCATTTGATCTGTATATTATACCATCTCTGCAAAAGATCTATTCTGTTCTCTTCTCAACCTATTCCCAGTTAAGATTTCAGAACGTACAGCTAGCACCTCCAGGTCAGCATATATCTGGATGCAGCAGAGGAGGTACACGACTTTTTTCAGAGAAGATTTCAGAATCAGATCAAAATTGTGTGTATCGGGACAACATACAGACATTCAAATAGAAATGAGCTAATTCCAAGTGACTTTCTTTCCTGGGGTCATGTACAATTTTAGTTCTGAACAGAAGGACAACCAAGATATCCCTGGATGATTCAACAATATAAAGACCCGAAACCTCAGATGTTGGCTATCTATCAACGCAAGATTTAAGACCATAAAATCATACGCCGTTGGTATGTTACCCACATGGTACATAGTTCACCCACATGGTACATAGTTCGTTATGTTTATATCACTTAGTATCTTTTATCATGTTGAGCGTCAAGCCTATCGACATATCGCAGTAGATCCTAGTCTTTTCAGCTATGGCACCTTACATGTGTTAGTCAAACCCTTTAACACGAACATTTATTTCACTTCCCAAATCATGCAATTTTTCTTTTTGGCTTTTTCATTTTTCAAATGTTTTTGTATTTTTCCCATTTTCTCCCCCTAAAACAATACATATTTACTGCAAACTCTTTTTGTATTTTCTGAGTTTTCTCCTCCTAAACTCTATATCTATCTATATGCTTGTAAGTCCCGTGAAACCGGATCTTTAAATGATATCAAACAATCACCAAGTTTGTGCGGAATCCAAACTTGGTGAGATTCAAGAAAAACACAAAAATATGAAATACGAACCGAATACGAAGAACACACCGAATCACTTTCAACACTTGCACACGATTCTATTACTATCAAAGCAAAACCGTCTAGTACAAGTGCTCACAACCAAATCGCCTCCCACTCTCTGTTTCTCTAGAATTTCTGTAACTAGGAGGTTCAAACCTAAAAACAAGTTGAAAACTTGTTTATATACATGGACAAGCCCACTTCCCTACATGGGCTCCCCTTGGGCCTGCTTGGCCCACATGGCCTAAAGCTTGGCCCAAGTGACCTATAAAGGTCCACAACCTAATATAAACTAACCCGGTAAGACCCAGTCCGTAACCATAACCCGTTATGTTAATTTGATGCGTCAGTCTCACACTTTAGGGCCTAACAATCTCCCCCTAGACTGATGCCATCAAATTGTCTTCATAGCATGAATTCAGCAACGTCTTCAACGAAGTCTATGGTTGTCGTTATGCTGCATATGTTGTGGAAGTTCTTGACTTCTGAACTCTCAGCACTGGGTCTCTTTCTTCAGCTCTTGTGGTTAGCTTCATATCAGGATCTTGATCAGCATCTTCTTGAAAGTCTTTGTTAAAAAGAATGTGAGAGGAGGATTCTCAGCAGCTCTTTTCTTCTTCAATCTTTGTCTTTCAAACAGGTTCATGGTACTTCTTCAAATGTACTTTCACTGTCAGATGGCGTTGCGTATCCGATTCTTCTGACTCAGGTACATCTTGTTGTTGTGCTGCTCCATGCTTTGTCAACAGCTAACAGCATCTCAGTATTCATCAATCCCTGTTCTTGATTGAAATCAAGTTCTGCACATGCTCACAAACTCATAAGCAAACATTTCTTATGCAACAGGGAGAGTACCATATGAACACCAGGTACATCCAAGTACTTGTACTCGGATTTCACAATTTAAATTCTTTCAACTTTTGATGATCAGTCAAATCTTCAAGAACGATTACAATTTTTTAATTTTAAGAAAAACAAATAAACACTCTATTTTTTTTTTTTAAGAACTAGAAACAGATAAGAACTTAAAATCTAAACAACTACCATAATATACAATTACAATTGCAATGGGATCAAAATTCGTTCTCAGGCAGACTAAGGAACACTTTTCAGTACGAGCCTAATCAAACTGGTCTATGCGATTGCCAATATGTTTGTCCACTTAAACTTTAACGCTCAACTTTCAACTTTTCAACTTCGTGATATGCTTTAGATAATATAATACTATTATACCCGTGCGTCCCATTCCAAGGCATACCCCCGCGATCAAGGTAAGCACAACGATTCATCGTAGCAGGTGAGTATACTGATGTCATCCTTTAAGATATCATGACTGTGTCTAGGTCTGCATATAATCTGTTTTATCATGTTTTGATTTCTTAACAATGAACACCCAAATAAATACTAATCAAATCCTGGAAATATAAACAGCACATTCTATCATGCAAGTATCTTCCCTACCACATATTTCACAAGTCCAATCCAGATTTCTGAAATCTTAACTGGGAATAGGTTGAGAAGAGAACAGAATAGATCTTTTGCAGAGATGGTATAATATACAGATCAAATGAGTTTTTCTCAGTTTGATATAGGTTTCTTGGGTTTCTTTTGGGCACTTGAGGGCCTCTTTCGGGTGTATTAGATCTATAGCGCGACAACGTACAGCTAGGTCAGCATGTATCTGGATGCAGCAAAAGCTGTCGTTGCCTAGCACCTCCAGGTCAGCATATATCTGGATGCAGCAGAGGAGGTACACGACTTTTTTCAGAGAAGATTTCAGAATCAGATCAAAATTGTGTGTATCGGGACAACATACAGACATTCAAATAGAAATGAGCTAATTCCAAGTGACTTTCTTTCCTGGGGTCATGTACAATTTTAGTTCTGAACAGAAGGACAACCAAGATATCCCTGGATGATTCAACAATATAAAGACCCGAAACCTCAGATGTTGGCTATCTATCAACGCAAGATTTAAGACCATAAAATCATACGCCGTTGGTATGTTACCCACATGGTACATAGTTCACCCACATGGTACATAGTTCGTTATGTTTATATCACTTAGTATCTTTTATCATGTTGAGCGTCAAGCCTATCGACATATCGCAGTAGATCCTAGTCTTTTCAGCTATGGCACCTTACATGTGTTAGTCAAACCCTTTAACACGAACATTTATTTCACTTCCCAAATCATGCAATTTTTCTTTTTGGCTTTTTCATTTTTCAAATGTTTTTGTATTTTTCTCATTTTCTCCCCCTAAAACAATACATATTTACTGCAAACTCTTTTTGTATTTTCTGAGTTTTCTCCTCCTAAACTCTATATCTATCTATATGTTCCTCTCCCCCCCTAAATTTGTGCATAAATCTTGTATTTTTGCGCAAATTTACCATTTACTAGAGAAAGGACACAATATGTACAAAGTTATAAACTAAGAAAAAGAGAAAAATATTTTTGCTTAACCGTTCCGTCATTAGATTGAAGACTAATCAAATTCAAATCAAAGTACTGAATTTAAACGGTACCTTTTGCTGATCATTTCTTACTTCTTTAATCTCCTCCAAAGGAAACATATCATCTGTAAAAAAAATTTGAACTTTTTGCAACAGTGAAATGTTACCCGTTTTTATCTCTGGAACAACCGCTATCAACATTCCAGAGATTGTCAACAGCTCCTCCTTAGTTGTTCCTGAAAGGTAAGGAGATTAGTAAGACATTGGTACCCAGGCCATCGTGGTCCTGGGATTTCCTGAAGCATCAAAGTAAGACACTTCTTTCAAACACAAGTCCCCTTTAATTTCAAGGATTGGAGACATTGCTGCTTTGGATTTGGGTTTCCAAATTTGTTTCGGTTTAACAAACGTGTTCGTTACCTTCAGTTGAGCAACTTTAGCTGATTCAGTTTTAGAAAGACGTTTTTGTTCTTGAACAGCCTTGCGTTTGTTTTTAGCAGCGTTCCAATCCCCATCAGAAGGTTTAACCTTGGGATTCACATTCTTCATTGCCTTAGGTGATGATACCTTCATTGGCTTAGAATGGTATTTATCCTTTGGTGTAACCTTCCGATTTTGCATATAATATGGTACGTAGGGACGATGTGTGCAGTTCCGAGCTATGTGACCAGCAATGCCGCAATTGAAGCATGTTTGTCTCTTCATGTAGAAAGCATTCTGATCAGCTGGATTTGCTCTTGCAGACCCTGAAGGACAAACCGGTCCTCTTCGTGTTGGATGCGCCTGCACATGACTTTCAGACGAAGACGAATTTGGGTGCATATATTTTCTGTTTGCAGAACTCTTGTTGCTATGAGCACCATTCTTCGTCTTTTCTCCCTGATTAGATCTTTCATTCACCTTGTCACGAGCCTTATGAGGATTATTGCTGCCTTGTCCTTGATGAGCAGAGTTCTTATACCCTCGATTTTGATCTGCTCGTTTTAGCTCCTTTTGCGTGTTGTGAACCGGCTCACAAACATCAGCACACAAGTGAGTGTTGGCATTTTGTTGCACTTTTGGATGATGAACACAGTTTCTAGCAATGTGTCTAGGAATTTCACAGTTGAAACATGTCTGTCGTTTCAATGTATGGAGATTCTAAGAGCTAGCAGCATTAGCTGTTTTGATGGGTCTAGATGACCGAGCTTGCGTTGCTTGTGTTCCATGTGCCTTTTCTGAGTTCTTCTGTACCTGCTGATCAGAACTAGCGCAAGCATGAGATGTAGACGGATGATGAGATTCATCCTTCTCACTTTTATCATGATCATTTTGAAAAACCGGTGTTTCAGGTTTATCTTTATTTTCAGAAACATTTTTCGGTGACTGTTCATTTATTTCAACTCCTTTTTCTTCTTTAATAGATTCAGATTCATTTTTATTTTTAGAACAAGTTGAAATTTCATCAACACATGTTTCGTCAACACATGTATCATGTGAATCCGATTTAGGTTTGCTTTCATCCACGGTTTCCAATGAGGTCCCACTAGATTCAACATTAGGGACGTCCACTGAGACCGATTCAGAGGATGAATCAGGACATTCTTGATTTTCTTGAGAAGAAGTTTCAGTGGTTTCACTGAATGTATCCTGAGGGACCTCACCTGTAACACAATCATCAACTGAAGAGTTAGAAACATCACAATCACAATCATTAACTGAAGAAGATTCATCATCAGACTTATTGTTCAAAGTTTCACCACAAACATTATCAGTTTTGCCCAAAACATCAGGCACACAAGACGAAACATAAGCAGAGAAAGATGCAAACAAAGACTGACCAAAAGCAATATCAGATTCAGTTTGTTCAAAATAATTTTCAGAAATATTAGTATGAACAACTGGTTCACTTCCATGAACATCTCCACACTTTACTTCAGAAATATCATCTGCACATGAAGACGAAATGTTAGGATCAATAGAGCCTTTAGAAACAAAATTTATTTGAGCAGACTTCTTTTTCCCATTGGGTTTGTCATTTAATGATGACTTATTGTTTTTGGGACCATAAGTCATTCTACTCTCATTCATCATCTCCTCCTCAGTCATGGGTAAATAAGTATAATTATCATTATAAGGAGGAGGAGCCTGATTAAAACCCAAACCACGCCCTTTATTTTCCTTGTATGCGAGCTGTTGATTACACAAGTTTTTGACTAATTTACTGGAAGAATCAAATTTCTTAATATTAAGCTCATTAATTTGATATCTATCTCTGATATCTTCCAGTTCCTTAGTCACAGCGCACAATTTCTCCTGAACATATAAGAGCTGAGATGATTTCACACTTACATCATCCTTGAGTTTAACGATGTCTTTACGTTGAGCTTCAATTTTATCTTTATAAAGCTTTTCATTCTTTGATAAAGTAAAATTTTTATTCTTTATATCATTGTAATTTTGAATTAGCTCAGCGTTATGTAACCGAGATGCCTCATTTCTTTCTCTACACTCAGGAGTGCAAAAGACAGAAATTATCTCTTCACGTTCTTTAGTAATTCCTTGAGCCAGGGGTTTCTTAAACATGAATGTTGAATTCTGTGTGGATGAGCAAGCAGCAGCAGATGTGTTGCCTTGAGTAGACTGCTTGTCAGCATTGTCATATGATTTGATGAGTGAGATTAGCTCATCTGACTTCATTTTGTAACAGGCGCAGTCAGTTGTCACTAATATCTGATTAACATTGTGAAACCAACTACAGTTCGCCTGATCTGGAATCCCTTTTATAGCATCCAGAAGCTTTCTGTTGCTCATGCGAGTAGACACCACCATCTCTGCCTTCTCCATTTTAGAGAGCAGTTCAGCAAACCGGCCTGTAAGTGCTTCTATAGATTCACCAGAAAAATATCCGAATCCTTCGAGTTCTTGCTCAAGCACCTCTCTCTTAGAAGACATTTTTAAGAAGTGATCCCAAAAAAAATGTGATCTTTTAACTATTTCCTCAATACAAGCCCAAAGCGAGAACTCGTGTACTCGCTAACTCAAATCCTTTGCACGCGAATGAACCCGCTTTCTGAACCACACCTCAAAACCCTGTCAAAACTTGACACAACCAAACAAACAAACCTTTTTTTTTTTTATAAAGTAAAAATACTTATTATTATTGTTATAAATAACTAATGATTAGGTAATTATTACTAAATGATTAATCAATGATTATTATAAATATATTAAAACCCTAATCTATTAAAAAAACTGTATATCTTCATCGCTTGAATGTTGTTGTCACTGCTTTCTTTCCCGACACCCAAGTGTCACTAAAATCCCCTTTTTTTTTAATTTCTCAACGACAACAGCAACTATCTCCTTCTTCTTTACCCGATACTAACAGTCCTCGAGAAAATGATTTCAAGTTGCAGGTGTGACCCGGAGAAGATGATAAACAGTGATGATGCAGGGAGGTGTGATGTCTTGTGCGGGGTAGTGTACGGTGATGAAGATGATGACGGTTGATCGGAAGTTATGGGAGATGATGATGATGGTGATCGGCGGAGAGGATGAAATAGGTTGACAGTGGTCGGTGTATGACGGTTATCGGATGGACAGTGGAGAAGGTGATAATGAACGGAGAAACTCGGAACTAGTCACTTGAAACTATTGTGAGAGTGAATGAACGAAGGGGTGACGAACAGGATATTGGAGACGGTTGCAGGTTGACAGTGAACTATAGTCGGAGAAGATGATGATTGCCACTGGAACTCGAAACTCGGTTGCGACTCGGAACCATGGTTGCGAGTCGGAACTGTGAATGCGGTTGCGAGTCGAAACCGAGGTTGCGACTCGAGACTGCTCGGGAAGAAGATGACTCGAGATCTCGGTTGCGACTCGTAACCGTGGATGGTTGCGAGTCGAAACCAAAGCAGGATGAGCCGAAACCGTAGATGGTTGCGAGTCGAAACCGTAGATGATTGCGAGTCGAAACCAAACAGGATGAGCCGAAACGGTGGTTGCTACTCGAGACCTTGTGATTGCGACTGCGGAGGTTGCGACTCAAAAGAAAGATTGCGTGATGATGATGTAACTTCAGAGATGATTGCGACTCGTGTTGGTTGCGACTGAAAAGATCACGCAGAATAAGATAAGTTTGAAATCCCACTCGAAACTTTCAAAATTGCACAATTGTTTCAACTTTCCTAAAATGATGGACTCGAAACCGTGTGGAGGAGATGACAGCTGTGAATAGATATGGAAAGTGAACCTTTCAAATTTTTCAAAACTTTCAAACAGTTGGAATTCCGAGATTTTGGATTTTTCAAATCAAAATTCGGGATTTTCTAAATCTTTTGAAGATAATTTTAAAAAATTCAAATACATATATAAATCAATTAACACCTTCTCAAAAGATTAAAATACCAAAATATGACAATTTTTCAATAGAAACTCGATGAACACTTTGAATATCGCGAAGAACACGAAGAACATCAACCCAAAAATAACGAAAATCTTGAATCCTTGATATCACACCGAGCCTAGAAATAGGTTCTAATGGCTCTGATACCACTTGTAAGTCCCGTGAAACCGGATCTTTAAATGATATCAAACAATCACCAAGTTTGTGCGGAATCCAAACTTGGTGAGATTCAAGAAAAACACAAAAATATGAAATACGAACCGAATACGAAGAACACACCGAATCACTTTCAACACTTGCACACGATTCTATTACTATCAAAGCAAAACCGTCTAGTACAAGTGCTCACAACCAAATCGCCTCCCACTCTCTGTTTCTCTAGAATTTCTGTAACTAGGAGGTTCCAAAATGTTCAAACCCTAAAACAAGTAGAAAACTTGTTTATATACTTACTAAAGCCCACTTCCCTACATGGGCTCCCCTTGGGCCTGCTTGGCCCACATGGCCTAAAGCTTGGCCCAAGTGACCTATAAAGGTCCACAACCTAATATAAACTAACCCGGTAAGACCCAGTTCATAACCATAACCCGTTGTGTAAATTTGATGCGTCAGTCTGACACTTTAGGGCCTAACAAGATTCGAGCAACAAATGCTAAATCAGCAGGAACGTATTTGTCCCAGCTAAATCCCTTTGCCAATCTTTCATCATCTTGATTTACTAGATAAGCTTTCTTCTTTCCATCTTCAATAGCACGAGATGATGACGATTGTTGAGCAGTCTGATGATAAATCGCTTTTCGATGATAATCGTTGTTTCCAAACGGATCTTGTCTTACTGTTGCTTCTTTGTTTGTACACTCTCGTTTAAAATGCCCCTTTTCTCTGCAACGAAAACAAGTAACCTTTGATTTATCAAACCCTAATGGAGATGTTGCAGCATCACGAAGATCATCTCTACCGGTGATTTGTTTGAATTTTTCTGCTCTTCTTACAGCACTGGCTAAACACCACTTGAGGTCCATCAACTCAAGTTCCTCAGGATCAATCTGGTCATAATCCTCTTTAGTGAGCATCGGATTTCCAATTCTTCCAGAAACTAAGCTTTCATAAGATTCTAACATAGTAACAAGTGATGCCATGTGTTGCTTAGCCATTTCTGGAGAGATATTTAAAACATTTTGTATGTTTAATGTCACATTGCATTGCAGATTTGTTGAACCCTGTCATTGAGAACTTGGTGTTGAGAAATTCGGATCAAAACTTGAATACGATGACGAATATCCACCACTCTGAGTTGTAGTGCTAACATTTGTTCTAGAAGTACCATCAGCACTGAATGAAGTCTGAATTTTCGGACTCGGAGTAGTCTCAACTCTGCTTCCTCTATAGTATAAACTGTCATCTTGTTGAGCATTTGGATTATTCATGATAGCTGTTTTCTGAACATCCAATTCATGTTCTTCGATCTTCTGTATGAACTTACACAAATTCATGCTTTCAGATTTTCTCATATGTTTTAAAATCAACAGATAAGTTCCCCATTTGTCTTGTGGTAACGCATCAGATAGCTTATCAACCCATTCATCATCTTCCTTTTTTATCTCTAATCTTTTCATTTCCTGGACAAGATGACAATATCTATCGATAGTCCTCTTAGTCGTTTCACCTTTATAAGCTGTAAACATATCAAAAGATTTCTTTAGTAATGCACATTTATTTTTTATCATATCAGCACTTCCCTTAAACTTTTGAATCAACGCCAACCAAATTGATCTAGCAGTGTCCTCATGTTGAAGCAAAACAAAGATATATTCTTTTACCGCTTGTTGGAGAATGTTAATCATCATTTTATCACTGGTGCATTTTAACTTCTCAGCCGCTGAATAATCGCTTAAAGATTTTTCATTTCCACGGTCATCTGTCGGTTTAACGTAATCTTTGTCCAACGAAACCCATGCATCAAACTTATAAGCTTGCACCCAAGTTTCAAAACGGTTTTGCCATCCTTTAAAATCCTCGATGTACATAAGCTTTGGAGGCTTTTGAGACGTTCCCGTTTCATTTTTGATTTCAAGAGTTTCGGCAACTGTGATTGGAGCAGCTGGAGCGGTAGCAAACGCATTGTAAAATTCTTCTTCCATGTTTCGGTTTTGAAAGTTTACAAGATCACAATGTCCAAGCGAAATGCAGGTTCAAACGAAATGGAGTTTCAAACGAAATGAGATCTCAAATGAACTGGACACCTTGATGCGAAATGCCTTTGGTGCAAAATGGACCTTTGGTGCGAAATGAACCTTTGGTGCGAAATGGAACAAATTCAAGCGAAATGGCAATTTCAAGCGAATTGGAGATCCATTTCGTGTGAAATGATGTCTCTATGGTCCAATTCGTGCGAAATGATGTTTCTATGGTTCAAACCGTGCAAAATGGATGAAATATAACCCAATCCGTGCGAAATGAGATGCTGATGTCACCTAATCGGTCGGATTTTTGTCAAATTGATCAGGTTTTAGATTGATTTTAGGTCTAATTCTTTCAAGGATTGTTTAAAATAGTGTTTCGCTTGTTATATGTGAAATTCAATCCATTTTAACCTAAAATCTTGTTTAGTTTTGAAAAATGTTGTAAAAGAAGGTGTAGAAGTCAGAATTTTGATGAAATCAAGCTGAATCGGTAAGAACTCTTCCTCCTGAGCTCTGATACCACTTGTAGGATCGTTTGCACGACCAAAACGAGTCGTTCAGAAGAGTTCTAATCAATACGAGAGGCGGAAACAAACGTATCGACTTTGAATCAGCTTGATTTACACACAGAATCACTTTAATTGTCTTGTATATTGATATAACAACGTTTTACAGGCAGTAGACACTTCGGCAGCACCTCGGCACCGGAATCAGAACTGTTACAAATGAAATAACAAGTCTGGTATTTATAGGCATGCCATTTCGCACGAAATAGCCAAACCCAATTTGTACGAAATGGATCTAGTCCATTACGCACGAAATGGCCATTTCGTGTGAATTGACTTTTTCATGCCTTTTCCCTATTTTCCTCATACAACGTGACTTGATCTATTATTCCTATTTACAAGACTCGATACAAGACGAAGTCGACAGACATATGCACCAACAAAACATAAATTTATTTTTTAGTCAACGTAAATTAAAATTCAAAAAACCCTAGAAAACAAAGGGTCAATCATAAATATAAGATCATATGAAGGAGATGAGAACAAACCTTGAATCACAAATTCGATATTAAACTAAAAAATATACCTTCTGTATCGATAGGGTCATTTACATATATCGCTTTGCTAAGATCATTTATTACATGTACACCCAAATCTTAAAATCAATTACATATTTTCCCTTTTTAAACTATATATATTATGTATATATCCATTTCATTAAAACCACTCATATTAGTTACTATTTTACCCTTAACAAAGATATTAAATAAATATTTACGTATTTCTCCTTTCTATTGTCGTCAACTATACAAAATCTCTTTATATTCTAAATTCAAAAGAAATAATATTTTCAATTTCTAAAAGAGGTGTTCTTCAACTGTACCATCTAGACAAACCTTTTTGTTCATCCAAATTCTGCCTTCCTGAACACTAAACCATATACACTCACCAGGTTGCCTCCATATTATTAATGATGATTATGATGCTTCGTTTTGTTACAGAATCTCTGGCCGTCCGATGAACCTTCCACCCGGGTTCAGCACGCCCCATATTTAACTCGGTTTCACCATGAATCGTCCATCTTATTGACCAATTCTGTCACCCGAACGAGTGACTGGACATGGGCGTAGTATAGTGGGGGCTGGGGGGGCGCCCGACCCCCCGATCTTTTCGTTCAGTAGTGTCCGGTATGTAGTTTTTGTACATAATTTTTTAGGTATATGCGTTTTCGACCACCCAGTTTTATAAATTTTTAGGTATAATTTTAGATCCGGTGACTTCCGACCCCCGGTCAGAAATCTCAAGCTTCGCCACTGTGACTGGACCCACATTTTTTGAATGAAATATATTGGTCACGGACTCATTGGGTCAGTTCATGAGCTAAAAACATGAATTCATCTTCAATAGGTTGTCTCAAATACATAAAATCATCATCATATTCATCAGAATCCCAATAATCATTGGGTAATTAAAATATTCACTCAAACTATCACCAATTGTTGCAATCAATGTCACACCCTGCTAGTAGTGGAAGCGTATTGTGTGTGACGTAAGAAAGGTAATCATTGCATCCAAATGTGTAAACATAATAAACCACAACGATGCCATAGATACATTGTTTTCAAACAAAGTTTACAAGTTTCCAACATAGTTTTATACTTTCCACAACGTTCACAAATGTTAACCATAACATAGTTATATTACGCCAAACAAAAGATAGTTTTCGACATAAACCCCTATATACCCATACGAAGTTGGGATATAAAAGACAAACCCTCCAAAAGCAGTTATCGTTGTCATTGACTTTTCCGTTCCCCGTAGTATATCACTGGCTCAAGACTTGTTTCCTGAAATATATGTAGTTTTATAAAGTCAACAAAAGTTGAGCGAGTTCATGCAGTTATTGTTTTCATACGAAATCTTTGTATTCTTGTAATGAAATCCCGGTATGTTAATAGCATTTATGGAGTTTAAGGATCTATCAGTGGGTAGCGATCCCCCTGACCTAATGTACCATAAGTACGTAACTAACCTGATACAACTTTGACATTTCTAGGATCACAAAAGCACTCCAGGGTATACCAACCAGGAGTGGAGCGTGTCTTAAGCTCAATAGATCTACACCTTTTGCACCTTGGTCACTAAGTAATTAATGGTTACTATGTCATCATCCTACTTATGTACATTGATCGTGTTATCATCTAAACCCATAGCTAACATACCCATAGTTTTAACATGTATTTCCCCTCGATTGTTTTACAAACAAAACATTGAAACCATTGAAAGGAGGGACATGAACTCATAATTTTGTGTTCCTTGTATTATGATATCGTAGTGAGCTTCCGTAAGTGTGATTAACCTACACGTGTACTAACTTTATTAGACCCTAGGCCTTATCGGACCTCGTACAAGTTGTTCATCTTGAATTCTTATTGTGTTTTAACTTGTCATTTTGGAACAACTTTGTATTTTAGAGTGTTGGTAGTTTGTCCGTTCACTTGTTATGTATATAGATTATATGTGAACGGCTTCGCCGTGCACATGTCTCGTGCTTCGCACGCGTGTCATTGGGCCGAACCTATGTCATTGGGTTTATCCCACGTTTCTATGTCATTGGGCTTTAACCCACGTTTCTATGTCATTGGGCTTTAACCCACGTTTCTATAGTAATTTGGGTACTAGCCCATGTATTTTATCATTGGGCCCTAGCCCATGCATCTTAGTAATTTGGGCCTAGCCCAAATATTTTATCATTGGGCTCCAGCCCATGTATCTTAGCAATTTGGGCCTAGCCCAAATATTTTATCATTGGGCCCTAGCCCATGTATTTTAGTAATTTGGGCCTAGCCCAAATATTTTATCATTGGGCCCTAGCCCATGTATTTTAGTAATTTGGGCCTAGCCCAACTTGATTTTTAGGAGTCCATATATTTAACAATCTTGAATTTTGTAAAAAAAAAATTACTAAATATGTAATTTTTATTCTTTTATTAAAGAATACTTAGAAATTTTGTCTTTTTTCTTTCCACTTTCCGGAATTGTTATCGGTGATAAATATATTCGTACATTCGCCCGATTGTCCAAAATATATTGTTAGACACGTCGTTGTGATTGCTTAATATATATTTCTTGTGAGCTCGTCCGTTGTCCGTTTTATTAATTCGTCCGTGTATTCGCTTATGGACACAATATGTTTAGGATTTATTTATGTCTGTTTTCGTTGCATTTCTTTGGGAAGCATGTAGGAAACATGTATACGTATTTTTGTGTCTTTTTGTACTTGTTTCTTACAAATATTTCTTGGTATCATGGGTGTATTATTTTGATCACCCTAAATGTATCTAAGTACATACAAATAGCACAAAATACATATACTTGATGAGTTTCCAAAATATATAATTTTTGTCAAAAATTATTATTAGATATGGTTATTATTTTCACCCATTTATTTTTGTGAAACTATATATTCAAGTTCATAAGAACTCTTGAATATTTAGGACTTAACCATTTTCATCAAAGCTTCCATAATGACGTTTAAGATCACTAATCGCGTTTAACTTTGTTAATCACCCTTTAACCCCATTTTTAATCACGATTAGATTTTTAGAAAAATTCGCCATAGTTTCCCCTAAAACTATGGCGTTCCCACGTTATAAAAACGTCTTTGAATCAATATCAATTTTCCAAATCACCATTAATTCATCAAGTACCACCAAAATCATTGTTACAACAATAATCATACACATTTTCCTTCAAAGTTTTCTCATGAGTATTACTTATGTTAATATTTCAAGACATTAAAGTAAACCACTTTTCAAGTTCATTCCTCGCATAAACTTGATCATGCTTGTATTATACTTTTAAAAGTCTCCCTATCTTATATCTTTCAAGTTTAAAAAAAAAATACCAAGACTTTTACATAACTTTTATAAACAATCTCAAATAAACTTGTTTCATATAAAAAACAAGTTATTAGTGTTTTAAAAGTCTTGATTCAAGTTCATTCTTATGTTTTATCTTTCAAGAACATTAATCAAGTTTCATATATATAATAATCATGATTTTGAAGGTGATGATCTTCCATGATTTAAACATATCCATGTTTAAATCCTATTTTTAAGTTCAAGATAACAAGATTATCATGCTTATAAATTACTACAACATATAAGCACTAAGATCATCATAATATCATTTTTCATACACTAGTCTTAACTTAATCAACATAAATAACAAGATCATATAAACTAGCTACACTAATCTACACAAATCAACAAATAATATAGTTATATTTAGTGTTTATTAGCTTTGAGATTAGGGTTTTTGATGTGATTTTTATTAATCTTCAATATAATCAACTTGTACTTTTGTAATCTACTAGTAACAAGAAGCTTAATTATGGTGTTTAGAAGACTTACAACTTTGCTCAAGCTAAACAAGAAGATTAAAAGAAGATTAAGCCTCCAAGAAAGCTCCTAATGATGTTCCATGTTTAACCCATGTGTATATGATCTTGAAAAGCCTTGAAAGTGAGTAACATGAGGTGATTAATGGTAGTTTAGGGTGGTGTTTGGGTGTCTCCTTTGGGCCGAGATCAAGAGGACCAAGATGAAGGTATTTGAAGTTTTGAAAAGTGTTGCAAAAGTTGTGGAATGGTATGTGATGTTTATGATAAGATGGTAATTAAAAAGGGATGGCTCAAATTCAAGTCTTTCACCCTTCCACCATACCTAAGATCTTCTAAAATTTCAACCAAATCAAGTGGGGTGGGACCCACTTGAAACCGTCTTATGGGGGAGGGGGTATATTATGTGATTTTTTTATAAAACTTATTAAAAATCAAGATATTTTGGTCATTATGTTAAGTATGGTGATTAGGTGTTTAAGAACACCATTAGGGGGTAATTAGGGATTCGGATTGTCAAATGACCTTAATTAGTTTAGTAAACTAGTAGAAATTACATTTCGACGCTTTAGATGCCTTCCATTTGGTCGTTGGCCAACTTACGGCACTTTTGCGTCGTACTTACGGAACTTTGTCGCAAGTTGTTATTCCACCGTCAAGCGATGCGTGAAGTGATTCCGAGTCCCAAAATAGGCTTAACTAGTTCGCTAGCTTCTTCGTTTGGTTGTTTTGTGGCGAAAATACCGCTTACTAGTTTTTCGGGTCGATAACGGACTAGTTAAGTGTATAGCGATATAATACCGGAAGCTTGTTATTTCGGACACTACAATGTTATTCCCAATGTGTTTTAGTTTATATGTCATCAATTGTCATAATTTCGAAGTTCCAGAAATGCTTAATTATTAATACGGATGAGTTAAAAATGTCTTATTTTTAGCGAAACGGTCGTTTTAGTATTTAGGGCGCTGTACCGGAAAGTCCTAGATTTTTGCAAGATATGTTTTCTCATTAGTGTTTTTTTATGTAAATGGACTCAGTTATGTTATTCGTGTGTCGTTTTTCATTGTTTCGTTTTGTTTTCACGGTTTGCTGGCATGAATAGTGTAACTGTGAATAGTGCACGCAACACTTTCTACCAACACTTTTAGGACATTGTTTGATTGGTTTCGAAATACGACGAAAACCAACATATGTTTTAGCATTGTTTTCTTGTCCTAACACTTTTATCTAATAAACGACACAGTTATGTAATTAAATTACGCTAAATGCACGAGATTATGTAAATAAAATAGTGATTAGTTTGTACGGAATCACCGGTTATTTGCCATTTGTCACAGTCGAATTGATAGATGTGCTTACACGGCATCTTACGAGATTCTATGCAATTCGTTGCTGACGTGTACATCCGAGATCTCCGCTCACCGACATCGATTCAACGGCGGCTTTGTTGAAGCCGGTGAATGTTCTGCTTGACCTAATCGGGTACTTATTTGATATTGCCGACGTTTGATGAAGGGAGTTTAACGCCGGCTACACCACAAACCATATTCTCCCAATTTTCTTCACCCACAAAAAAAAAATGAAGATAAACATGGTGAATTGGACCGAAGAGGAAGAAATCGTACTTGTTACATCGATTGTCGATGCCCAACGTACTCTACAACGCGGTCAAACCGTGTATTGGAGTCGAGCGTTTCAACAATACCAACAACATGTCGGCAAAACGCGTCACAACTTAAACGCGTGCCAACACATATGACGTGAGCTCAAACCGAAGTTGGATTGCTTTAAAACTTGCTTCGACCATATCCCTGCTGGCGACTTGACCCACGACGATAGACTCGAAATCGCGAAAATCGAGTACAAGCACGATAGGAATACGGATTTTAAGTGGGTTGGCCACTTTAATATTTATCGTACTCTGTAGTTTTTTTTATTTTTTACGATTTAATAAGTAGTCTTTTTTAGGATTTAATAAGTAGGTTTTTATTTTTTATTTTTTAGGGTTGTCTTATGTAATTTTTGTTTAAATTAATGTAATATACTTTTAATATAAATTGTGTTTTTTATACAAATTGTAAACAATAATAAAATGAATGACACATGGCACCCCAATGCCGGCCTGGCCACGCCCCTTCGACACCCCATATTTTTGGGTGTGGACTGGTGGAGCCCACATCTGCAACGTGTCGAGCAATGCCTCCAACCCAAGCTCCTCCACACCCCATAGTCTTAAGTCAAAGAATGAATTACAAAAAGGGTAAACCGATGATTTCTCAAGAAAAGGGAAAATATGCAATTAATTTTATGGTTTGGGCAATATGTAATAAAGGCTCTTAAAAACAGAAAATATGTCCCTTATAGATGAACTAGTAGTTGCCCCGCCCACGTTGCGGGGCGATGGCCGAATAAGTCTCAATCAATTAAAAAAACACTACGATAATTTTGCTAGGAAAAAAACTAAAACGATGATAAGACCGTAATTTTCGACTCAGGGCAAAACTGTAATTTTTCAGGACTAATGAGCAAGTGTTAGGTAGCTCATTGACACCGGAAAAAAATAAACGGAGTCCAACAATTAAAATAAAAAAACTTTTATAGTTTGGCTAAAAAAACTAAAACGATGAGAAAAACGTAATTTTTAACTGAGGGCGAAATCATATTTTACATTCAGGGATAAAATCGTAAATTAAATGGACCAATGGGGGAATGCCAGGCAGCTGCCGGCATGACTGTAATTTTTAACGGGGGAAAAGTTGTAATTTAACCAGGAAATCAAAGAAAAACGATGGAGAAAATGTAAATTTAAGTTGAGGGCAAAATCGTAACTTGGCTGTGAGGAAAAAACCTAATGGCAAAACTGTAATTCTAAACGGTGCAAAATCGCAAATTTGAACCGATGGCAAAATTGGAATTCTTAGCGGGGAGCAAAAGCGTAAATTTATTTTTAACTGGGGGTAAAAACATAATTTTGAACTGATGGGAAAATCGTAATTTTAAGTAATGACAAAACTGTTAATTTAAACTGGTCAAAATCGTAAATTTCAACCGTGGGCAAATTTGAAATTTTTAGCTGGGAGTAAAAGCGTAAATTTATTTTTAAGTGGGGGGTAAAATCGTAAATTTGTTGGGCCAATAGGGGAGTGCCAGAAAGCTGCCTGGCTTGTGATATTTCGGCTTGGGATGCATTTTATTTGGCAGTTTTTTGGATGTTAAAATGTATCGCTTGCGTTGCGGGGCGATAGCTGAATAATTCTCAATCAATTAAAAAAACACTACTATAATTTTGCTAGGAAAAAAACTAAAACGATGATAAGACCGTAATTTTGGGCTCAGGGCAAAACTGTAATTTTTAAATGGACCAATGGGGTTGAGGGCAAAATCGTAACTTAGCTGTGTGAGTAAAAAAACTAATGTCAAAACTGTAAATTTAAACGGGGCAAAATCGTAATATTGAACCGAGGGCAAAATTGAAATTTTTATCTAGGAGCAAAAGCATAAATTTATTTTTAAATGGTGGTAAAAAACATAATTTTGAACAGATGGAAAAATCGTTATTATAAGGAAAAAAATCTAATGGCAAAACTGTAAATTTAAACGGGGCAAAATCGTAATGTTGAATCGAGGGCAAAATTGATAACTTTTAGATGGGAGCAAAAGCGTAAATTTATTTTTAAGTGAGGGTAAAAGCATAATGTTGAACTGATGGTAAAATCGTAATTTTAAAATGGGATAAAATCATAAATTTGTTGGACCAATAGGGAAGTGTCATGCATGACCATAAATATAAACGGAGAAAAATCGTAATTGGGTAAAAAAAAACCATTGTGGGTGGCATGTGGTGTCACACCCCAATTTGCAGCGGAAGAAAAGAAAACGTGGGATGCAACAGACACCTCTGGTACAAGCACATTGTTTATAAAGACACTACATTTTATTAATTTCAAAATGTTGATTACATCCTACATGTATGTTACAACTGCGTGTTCCCATGAACCACATAAGTCTTCTAAGTCGCATGCGTCTATCTCAATATTTGCCAATAAACACGTCTTGAACAACATACACGGATCACATCAGTCTCAAGTTAACTGAAATGCATGTTAGTTTTAAAAAAGGGTCAGCTAAACGCTGCTGGTGAGTTCCACTGGTTTGGTTGTTTCGTTTCAAAATGTATCAACATGTTTAATTGCATATATTACGGTTCATAGATGGAATTACACGAGTGTCACAAGTGAAACCTAGACTGTTTTAATCGTACCGTGTCACACAGACACATACTCGCACCACCTGCATCTCATGAAGTTCAATGCCCTCGGGTAGTTATGTCTAACAACATAACCTGGTTGGGACGCGTGCAGTTGCCTAGCTGCCGGCCGCACCTGTCCGGCGGCCAACTGGGTTTGTCAGACCAATAGTACTATCCACTGCCCACGGCTTACGTTAATCACTTGTATCGGGGCTAATATCGTGTGTTAGATAATTCACATCATACAGTTTGAGCAATTAACACAGTTTGTAACATGCAATTCACCCCAGAAAAAAGGAAAACAGTTTAAAAGTGGGGGAAGGGAACTCACAGTGCAAATAGTAGTCTTGGCTAAAGAGTGTTTAATCAACGAAATCAGCTTTAATAGCACACATGCAAGTAAGGACTCAAATCAGTATCTAAGTCGGTAATGGTTATAACTTGGATTTGGTCAGGAGTTTTCACCCCGGATTGATTCTATAGGACACGAGTATGGTGATGGAGGTCACGGTAATGTCAGTAGTTTAATGTGTTCGGATAATGGTACGGAAATACCAATAGTGCCAACACGTTGTTATTTAAGAATTATTAACTTTCCATTAAGGGAGTTTGGGCGTTTGGGGAGTCCAGGTTGCCCAATTTTGAGTTTCCGTTTCCACCGGCGGGGATTTCCCGAAATGGTATTGGACACACCCCGAGTGTCCAATCTGCCTTGGAATCTCCCAGAATATTCCCCGTGTTCCGATTATAGTATTTTTTGGGTTGGGTCAGTTCCCAGTTCCGGCAGGTTCGTTACATGGTAAACTGCTGAAATTGATTTAAAATAACCCATTTTTAATCCCAAAAATTCTCATTTTATCCATAATTTGAATAAAATTCTGAAAATTTTTATATAACTCAGTAAAAATCTGTAGAACATGGGAAAAATTTCTGGAAATTTATTTTGGCATTTTACTTGTCTAAATAAATTATTTATAAAACCATATTTAACCACATAATTAACATTAATTACCATCAGTGATCCAAAAATTCCCAAAAATTCTTGGACATCCCTTATGTTTCTAAAAACATCTCCAAAAATTTTAAGATTTTTCTGATTTCGTTTCGGTGCGTTTCCGGCTACCAGAAATTCGCAAAAACGCGAATTTTTAACCCAAATAAAAACTCAACCAATGGACTCCGAATTTTCCCAGAACATTCCCCATATGTTCCTTAGTGCCTCTGAAAATTTGGTGATTTATTGAATTCGTCTGGTATTTTTTTCAGAATTCTTTTCGTAAAAGAGTCAAAATTTCACCAAAAATCGTAGAAAATTCTAAAAATTCTAAAATTTTACGTGGACCTTCCTGACACTACCCTTCATCACACACCAAATTTCAGCTCAATCCAAGTATCACATACCAAGTTATAGTCCGAACAATATTCTGCCTAGTCTAGATTCAAGTTTCGGGTCATATACCTAGCGATTCCTTCGATTCCGAGCGTTCCTTGTGAGTCCAGAAGTATGTGTGGGCTATATTTAGTACCTACACATAAAGTACAATCCAAATATGCTAGAACTTAGATCAATCAAGCTTTATTCATTGTTTTTCGGTTTATTGACTAGTTAAGCGATTTCTGTCGAATAGGTGTTGATTAGGGTATCAAAACCCAGAGATTTATAACCATGGGTGTCATATAACACCAGGGTATTCTTATGGTGTTCATGTTCAGCCCATAAACATGTTTAAACTTCCAAAAATCATGGATTAAAATAGGTTTTCATGGCCTAAACCATGTTTAATCAAGAAACCAAGCTTAAAACCATAAAAATTAAGGTTGATACCTTTAATTTGAGGCTTGTTCTTGTTAGATCAGCTGGGATTTATGAGAAAGAAGCAGAATTTTGGGAGGATTAATGTGTGAAATTTAAAAGAAAAATGAAAGAAAAAAATATATATAGGGGGGGTGGCGGTTTGGGTGGGCCCCCCTAGGGCCACCTCGTGCTTCGTTTTGAGCGCCTAAAGATGATGTTTATCTTCTGTTGAGTGTTTAGGTTCGTTTACGGGTCCCGGACACGTTCTCGATTTACGTGACGGACTTCGTTTCACGCGCAATTAGTGTCAAAAGACTCGGTTTTAAAAATCATGCATAACCTCTTGAAATCCGAACCCAGTTACGTTTTAATCATAAAAGACTCGTATTAGAGTGGTTTAAGTGTTTTTAAGCTTGATCGATCGTTCCTTGCACTTTTGATTGCCTTATGTTATTCCTGAAACGAAAGCGTTTCCTTAATCGGGAAGCTGCTCCGTTTTGCATGCCCGATCTCTGATTGGTTTCAAACCTGATGTCACAGTCTAAGGCACAAAACTAAGTTGTTCCTGGAACTCGAAATCTTAAATGATGCTACTGATAACCTAATAATCAATGTTAAAGGTTTAAAGCGCTGTTAACGGAAAGCTCCGGTTAACACGTGTTTAAAGTCTAAGGATACCAATTTCACATCATGGGTCCTTATTAGTGTCATGTCATTCATAACGTGTTCTCGGATTCCTCCGAGACATAACAGATAGCAGTTAATCAAGCATATAAGTTACACATGTTTTTAGGGTTTTCGCGAAATTAAAGTGTTAAGTGTGCTTTATAGTTTTGGACCGTTTAGGGTGTACCTGGTTTCGTCGTGGGTGTCACAGTCTCCCCTGGTTTAGAAATTTCGTCCCCGAAATTCAATTCGTCTAGTTAGGGAAGAGATGTGGGTATTTTCTACGGAACTTATCCTTCCGTTCCCAGATATACTCAGGTCCTTGCTTCGAGTTCCACCGAACCTTTAGTAGCGAGATTTTGTTATAACGTAGTTGTTTGGTCTTCCCGTCTACTATTTCTACCGGTCCCTCCACAAAGTGTAGTTTGTCATCAATGTGCACATCTTCTAATGGTATAATAGCTGCTTCATCCGTGAGACAATTCTTTAAGTTGGATACATGGAAGACATCGTGAATTGTGCTCAGTTCATCTGGTAATTTCAGTCGGTACGTTACAGATCCAACCTTAGCAATAATTTCATACGGCCCAATGTATCTCGGAGCCAACTTTCCTATTTTGTCAAACCTGATCACTCCTTTCCACGGTGACACTTTTAACAATACTTTGTCACCTACTTCAAACGACAACGGTTTCCTGCGAACACCGACGTAACTTTTCTGCTGATCTCGGGCCGCTTTCAGTCTACTTTGGATCTTATGCACCTTGTCTGTCGTCTCTTGAATTAGTTCAGACCACGTGATTTGAGTATCGCCCACTTCAGCCCAACAAAGTGACGATTTGCACTACCGGCCATATAGTGCTTCGTACGGTGCAGCTTGAATGCTACTATGATAGCTGTTATTGTAAGAGAATTCAATGAGGGGAAGGTGCTTTTCCCAACTTCCTCCAAAGTCTAGGTTGCAAGCACGAAGCAGATCCTCTAAGGTCTGGATAGTTTGTTTTGATTGGTCGTCGGTTTGGGGATGGTAAGCCGTACTCAGGTCTATTCTAGACGCCAAAGCTTCTTGTAACTGTTGCCAATAGTGTGAAGTGAAATAACTATCACGGTCTGAAATGATTGCAACCGGTACCCCGTGTCTAGCCACAATTTCATTCGTGTAAATCTAAGCCAATTTCACGGGGTTGTAGGTAGTACGAATCGGAATAAAGTGCGCCAATTTGGTTAGTCTATCTACTACTACCCAAATCGCATCATGACCTCAGGGTGTTTTTGGAAGGTGGGTCACGAAATCCATCGTGATTTGCTCCCATTTCCATTGAGGTATTTCGGTTGTTGTAACATTCCCGAGGGTTTCTGGTATTCTGCCTTTACCCGGGCACAAGTCAAGCATTTGGTCACGTACTCTGCTACGTCCTTTTTCATACATGGCCACCAATAAAATTCTTTAAGGTCGTGATACATTTTATCTGTACCCGGGTGAATTGAATACTTTGATTTGTGGGCCTCGTCCATGATTAATGGTCTCAGCTCCGGATCCGCAGGGATCCACACTCGATCTTTAAAGTACCACACTTCATCTATTTTCTTCACAAAATTGATCTCATTTCCGTACAAGCCTTCACCTGGTAACTGGCTTTCTTCCAAGGCATGCTCCTGTACATTCCGAATTCATTCGGTAAGGCTTGTTTTTGTACAATCATTCCCAAAGCTCGTACGCGGAGAGGTTTAATTCGATCCTTTCTACTAAGAGCGTCTGCTACTACTGTAACACCTCGTAAAATCACGTCCAATAATGTATTGACACGTGTAATAAACCCTAATAAAGTCAAACGTTGAATTTGAGGGACTAATTTTGCAAAAAATCAAAAACTTTGATTATAGAAGGACTAGAAATGTTAACATGCTTATTATAAGCCTCTGAATAACGTTACACAGTAATCATGTTCACAAATGAGCCACTTGTTGATCAAGAGTAGCCGTTTGTGTAATTAATTGAAAGTTTGCGCGATGAAGTTAAAAGCGTCAACATGTTAATTCTTACCTCTGAGTGACCTTTTAACAAACTGAGAGCTTCATGATAATTTATTATAGTCTTGGGAATGCCTAATATTGGCCATTAAGGGCTTTTATGCCTATAAGTAAAGTTACGCGCAACTTTGCAAGTTAGAGGGACTAAAAAGGTCAATATGTTTAATTATACCTATGAATGACCTTTTTACAAACCCAAAGCATCGCAATGTTTAATAATACTCTCAAGAGTGCCTAACATGGATTAGATAAGGCTTCGATGTTATTAAACGATGATATACGCAAGTTTGCGCATTAGAGGGACCCAAAAGCGTCAACTTTTGAATCTACGCCTTTTGGTGACCATTTAAGGAAACGAGAGCGTAGTAATATTTAAACACATGCTTGGGAATACCCATTATGGGCCATGGAAGGCTTGGATATCATCAAATGACATTTCGCACTACTTTGTGCGATTTAAGGGACTATTTACGTCAAACTGCAAAAGTATACCGATTCGTATGGTATCGAACCGTCCGGAATATGATCATAAGTTAAACATGCCCTAAATGTCCTTTACATAGCTTAGAAATAGGCTTAGAGGTGTTTGGTGCGCAAAAATAAACCTAGTTGATCAACAGGGACTAAAAGCGTCAAAAAGTGCATAAGTTTGCATTTTCGCGCATATCTTACGTTCTGAATATATATCCGGACATCCGAAAATTTATATAATAATTAAAATATTTTATTTTAGTGATTGGCATGATAAAATTCCATTCGTCGCTTAATTTGGATCGTTTTTGCGTTAGTTACGACTTCCGTTTGTACTTAACCGAACAACGCAACCGTACGACCAAACGAGCCGACATCCGAGATGTTTTTGAGCATATTTTAAGTTCCCTATACTTTAAATATATTTTAGAGCCTTGAAATGGGGTTAACGGGCTTAAAAGTGCCAAAAATCAAGTTTTACAAGTGGAGGGACCATTTTTAAAATTTCTGGCAGATACATTGAACTTGGTCCATTTTTGAGGTTTTGATGGTTTTAACACATGGTTTTGCACCCTATGGACTGGAATTTGATGGTTTTACATGTTCCCATGGTATTCGAAAACCTTGGGCCCAAGTGTAATGTAACATTCCTATTTTTATATAAGAATTATAGGTTTGGTTAAATTTATTAACCACTAGTAACTAGTAACTAGTTTATTTTTAATATAAATATTCAACCCAAATAGTTTTAAACACTATTTTATATATAGTTGGTTGAAATATTATTCTAAATAATTGGCCTGTATATGGGTGACCTTTTTAATAAAATAAAAGTCTATAAAAACTTATATTATTAGACAGGTATATTACGGGTAAGTGGACTATTAGAAATATGAAGTAACAAGATGGGCCTAGTGACCGTATACTAATTAAATTATAAAAATACATTGTATTTGAACCTACTCTATTTTTAATGAAACTTGGTTCAAAATGTAGACATAAATATTCTCGTTCTAATGACATATTCATTATTTTCTAGAACGTCATATTTTAGAAGTTATACGCGTCAAATAAGTGAAGCAGTTAAATTAATTATAATATATATAATAATAAAATAATAATATTTGAAATTTTAAACCTTGTATACGTGTATATTAAAAATAAAAATAGTAATAATAAAATAAACTAAAATTTAAAAGTAATATATGGAAAATGCAAGTGTACGTGTCCCTAAAAGAATCAAAATTTGAAATTGTGAAATCATTGTTAGGTGTACGTGTAGGTTCAATTGATAAGAAGGAATCTTTCAACTTCTCCAACAAGTTTTACACCAACTATAAATAAGAGCATACGGCAGCTCTTCTTTTTCTCACATACCTGCTTTCTATCGCCCCTCTTTCTTCCCATATATATTTATTTAATTCATTTCATAATAATAATAAAGCCATGCCCTGTTTTAAGTGTTTTAACTCCCGATCACCGCTACCCTTTCTGATTGATCTGAACCCCATAACACATGTCAAGGCTCTGCCTGACTAAGTTCGTTGGGGTTCTGTCTCGTGACATAGGGACAAGGTTGAATTAGGGGTACTATACTTAACACGAGTGCATTATATATATTTGTAAAATAGCTCAGAAGTTATACCAAAATTTCTACCAGGAGGTTTTCTAGTGGAACCTAAAGTTACAAAGTGGATCCATTCTCTTTTCTCATCTTTTGATTCCCTTTTTGTCCCAAACCATAACAACTCTCATCAAAACTATTATTTTCTTATTATATATATTATATTTTGTACAAATAAGAAACCCTAATTAAGACCCTTAAGTGATCCTGCATAAACCCTAAAATTTCAGAACAATCAGAATCAGGATCAGGGCCCCTAAAACTCAGGGGGGGGGATTCCCTATTGACGATTATCCACATATTTTGCTGTCAAAATCGAATTTATCATTTCCGTCAACTCAGCTGAGCTACAAACACACGTGGCAACCCTATGATAAAATGTGACCCGTCGCGCCACGCGAGGGGGTCAAATTCTCAGTATAAATAGAGGTGTGTGGGACTTGCATTTTGGCGTTGGAATGACGAAGAAATTCAATTCGTACATCAAGTTATCACCTGATTACTACCAAACACACACTAGCTCGAATTCTGCTACGATACCGGGTATTAACTCGATCGCTGCTACGATTCACTATCCGATCAATTGAAACTATCCGACCGGATGTTTAAGTGCTATCCTTTGTCATTAATCGTGATTCCGACATGATGTTTGAGTACCACCCGAACTCAGGGAATACTCTGTCATTCGTTGTGAATCCGATAGATGTTTAAGTAATTGCACTTTGTCATTTGTTGTGAGGGTTTTAATCTCGTGAGTTATCGTAAATGCTGTATTAGTTACTTACCAAGTTCGTGTGCACTAGGTTACAAGACTAATCAATAGGCTAAGCTATGCCCGTATAAATCTGCATGCTTATAATGTGAGTTATTCTCTTTTTATCAAAGTACTTTATAAATTCTTAAATATTTTCAAAGTTATAATTACAGGGATTAAGTCTTTGTAGTCACCAAATTACAGCCGGTGTGTGGGGTTTTGTATACATTACTTGATAACCGTCACCTTTGGACAACGGGGTAGCCAAGGGGTGATATGACCATAGTCACAGACACCATTGGACTCAGAGGTTACCGATGGATAGTCGAGTGACAAATACTGTGGGTAGTTGGTTGATATATGGAAACATTGTAATCGCTCTTAATACTGTAAATTATAACAAATGCGTCGTTTTAAGCAAAATGAATGAACTCACCAGTATTTCCTGCTGACAAAACCTTTTTAAAACGCGTTTCAGGTAATTACAGTAGATTGGAGTAAGAGATGGATACGGCACCAAAAGGCTTCAAGAAGTGGCTTATTTTATTAATTAAATCAAATTAAGAAATATTGTTTTATGTAATTGGGTTTATCCCTTATTAAATCTACCTTTGTAAAACATGGGTTTATCCCATCTATTTAATAAATAAAATCCGGTGTTTTCTAAACTCTGATATTTTTCCTAACTCACGGTCCTGATGAAATTTCCGCTGCAATATTTTTCAAAATAATCACTAGTACCACTTGGCTGTTCGCGGCTCCCGATTCCGTCCAGGTTGGGTCGGGGGTCGTGATATGTAAGGTCATGATTCAAGCACGGTTTACGAGGAACGATCCTAACAGTTTACCGAAATCTATATAAACCCAACACCTTCATTCTCATTCCTCACAATCTGATTCAAATAGCTCTAAGTTGGGGTTTAACACTTCATACCTGAGCAATTTGAATCAAGATCTTCCTAGCTTGGACCCTTTATTTAGGAGACCAGTAAAAGATACTTGCACTTGCTGATTTGTACGGCTGGGATAAATTTATATAATTTGCTCAGGTAAATACTTTTAACTTATTTTCCGTTATACGGGCTTGGGATACGGTATTATAATACCGCTTGGTCGGGTATGTAATTGTTTTTAAATCGGATTGTGATGAATATATATTGCATAACCCATTTTAATATGTTTTGTTTGGTATATGGCTTTTGGGGGGTTAATGACCATGTCTTGGATATCCTCGGCTCATTCATTGAAATGGCCACGACTTAAGCACGGGGTGTAGGCATACACCCGACAGTTGCGTATGTATAAAAGGTACCCCACAATAAGGAAAATTCCTTGTGGGTATTATACCTGTGGTGTGTCAGTTAATCTCGTCCGGCTCTTCTAACCGGCCCTGACAGACGACAAACATTTAAATCTGTATACAAGATTATTTTTAAATAATTGTCCCAAGTTATAAAAGATATTTTGTGCCTTGTGCATTCAAATCAATTTTTTTAAACATTTTCAAAATGATTCGGTTAATTGTATTTACCAGTGAAAACTGACGTATTTTCCAAAAAGGTTAAGTGCAATTACTAATCGGAATAGGCTGGCTACTCCTAGCATCAATAAAGAGTCTTGCAAGCTTAGATGTTTATAAATCTGTTGAACAGTGTTTCTTTTAACTTTGATCCGCCTGTGGATCCTTTACAACCGTTTTTGTAATAAATGATATTACTTCCATTCGGTTTGTAATGTTTATATCTTTCGACTTCCGCTGTGTATATAATCTGTGATAAATTGTCTATGATGATATCAACTACGTCACGATACTCCCCACCAAGCCCCCCGGTAATACGTGGAAATATCGGGGTGTGACAGGTTGGTATCAGAGCCAATGTTTGAGTGAATTAAACATTAGCCCTTAGTGTTTAATCTCAAATGACACAGTAGCACATTCCTTAGAGCTTCTGAGTCTAGACTAAACATAGGAATGCTCTCATCCCTATTAAGTAAACATTGCTTTCGATTTTATGTATTTTGAATATATCGCCAGGCAAGGAAGCTGTCGATGGAAATTCTCCACATCCGAAGCCTAGAAAGGCCAAGCTTCGTACCACGGCTAGGATAAGCGTACAACCAGTTGGAGGAAAGACCTTTATGAATCTATTCCCAAAAACCAAACTTGTTTAAACCCTTATCCAAACTACGGAGTCCATACCAGAAGGTCCCTGAGGCTCCCATATTGAAGATGATACATATGGGTGTCATTAAACCCTATTTCTTACCTCCGAGTTTTCAAATTTCAAACTTAGACTATACTAGTCAAAACCTAATCTGTAATCCATGTCATTCCTTTAATCATTGAATCCTTGGATTCTACTTCTGCAATGGGTCCTGATTTGAAATATTATTTATTCACTAAAATCTTCAGAGTTGCTACTGCGTACGACAAATAAATATGAAGAAACAATCAGAATAAGGGAAAGAAGACAATAGAGGACCCTCCTTCCATCATACTTCTTTTCATTTAAGTCCTTGTTTGGGCATTTAATTATTGTAGTCCTTCGTGGACATATTAATTCATCAAAGTCCTTATAGACTTACCTCTTTTGATAAGACCCCATAAATATATACGTCTACCTATTGAAAATCCCTTTGAGGATATTATCTTTTAATAATAGTCCATTCGAGGACATTATACTTCAAATAGTCTTTTCATGGACATTATACCCTATTATATTCCATACGTGGACACGAGATTTCATTATAGTCCCTTAGTGGACATGATATTTCATCACAACCTTTGTAGACCTGATATTTTATTATAGTCCTATCATGGGCAAACTATTGTAATATAGTCCCTATACGGACATATGATATTTTTATAGTCCGTAGCCGGACTTATAATTTCCTTTTAAGTCCTCTATGGACAAGTATGATATTAAAAGTCCTGTTTGAGGCACTATGGTAAAATTTCCTAATGATTTATTGGGAGTTTTGAAAAAAAAATAAAAAATAAAAAAAATTTATATAGGTACTCATATCGTCCTTTATCAATCATTAGTATGAATTTTATTCGAACTTTATCGATCAGCTAAAAAATTTCAAAAGATCTTCTTAATGGTTTACCCCTGCCAAGTGGCAAGTCCACATTAATTGGCCAAAACTTTCGGTAGTTAAGGATAATTATTCCTTCGACTATGATAGTTAAAGGAGTTACCCCTCATATCCAAAGGTGGCGAACTATGTTCAAGCCTCCAAGCCTATATGATCAATGCGATCATGGTAATGTTGTGTGACCATTAAGACAAATTAATCCTTGTTGACATCTAAGAACAAGTTAACATTCCTGGCAGTGTGACTTAAGAAACCACGCCAGCCGTCAAGGTATTTTGGACTATGTCCAAGCCTTAAAGCCTATAGGATCGAATTTGATCTTGGCAAGTATCATCAATGTGATGATCAAAATGTAAACATCCGTTAGTGATGAAGTGCCTATGGGCTAAATTTGTTGTCTGATAAAGACAACGATAGTAGTGGTCTATGACTCATGTCTAAGAATATTGGACTACGTCCAAGCATAATAGTCTATATGATCATTACGATCATGACTAATATCGTATAAATACGATGATCACATTATTTGACATCCTTTAGAGATGTTTTCGCCTACGGGCCATATTATATTGTCCATTGTGACAAGGACAGTGGTGATCTCCTATGAATCCCTGTCCAAGGTAGTGAGCTATGCTCAAACCACATAGTCTATATGATCAATGCGATCAAGACTAATATTATCAAAAAGATAATCATGTGTAAATATCCTTAATAATATTTCGCCTACGGGCTTTGTATAATATATTGTCCATTAGTGACATTGACATTGTAATCCTTCTGATCCCATGTCCAAGGTAGTGAGTTATGCTCAAGCCTAATAGTCGATGTATGATCAGTGCGATCATGACTAATATCAACTGATATGGTGATCGTATTATTTTATAGGATATTTGAAGTTCAGGATTAGGCCTTCCTATCTTCATAGTAAGGTTTTAAGAAATACTTACGACCCGATGGTTATAATTTATGCATAAATTTTTGGTGGTTAGATAACAAAACTAGAGTAATACAATAAGCACATGGTGGATACGCCGCTGGTACTTCCTATATATAAGTGTGTTCATTGTATTACCCTTGGTGGCATTATCCTGAGTCACCATTAGAGATTATGCCGCCTACGGGCTATATACTATGTTGTCCATTAGAGACACTGACATGTGTGACCGTTATGGTCCATCGTCAAAGGTGATGGGCAATGCCCAAGCCTTATAGTCTATAAGATCGATGAGATCATGACTAAATATACTAAATTGCGATAATTATATATATACACATATGTGTATATATATAAACATCCATTAGTAATGTCCCATGACTTTCCTATGTGCCAAAATGAATCGTTGTTCAAGGACGATGACAGTTGTAGTCTATGACTCCCTGTCTAAAGGTGAAGAACTACGTTCGAACCTTAAAGTCCCTAATCTAATAAGATCGCGAGTTATAAATTAATGTCCTCCGTGACAGGCTTTTGTTGCCATATTTTATAATGTCCTTTGCGACAAGGCCTTCGTGCCATATGATTTTTATATCATTCAAGACAAACTCATGTTTCATATTGTAAAAGCCATTGTGGCAAGCCTTTGAGCTATCTAAAATCATCAATATGACAAAGACAGTTGTGACATTGTGATCTCCTGTCAAAAGGGTAATGGACTCGGTCCAAACCTTAATTGCCATTGATGGATCTTTTGCGACCTAGGTTAAGTAAATTGATATACATTCAAATGGCATTCATTATGAATGTTCATACCCCATTATCCGGTAAGGTTTAAGGATACCATGGCTAATGTATGTGGGTCTTCAGGAGGATGACTAGCTATAGAAATGCAATTAAGCAATTGTTTAATTTTGGTTTTTAGTGCCAAGCTTCAAGTATGGCAAACTTGAATGAGACACATAACAGTCGCAATACCGATGGTGCGACAAATGCTAATGATGCAACAAAGGTGAATCTCAAGGTTAATGGAGTTAATCTCCAAACTGTGATTGATGCAGCTGTTAGAAAGGCTATGAGAAAGGATCTAAAAAGGTTCGAAAAGCCGAATGCTACTTGCTCTAAATAATATTTCCCTGTTCATGAGAAGAGTTATGCTCACACTTCGAATGCGAAGGACAAACCAAATAAGATGACATATAGCAAGGAGCCCCATTCCTCTAAAGGATGTACTTAAAAGTACTTTGTCTCTTGCAAGTCAAAAGACTTAAATGGCGAGAAAGGGAGCCATTGATTTCGTAAAGTTGTTGAATGAAATGGAAACCATTATGGACATCAGCGATTGTGCTGAGAAAGACATGGTGAGATATGTATCACAGTCATTCAAGGGCGATGCCCTTAATTGGTGAGGATCTTAATAAAGTCCACAGGAAAGATACCCTCATACAATATAGGATGGTCCAAGTTTATGGACTCATCAGAAAAACCGGTTGTCTGCGACACGGAATAGAAATGATGGAATAAGAATTTTTGACTTTCACCATGAAGGACCTAGACTGTCGACAGTATAATACAGACTATAATTTATTGTCTGGAATATTGTCCTATTCGGTTCATCCAAAATCCAAGCATAATGCACTATATATTGATGGTTTAGCATCGGAAATAAGAAGGCATATTAAAAGCTTGCTACTTATAAATCCATTATGGATCTACCTCAGCCACTTACATTTTATGGTTAAGAAATAAACCAGTCAAAGCTGAGATTGCCCTAAAACTGTCAAAGAGAGTATAGCCAAGTATAGAGAGACTAAGAATAGAGGCGCTATTGAGACAATTCATATAAAAAATGACACCAAGTACATCCCTTATTATGATGGTATCACTAAGAATCGTGTTTGGATTCAGGTGCTATTGAGTCTTTCATAGACCATAAGCTTAGCAAACTTTTAGAATTATCCCATAAGAACTCTAGATATTAAGCATAAGGTAAGACTTGCCAAAGAAAATCATAGAGACCTTTCCTTTTACTTTCATCAAATAATCTTCATTCATAAAAATCTAAAGTACTCTTTCTCCAGATCGAGCACGACAATTTATGTTACTTTATTTTGTTATCTCATTGACTTCTATCAACTGCGAATGCTAGACTATGCTTGATAAAAGAGCCATATGAGGATTGGCGTATCCTAGTGTGTTCCATAGATTACTTCCATGCCTGATCAGTATGGAGGTTTAATGCATGGAACCACTGAGATATCCCGATGGTCATATAGTACTAGAATAGGCTAATGGTATTCAAAGAAGATATCCAATCTAGAAATGTCCAAGTAAGTGTCGCAAATTAAGGCATCCTTGCATTCGTAAAGTAAATGTGTCATTTATCTGACACGGGTATAGATAGATGAACCGGAGCTTGAGATTTGGAAAATCTCTGTAATCTCCTTGTGACTTGATTATCTTCTCCAAAGACTACCCTGTTTACCTCCTGAGACAAGTAGAGTTAAGATTAACATCCCGCTTAGGGCTACAGTATCGTGAAATCTCCGTGACGATTAGTACCTCCAACTCGGGAATAATAGAAACCCTAGTTAGATGAATTTTAAGATAAAGGTTCTTAAAGCATAATTCGTAATTCTAAGAGTTTCAATATTATTAGTTAGGAAAGACGGTTCTCATGCTTATGCATTGGTTACCGCAACCCTATTTAGGCAACAATTAAGAATTGCCATCAGCTGCCCAGGATCGTCGATTTGTTCGACTAACCGTAAGGATTTGCTATTCCTTTAGATTGGTTTTAGGTAGTGGTTGGAATACCCATCTCACCTTAAGTGAGTTTCTCTATAATAGTTGTGATAAGTATCAAGGCTGCTCATTTGGAGACCTTGTATAGATGGGATGTTAGACATCTGTTATTGGACAGAAGTTTGGTAAGTCCAATTCTCAGGATCTGAAAGTTGCCTTGGAAACAACGAATAAGATCATAAAAATTCATAATCATCTGAAAGTTGCCAGTAATCGGTGGAAAAATCAAGGATTGATAAAAGTCGCAACCCTCTTGAATCCTTAATAAGGAATAAGGTTCAATTGAAGGTATCACCCTAAGAAGGGTGTAATGAATTTTCAATTTATAGGGCTAGTTAAGTTCTGATATATAGAATCATTCGAGGAAATTGAATATATCAAGATTGGTAAGCTACAAGCTAAAACTTACCTGAGGAGCTTGATGGAAATCAATATGTTCCACAACTGTGATCTAAAGATATGTATAGACAATAAGTCAAGAAGCATTGTCACATAAAGATATGCAGACTAATGAAAATTTATGGTTTGATGAGAAACCTGTGTAGATTAAGAATCGACAGGTTAAGAAGCTTCGAAAGAGAGTACGTACCTATTGTATAGGTCAACTGAGATGCCCGTAGAGGCCCAAATATGCTATGGAGGATAAGTCCATGATACGTCGGAAAGTACTTCCACTACTTTAGCAAATCTCGAGGTCGAGATTTCTTTTAAGGGGGTGAGGATGTAACACCTCGTAAAATCACGTCCAATAATGTATTGACACGTGTAATAAACCCTAATAAAGTCAAAGGTTGAATTTGAGGGACTAGTTTTGCAAAAAATCAAAAACTTTGATTATAGAAGGACTAGAAAAGTTAACATGCTTATTATAAGCCTCTGAATAATGTTACACGGTAATCATGTTCACAAATGAGCCACTTGTTGATCAAGAGTAGCCGTTTGCGTAATTAATTGAAAGTTTGCGCGATGAAGTTAAAAGCGTCAACATGTTAATTCTTACCTCTGAGTGACCTTTTAACAAACTGAGAGCTTCATGATAATTGATTATACTCTCAGGAATGCCTAATATTGGCCATTAAGGGCTTTTATGCCTATAAGTAAAGTTACGCGCAACTTTGCAAGTTAGAGGGACTAAAAATGTCAATATGTTTAATTATACCTCTAAATGACCTTTTTACAAACCCGAAGCATCGCAATGTTTAATAATACTCTCAAGAGTGCCTAACATGGATTAGATAAGGCTTCGATGCTATTAAACGATGATATACGCAAGTTTGCGCATTAGAGGGGCCCAAAATCGCCAACTTTTGAATCTACGCCTTTTGGTGACCATTTAAGCAAACAAGAGCGTAGTAATATTTAAACACATGCTTGGGAATACCCATTATGGGCCATGGAAGGCTTGGATATCATCAAATGACATTTCGCACTACTTTGTGCGATTTAAGGGACTATTTACGTCAAACTGCAAAAGTATACCGATTCGTATGGTATCGAACCTTCCGGAATATGATCATAAGTTAAAAATGCCCTAAATATCCTTTACATATCTTAGAAATAGGCTTAGAGGTGTTTGGTGCGCAAAACTAAACTTATTTGATCAACATGGACTAAATGCGTCAAAAAGTGCATAAGTTTGCATTTTCGCGCATATCTTACGTTCTGAATATATATCCCGACATCCAAAAATTTATATAATAATTAAAATATTTTATTTTAGTGATTGGCATGATAAAATTCCATTCGTCGCTTAATTTGGATCGTTTTTACGTTAGTTACGACTTCCGTTTGTAATTAACCGAACAACGCAACCGTACGACCAAACGAGCCGACATCTGTTGGATCGTGTTCGGTGACCCTAAAGTCAGTTAAGGCAGTTCATCTTCAAATACAAGGGCGGAATCAACGTAAACAAAGTCAAAACAGCTTGTATCCTTTTAACTTTCTTTCTATTACTGATTGTGAGCTTTTACAATGTATTCTGACAAAAATCCGGCAGCACCTTCGCTCACACACACATACATGACCGTTTCAAATGAACATGCACAACACATATATATAGGCTACGCCCCTGACCGTTTGAAGATGTCACAGCTGCTTCAAACGGACAGCTGCTTCAAACGGTCAGGCCATGTTCAAACGGTCAGGCCATTTTCAAACGGTCAGACCATGTTCAAACGGTCAGGCCATTTTCAAATGGTCAGGCACTTTAAAACATGATTAAATCCTAATTTCAATACTGTTATGCACTCATTTAACCTATCTAGACATAAGGCTCGATAAGACGTAGGTAACAGACATTCAGTGCACCAACAGACTCCCCCTTGGATGTTGACGAAGTCTTCGGCGTCAAGTCTTTAGTCTTTATCTCTCTCCAGATTTTGTCATTGTAAAGATCCTTCTTCAATCTCCCTTTTGATTGTTGATC
Organism: Helianthus tuberosus; assembly: GCA_030545235.1. NCBI lineage: Eukaryota > Viridiplantae > Streptophyta > Magnoliopsida > Asterales > Asteraceae > Helianthus > Helianthus tuberosus. The sequence continues at coordinate 10,261,690 of CM060431.1, read as the reverse complement.
CAGAATTCTGACTCCCCCTTTCACAGACTCCCCCTCTCGAAATGCTGGGACTTGAAATTCTGATTCAAACTTTGATGATTCGATGCCATGGGGATTATGAAATCTACAACCTGTAAAATCTCTACCCAAATATAAGATATATGACAATAACAGTTTTAATCCAAAACTTACCTTTCAACCTTCAGTGTTAGAAATCCACTTAAGTATTCAGGTCCAAGTTAATGACCCTGATTACTCAATTTATCTACCAAGTCCAACTTAATGACCTTGGTTGATCAGAGATAATTCACATTGACATTTAATTCAATTTGATTTTCTGAAAATTTACAAGTTTCAAGTTAATGAACTTGTTTTAACTTTTCAACTATTCAAACTTATCATGTTTCAGCTCACGACTCATCCTCCAGTCCAGAAATCTCCTGCATCTGCTTTCAATCTTTTAGACTTCGAATCCGAAGATCAACTCTCCACTTTGGTTTGTCAAAAATAATGCAGAAGTAAAAAATCTTTTTGGATTTTTAATAAAGCTTCTAAACTAGGAATGAAATACAGAACTAAAATGCAGTAAATGTAAACTATATACAAACATATTTTTGGTCAAGCGTGTTAGGGAATCATATCAGCTATACGACAAGTCAAAAGTACCGTTAAGCTTCAATTTCATACTCAGAATTAAACAACTCGCGTAGATTGTCGATATACTGATCCATTTTAAATTCTCACACAAATTTCAATCTGTCCAGGATACGGATTTAGTTTTTAAAGACTTAAACTTATACGTGTGTCCCACCTCTTGAATATACTCCCGTATCCAGATCCCGATATTCAGTCTTACAGGCAATTATAACACAAATGATATCTGTAAGGGGTTAATAAATTATGAAGAATCATGAGAGCTCAGGTCAGAACCATCGTTCAGCAGAGAGATCATGACTCAACTTGTGGGTGTGTCCCCTTTAGAGGATCTTTTTTACAACAGCATTGCTAAGCAATTTTATTGTCTTATCATATATGCTGAGGGTGATGCTGTGTTTCAAGCATTTGCGGAAAGTATTATTCAAGGACTAGGTCAGAACTTCCATTCAGCAGAAGTCCTGGAATAATATCCCAGATATCACTGAGTATAAAAACCTAGTATATCAGAAAAAGGAATCTTTCAAACGAGATTTCAGGGGTTACCTATATATCCAAGTAGTGTTCCCCACGAAATAAGCAAGTAAGATTTAGGTTTATATCCCGAACAAACCTACTAAATGAGTAAAAACCTATCGGCACATCATCAGCGAGACTGTTTAACCTTATAAACATTCCATTTCTTTAGCATACCGTGACTGTCAAGCCGATGTACTATCATTTCCCTTTTTACACAAGCTCTTTTCTGGTTTTCTATTGTTTTTGGATTTTGAAAAATATCTCATGTTTTTGTATTTTTCACATTTTTTATTGTTTTTGTATTTTCTGAAATATTACCCTACACCTCCCCCTAAATACCAAAACAGGTAAAAAATCGACAAACCATTGCAGATTGCTTCTCAACATCATCTACAATGTCTCCTTCATCAACACCAATAATCTCCTCCAACACCGATAAAAGCTGCATACCGTTCAGTTTTAGCAAATACTGAAAACGTGTTTTGTCAAATGCTTTTGTATGTAAATCAGCTTTTTGATCGTCAGTGTTGATTTTCTCAATTCGTATCAACTTCTTCTCGAAACAATCTCGAATGAAGTGATGACGAATCTCAATATGTTTGGTTTTAGCGTGATGAACAAGATTTTTCGTAATGTTAATCGCTGCCTCATTATCAACAAAGATAGGGGTGTTTAGAAATTGCAAACCATAGTCGCGCATCTGTTGCTGGATCCACAAGATCTGTGAGCAGCAACTGCTAGCAGATACATACTCTGCTTCACATGTGGATAAAGCCACAGAGGTTTGCTTTTTGCATTGCCAAGTGACCAATCGTGATCCAAAGAACTGGTACCCTGCTGTTGTTGATTTAGCATTAACTTTGCAGCATCCGAAATCGGAATCGGAATACCCTTCAAGCGTGAAATCGCCTTCTCTTGGATACCACAACCCCAAAGATGGAGTTCCTTTCAGGTAGCGTAATATCCTTTTCACAATCACCATATGCGAAGCTCTCGGGTTAGATTGAAATCTTGCTGCGAGGCAGGTTGGGTACATGATATCGGGTCTTGAAGCTGTCAAATACATCAGCGAACCGATCATGGAACGATACATCATTTCATCTACCTTCTCTCCGGTGAGATCAGGGTTTATCCCATGATTCGTTGCTAATGGGGTGGCTGCAGGAGTAGAACCTGACATCCCGAATTTCTCCAAGATATCATGAACGTACTTCGTTTGATGTATAAAAATTCCTTTGGGTAGTTGATCAACCTGCAGTCCCAAAAAAAATTTCATCTCACCCATCGATGACATTTCAAATTTCTGCTTCATGACTCGTTCAAAATCTTTGCATAGATCCTCATTTGTTGACCCAAATATAATATCATCCACATAAATCTGAACAATCAGAAGATGTCCGTCGACCTCTTTGGTGAAGAGAGTGGCATCCACTTTTCCACGAATAAAGCTGTTGGCTAGCAGGTGTTGAGACAATGTCTCGTACCAAGCTCTCGGGGCTTGGTGTAAGCCATACAGCGCTTTGTCTAGCAAGTAGACCTTGTCTTTGTGGTGTGGATCGGTAAAGCCCGGTGGTTGACCGACATAAACCTCCTCTTTTACCTTCCCGTAGAGAAAAGCCGATTTTACATCTAACTGATATACTTTGAAGTTTTTCCAAGATGCAAATGCTAGGAAGATTCTGATCGCTTCTAGTCGAGCAACTAGAGCATACACTTCAGTGAAATCTATACCCTCATGCTGACAGAAACCCTGGACAACGAGTCGAGCTTTGTTACGAACCACAACTCCTCTATCGTCTCTCTTACACTTGAACACCCACTTGGTGTTAATCTTCCTCTGTCCATCAGGTAAATCCACTAACTTCCACACTCCTAATTTCTCGAATTGACTCAATTCATCCTGCATTGCATTGACCCAAGAATCTTCAGTAAGCGCCTCTTTGTAAGTTCTTGGTTCAACCTGCGAGATAAAACAACTCAATGAGAATTCAGTTTGCAAAGGAGCAACTGTTGTATAAAAACATGTAAGCCCTTTATCAATCTGTCTTCGAGTGCGAACGCCTGTCTGCAGTTCTCCAATGATCAATTCCTCTAGATGATATGAAAGAGTTCGTGGCATTACTTCTCTTGAAACATCTACATCACCTTCCAGATTAGTAACATTCTGATTTGCACCTTGTTCACTGACTGGGTTTGTTTGACTTGAGATCTGAATTTGCTCCCCCTCAGAATCTGAATCACCACGATCAAATACTGGCATGTTCTTAGATTCTTGATTATCATTCTGTGCCGTCTGATTATCTTGAGAAACTTCATTTTGTTGGATATCATCATGTTCACCAGCATTGCTTGGACCTGCTTCATCATCATTTGAAGTTCTTTGTGGTCTTCTTGAATACTCAGCTGGAAACCTTTTCTGCGATTCTTCATACTCTCTTAAAATATCCAACTCATCAAAGAAATCTTCTTCTTCATCCTTTTCTTCTTCCATGTCAAACGAATCCCACAATTTATCGTAATTAAAACGCCATGAGTCACCGGGGTTCTGAGGCGGCATAGTATACCCCTGACACTCAACATTAGGAGCTTCAATAATCCGCTTCAGACTTGGAACGAAGACTCGTCGTAATGGACTTGCATAACCTATGAATATCCCTTCAATACTCTTCGGACCAAACTTTCCAAAAGGCTCTAGAACAGTACAGGGTGACCCGAACGGTTCAAGATACTTCAGATTCGGTTTGCGGTTATTGATCAACTCAAAGCATGTTTTGTTGAATTTCTTGACAGTGAGAACCCGGTTGAGCGTATAGCATGCGGCAGAAACTGCTTCTGCCCAAAAATTTATCGGTAGCTTTAAATCAGCAAGCATTGTTCTGGCCGTTTCGATTAGCGTCCTGTTTTTACGTTCTGCAACTCCATTCTGCTGCGGAGTGTACGGAGCACTAAACTCATGCAATATACCTCTTTCATCACAAAATTCTTCCATCTTGTTGTTCTTGAACTCAGTACCATTATCACTTCTAATTCTTCGATACGCCTTTGGTACAAATTTTCAATATTTCTGAACAACACCTTTAAACTTTCAAATGTTTCATCTTTCGACTTTAAGAATGATACCCACAAAAATCTGGAATAATCATCAGTAACCACAAGATAGTAGAGATCCCCTGTAATACTTTTGACGTTTACTGGACCAAACAAATCCATATGTAGTCTCTCTAACGGTCTGGAAACTGAATTGACTTGCTTTTTAGGGTGTGACATTTTCTTCTGCTTGCCTTTGATGCAACTAATGCACTCTCCTTCCAGATGAAAACCTTTTATATTAACTCCAAGAACTAAATCATTGTGCACCAAGTGATTCATTTTTCTAAGATGTATATGCCCCATCTTCCGATGCCACAACTTCGATTCTTTCTCTGTTGCTCTAGACACAAAACAATGTGCTTGACCAGTAGTTGTAGTTGCTACACTCATGTCCAACACATATAAATCATTCACTCTAGGTGCCCTCATGATAATCCATTCTTCAGGGATAACAAATCCTGGTTTCAAGATCAAACATTCTTTGTCTGTGAAGTGAGTGGTATACATATTGTCACAAATCTGCGAAATACTCAGCAGATTATTCTCCAGCTCAGTAATGTAGTTAACTCTCTCAAACGTTACAATCCCATTGGATAACGTTCCTTCACCAATAATTCGACCACCTTCATGTCCAGCAAATCCCACATAACCACCATTAATATTTCTAACGTCATACAATAATGCAGTCTTTCCTGTCATATGTCGAGACGCTCCACTATCCATGATCCATCGTGAAATAGCTCTCGGAAGATCCTGCACACATATCACCAACAATTCAATAAAGATGCCGATTCATGCTTCACGATTACCAACTAGGAAGCTCCGGCAAGTCCAAAATCTTTAGTGAGATTTTGATGCTTGACTCGGGTAACTTGACTTTAATGTGAGTTTTAGCAGTGTAAAGTGGCGGAAAATTTTTATCATTCATTTTCAAACTTTCATCTGATCTAACCTCAACCTTTTTGTATAAGAAAAACTCATCTATCTTAAGTTGACCGGTTGGTTGATTTTTCTTCTGAACATTCTTCTTCTCTGGTAGAGTAGAAGATTGTTTCTCCAACTTTTCATAATAATCCAAAGGAACATTCATCTTAACCGGTGTGGTAGAAGAGGATTATTTTTCTGACTCTGAAACCTTTGGTTTTTCAACAACTTTTGGCTTCCATGTTTGTTGAGATGATGCAACCCGTTTATAAAATTTATCATTTTTAGTTACCACATTCTTAACAGGTTCAATTTTGATTTTTGATTTCTCATTTTTCAAAATTTTCTCAACAACCATTGGAGCTTTGCCTTTAGTATCAACCTTCTTCTTATGACTTTCAACAACTTCAGTCTTAGGCTTGGAGTTGGTGCAATTTCTTGCAATGTGACCAACTTTGTTACATCTAAAACATGTACGAGTATCAACTACTCGACTTTTTCCTTCAGACTGAGGTTGTGAAGCCCTCTTCTCAAAGAACTTTTCATTTGATTTTGAAAAGATTTCATTTTCCTCATCAGAAAGTGAACTTGAACTGTTCACAAACACTCTCTTCGCAGCAAACTTCTTGTTTTGAACATTTCTCTTTTGATAACTCTTACCACACTGATAACCATCCGACCAATTGTTTCGATTGTTGTTATAAAAACGTGGTGGAACTACAGGTTTCTTGTAGTAAGCTTTATCTTTCTCAAAATTCATTTGCCTTTTTGTTTGTTTCACTCAACTTCAACCAATTTGAACACATTTGTCAATTTTGAAACATTTACATTCTCCAGCGGAAACTCAGAATCCGAATACAACTTATCAGATCCAGCTATCTTGTACATCACAAGACCCGGTTCATCACCTAAGTTGTTTTTGGATTTTGGTTTCTGAATGTACTTGTCCAGAAAACATTTATCATCTCCAGCAGAATCACTATCCAAAACACTTTCAGCCATTCCTTTAACAATCTCTGTCTGAACACTATCAACAGATGATGATGAAGAAAATGTAACATCAATTGAATCAGGAAGTTTCACTTCATTTTCTTCCTCAAGATTAACCAACCCAGATTGCTTTTTCGAATAGTTTTCTAGAATTGGTGGTGGAACTTGATGAAAACCCAGCCCAGTTCCATCATAGTATACATCTTCGCCTGCTTTGTCTTTGTGACAACCTGTACTCTCATTGTTGAGAAAAGGGTATTTTAGTAAAAACGCGTGTTTACTATTATTATCGATATTTTAATTATTACTATTATTATTTGCGAAATAATAATAATCCGTGATGAGAGTTCCAATTATTTACTTATGAGTTAGCAAAACCGGGCCAGTCCGTTGAGCAAGACGCCTAATCATTTAACGGGTTCACACACTTGGGCTAGGCCCAACCCAACTAGCCCAAAACCCTACCCTTTAAATAAACTTAAACCCCCACCTCCCTCACTCTTGCATAAACCCTAATCCCAAAACAAACCCTCAGCCGCACACTCCCCCCTCCTCTCTCAATCATAGTTTCCGGCGACCGGAGCTGTGACTTCCGGTGTCCCGTCTCCTGTCCAGCAACACCCTCAGACCCTCATTCTTCTTGAACCAACTTCCCTTCCCCTCTACATCAACATACTGGCACTCTTCTTCCTCTATCCTTCACTTATAAGCAGGGCAAACCATCATCGTGCACGGCGGCAGTGCGGCGGTGCTGGGTACCGACATCATCAGCAGCAGCATTATCACCGGAAGATCGGAGGTTCGGACTTGAAGCTACAGCTGCGGTGTAGCTCTCCGATGAAGAAGGATGGCAGCCGAGAAGATGGCATAAGTCGCTGAAGATGGTGATGATGGTCGTGCGAAGGTAACGAACCCACTGCCAAGCAGTGGTGATGTCTAATGGCGATTCAGAGACCAGCGGCGGCGTTTACGATAAAGCCACCCCTACCAGCAATCGAGCTCCGGTTGCACTCTGATTCATCTCCGTGTCGGTGGTAGCAAGCGCTCGTGATTTCTCGGTCAGAAGTAAGCCACTGTTTGCATCCTTGTGTGTTATGTTTTTGGATTTTGTATAAGTGGTTGGCTATTTGTTTACTCGATATATACATAAGGTTCAAGTAATTAATTCAAAACTGTTGAAAAGTATATGACTGCGAGATTTTCTTTATGTTGTTGATTATTATGTGTAGTTTGTGAATTTCAGTTAGTATGTGAGCATAGATCTGAATGTGTCGAAAAGATATGAGGTGTTATCATGGTTGGTAAGTGTTAAGTGGTTGTGAGAATTAAACTGATGGATTTTTGGAAATGATTTGTGTTATATGATGGATTTTTAAGGATGACATAATAAACTGTTGATATGTTAGTTGTTGAGAGAGTATATGTTGTCTTGAATTCATTGTGAGTTATGGATTGTGAGATAAAAGTATATGTTTTATGTGTTTAATGATATTTTGTAACAAGCTGTTTGTTAGATCTGAACATGCGTCGGTTGATTTAATAGAATTGGGATTTTAGATGAAAGTGTAGTAATGATAATGGATCCGTTTAGAATTATGAACATGATGAACTATTTGATTATGTGATGAATATTTGAAAAGTTGCTGATTTGATCTGAATTTAGGAGTGTACGGTATAGGGAACATGTTAATAAAAATCTGATTATTTGATTGGGTAGTACTGACATGAAAATTCTAGAAACATTTGCATAGTTGCGACTCGAGACCTTATGGTTACGACTCGAGACCTCTCAGAGACCACTCGAAACCAGGAAAGCAACAGGAGACTCGAGACCGGGTAGATTGCGACTCAAGATGTCCTGATCTTGACTCGATACCAGACTCGAGATCTCAGTGGTTGCGACTCATAACCGCACTACTCGAGACCTCCCGTTTACGACTCAGAACCCAGTGGTTGCGACTCGAGACCTCATAGTCTCGAGTCGAGACTACCTAGTTTCGATTGGACTGCCTTGCTTTGTTAGTGGGCCGCACCAGCTTATGTTATGGACTGTGTGCTACTGTTGTTGCTTAACTGCTACTGTTTGACTGTTCACATGCTAAGAGAGGCCCAAAAACATATATGCTGTTATGATACGTATTACTGTTGCCATGACTGTACATCATACAAAGTGTGTGTATTATATGAAATGTGGATTAACGTGCTACGTGTTAGATACGTGTAATTTATATGAGACGTTACTTGCACATGAACCTAATAAATATTTATAAACCATAATAGGGTATGGTTGACCGACCTTACACAAGTAAATTGTCTGCCGAGCAAACCAAGGTGAGTTCACACATTAAAAGCATGCGTCCCAGGGAGGGACACGAACAAACTAAAGAATACTTTTAAGTTACTATTTCCGGGGGAAAATGCGAATGGGTACTTTTTTACTATTTCCGGGGGAAAATGCGAATGTATACTCTTAAATGACTATTTCCGGGGGAAAATGCGTTTGGATATTATTTATAAATCACAACTAGCAAAACTAAACGAATCTCTATCATGTAAAGTCCCTGCTTACAGTACCGATTAATCGTCGGGGGCGAACGGGTTATTAGTTGATAGCGCTATTAGGTTTGACAACCTCACACCGTGACCGGGGGAGATCGGGCGTGAACTATAGACCTTGCATCTCGGTCAATGATGATAGACATTGACTTGGGGCACAACAACTTTTCGTCAACAGTTTCGGTAACGCCAGTTTAGTAGCTTTCATATGGGGTAGCTCCCCATGACGTGATTATAAATGCTTTATCTAAACAACTTACATTTTCGAAAACTAAAACTGGTCAACTCGTGAACTCGCCAACTTTGTGTTGACACCCTACTGCATGCTTTGCAGGTTGCTCGATACAGCTTAGGACGGACATTGCAATCGGCTGGAGTGCGTGGTTTGTAATTTCATAACTAATAAACTTGTGGTTTTAAATTACGATATGTTCTACTTTCCTTTCCGCTGCAAACTTAAACTATGTTTTGAAAAATTTAAATTTGTCGCTAATTACACCATTATTTATATGAATAACTAAACGGTTCAAAATAATTAGCGGTTGGGTCCTGGTCAGTCACGCCTCCAAGCGGTGGTACTCCGCATGTGGAATTTGGGGGTGTGACAGATTGGTATCAGAGCCATTGGTTATAGCGAACTAGGTTTTAAATATAAAATATTTTTGGCTTGGGAAATAAAAATATTTTTATATGGAAACCAGACTATAACCGTTCTCTAGTGTAAACCACAACGACACCACACTCCGGATTGCAAGGTTCGTCAACTTCAGATGCTTACCTGGTAATGGTAGACTAACGAACTTTTACTTGTGCATAACTTATGTGTGTGAATACGCATGTGTGTATGTATATAACTGGAATATATGTGCGTATATTTAGTATTTAACACAGTGGATCATACGAAGGCTAGGCTAGCGTGTTACGTGTTAAACAGGAGCGAGTCCTCCTAAACCTGGCTTGAAACCACAATACACTAAGGGCAGGGAACCCATTTATTCCAAGCACTCGTCCACGTATTTCCTGATATCATCCCTGGACTGCCAATCGACGCGAGGGACGTCCACTCGATAGACCTGCCCAGGGAAGGCCTGCTACGAAGCACCTAGAGAAGTTACGAGAACGAACCAATGAAGGGGATCCACCCCTATATCGTGGAATATTAGAAAGAACGACGACGTCATTCGCATCCTTTTTACTTGCGTATTTCTTTTCCCAACTTAAGTAGTGAGACTTGTTCCCTCATACGACTGATCACCTAGATTCTTGGAGCATCCTAGTAAGTCTACACCTTTTGGGTTTCCGTTTGCATGTCTCGAACACGAAAAGCATGTGTGGTGTATGCTTCTTATTGTAGTGCCAACAATCGTCTCACCTTTCCATTGACCACAGAGTTACTTCTCCCTAATCCCTCGTTACATGGTTAACCCCTATTCAAGTACAACCTAATACTTTAGCATGCCCCAAAACCCAGCGGATTGATAACTTTCTTACAAGACCGGCGTATTTGGGAGCGTGCCTAGACGAAGACACGAACCAGTCAACCCACCGACGAGTACGGCGACTTTGATGCTTACCCCATCTTTCATCTGTCAGAACTGTTATTGTTTGACGACTTTCCTGATTCTGTAAATCCTTTCGCCAGCTTTCGTACGAATCCGCGTTTATTGCTCAGATGGTATCCCCGCTCCTATCGTTTCTTTATCATAACATCCACGTTTCTTCGTATAGAAACCTTGACCAGACCTCTCTTCAGTTTGGTGAATTCAACAAACACGACCTTTAGTCAGCAAACTTTTTATCCCTTTGAAATTCAATGTGTTACTTCAATCGTACTTTCCTGAGAACCTGTTTTCACAGTTTCATGACGAAACCCCCCCCCCCTCATACTGAGACCTTGACCAGATTTCCCTTTAGTTTGGGGAAATTCAGCAAGCCCGACTGCTAGTCAATAAACTCCTTGAATCATAAAAATTGTGACGTGTGATCCAAACGTATCCTTTCAGACATGTTTTTATTACCTTACATGGAAGTCTTTCGACGACACAAGCACTACTTCGGACTCGTCCTCGCGACTTCGGTAGTCTATTCAAATTTGGTTACTTACCGGTTTGGGAGATTACAAACTCGTTTTTCACATACGGCTCAGCTCAGAACATCTTGTTAGACGTTTTAGTGATCCTAAACCCCCCCGACCCATACGACGACCGTCCTTCTCTATCATTGGTTCTTGTTATGCCATTCATATTGACGTAACACCTCTTATCGGCAAAACGACGTTCTTTATCTAAATCACCCACGGCTTAGGTACGACCAGCTACCTCATCGACACCAGATAAATCCTTATTGCCAACCACCAAGCCTTTTATGTTTTGTCTCAAATTAAACGCATCAATTATGACTACCTTTCTTGCATTGTCTCGCTACTCGTGTTATGTTTCAAGGATTCCATGATCCTTATCCTACTCTGCTCTGCGCAAATCTCCGTTTGGAAGAAATACTTCCTACGAATGTTACTCGTTGGGGCCACGAGCCAAGGATACCCCGGGGGTAACGGGTATCGCAAGCACTGTTCTTCGAACTCGATTCGATCAACACCTAGTCACGACACTCGAATTTATTCCATCCTGTAAATATTCGACACTTGTTTCTTTCGGCGACGCCCGAGCCTATTCTGAAAGTCAGTGGGGAATCCAAACGATTCCTACGCTTTACCTTGGAACTTCTACGGCGCAATACCGCCTTGCGCTAAGTTTTCAGTACACGACGTTTAACGCCACAAAGCCCGCAATTCTCGACCGTATACGCAACCTCTCACGATTTGAACTCAAAAGGGGCATCACCTAGCATTCGAGAGATCCTCAAACGATCCGCAACTCCAGCAACTGGAAGATAACCTACGAGGTGCTACTATCTTACTCTATCCTGTCCAAGGCATTGATGAAATATCTGCTAGTAACGGCACGCGACCAAAGAAACCGACAAGTTTCCGAACTTGCAACCATCTACTTGATAGAAGTAGATACTAGGCACGAGATGCCAACTTCTCTTCCATCTGATCGTAACCCACGTTTTGCATCCGATTCGTCACTAGCTCCGAACAAGGACCTTTGGCTCATAGTTAGGCATGAGCACCGTTTATCACCCGCAAACTGATAGTTAGACCAAACGCACTCTCTGAAACCCTTAAAGACATGCTTAGAGCATGTGTTATCGACTATGGAAAACGAGTGATACTTCACTTTTATAGAAATCTTTTCCAGCAACAGCTACCACACTAGCAATCAGGCAACACCATTTGGGGCATTGCACGGACGCGAATGCCTGACACCTCGGTGTTGGGCGGAAGTTGGCGGAAGCCAAATTACCGGCCCAAGACTTGTACTTGACGCAACGGACAAGATTGCCCAGATCAGACAACGCATGGCGGCAACACGTGACCGTCATAAAAGCTACGCAGAATTCCTAGTCGGAGACTGGGTTCTACTTAAAGTTTCACCCTGGAAGGGTGTGGTACGTTTTGACAAACAGGGCAAGCTTAATCCGCGATACGTTGGACCATTCGAAGTTACCGAAAGGATCGGTAAGGTAGCATACTGGCTAAACCTGCCTGAAGAGCTGAATGCGGTACACAACGTCTTTCTCGTGCCTAAACTGAAGAAGTGTCTGTCAAACGAAACATTCGTTGTTCATTTAGGAACTCATGATCAACAACCAACTATGCTTCATTGAGGAACCGGTTGAGATAACGGAATCAAGAAATCAAAACCCTCAAGCATGGTATAATGCCAACAGATCGAGTTCGTTGGAACTCGCGTCGTGGCCCAGAGTTTACCTGGGAACGGAAAAACCAGATGATGCGCACATATCCCAAGTTGTCTACAACCATTACTTCCAGCACTGAAGCTACAACTGAAACTTCGGAAAGAAATTTCAAGCCAACGAGGGGATGATGTAACACCCCACAAAAACGTTTAAACAAACTAGCTTGTCAGTGGCTGCGCGCTGAATTTCGGGACGAAATTTCTTGAACTTGGGGATAATGTGACACTTCGAGTCTTCCTGTACGTTACTTGGATGATATAATTAAATTGTGAAATTCTACACTATGTGAAATACGTGCAAACTCTGTGGATCTTGTGCTACGTGACTTTTACGTGCTATGTGACCTTATGCATTATGTGTCTCATATGTTCGTTTTGTGGACTTTCGCAAAACTGCTTATATCTACGTAGGGTGATGGAGTCTATGTATACCTTTGGAGCGCATCGTATGACCCTAGCTTAAATTTCGAGGACGAAATTCCAGTAACATGGGGAGAATGTGACAACCTGTACTCTCATTGTTGAGAGAAGGGTATTTTAGTAAAAACGCGTGTTTACTATTATTATCAATATTTTAATTATTACTATTATTATTTGCGAAATAATAATAATCCGTGATGAGAGTTCCAATTATTTACGTATGAGTTAGCAAAACCGGGCCAGTCCGTTGAGCAAGACGCCTAATCATTTAACGGGTTCACACACTTGGGCTAGGCCCAACCCAACTAGCCCAAAACCCTACCCTTTAAATAAACTTAAACCCCCACCTCCCTCACTCTTGCATAAACCCTAATCCCAAAACAAACCCTCAGCCGCACACTCCCCCCCCTCCTCTCTCGATCATAGTTTCCGGCGACCGGAGCCGTGACTTCCGGTGTCCCATCTCCTGTCCAGCAACACCCTCAGACCCTCATTCTTCTTGAACCAACTTCCCTTCCCCTCTACATCAACATACTGGCACTCTTCTTCCTCTATCCTTCCCTTATAAGCACGGCAGATCATCATCGTGCACGGCGGCAGTGCGGCGGTGCTGGGTACCGACATCATCAGCAGCAGCATTATCACCGGAAGATCGGAGGTTCGGACTTGAAGCTACAGCTGCGGTGTAGCTCTCTGATGAAGAAGGATGGCAGCCGAGAAGATGGCATAAGTTGCTGAAGATGGTGATGATGGTCGTGCGACGGTAACGAACCCACTGCCAAGCAGTGGTGATGTCTAATGGCGATTCAGAGACCAGCGGCGGCGTTTACGATAAAGCCACCCCTACCGGCAATCGAGCTCCGGTTGCACTCTGATTCATCTCCGTGTCGGTGGTAGCAAGCGCTCGTGATTTCTCGGTCAGAAGTAAGCCACTGTTTGCATCCTTGTGTGTTATGTTTTTGGATTTTGTATAAGTGGTTGGCTATTTGTTTACTCGATATATACATAAGGTTCAAGTAATTAATTCAAAACTGTTGAAAAGTATATGACTGCGAGATTTTCTTTATGTTGTTGATTATTATGTGTAGTTTGTGAATTTCAGTTAGTATGTGAGCATATATCTGAATGTGTCGAAAAGATATGAGGTTTTATCATGGTTGGTAAGTGTTAAGTGGTTGTGAGAATTAAACTGATGGATTTTTGGAAATGATTTGTGTTATATGATGGATTTTTAAGGATGACATAATAAACTGTTGATATGTTAGTTGTTGAGAGAGTATATGTTGTCTTGAATTCATTGTGAGTTATGGATTGTGAGATAAAAGTATATGTTTTATGTGTTTAATGATATTTTGTAACAAGCTGTTTGTTAGATCTGAACATGCGTCGGTTGATTTAATAGAATTGGGATTTTAGATGAAAGTGTAGTAATGATAATGGATCCGTTTAGAATTATGAACATGATGAACTATTTGATTATGTGATGAATATTTGAAAAGTTGCTGATTTGATCTGAATTTAGGAGTGTACGGTATAGGGAACATGTTAATAAAAATCTGATTATTTGATTGGGTAGTACTGACATGAAAATTCTAGAAACATTTGCATAGTTGCGACTCGAGACCTTATGGTTACGACTCGAGACCTCTCAGAGACCACTTGAAACCAGGAAAGCAACAGGAGACTCGAGACCGGGTAGATTGCGACTCAAGATGTCCTGATCTTGACTCGATACCAGACTCGAGATCTCAGTGGTTGCGACTCATAACCGCACTACTCGAGACCTCCCGTTTACGACTCAGAACCCAGTGGTTGCGACTCGAGACCTCATAGTCTCGAGTCGAGACTACCTAGTTTCGATTGGACTGCCTTGCTTTGTTAGTGGGCCGCACCAGCTTATGTTATGGACTGTGTGCTACTGTTGTTGCTTAACTGCTACTGTTTGACTGTTCACATGCTAAGAGAGGCCCAAAAACATATATGCTGTTATGATACGTATTACTGTTGCCATGACTGTACATCATACAAAGTGTGTGTATTATATGAAATGTGGATTTACGTGCTACGTGTTAGATGCGTGTAATTTATATGAGACGTTACTTGCACACGAACCTAATAAATATTTATAAACCATAATAGGGTATGGTTGACCGACCTTACACAAGTAAATTGTCTGCCGAGCAAACCAAGGTGAGTTCACACATTAAAAGCATGCGTCCCAGGGAGGGACACGAACAAACTAAAGAATACTTTTAAGTTATTATTTCCGGGGGAAAATGCGAATGGGTACTTTTTTACTATTTCCGGGGGAAAATGCGTTTGGATATTATTTATAAATCACAACTAGCAAAACTAAACGAATCTCTATCATGTAAAGTCCCTGCTTACAGTACCAATTAATCGCCGGGGGCGAACGGGTTATTAGTTGATAGCGCTATTAGGTTTGACAACCTCACACCGTGACCGGGGGAGATCGGGCGTGAACTATAGACCTTGCATCTCGGTCAATGATGATAGACATTGACTTGGGGCACAACAACTTTTCGTCAACAGTTTCGGTAACGCCAGTTTAGTAGCTTTCATATGGGGTAGCTCCCCATGACGTGATTATAAATGCTTTATCTAAACAAGTTACATTTTCGAAAACTAAAACTGGTCAACTCGTGAACTCGCCAACTTTGTGTTGACACCCTACTGCATGCTTTGCAGGTTGCTCGATACAGCTTAGGACGGACATTGCAATTGGCTGGAGTGCGTGGTTTGTAATTTCATAACTAATAAACTTGTGGTTTTAAATTACGATATGTTCTACTTTCCTTTCCGCTGCAAACTTAAACTATGTTTTGAAAAATTTAAATTTGTCGCTAATTACACCATTATTTATATGAATAACTAAACGGTTCAAAATAATTAGTGGTTGGGTCCTGGTCAGTCACGCCTCCAAGCGGTGGTACTCCGCATGTGGAATTTGGGGGTGTGACAGTCTTTCCCAATGGGTTTGGGAATAATGTGTTGCAAAACAAAGCTTGCCGAGCTGTAACTGTTCAATTTCAAATTGATCCGTTCATTCTCAATCTTGGCTTCTTCAAACTGAAGTTTCAATTTAGCAATTTCATCTAATTGTTTGTTGATTAATTCTTCTTTGATTCTCAAAACACATTGCAATTGGCAATTTTCTTTGTAAGTTTTACCATTTCTATCATCATTATCTTTAATCGTGCTTTTAAGCTTTTCAAAATTTTCAGTGATCTGACGATTTTCAAGAACTAACCTTTCATTTTCTTTCCTAACCTTTTCCTGATCAATTTTATCAGTTTCAATTTTGTTAGTTAATTCCTTTAATCGTTCAGTTGAAGCTTTCATCATTTTGTCACGATCAAGGATTTGATCCTCAACACTTCTGACTTTAGCAGTCAGATCCTCAATCTTCTTACCTTTGAGATAAGTGTTTGTACTACAAACCTTGCATTCTTTGATGCAATTTTTGCAGTCAACATTACCACTGACCTTCTTAACTGACTCAGTCGTTGACGCGTTTGAACTGACTTGGCTTTTAGACTCAGAAACGGATTTAGAATCTACCTCAAGTGCCTTAGCAGCCAGCACCTTGTCAGCCATCTTTCCCATGTTTTCAGCATTCAACTCCTGTGTCGTGTCAATGATCCCAGTGTCAATCTTCTTTGACTTCTCTTTCTCTTCTTCCTCCTTTTCTTTCTCTTCATCTTCACCGCTTCCCCACCATTTTTTCTGCCAATAATCATCTTCAACTTTATACTCTTTGATTATGGTTTCTATATCAAGAGTGTTATGATCAATAGCAATATTTCCATAGGGGTCAAGATAACATTCTCTGTCTGGATCCCATCTTTTTGCTCTTTTTGCTTCAGAAAAAATACCAGATATTCTGATCAATTTGTTCGTGGCCAACATCTTTCTGTGTTTATACTTCTGTTCTTCAGTTCTGTTGTCTTTCCAAGGTTTAGGTTCAGAATTTGCCATGAATGCATATCCAATCGCATCCTCCTCAGGTAACAACTCGCTCCAGTCGAAACCTTCATCGTCGTGAATCACCGCAAGAGCTCTAGATTTTTCTTTGTTATCTTCAATTTGCTTCATTCTTGGCGGCTCTGATTTGTTCTGATGATAAATCGCTTTCTTGTAGTAATCTTCTCTGAACGGGTTCTCAGATTCTTCAGCATACGAATTTCGGCATTCACGCTTAAAGTGACCTTTCTGTTTGCATTTGAAGCACGTCACCTTAGACTTATCAAATCCCAACTTGGTAGATGGTCCACCAATTGACTTCCTCCCTGTTATCTCCATGAAACGATGTGCTCGACGAACTGCACTGGCCATACACCACCTTATGTCGATTAGTTCCATCTCCTCAGGATCTTTCTGATCATAGTCCTCTTTTGTTAGGTTGGTGTTGCCAATTTTCCCTGCTACAAGACTTTCATAAGATTCTAGCACAGATGCTAAGAAAACCATATGTTGCTTTGCCGACTCCTCGCTGAAGTTCTGAGCATTCTTTAAGTCTACAGCGATGTTGCATTGAAATAAGTTCTTTGCATCAGACTGGTTTGAATTTGATGAAGACCCACTGTGATAACCACTGCTTTGACTTTCTTTGCTTGTTTTGGAAACATTTTCAGCAGAAAACGCAGTCTTGGGAGATGTGTTCTTTGGCATCATGCTCTTTGGATAATACAAATCCAAATTCTGCTGATATGATGAGTGATTGACTTTGTACGTCTTCTTCAATTCCAACTCGTGACTTTCTAATCTCTCAATCAACAAGTCAACTGTTAAATCTTCTGGCTTGATAGTATTCTTTAGCATCAATGCATAATATTGCCAATCCATCTCATCAGGTAATGCATCGAACAATTTGTCGACTAGCTCTTCTTGAGTATAGCGAATATCATGTCTCGCCAGTTCCAGTTTCAGATGCCCAAACCTCTCTATCATTTTACAAACTGATTCATTCTTTAAACACCCAAACAAATCAAACCCTTTTCTAAGTAGTTTCCTTTTGTTTTTCACAATTTCTTTGCTTCCTAAACATTTGTTTTTCAACTTTTCCCAAAGATCTGTAGCACTAGAGTATTCGATCAAAGAAATTATATCTTCTCTGACGGATTGAAACAGCAACGCAATACATTTTTGCTCAGCAACAAACGATTCTATTTCTCCAGTTGTTGTTAATGTTTCGCCACTTTTGCCTCCATCATCATAACCATTTATGAGACTCTTCCAGCTGGGAAAAGCAAAAGCTCTCAACCAATCTTCAAACTTCTTTGCCCACTGACTGTATTCTTCTATAGCCATCAACTTCGGGGGTTTGTTGTAAGTTCCGAAAGCACTTTCAACCTCCAATGCATCCGATAGCTTTTTCTTTGGATTCTGCGTGTTGTCATTGGTGTTACTCGAAGATGTATCATTTCCACCATCTCCAGCAAACGCAAAGACATCATAAAACGGATTGAAATCATCCATCTTGTTCCTGAAATGATTAACAAAAACTTTAGAGAATTCTGGATTTTGTAAAATGACAGATTCAAACAGAATCTATTCAAGTGTAATGGTTCAAACGTAATAGTTCAAATTTAGTTTCAAACGAAACCCTGTTCAAATGTAAACTTTCAAACGTGATACCAATTTCAAATGGTTGTGACCACTTTCAAACGGACAGGTCAGTTTCAAACGGACAGGAGTCACTTTCAAACGGACAGGTCAGTTTCAAATGGACAGGTCAGTTTCAAACGGACACGTCAGTTTCAAACGGTCACAGCTAAGTTCAAACGGATGATGTCATCATATTACGAACAATTTCAAACAGTCAAGATGATTTCGTTCAGATTTAAGCCGAATTATGGTTCAAAACTTTCAAGGATTCATTATCTATGTGTTTCACCTGTTATGTGTGATGGGATTTTAACATGTTTATCAAAGTAATTTCATCCATATGAAATAAAAATGCAGCGGAAAATTAGTTTAAAACATGTTACTTTTATAAGATATAAAACCATTTATATACAAAATCCCAAAACCCGGATCCATATATGATATGTATACTTGCAAACACAACCATAGGATGTTTAGAAATCTACCTTCTTGAAGTGCAAGGATTATGAAACGAATGATGCTTCTTGAAATGGTTGTCTTCAAGAGTAGAAGACCTCAAGCTTGTATACCCCAAGCTTCCAACAAACACCACAAGTTTAGCTAGGATTTAACACTTGAAGATCAAAGAATGAACACTTGAAAGCACCCTCTAATGGCCGAAATTTTAGAGCAAAAATTCAGCTCACTCTTTCATTTGGTCATCCATAAAGTTTATATATAATTTGAGAGAAATGTCCACCTCCTTTTTCACCCAATGGAATCATCTCTAACTCATGCAAAAGCATGTACATGCATTGGACCAAAGTCTTTGGATAGACCACCCAATCTAAATCCATGCATATGCATGAAATGTGATTGGAACAAGACTTTGGATAGAGACAAAGGGGGGGGGGGGGGCGGCCCCATGTGGGTTTTATATAAAAAAATAAATTTCTTTTATAAAATTAAGTCTTGGTTCATATATATATTTATAACTTTTATAAATATAACACTACATAAATGCAAGACTTTATACACCTCTTTTAAAATGTTATTTAACTTATTAAATAACAAAAATAAAATATTCTCTCATAATAAATTATCCACATAATTTATTGGTTTCTCAAGTGTAGTTATTTAGAAAACCAATTTCTAAATATTGTAAGTGTTAATATTTATTTGTTTGATCATATCACAAATAAATAATATAAGTGTTTGTCTAGCTTGTTATTGGGTATGACTCGACTTGGATCATAACGTACTAGCCACATCAATTTAATATGTGTCTTGGGCATACAGAGTCCTACAATCTCCCACTTGCACAATATACATAGAAGATTGATGCAAGTAGTAAATGACGCCTAACTACGGTTTACAACCCCCAATACGTATGACTTTATTTGCCATTCAATAACATCATCCCTTTCAAGTCCCTTACTTGAACATGATTTAGGTGAATCTATCATTTATCCTTTCGTTACAGATGTCATGTTAAATCCAGAGACACAGAGTGATCACTCTCTGTTTGATTTAACTTTAGCAGGCCTTAGACATCTTACTCTCAACGAATAAGAGGAACAAATCCCATCTTGACTACATACGTCTCTCACAATCACCTTGTACTACACCTGAGCTTAGCCTTATGTACTGTCATATTACTGACAGCGAAGAAAAAGTCAAGGTATAATATTTGGTGAATATCAAGACCCAATATGTATCTCAGGTCTGAGGATACTATGATATTCTCCTTTACTCAAATTTACTTATGACCAATCACAAATGATTCCATGCAGTAATATTTGAGAGCGAGTCAGTCCAATATTTGTATCCCACAAATATCTATGAACCTTGGCAGCAACGCCTTGCTCTATATTCATACTTCATGAATATCTACCAATCCAAGTTCATAATAGTCTTACATTCATATTTGTTCCCACAAGTATGATCGACTACGGACATTTAGAATAAGTAACTTATTCACGGATTTAAACATGCTAATATGAAACATAACTCAAAATACCATAAAAGAGTTACATTAACAATTGTTTCAATATCCAAATACAAAATTAGATCAAATCCAATCACTAGAATATCGAAGTCCTAAGGAACATGTATGACCCTCATGTTTTCCCCTGTCAAGGAGCTTCGTGAGTGGATCTGCAATGTTTTGATCTGTGTGAACTTGGCGGATACATATCTTTCCCTTTTCAACTTCATCCCTTATGTAGTTGAATCTCCGCTCGATATGTCTAGTCTTTTGGTGCGCACGAGGTTCCTTGATTTGAGCAATCGCACCCTCGTTATCACAAAAGATCTCTAGGGGGTCTTGAATGGTAGGGACCACCCTTAGGTCGGCTATAAATTTCTTCAGCCATGCAGCTTCCTGGGCTGCCAATGAAGCGGCGATGTATTCTGATTCTGTAGTGGACAATGCTACCACGTCTTGTTTAGAGCTCTTCCAAGAGACTGCTCCTCCATTTAAAATGAAGACATACCCCGATTGCGATCGAGAATCATTTCGATCGGTTTGGAAACTCGCGTCCGTGTAACCCTTTACAACGAGCTCCTCCTCACCAGATCCATATATTAAGAACATATCCTTAGTCCTCCTAAGATATTTCAATATGCTTTTAACAGCCAGCCAATGACTGTTACCTGGATTCTGCTGGTATCTACTGGTCATGCTCAAGGCGCATGAAACGTCCGGTCTGGTGCATATCATTGCATACATGATGGATCCTATAGCTGACGCATATGGGATTCTTTTCATTTTCTCTTGCTCATCCTTTGAGCTTGGACATTGAGATGTATTCAATATTGTCCCCTTTTGAATAGGTACAAAACCTCTCTTAGAGTTCTCCATTTGGAACCTATTCAAGACTTTGTCAATGTATGCACTTTGGTTTAAACCTATCAAGCGCCTTGATCTATCCCTATAGACCTTTATTCCCAGAATGTAGGCGACTTCACCAAGATCCTTAATGGAAAAACAACTTCCAAGCCAAGCTTTTACACCTTCCATGGTTGGAATGTCATTCCCAAATAGTAGAATGTCATCGACATACAGTACTAAGAAAGTGATAATGCTCCCACTAGCTTTCTTATACACACAAGCTTCATCACTGTTCTTGATGAATCCAAAATTCTTAATTTCTTCATCAAAACGATGATTCCAACTTCTAGATGCTTGTTTCAATCCATAGATTGATTTCTTTAACTTGCATACTTTGTCAGGATGTTTTGGATCGACAAAACCTTCAGGCTGAACCATATAGACATCTTCATCAAGATATCCATTAAGAAAATCCGTTTTGACATCCAATTGCCAGATCTCATAGTCATAATATGCAGCTATGGCAAATAATATCCTGATTGACTTTAGCATCGCCACAGGCGAGAAGGTCTCATCATAATCAATCCCTTGAGTTTGAGTGAAACCTTTTGCTACAAGTCTTGCTTTGTAAGTGTCCAAGTTACCATGCATATCTGTTTTCTTCTTGAAGACCCGCTTACTTCCAACTACTTTGGAGTTGAGTGGTGGTACAACCAATTCCCAAACTTGGTTGTCATACATGGATTGCATCTCTATGTTCATGGCTTCAAGCCATTTGTCACAATCAGATTTTGACATTGCATCATGGTATGTGGTTGGTTCATCTGAATCTACCACGTAGCATCCATCCATGAAAAATCCATATCTTTCAGGTGGATTACTAATTCTACCAGATCTGCGAACATTTTGTGTGTTCTGATCAACCTCTTGATCGTTTTCAACAACCTCTTGTTGAGTGCTAGTATCAACCAAACGTGTATCGTCTTGTGGTTCTTGATCCTCCTCAAGTTCCACTGTTCTACTACTAGTTCCTTCCATAAGGAATTTAGCTTCTAAGAACTTACCCTTTCGAGCAACAAATACCTTTTGCTCGGTTGGATCGTAGAAATAATATCCTATATCATCTTTAGGATATCCTACAAAGATACACTTAGTAGATCGGACTTCCAATTTATTTGGAGTGTATTGCTTAACATAAGCTTCACAACCCCAAACCCTTAAGAATGATAATGATGGAGGGTTTCCATGCCATATTTCAAAAGGTGTCCTTTCTACTTTCTTGGTTGGGGCCATATTTAGTATACGGACTGCGGAGAGCAAAGCGTAACCCCAAAATGATAGAGGTAATGTGCTTCTAGCCATCATAGATCGAACCATATCTAATAGAGTTCGATTTCTCCTTTCGGATACACCATTGTGTTGTGGTGTTCCTGGTGGAGTAAGTTGTGAAATGATTCCACAACTTCTAAGATGATCTTGAAAAGCACCACTTAGGTATTCACCTCCTCTATCGGTACGAAGGACTTTAATTGTTTTCTTGAGTTGATTTTCTACTTCACTTTTGAAGTCTTTGAACATTTCAAATGCTTCATCCTTGTGTCTTAGTAAGTACACATATCCATAACGACTATAGTCGTCGGTAAAGGTAATGAAGTATCTTTCACCATTCCTAGTCATCGGCTTAAAAGGACCACATACATCTGAATGTATGATGCCTAGTAAGTCTTTTGCCCTTTCAAAAGTTCCACTAAAGGGTGTCTTGGTCATTTTTCCTTGTAAACAAGATTCGCATACATCAAATGAATTATCTTCATTTGTATTCAGAAGACCATTTTTCTGAAGTGTATGCATGCGATTCTTGCTTATATGTCCAAGGCGACAATGCCAAAGATAGGAATCACTCAAATCCATTTTGAGTTTCTTGTTGGTTACTTGGTACATTGAGCTATCATATGATGCGTTATCATGATCTAATTCATAAATACCATTCAAAGACATAGCTTTAAAATAAAACACATCATTCTTAGAAACATAAATATCATAGTTAACAAATTCAAAATTGAAACCAGATTGTTTTAAAAGGGAAACAGAAATTATGTTCCTAGTCAAACTAGGAGCATATAAAACATTCTTCAAAATTACTTCCAAACCACTTGGAAGCTTTAAAACGTAGTCTCCTTGAGCTTCGACTTCAACTTTTGCTCCGTTGCCCATAAAGAGACTACTGTCTCCCTCCTTGTAATGTCTACTTCTTCTGAACCCCTGCAACGAATTGCAAATATGAGTTCCACATCCGGTATCTAGTACCCATGTGTTAGAAGAAATAACATTAAGCTCAACATGTATCATAAAGATAGTACCTGAGGTTTGCCCTGCATCCCTCTTGTTTTTCAACTCTTTGAGATAGGTTGGACAATTTCTCTTCCAATGTCCTATCTCACCACATTCAAAACATGGGTCATTTGTAGCAACCTTTTGCTTCTTCTCCTTCGGTTTGGTGGGTTCTGCTTTAGCTTTTCCCTTCCCTTTTCCTTTGACGTGTCCCTTTCTTTTAGCATAGGTTGCTTTAGAGTCGGGGTGGGGCCACTTCTTGTTGCCTCCTTCATTGATCGCTAGGACGGGTAAAGCCTTTTTGCCCATACTTGCTTCGGCCGTCTTGAGCATTGCATGAAGTTCACCAATGCTCTTGTCCCATCCATTCATGTTGTAATTCATTACAAAACTCTCAAATTTCTTTGTTAAAGAGTTGAGGATCAAATCCGTAGCCAACTCTTTGGAGACGGGACAATTTAGCCGTTCAAGGCGATCAATGTGGCTTTTCATCTTGAGAACATAAGATGATACCGATTGGGTTTCCTCCATTCGACATGCATGAAGCGCCCGAACAGTTTCGAAGCGTTCTACCCTTGCTTGTTGTAGGAACATTTCCTTTAACTGGGTAATCATGTCGTATGCCCCGTGATGTTCAAAATCCTTTTGAATTTCGGGAATCATAGTTCCCAACATGAGGCATGAGGCTTGCATGGAGTCCTCGGTATACTTAACCCAATCGTTGTAGGCTTCCACATCTTCCACGTTAGGTTCATCGGGAATAGGATCGTCCAACACATAGGATATCTTCTCTTGCTTGAGAACGATTCTCAAGTTTCGAAACCAATCCATGAAGTTGTTATGGTTGAGACGATCCTTTTCAAGGATGGTTCTTAGTGATAGGTTTCGGACGATTTGGTTAGTCGGGTTTGCATTGTTAGCGGCCATCTACAAAATCTAACAAGTTCAATTTTAGTATTTTTGATATTATTATATTTTAATCATTAATACCCTTTTGTGTCTTAACGACAATTAATAATTAAAATCTAGAATCCAACGTTACATTTAAATATTGGTTAGGTGACCTTTATCCCTCTATTTAAATTAACAAGGTAGTCAACGTTTGACAATTGCAACTCTTTGCAACTTCTAGCTATATGGGATCGGTTAAACATCTTTATGTTTAGTTGGCATGTTTAATCCCATCAACACCTTTGTTCCCCATGCTTTGGTGACCCTAAGTTCATGGTTTCCAAATCAAGTCGTCCAACTTACACACACGTGTGAGTTTATACACATAAGTGGTTAGGTGACCTTTATCCCACAAACATGGTAAACCCACCTCGAACATACAAGTTCCCTCAAATGTGGTTAGGTGACCTTTATCCCACAATAAGAGTTCCCAAGTGTTTCGAGTGTTGTATAAAAGGATGGTGTTTGACTTGTTTTATAAAAGGGTTTTTAATATTTCAAAATTCTAGTTTAGAAAATATTATGTACCATATATTTGCATGCATTCAAATCAATGGTACTTTGGTGAAAACAAATTTTCAAGGTTCTATTTAATAAAACCCATTTTATTATAAAATCATTAATTTTTAATAAAACCTTTATTAAACATTTTAATGACTTTTCCCAGAACCAATTTTACGCTTGTTGTTGATTATTAGTTTGTTAAGTCATGCATATCTACATATCATCTAAACAACAAAATAAACAACCACACAAGCATATCAATAGGTGCATAACCATAGCCAACTATTTTGACAACACTTGTTAGCCGAAACAAGTGTGTCAAAAGGTCCTTCCTAAAGGGTGAAAAATGACACAAGTAATGTGTCGATGAACTCCCACTTGATCCCGCATCCAAATGCTTCAAGTCTCCTTCTTGTGTTGTGATTTCTCCACCGTCTTTGAGCTTCCAAAAGTCTTTTATTTTCAGCTCCAAACTCCTTTGGACTTCAAAAATGTGTTTTGGTTATCGGGTTAAAATCCCGTTGAGAACGATGAAGTTCTTTGGACCGAATATTATGGTCCAAACCAAAACCGCATTTTTGTGTGCATCTTCTTTTACAAAATATATCCTAATACATTTTTCTAGTAAAATAAAATGGACCTAATCTATTTATTTTACATACCAAATGAAATAAATAAATTACATATCTTCTAATGGAAGAACAAAATAATTATTACAACCCATTGAAATAATAAATCACAACACAATCATTCAACACAAGGTCATGGCTAGGTCATATGCACCAAAATATATATCCAAATATATATTTATATTAATTTCAAGAAGCATATAAAAAAAATGGTTCCCTTTTAATAACCATTTTCGGCTATGTCCAAAAACCCGAAAAGGTGAGTTTTGTCCAAACAAACAAATCATCCACATGAAATAATTTTTCAAGATTCATTTATGCATGTAAGAATATAATCTTGAAAAACAAAGGGATAACCATACTTAAAATTTCGGCCATAGGGTTTTCACCAAACCCGAAACCCGAAAATTTTAAGTCTATTGAAGCATGCACTCATATAAGCGGCTCTAGATGCCATTGATGGGATTTTAACATGTTTATCAAAGTAATTTCATCCATATGAAATAAAAACGCAGCGGAAAATTAGTTTAAAACATGTTACTTTTATAAGATATAAAACCATTTATATGCAAAATCCCAAAACCCGGATCCATATATGAGATGTATACTTGCAAACACAACCATAGGATGTTTAGAAATCTACCTTCTTGAAGTGCAAGGATTATGAAACGGATGATGCTTCTTGAAATGGTTGTCTTCAAGAGTAGAAGACCTCAAGCTTGTATACCCCAAGCTTCCAACAAACACCACAAGTTTAGCTAGGATTTAACACTTGAAGATCAAAGAATGAACACTTGAAAGCACCCTCTAATGGCCGAAATTTTAGAGCAAAAATTCAGCTCACTCTTTCATTTGGTCATCCATAAAGTTTATATATAATTTGAGAGAAATGTCCACCTCCTTTTTCACCCAATGGAATCATCTCTAACTCATGCAAAAGCATGTACATGCATTGGACCAAAGTCTTTGGATAGACCACCCAATCTAAATCCATGCATATGCATGAAATGTGATTGGAACAAGACTTTGGATAGAGACAAGGGGGGGGGGGGCGGCCCCATGTGGGTTTTATATAAAAAAATAAATTTCTTTTATAAAATTAAGTCTTGGTTCATATATATATTTATAACTTTTATAAATATAACACTACATAAATGCAAGACTTTATACACCTCTTTTAAAATGTTATTTAACTTATTAAATAACAAAAATAAAATATTCTCTCATAATAAATTATCCACATAATTTATTGGTTTCTCAAGTGTAGTTATTTAGAAAACCAATTTCTAAATATTGTAAGTGTTAATATTTATTTGTTTGATCATATCACAAATAAATAATATAAGTGTTTGTCTAGCTTGTTATTGGGTATGACTCGACTTGGATCATAACGTACTAGCCACATCAATTTAATATGTGTCTTGGGCATACAGAGTCCTACAATCTCCCACTTGCACAAGATACATAGAAGATTGATGCAAGTAGTAAATGACGCCTAACTACGGTTTACTACCCCCAATACGTATGACTTTATTTGCCATTCAATAACATCATCCCTTTCAAGTCCCTTACTTGAACATGATTTAGGTGAATCTATCATTTATCCTTTCGTTACAGATGTCATGTTAAATCCAGAGACACAGAGTGATCACTCTCTGTTTGATTTAACTTTAGCAGGCCTTAGACATCTTACTCTCAACGAATAAGAGGAACAAATCCCATCTTGACTACATACGTCTCTCACAATCACCTAGTACTACACCTGAGCTTAGCCTTATGTACTGTCATATTACTGACAGCGAAGAAAAAGTCAAGGTATAATATTTGGTGAATATCAAGACCCAATATGTATCTCAGGTCTGAGGATACTATGATATTCTCCTTTACTCAAATTTACTTATGACCAATCACAAATGATTCCATGCAGTAATATTTGAGAGCGAGTCAGTCCAATATTTGTATCCCACAAATATCTATGAACCTTGGCAGCAACGCCTTGCTCTATATTCATACTTCATGAATATCTACCAATCCAAGTTCATAATAGTCTTACATTCATATTTGTTCCCACAAGTATGATCGACTACGGACATTTAGAATAAGTAACTTATTCACGGATTTAAACATGCTAATATGAAACATAACTCAAAATACCATAAAAGAGTTACATTAACAATTGTTTCAATATCCAAATACAAAATTAGATCAAATCCAATCACTAGAATATCGAAGTCCTAAGGAACATGTATGACCCTCATGTTTTCCCCTGTCAAGGAGCTTCGTGAGTGGATCTGCAATGTTTTGATCTGTGTGAACTTGGCGGATACATATCTTTCCCTTTTCAACTTCATCCCTTATGTAGTTAAATCTCCGCTCGATATGTCTAGTCTTTTGGTGCGCACGAGGTTCCTTGATTTGAGCAATCGCACCTCGTTATCACAAAAGATCTCTAGGGGGTCTTGAATGGTAGGGACCACCCTTAGGTCGGCTATAAATTTCTTCAGCCATGCAGCTTCCTGGGCTGCCAATGAAGCGGCGATGTATTCTGATTCTGTAGTGGACAATGCTACCACGTCTTGTTTAGAGCTCTTCCAAGAGACTGCTCCTCCATTTAAAATGAAGACATACCCCGATTGCGATCGAGAATCATTTCGATCGGTTTGGAAACTCGCGTCCGTGTAACCCTTTACAACGAGCTCCTCCTCACCAGATCCATATATTAAGAACATATCCTTAGTCCTCCTAAGATATTTCAATATGCTTTTAACAGCCAGCCAATGACTGTTACCTGGATTCTGCTGGTATCTACTGGTCATGCTCAAGGCGCATGAAACGTCCGGTCTGGTGCATATCATTGCATACATGATGGATCCTATAGCTGACGCATATGGGATTCTTTTCATTTTATCTTGCTCATCCTTTGAGCTTGGACATTGAGATGTATTCAATATTGTCCCCTTTTGAATAGGTACAAAACCTCTCTTAGAGTTCTCCATTTGGAACCTATTCAAGACTTTGTCAATGTATGCACTTTGGTTTAAACCTATCAAGCGCCTTGATCTATCCCTATAGACCTTTATTCCCAGAATGTAGGCGACTTCACCAAGATCCTTAATGGAAAAACAACTTCCAAGCCAAGCTTTTACACCTTCCATGGTTGGAATGTCATTCCCAAATAGTAGAATGTCATCGACATACAGTACTAAGAAAGTGATAATGCTCCCACTAGCTTTCTTATACACACAAGCTTCATCACCGTTCTTGATGAATCCAAAATTCTTAATTTCTTCATCAAAACGATGATTCCAACTTCTAGATGCTTGTTTCAATCCATAGATTGATTTCTTTAACTTGCATACTTTGTCAGGATGTTTTGGATCGACAAAACCTTCAGGCTGAACCATATAGACATCTTCATCAAGATATCCATTAAGAAAATCCGTTTTGACATCCAATTGCCAGATCTCATAGTCATAATATGCAGCTATGGCAAATAATATCCTGATTGACTTTAGCATCGCCACAGGCGAGAAGGTCTCATCATAATCAATCCCTTGAGTTTGAGTGAAACCTTTTGCTACAAGTCTTGCTTTGTAAGTGTCCAAGTTACCATGCATATCTGTTTTCTTCTTGAAGACCCGCTTACTTCCAACTACTTTGGAGTTGAGTGGTGGTACAACCAATTCCCAAACTTGGTTGTCATACATGGATTGCATCTCTATGTTCATGGCTTCAAGCCATTTGTCACAATCAGATTTTGACATTGCATCATGGTATGTGGTTGGTTCATCTGAATCTACCACGTAGCATCCATCCATGAAAAATCCATATCTTTCAGGTGGATTACTAATTCTACCAGATCTGCGAACATTTTGTGTGTTCTGATCAACCTCTTGATCGTTTTCAACAACCTCTTGTTGAGTGCTAGTATCAACCAAACGTGTATCGTCTTGTGGTTCTTGATCCTCCTCAAGTTCCACTGTTCTACTACTAGTTCCTTCCATAAGGAATTTAGCTTCTAAGAACTTACCCTTTCGAGCAACAAATACCTTTTGCTCGGTTGGATCGTAGAAATAATATCCTATATCATCTTTAGGATATCCTACAAAGATACACTTAGTAGATCGGACTTCCAATTTATTTGGAGTGTATTGCTTAACATAAGCTTCACAACCCCAAACCCTTAAGAATGATAATGATGGAGGGTTTCCATGCCATATTTCAAAAGGTGTCCTTTCTACTTTCTTGGTTGGGGCCATATTTAGTATACGGACTGCGGAGAGCAAAGCGTAACCCCAAAATGATAGAGGTAATGTGCTTCTAGCCATCATAGATCGAACCATATCTAATAGAGTTCGATTTCTCCTTTCGGATACACCATTGTGTTGTGGTGTTCCTGGTGGAGTAAGTTGTGAAATGATTCCACAACTTCTAAGATGATCTTGAAAAGCACCACTTAGGTATTCACCTCCTCTATCGGTACGAAGGACTTTAATTGTTTTCTTGAGTTGATTTTCTACTTCACTTTTGAAGTCTTTGAACATTTCAAATGCTTCATCCTTGTGTCTTAGTAAGTACACATATCCATAACGACTATAGTCGTCGGTAAAGGTAATGAAGTATCTTTCACCATTCCTAGTCATCGGCTTAAAAGGACCACATACATCTGAATGTATGATGCCTAGTAAGTCTTTTGCCCTTTCAAAAGTTCCACTAAAGGGTGTCTTGGTCATTTTTCCTTGTAAACAAGATTCGCATACATCAAATGAATTATCTTCATTTGTATTCAGAAGACCATTTTTCTGAAGTGTATGCATGCGATTCTTGCTTATATGTCCAAGGCGACAATGCCAAAGATAGGAATCACTCAAATCCATTTTGAGTTTCTTGTTGGTTACTTGGTACATTGAGCTATCATATGATGCGTTATCATGATCTAATTCATAAATACCATTCAAAGACATAGCTTTAAAATAAAACACATCATTCTTAGAAACATAAATATCATAGTTAACAAATTCAAAATTGAAACCAGATTGTTTTAAAAGGGAAACATAAATTATGTTCCTAGTCAAACTAGGAGCATATAAAACATTCTTCAAAATTACTTCCAAACCACTTGGAAGCTTTAAAACGTAGTCTCCTTGAGCTTCGACTTCAACTTTTGCTCCGTTGCCCATAAAGAGACTACTGTCTCCCTTCTTGTAATGTCTACTTCTTCTGAACCCCTGCAACGAATTGCAAATATGAGTTCCACATCCGGTATCTAGTACCCATGTGTTAGAAGAAATAACATTAAGCTCAACATGTATCATAAAGATAGTACCTGAGGTTTGCCCTGCATCCCTCTTGTTTTTCAACTCTTTGAGATAGGTTGGACAATTTCTCTTCCAATGTCCTATCTCACCACATTCAAAACATGGGTCATTTGTAGCAACCTTTTGCTTCTTCTCCTTCGGTTTGGTGGGTTCTGCTTTAGCTTTTCCCTTCCCTTTTCCTTTGACGTGTCCCTTTCTTTTAGCATAGGTTGCTTTAGAGTCGGGGTGGGGCCACTTCTTGTTGCCTCCTTCATTGATCGCTAGGACGGGTAAAGCCTTTTTGCCCATACTTGCTTCGGCCGTCTTGAGCATTGCATGAAGTTCACCAATGCTCTTGTCCCATCCATTCATGTTGTAATTCATTACAAAACTCTCAAATTTCTTTGTTAAAGAGTTGAGGATCAAATCCGTAGCCAACTCTTTGGAGACGGGACAATTTAGCCGTTCGAGGCGATCAATGTGGCTTTTCATCTTGAGAACATAAGATGATACCGATTGGGTTTCCTCCATTCGACATGCATGAAGCGCCCGAACAGTTTCGAAGCGTTCTACCCTTGCTTGTTGTAGGAACATTTCCTTTAACTGGGTAATCATGTCGTATGCCCCGTGATGTTCAAAATCCTTTTGAATTTCGGGAATCATAGTTCCCAACATGAGGCATGAGGCTTGCATGGAGTCCTCGGTATACTTAACCCAATCGTTGTAGGCTTCCACATCTTCCACGTTAGGTTCATCGGGAATAGGATCGTCCAACACATAGGATATCTTCTCTTGCTTGAGAACGATTCTCAAGTTTCGAAACCAATCCATGAAGTTGTTATGGTTGAGACGATCCTTTTCAAGGATGGTTCTTAGTGATAGGTTTCGGACGATTTGGTTAGTCGGGTTTGCATTGTTAGCGGCCATCTACAAAATCTAACAAGTTCAATTTTAGTATTTTCGATATTATTATATTTTAATCATTAATACCCTTTTGTGTCTCAAAGACAATTAATAATTAAAATCTAGAATCCAACGTTACATTTAAATATTGGTTAGGTGACCTTTATCCCTCTATTTAAATTAACAAGGTAGTCAACGTTTGACAATTGCAACTCTTTGCAACTTCTAGCTATATGGGATCGGTTAAACATCTTTATGTTTAGTTGGCATGTTTAATCCCATCAACACCTTTGTTCCCCATGCTTTGGTGACCCTAAGTTCATGGTTTCCAAATCAAGTCGTCCAACTTACACACACGTGTGAGTTTATACACATAAGTGGTTAGGTGACCTTTATCCCACAAACATGGTAAACCCACCTCGAACATACAAGTTCCCTCAAATGTGGTTAGGTGACCTTTATCCCACAATAAGAGTTCCCAAGTGTTTCGAGTGTTGTATAAAAGGATGGTGTTTGACTTGTTTTATAAAAGGGTTTTTAATATTTCAAAATTCTAGTTTAGAAAATATTATGTACCATATATTTGCATGCATTCAAATCAATGGTACTTTGGTGAAAACAAATTTTCAAGGTTCTATTTAATAAAACTCATTTTATTATAAAATCATTAATTTTTAATAAAACCTTTATTAAACATTTTAATGACTTTTCCAAGAACCAATTTTACGCTTGTTCTTGAAATGGTTGTCTTCAAGAGTAGAAGACCTCAAGCTTGTATACCCCAAGCTTCCAACAAACACCACAAGTTTAGCTAGGATTTAACACTTGAAGATCAAAGAATGAACACTTGAAAGCACCCTCTAATGGCCGAAATTTTAGAGCAAAAATTCAGCTCACTCTTTCATTTGGTCATCCATAAAGTTTATATATAATTTGAGAGAAATGTCCACCTCCTTTTTCACCCAATGGAATCATCTCTAACTCATGCAAAAGCATGTACATGCATTGGACCAAAGTCTTTGGATAGACCACCCAATCTAAATCCATGCATATGCATGAAATGTGATTGGAACAAGACTTTGGATAGAGACAAAGGGGGGGGGGGGGGGCGGCCCCATGTGGGTTTTATATAAAAAAATAAATTTCTTTTATAAAATTAAGTCTTGGTTCATATATATATATTTATAACTTTTATAAATATAACACTACATAAATGCAAGACTTTATACACCTCTTTTAAAATGTTATTTAACTTATTAAATAACAAAAATAAAATATTCTCTCATAATAAATTATCCACATAATTTATTGGTTTCTCAAGTGTAGTTATTTAGAAAACCAATTTCTAAATATTGTAAGTGTTAATATTTATTTGTTTGATCATATCACAAATAAATAATATAAGTGTTTGTCTAGCTTGTTATTGGGTATGACTCGACTTGGATCATAACGTACTAGCCACATCAATTTAATATGTGTCTTGGGCATATAGAGTCCTACAATGTGAACTTTTTAGACCATTTTATCCGTAAAATATGTCTGAATCAGAAATATATGAGAGAAAGTGAGTAGAAGATAGAAAATCCGGTAGAATCAAGCTGAATTTGGTATGAACTCCTTGTCCTGAGCTCTGATACCACTTGTTGGATCGTGTTCGGTGACCCTAAAGTCAGTTAAGGCAGTTCATCTTCAAACACGAGGGCGGAATCAACGTAAACGAAGTCAAAACAGCTTGTATCCTTTTAACTTTCTTTCTATTACTGATTGTGAGCTTTTACAATGTATTCTGACAAAAATCCGGCAGCACCTTCGCTCACACACACATACATGACCGTTTCAAATGAACATGCACAACACATATATATAGGCTACGCCCCTGGTCGTTTGAAGATGTCACAGCTGCTTCAAACGAACAGCTGCTTCAAACGGTCAGGCCATGTTCAAACGGTCAGGCCATTTTCAAACGGTCAGACCATGTTCAAACGGTCAGGCCATTTTCAAATGGTCAGGCACTTTAAAACATGATTAAACCTTTATTTCAATACTGTTATGCACTCATTTAACCTATCTAGACATAAGACTCGATAAGACGTAGTTAACAGACATTCAGTGCGCCAACAACATCCGAGATTTTTTGAGCATATTTTAAGTTCCCTATACTTCAAATTTATTTTAGAGCCTTGAAATGGGGTTAACGGGCTTAAAAGTGCAAAAAATCAAGTTTTACAAGTGCAGGGACCATTTTTGAAATTTCTGGCAGATACATTGAACTTGGTCCATTTTTGAGGTTTTGATGGTTTTGACCCATGGTTTTGCACCCTATGGGCTGGAATTTGATGGTTTTACATGTTCCCATGGTATTCAAAAACTTTGGGCCCAAGTTTAAGGTCATGATTCAAGCATGGTTTACGAGGAACGATCCTAACGGTTTACCGAAATCTATATAAACCCAACACCTTCATTCTCATTCCTCACAATCTGATTCAAATAGCCCTAAGTTGGGGTTTAACACTTCATACCTGGGCAATTTGAATCAAGATCTTCCTAGCTTGGACCCTTTATTTAGGAGACCAGTAAAAGATACTTGCACTTGCCGATTTGTACGGCTGGGATAAATTTATATAATTTGCTCAGGTAAATACTTTTAACTTATTTTCCGTTATACGGGCTTGGGATACAGTATTATAATACCGCTTGGTCGGGTATGTAATTTTTTTTAAATCGGATTGTGATTAATATATATTGCATAACCCGTTTTAATATGTTTTGTTTGGTATATGGATTTTGGGGGGTTAATGACCATGTCCTAGATATCCTCGGCTCATTCATTGAAATGGCCACGACTTAAGCACGGGGTGTAGGCATACACCCGACAGTTGCGTATGTATAAAAGGTACCCCACAATAAGGAAAATTCCTTGTGGGTATTATACCTGTGGTGTGTCAGTTAATCTCGTCCGGCTCTTCTAACCGGCCCTGACAGACGACAAACATTTAAATCTGTATACAAGATTATTTTTAAATAATTGTCCCAAGTTATAAAAGATATTTTGTGCCTTGTGCATTCAAATCGATTTTTTTAAACATTTTCAAAATGAGTCGGTTAATTGTATTTACCAATGAAAACTGACGTATTTTCCAAAAAGGTTAAGTGCAATTACTAATCGGAATAGGCTGGCTACTCCTAGCATCAATAAAGAGTCTTGCAAGCTTAGATGTTTATAAATCTGCTGAACAGTGTTTCTTTTAACTTTGATCCACCCGTGGATCCTTTACAACCGTTTTTGTAATAAATGATATTACTTCCATTCGGTTTGTAATGTTTATATCTTTCGACTTCCGCTGTGTATATAATCTATGATAAATTGTCTATGATGATATCAACTACGTCACGATACTCCCCACTGGGCCCCCCGGTAATACGTGGAAATATCGGGGTGTGACAACTACGTTCGCTTTTCCCGGGTGGTACTTGATCTCACAGTCGTAATCATTCAACAATTCCACCCATCTACGCTGTATTATATTCAGTTCCTTTTGGTCGAAGATATGTTGGAGGCTCTTGTGATCTGCATAAATTGTACATTTCGTACCGTACAAGTAATGCCTCCAGATCTTAAGTGCAAAAATCACTGCGCCCAGCTCTAAATCATGCGTTGTATGGTTCTTTTCATGCACTTTCAATTGTCTGGAAGCATATGCAATAACCTTGTTTCTCTGCATCAATACGCATCCTAGACCACGTCGAGATGCGTCTCAATACACTACAAAGTCATCATTGCCCTCTAGCAAAGTCAAAATTGTCGCCTCACATACTTTTGTTTTAACAGCTGAAAAGCTGTTTCTTGTTCTTCGCCCCATTCTTACTTTCGATCTTTCTGTGTCAAGGCAGTTAAGGATTGAGCAATGCATGAGAAGTTTTCAATAAAGCGACGGTAATATCCAGCCAATCCCAAGAATTGGCGTATCTCTTTCGGAGACTTAGGCGCTTGCCAATTATTAATAGCTTCGATCTTACTAGGGTCAACATGAATCCCTTGTTGATCTACCACATGTCCTAAAAATTGCACCGCTTGTAACCAGAAGTCACACTTTGAAAGCTTGGCGTGCAACTTCTCTTTCCTCAATATCTCTAGTATGGCTCGTAGATGGTGCTCGTGTTCCTTTTTACTCTTGGAATATATCAAAATATCGTCAATAAAGACTATGACGAATTTATCTAGATATGGTTTACAAACTCGGTTCATGAGGTCCATAAATACCGCGGGTACGTTGGTTAACCCGAAGGGCATAACCAGGAACTCATAGTGACTGTACCGAGTTCAAAAGGCTGCTTTTGCAATTGGAGCTGCTCCCGGTATTAAGTCGATACGGAACTCGACTTGCCGATTGGGTGGCAATCTGGGCAATTCATCGGGAAACACGTCTGGGTAATCACACACTATTGGAATAACCTTAATACGTTGTTCTTCTGGTCCGGTCATCATTACACTTGCTAAGAACACATCACATCCTTGACGTATATATTTCAACACTTTAAGGTGGGCTATAAGGTTTAATATTTACCAGACTTCTCTCCCTGTACCATAATAACTTCATCATTAGGAAAAGGGATCCTAACAATCTTTTGCTCACATATAATCTTCGCCTTGTACTTGGACAACCAGTCCATTCCCACTACTATATCGAAACTTCTGAGCTCTACCGGTAGTAGGTCAATAAGGAATTGGTGGTCGTTAAGAATTAAAGGACAATCACGAATGATTTGGTGACTAGTTATAGGTTTACTGTTAGCAAGTTCTATGGAATAGGGACTTGTCAATTCAATAGCCGGCATATTTAATAGGGGTAAGAAATTAATGGAAACGTAGCTCCTATCTGCGCCCGTATCAAACAATACTGAAGCATACTGATCGGAAATGAGAAAGGTACTTGTCACCACATTTGGATCCTGTCGTGCGTCACCAGACCCAAGTATAAAGGCACAACCTCGAGCTGCATTTGAGGTAGAAGCTTGGCCCTGCGTATCCCTTCCTGCTGGCTGTTGAGCAAACTTTGGGCAGCTTTTTCGGAAGTGCTCCGTACTACCACATCCGTAGCAAGTACGGGGGTAGGTAATCTGTTGCGTTGGTGGTTGGGGTCGTTGCTGAAGAGGCTGAGGCATTGGGGTTTGGAAACGGTTGGGTTCCAATGGTGTTTTACAGTTTCGGGTATAATGACCACTTTTATGGCACCTCGAGCAGATCCCTGCTCGACATGCACCATAGTGGTGCAAAGTGCACTTGTTGCATTTTGGGGTTGTTCCTTTATAGCCACCAGAGTTTCCCGTTGGTGTAGTCATGGCGTAGCTTTGACTAGTGGCTCTCCCCTTCTTCGGTATGACTGCCCCCGCTCGACTACTTTCTGGGGCCTCTCGCTTATTTCCTTCCGGCTCTCCCGGCATTGTCAAAATCTTGCATCTAACCATGTCGTACGTAACCGTGCCTGACCTAGCTACCACTCCATGCATGGTCAGGTGCTCCACCGAATTAATGATACTCCTTACTTCCGGGGCCAGTCCCCAGATATACCTCTCGATCCTCTTGGACTCCGGTCGAACCATATCTGGCAAGATGCGTGACAGTTCATTGAAGCAATTTGTGTAACCTGCATGATCCGCACCTTGCATCTGCAGGTTCCAAAACTCATGCTCGAGTTTCTGAATTTCGTGGATTGGGCAGAACCTTTCTCTCATTAGTATCTTAAGATCATCCCAAGTCATAGCATTAATCGCATCCTGCCCGCGAGATTGCACAATAGCATTCCACCAGTTCAAAGCGTGGTCGGTAAAAGTGCAAGCTGTATACTTTACCGCATAGCTACCCGGACAATTACTTATGTTAAGGACCAATTCTGACTTCTCGATCCATTTCACAAACCCCTTCGGTCCTTCAGTTCCATTAAACTCCATTGGTTTGCACTCCATAAAGTGTTTAAATGTGCAACCTGTCCTAACATTGTTTTGATTATTGTTAGGATCTCCCGGCCCTGGTCGCGGGTTCGGTTGCGGGTTCGCATTGATGCCGGCGTTATCCTATGCCACGATAGTGGGGTTAACGGCTTGAAGTTGTTGTGCTATCAGTTGGGCAATTTCTGCCTCTGTCATTTGAGGTACACATTTCGGGGCCATTCTATTATAAACAATAGGTATGTATGTATCAATGTCACATAGTTACTCATCACTTATCACATTTTCAGTTATCACATACCACACACTTCCATTGCACATCACATAATTTCATCGCATACATAAGTTCTCAACACGTATATCCAAAATCATCATCACATATATAATAACATCTATCAATTTTTGCACACAGACTTAACCCATAAGGGCTAGTGCCTAAATGCGTTATCAAAACTGGTCACCAAAGTGACGTACGTGCATCGTACCGCAAACATGTATAGATATCATGGTTACAACAATTGTGGCCTCATCTTTCGCATCAACCAGGGTCGAAGTCTCAACACTGCATTGCCCAAAACATAACCGAACGGATCGCAACATGAAGCCCGTCTCCCCTGAGTAACGGTACCTTGATAATGTAGCCGGGTGTTTATATATAGGGAGTACCGCAGCATATCCACCACACCCATATACATGATCAATGTTCCGTTCACCAAAATATTCAGGCCTAATATTACTTTCCGTGAATAAGCAACTGAAATCCGAAACACTCATTAATCGAAAAGAAAATAAAACACAATGTAACCGACGGTCATACGAAACAAGATTTCACAACGCAAAGCGTCCCAAGGAATCTGTATCATCACAAAATTTATACCCAATGGAACCGAATGACAACGGGAAGGGTAACTTATTCGCGCGCTTCATGCCATCTCCATAACCTGGAGATCGTCATATTCAGATATAACATATATCAAAACATGTGCTAAGGAATACCACGAAGCATTCTAGTATCACACGACGTGAAGGCTAAAGCCAATATTGTAAACAGAAGAGGAATCCAGCGGACAATCAAATGGATCATGGATTCACGGACGAAAAAGTTTCGTAAGATGTTTAAACTCTACGACTGTATAACAATCGAATGTGAAGCAATGAGATGTGGAGTAAGGATCCGTACATGTCCTCCCAGTCTATCAGAACGACTTGAGCATTCTTTGGGTATCTATGTTCTTTTTGAAGTATCACTCTAGTATATAACCATCGTTATAGTAGCTATAAGAGTAGAGTTGGTGAGATCGTATCATAATAAAGTCTTGAGTTCTCACATCATAAAGTATACGTAACAACTGTGTGAGTGATAGGAATCAAACTCTAGTGTATATTAAATATGTGATCAGTAGGAATGTGGAATGGACTGTAATACCAGTTTTCTGCCTATCACTAAGGCACATGCAGTAACGTATAATCCACCAATCCCAATTCATGTATCAATCCACACACAAACATCCACACACTATCACCTTGGTACACACATGTATCACTCCACATATTTAAGCGTGTTTATTACCACGACATTCCCAATACCGCCTCGTATGAGCAAGTCTGTTATTACGTTTCGGACCATAATAACCCACTTGCCCCACAAGGCCATCCTGGTACTCGCCAATAGGATACTTTACAGTGTTCATTAACTACTTTTAGTAGTGGGTAATTTTCCAGTGATGTCCACTAAGGTCTGAGCCTGGAGTTATAGTCTAGGTTTCCTTAAAGGCACCTAATTCTCTATAACCAATGGCTCTGATACCATCTTCTGTCACACCCCGATTTGCAGCGGAAGAAAAAAAACGTGGGATGCAACAGACACCTCTGGTACAAGCACATTGTTTATAAAGACACTACATTTTATTAATTTCAAAATGTTGATTACATACTACATGTATGTTACAACTGCGTGTTCCCATGATCCACATAAGTCTTCTAAGTCACATGCGTCTATCTCAATATTTGCCAATAAACACGTCTTGAACAACATTCACGGATCACATCAGTCTCAAGTTACCTGAAATGCATGTTATTTTTAAAACAGGGTCAGCTAAACGCTGCTGGTGAGTTCCACTAGTTTGGTTGTATCGTTTCAAAATGTATCAACATGTTTAATTGCACATATTACGGTTCATAGATGGAATTACACGAGTGTCACAAGTGAAACCTAGACTGTTTTAATCGTACCGTGTCACACAGACACATTTATAGGATCGGGGAATCGATCTAAATGAGACGATCAGAAGAGTTCTTGACCAAATCAGAGGCGGAATTCATTGATTTGATCTTCATTCAGCTTGATATGCACTTAGAAGTAGATTAACTGTCTCTTGTATTGATTTGAAAGCTTTTACAGATCGTTCGACACTTCGGCAGAGCTTCGCTACCGGAATCAGAATGTTACAAATGACAAACACAAGACCACTATTTATAGGGAAGCCAGTTCGCATGGACTGGAGCAGTCCAGGTCGCACGACCTGGTGCCAAGTCGCACGAACTGCCCAGTTCGCACGAACTGGTCAGTTCCGACCTGTTTCCCGTTTCTCTTGAACTACGCGTCTTGGCCTATCAATTCTATTACATGACTCGATATAAGACGAAGTCAACAGACATATGCACCAACAAACTCCCCCTTGGATGATGACGAGTCTTCAGTGTGTCGAGTCTTCAGTCTTGATCAGTCTTCACGCTCTTTCCAAAATGTCTTTCTCGGTAAGCATCCTCATCAATCTCTCTCTTCTTTTATCAGAATCTCAACCTGGCTCTATCCTCTTTCTTGATCAGATCTCTTGATTCATTAAACTCTTCAGCATTAACAGCTTCTATCTCGAACGCAGTTCCAAGATCTGTATCTGGCTCTTACGTCTTCAGACTCCCCCTTTCGATAAGCTGGGATCGCAGTCTGGAATTCACTATCTGCACAAACTCTACCCAAAAGTAAGATTCTCAATTTTTTTTTTAAATTTAACAATTTTAGAATCCACTTGTAGATATCGTTTTAACATTTCTCAAATAAACCACTTGTATTCAAAACACACAAATTTGGTTTCAAATTAATGAACCATTTAATCATTTCAAAATCATTTCTTATTTCAAACAAACTCTCCCAATCCTGTTGTCCATCATGTTTAGCACTTGGAATTTTGAAAATAAGCTTTTCAATATCAGTTGTCGAAAATAAGATAAAATAAAATCTTTTTGAATTTTCAAAATTTTATGCTAAAATATACTAAAAGCAGTAAAGAAATATTTACAGACAATATTTTTGTGAGTTTATGTAAGAGGATCATATCAGTTTTTGAGACAGATCACTAACACCATTGACCTTTTTAGACTTTAAGTTTTAAACAAATTCACTTAGATTGTCAGTATTGTTGTCCACTTAAACCTCTACACAAGTTTCAATTGATTCGAGATACGAATTAGTGTTTTAAGAACTTAAACTTATTCGCGTGTCCCACCTCAGAATATACTCCCGTATCAAAATTCCCTAGATTCAGTCTTACAGTTGAGTATACCAATTTGATATCTGTTCTCTGGGTTAGTGCGAGACCTTGAGAGCTCAGGTATGAACTTCTGTTCAGTCAAAGAGATGAAGGCTCGACTTTAGGTGTGTTCCCTTTAGAGAATCTTTTCTTCAACTGCAATTGATTCATATCTTTCGATATTTTTCAATTTTTATGCAGAGGGTAAGCTTTTTAAAGCGCATAAAGTATTATACGAAGTCTAGGCCATTGCTTCCGCAATATCAGAAGACTAAGTATAATACCCCAGATATCAAACAGCATAAAGACCTAGTATCTCAGAATCAGGCAATCTCTCAAACAAGATTTCGGGGGTTACCCATATATCCGAGAGATGTTCCCCACGTGATAAGTAAGTAATGAAATTTAGGTTTATATCTCAAATTCAATCTACTATTCGTGCGAAGTCTACTGGCACATCATCAGTGAGACTTGTTTAAAAACATTTTTCTTTACATTTCTTTAGCATGTTGTGATAGTCCACTGATGTACTATCATTTCCGCTTTTTCTCAACAAAACTCATTTTTTATTTTTCAATGTTTTTGGATTTTTTATTTCCTTGAAAGTCAAAATGTTTTTTTTTTAATTTTAGATTTTATCATGTTTTTGGCTTTTTCAAATTTTCAAAATTTCTAAATTTTTTACTCCCCCTAAAATCAAAAATATGTTTCAATTTTTTATTTTTCGGGAAAATTTGAAATGAAACGCAATAAACTGTACAAAATAAACTGACAAACTGATGTGAATTGCTTCAATTCTCCATTCTCTTGGCATAAACAATCAGAACTCCCCCTGACAACAAACTATTTTCCCATTATGATTTCAAAACACTTAAGTTTGTTTTAATCAAAATGGTTTTTCCGGAAAATTAGTTTTGTCTGTCATTTCACAAACATGGGGTTTCATCACATTGTTTTTCTTCAACCACTTGTATGAAAGTTAAATCAAGTTCAACTTAATGACCTTGATTAACCACTTTGTAAAAACGATCACTTTTCCTTTTCTTTTACCCACTTGTAAAAATCTAACACTTGTAGGTTTTTTCACACAAACATTTTTCAAGAAATATGACACTTGTAGGTTCTTATCAACAATACCACTTGTAAGTCGAAATCTCACAGTTGTGAATTTCTCACTGTCAAAGACTTACAATTGTGAATTTCTCAAGAAAGATGCCGATTCCTACTCCCCAATTACCAACCCGGGAGTTCCGGCAAGTCAGGATTTTTAAGCATGGAATACAGACACCCTAGCCTGACTAGCTTTGGGTGTTTCCGAGTTATTTTCACTCGGT
The DNA here is from genome assembly GCA_030545235.1 of Helianthus tuberosus. Lineage (NCBI taxonomy): Eukaryota > Viridiplantae > Streptophyta > Magnoliopsida > Asterales > Asteraceae > Helianthus > Helianthus tuberosus. The sequence goes on along the minus strand of CM060431.1, from coordinate 10,218,872 downwards.
GGGTAAGTTCTCCTTTTTGATTCATAAAAATCTTTTACCCCTTTTTCTCGACCATCGACCATCTTTCCAAAAATATGCTTCACTTTGCCATTAAACGCTTTTTCGACATCAAATTCTTTCATTTCAGAATAGAATTGATTCGAAATTTCCACTTTTCCAACTTTTTGTTTTAAATTTTCAGCCCGCAACGGTGGAAAGTTAACATCATCCATTGGTGGAACTGAATTTTCTCCTTTTAGCTCAACTTGTGGCTCCTCTAATTTTGACGAATCAGATTCATCGCCAGAAATAACATCTGATTTCTTAACAACCCACTTTTGGTTGTTAAGATTCACTTTTCTTTTGTAAAACCTTTTTGAATACTCACCAACTTCAAATGTAGAATTTTTAAACACTTTGAATTTTTCAGTTGGTGGTTCAGTTTTCTCAACAACTTTTTCTTTGAGTTTAGAAACAACTTCCTGTTTCATGTTGGTTGCCATTGGACAATTCCAGGCGATGTGACCAACTTTTTTGCATCGGTAACAGGTTCTTGTCTCCTTTTTCTGATTAGCTTCATTCTTCTCATGTTTCTGCTTTTCTGCAAGAAACATTTTGTTCGATTGCTTCTAGAATGAGCTCTTTTTCTCTTCTTCAGAACTTGACCCTGAAACAAATACAGTTTTTGATTTAAAATCTTTAATATTTTTATTATTTTCAACATCAAAACCCAACCCCTTCTTTTTGAAATTGCTTTTATGATTCGGTTTCTTTTGAGGACCTGGACCGAAACCTTTGTTCTTGTTTAAACGTTGTTGAACTCTAGAAGTATGTTTAGGTTTTGAAAATCCCATTTTATCTTTTATTTCTGAAAATTTTATTTCTATTAGTTTGAAAACTGTTTTAATATTTTCAATTTTCACATTTTTAATTGGAAATTCCTCATCAGGATATAATTTGTCTGAATCATTCAAAGTATATGCTACTTTGAATGTTTCGTCATCCAAATTATTTTTTGACATCAGAAAATCTTTATTGTAAACCCTTTTGACCGATGATTTCGAACTGTCAACTGATGAACTTGAGCTCTCAGATTCAGACTTTGACTCTGACTCCTCATCCTTATCCAACACCTGATCGACCACTTTCTTTATTAACTCAGACTCATGATCAGTGTCAGACGATGTGAATGTGACGTCAATGTTGTCTAGTAACTCATCAGTTGTTTCAGACGTTAACTTTATATTGACTGCCTTTTTGAGTTGTTCTGAATTTGATTTTCTGGGAGAATAACATTCCCAGATCGGAGGCGGACACTTGTTATAATTTACACTTTGTTTCTTACCAGTATCCGTATCTTCCGACTTTTTATCTTGAAAGGCTTCAAAACCTGCTACAGTTGGATAAATTCTATCAATCAAGTAATCAGAACTTGAGTAATCCATTAGCAATCGTCTGATTCTTTCATTCTCAATCTTTTCAGTCTCTAATTGCTGCTTCAATTCTGCACACTCTTCAATATAATGATTGATAGCCTTCTGCTTAGACATCATCACTGCATTCATCATTGTCAAAGCATCTTCTCTTTTTGAGTTTGTCTTTTCCAAACTATTAACCGTTCTGTTCAACACATCATACGATTCTTTTACGTACTTAACATCGAACAACAATTTTTCTTTCATCTCGTCTAGCTCACTATACTTCTTTTACTTTTACTTCTTCACTCTGTTCACAATGTTTGCATGGTTCCAAACATTTCAGACAAGGTTTTGTGATCTCTACAATCTTTTCAATAACTTTTACTTCTTCACTCTGTTCATTCTTCTCGTCCTTCTGAACAACATTCTCACATTTTACCTCTTTCTTTTCTCTTGCTGCTCATCTCTCCTTTAGCTTCTCCAATTTATCTGCAAAATAAAATTTAAAACTTTCAGGAGATAGATGAGTTTTACCAATGTTTATTTGTTTAATTTCTTCATCATCATCACTGCTATCAATTGATGATTGATCAAACACTGGTGTCTTTTCTGAACTATCTTCTGAAGAAACAGACTCTTCATCTTGACTTTTCTCATCTTCTGCAAACATATCCATCCATTCTTTAATCAACTCTGGCTCTTGAACGATCTGTGCAATAAATGCTTTGAACTTTGAATTACTTTCAGCCGGAATATATTTGTCCCAGCTAAATCCTACTGGCAATCTTTCATCTTCTTGATTAACTAGATAAGCTTTCTTCTTTCCATCTTCAATTGACGGTTGTTGAGCTACTTGATGATATATTGCTTTTCGATAGTATTCATTGTTCCCGAACGGATTCTGAGCTCCACCTGCTTCTTGGTTGGTATATTCCCTCTTGAAATGTCCTTTTTCCCTGCACCGAAAACAAGTAACTTTAGACTTATCAAAACCTAAAGTAGAAACATTAGCATCACGTAAGTCATCTCTTCCTGTAATATGCTTAAATTTCTCAGCTCTCATCAAAACGCTCGCTAAACACCACTTAATATCCATGAGCTCCAATTCCGCAGCATCAATCTGATCGTAATCCTCTTTTGTTAACATCGGATTTCCGATTCTTCCCGCAACCAAACTCTCATATGATTCCAACACGGTAACTAGTAATGCCATATGACCTTTAGCGACTTCTTCAGAGAAATTCTGACCGTTCTGAAGATGCAACTTGATGTTGCATTGTAGCACATGACCATTACCATTTGAAGTTGAAACATTTGGATTAACACTCGGTTATGAAGAAAATCCACTGTTGTTGGTTGAGCTTTGATTGATTGATCCGGATGAGTTTTCTGCACTGAAAGCGGTTTGGATCTTCGGACTAGCTTCAACATATTGAACTTTACCTTTGAAATACATCTTGATATCTTGTTGACCACTTGAATTGTTCATTCTAGCAATATTTTGTTGTTCAAGATCTTGTCCTTCAAGTTTTTCAATGAATTGAGCAATTATTAATCTATCATACTCTTCGGTATTTTTCAAAATCATAAGATATGTACCCCATTCTTTTTGAGGTAAAGCATCGACTAATTTTTCAACCCATTCCTCTCGGTCTTTATTGATATCCAACCGAGACATTGAACGCACTAGATGACAATATCTCTCGATAAGAGTCTTTGTAGTTTCACCCGGCAAACTTGAGAACAATTCAAATTCTTTCTTTAATAGTGACTTTTTATTCTTGATCATTTTCGTACTTCCTTCGAATTTTGTACGAAGTGCTTCCCAAATCGAACGTGCACTATCATCATGTTGAAGTAATATGAAAATGTCTTCTTTCACAGCTTGTTGAAGTAAACTGATCATCATTTTTTCTGCCTTGTACATGTCTCTCTCTTTATCCGTAAATTCAGAAATATTCTTTACAACTCCCATATTATTACGAGGTCGAACGTACTTAGTTTCAATACATTCCCAAGACCTTAGATGATTTGCTTGAACCCAGTTTTCGAAACGTTCTTGCCAACCGTAATATTCTTCAATGCTCATCAGCTTTGGGGGTTTCTGCAACGTTCCTATTTCATTTTCCATAGTTACATTCTGAGCAACGGTAACAGGAGTACCCGGGGTAGTAGCAAAGGCATTATAAAATTCGTTGTCCATGTTTCGGTTTAAACAAACATAATGACTGATTATTCAAACGAACTGATTAATTCCAAATGACCTGGTAATATCCCCAAACGACCTGATACACTCGTGCGAATTGAACAACCTTTCAAACGACTTGGATGTGTTTAACCCTCCTCGTGCGAACTGAGACTAAAGATTCAAACGACCTGAACAACTCAAACGATCTGGATCACTTACAAACACCCCGTACGACCTGAATTGGTGCGATTTGGCTCAAACAGTGCGAGCTGGGATCACTCCGTGCGAACTGGAATCACTCCGTGCGAACTGGAATTACTTCGTGCGAACTGGAATTACTTCGTGCGAGCTGGTTCACTAACTAATCAAACCGTGCGACTTGGCTTGATCAACTCGTACGATCTGGACACTTTTTCACACGAACTGAATGAATCTCGAACGATTTGACATGTTTTTCACGCGGTTTGGTCCATTTTATCAACTTTTAGGTCTGAATTTTTCAAGGATTGATTAAAATTCAGTTTTACGTGTTATATGTGAAAATCAGATCATTTTAACTGTAGATTCTTTGAAATTTTGAAGAAAAAGGGTAGAAAATGAGTAGAAATCAGATTTATAGGTGAAAACAAGCTGGAATGGTAAGAACTCTTCCTCCTGAGCTCTGATACCACTTGTAGGATCGGGGATTCGATCTAAACGAGACGATCAGAAGAGTTCTTAACCAAATCAGAGGTGGAATTCATTGATTTGATCTTCATTCAGCTTGATATGCACTTAGAAGTAGATTAACTGTCTCTTGTATTGATTTGAAAGCTTTTACAGATCGTTCGACACTTCGGTGGAGCTTTGCTACCGGAATCAGAATGTTACAAATGACAAACACAAGACCACTATTTATAGGGAAGCTAGTTCGCATGGACTGGAGCAGTCCAGGTCGCACGACCTGGTGCCAAGTCGCACGAACTGCCCAGTCCGCACGAACTGGTCAGTTCCGACCTGTTTCCCGTTCTCTCGAACTACGCGTCTTGGCCTATCAATTCTATTACACGACTTGATACAAGACGAAGTCAACAGACATATGCACCAACAACATACTCGCACCACCTGCATCTCATGAAGTTCAATGCCCTCGGGTAGTTATGTCTAACAACATAACCTGGTTAGGACGCGTGCACTTGCCTGGCTGCCGGCCGCACCTGTCCGGCGGGCAACTGGGTTTGTCAGACCAATAGTACTATCCACTGCCCACGACTTACGTTAATCACTTGTATCGGGGCTAATATCGTGTGTTAGATAATTCACATCATACAGTTTGAGCAATTAACACAGTTTGTAACATGCAATTCACCCTAGAAAACAGGAAAACAGTTTAAAAGTGGGGGAAGGGAACTCACAGTGCAAATAGTAGTCTCGGCTAAAGAGTGTTTAATCAACGAAATCAGCTTTAATAGCACACATGCAAGTAAGGACTTAAATCAGTATCTAAGTCGGTAATGGTTATAACTTGGATTTGGTCAGGAGTTTTCACCCCGGATTGAGTCTATAGGACACGGGTATGGTGATGGAGGTCAGGGTAGTATTAGTTTTCAGTTTGGCTTCCAGGCACTGGTTCGCGTGCCCGCCAATGTCAGTAGTTTAACGTGTTCGGATAATGGTACGGAAATACCAATAGTGCCAACACGTTGTTATTTAAGAATTATTAACTTTCCATTAAGGGAGTTTGGGTGTTTGGGGAGTCCAGGTTGCCCAATTTTGAGTTTCCGTTTCCACCGGCGGAGATTTCCCGAAATGGTATTGGACACACCCCGAGTGTCCAATCTGCCCTGGAATCTCCCAGAATATTCCCCGTGTTCCAATTATAGTATTTGTCGGGTTGGGTCAGTTCCTAGTTCCGGCAGGTTCGTTACATGGTAAACTGCCGAAATTGATTTAAAATAACCCATTTTTAATCCCAAAAATTCCCATTTTATCCATAATTTGAATAAAATTCTGAAAATGTTTATATAACTCAGCAAAAATTTGTAGAATATGGGAAAATTTTTTGGAAATTTATTTTGGCATTTTACTTGTCTAAATAAATTATTTATAAAACCATATTTAACCACATAATTAACATTAATTACCATCAGTGATCCAAAAATTCCCAAAAAATCCTGGACATCCCTTATTTTTCCAGAAACATCTTCAAAAATTTTAAGATTTTTCTGATTTGGTTTCGGTGCGTTTCCGGCTACCGGAAATTCGCAAAAAAACGGATTTTTAACCCAAATCAAAACTCAACCAATGGACTCCGAATTTTCCCAGAGCATTCCTCATATGTTCCTTAGGGCCTGTTTGGTTGACAGGAATCCAAAGGATTTCATGGGAATTGGAATTTGAATTCCATTCCTTTATGTGTTTGGTTGGACAAATTAGTTGAAGGGAATTGGATTTCAATTCCAACAAAATCCCTTATTTAATGGAATTCAGATTCCTTCTAAATTTCAAAGGAAAGTTTAAAAAACCAAGGGAATGTTTCCAAAGTTACGGAAATAACCTATTGCCTCTTTCATTTTTGTCTAAAAACCAAAAAATAATTTAAAAAAAAAATCTAAAAAATCCAAAAATAATAAAAATCCAAAAAATTCTAAAAAATAAAAAAAAATCTAAAAAATCAAAAAAATCAAAAAAATAAAAAAAATCCAAAAAATTCAAAAAATAATAAAAAATCGAAAATATTCTAAAAAATCAAAAAAATAATAAAAATCCAAGAAATTCTAAAAAATAATAAAAAATCTAAAAAATCCAAAAAATTATGAAAAATCAAAAAATTTGGTGATTTATTGAATCCGTTTGGTATTTTTTTCAGAATTCTTTTGGTAAAAAAATAAAAATTTCACCAAAAATCGTAGAAAACTCCAAAAATTCTAAAATTTTACGTGGACCTTCCTGACACTACCCTTCATCACCACAACAAATTTCAGCTCAATCCAAGTATCACGGACCAAGTTATAGTCCGAACAATATTATTCCTAGTCTAGATTCAATTTTCGGGTCATATACCTAGCGATTCCTTCGATTCCGAGCGTTCCTTGTGAGTCCAGAAGTATGTGTGGGCTATATTTAGTACCTACACATCAAGTACAATCCAAATATGCTAGAACTTAGATCAATCAAGCTTTATTCATTGTTTTTCGGTTAATTGACTAGTTAAGCGATTTCTGTCGAATAGGTGTTGATTAGGGTATCAAAAACCCAGAGATTTATAACCATGGCTGCCATATAACACCAGGGTATTCATATGGTGTTCATATTCAGCCCATAAACATGTTTAAGCTTCCAAAAATCATGGATTAAAAAGGGTTTTCATGGCCTAACCCATGTTTAATCAAGAAACCAAGCTTAAAACCATAAAAATTAAGGTTGATACCTTTAATTTGAGGCTTGTTCTTGTTAGATCAGCTGGGATTTATGAGAAAGAAGCAGAATTTTGGGAGGATTTATGTGTGAAATTTAAAAGAAAAATGAAAGAAAAATATATATATAGGGGGGGTGGTTGTTTGGGTGGGCCCCCCTAGGGCCACCTCGTGTTTCGTTTTGAGCGCCTAAAGATGATGTTTATCTTCCGTTGAGTGTTTAGGTCCGTTTACGGGTCCCGGACGCGTTCTCGATTTGCGTGACTGTAACACCTCGAAAATTTACGTCCTATAAGGTGTTGACACGTGTCATAGGTTTGAACGTGTGAAGGAATGTTCTTGAAGGACTAAAGTTGACAAACAGTGAAACTGTGTGCATAGAAGGGTTCAAAGTGTCAACAATGAATAAATAGACTTTGCAATAACCCCACATGATGTTTATAACCTTAAACGAATAGATCATGGATCATACGAAGCGAATTTGTGAAAGAAAGTGAGAGATTACAAACAACCGGGGTTAAATGTGCCAACATGTTTAAGTTATACCTCTGAGTGACCTTTTGACAAACCCGAAGCTTTGTAACGATTAATTATGCTCACTAGAATGTACCACAAAAATTTCATGAAGATTCGATATCGTATGAGCAAGTTGTGACAAAATTCGTGTACGAGGGTTATAAGTGTCAACGTTGAAATTTAGGGCTTTTCGGGTGATCACAAAGTTACCCGAGGACTTAACAAAGTGGGTATAAGTCTTAAAGCCCCATATGTTAAATAACAAAGCTTCATATGCAAGATTGGGATGTGAAAGCGATGTTACGGGGGACCAGGGACTAAATTGCAATTTAAAGATGGCTGATTGTAGGCTTGCGCATCGTAGCCAAATGATGGCTGCGCATCGTATGATGCTCTGCGCATCGTAGGGATTAAATCCATACGATGCGTAAGACTTGTGCAGATGCGAAAATAACAGCCAGCTGCCTGTTGTGTGTTTAACCGACTTAAATGTCTAGTTTTCGAAACAAGGGGCTTGCTATTCTGGTTTTTAGCTTGTAGGACACTTGTTGGACATCTAATAATCACCCTAGACCTTTGTGGCATCAAATTTGAAAGATCAAAAGTCCTTTATAAGTCAAAGTTGCAACATACATGCACATATCATCTTCTGGACATTTTCAAGAACTCAAGACCTGATCCAAGCTTTCCAAAACATCCATAAGACTTGTGTAAGTACCCTTGATCTTCTCTAGTTCATTCCTACTTAGTTTATGGCCGAGAAATCAAACCGTCGTAACTACGGTTTGACTTTTCGATAATAAATAATCGGTCCAGAGTTTAGTCGAATCAAAGGTTGTTATAAGTTGGTATTTATATGGTTGATAAACCCCTAAAAGGGCACTCACTAATTCGGATCCTAACTAGGTCGTTTATCGAGTCAAACCTCTTCCGAAAAAGTCAACAGAATTGTTATGTTTGGTTTAATGCATGATTAGCGATGTAAATGGCGTATAGCCTATTTTATCATTCTTACCAACTGAAAATAAGTATAAAAACTTGTATACGCTTGCTTGATTCGACAACTTTATGTTTAGAACCGATTCGGAGCCGAGATACGCAAAGGTTTGACTTTTGCTTTGACCTCAGTTCTGACCCGATTCTTATAGGTTTAGACATGCCTTAAAGTTCCATTAGGACCTAGTTACATGTTAGTATAATCCTCTGCGTTTATACTAACCGAATCCGTAACTATCCGACGTTTCCGTTAAATGCCTAATTATGACCATATTGCCCTTATGTCCGTATAACGAGATTTTTGGAAATATGAAAGTGTGATAATCTTTATTACTGATTATTAAGCATGTCTGTAAATTTTCATGTCAATCGGATGTCTAGATTAGGAGATATGCTTAATGACGTAATTATTGGCACTTTTATTAATTAAACGACGCCATTAGCGTAAAACCTATCTAAGCCCAATTTTTGGCACCAAATCTTTTACTTACTGAAGTAATATAATATTTTGGGATTTTTGAAGATTTTTAATTATTTTTAAACTGATCCTAAGCTAGGATTAGCGCCTTAATTCGGTTAATACCGAAAATGCCCTTTTCGGCCATAAAATGAGTTTTACACGTCCGAATGGCGCCAATCCAATTGCTACTGATTTTAAATAATAATTACAGTATTTTGAGATTTTTAAACTGACCTGGAAACTCAGAATTCTATTTTAAACCGTACGTCGCTTAAAACGGCGTTATACGCGTATTATACGCGTAGTTTATGTTTAAAAACGTTTTGACACATAAGACTTAACATCAAATGTTATAACCTGTTTAAATAAACCATTTTACTGTTGTAACCAGACCCGGTTCACAGAAAACTAATTAAATCCTTTTATAATCTTTAAAATGACCAAAATACCCCTACGGGGCTTAATAAGCAATTAAACTCGTTTTGGGCATAACGGAAGGTATCCTACGGATATCACAACATATTTAGGGCATGTTAACTTAGGAAACCTGTTTAGGACTATTACGGATACCCGTTACGCTTCATGCGCGTTCGGTTCGGCTTATGTAACTAGTTTACATAAATTAGCCGAAACGGGTCAAACCTTATCGGTTTTGTCTCAAAATCCAGAATGTGTATCATATACCCATATTAAGCAAGTCTTCAAACTTGTCGGGTCTAAATCACATTCTATCCGGTCTTCGCTTAATCGTGCGTACGAACCGTATCTTTAAAACTAATTGGTCTAAGCGTAAGCTTAACTAAAGACCCGTTAGGATTCTAATAGGTTGTTATAAACCTTCGTTCCAGAATAGGAGAACCAGTAAAAGATACTTGCACTTGCTGATTTTGAACTATACTTGCTCAGGTAAATACTTTTAACTTATTTTCCCTATACGGGCTTGGGGTACGGTATATAAAATACCGCTTGGTCCAGCATTGAATCTTTAATCGAATAGAGGTTAAATCATTGATATGCTCTGTTTTGAAATGTTTTGTTTGCTTAAAGCCTTTGGGGGGTTAATGACCATGTCCCGGATATCCCTGGCATCATCTTACGAGATGGCCACGACCTTAGCACTCAGGTGTAGGCGTACACCTGTCAGTGTCTCATTATATAAAGTGGTGTGTCTATTGATCTTTAATCCAGTCTAAGGATCGGACTACTGAACGCATAAGAAACATGTAATTCGTTTACAAGTATTATATATTTACATAATTATCCCAAGTTATAAAATATTATTTGTGCCTTGTGCCTTAAATGCATTTTCTTAAACTCTTTTCAAAATGAGTCGGTTGATTGTATTTACCAGTGTAAACTGACGTATTTTCTTAAAAAGGTTAAGTGCAGGTACTACGCGAAATAGGCTGGCCTGTCTCCTAGCATCCTCATTAAGTCTCGCCAGCTTGGATGTCATAAACTGTTGAACATTTGTTTTCCTTTTATTTGGATCTACCTGTGGATTTATATTCGACTATTTGTGATACTTAATATTACAATATCGTTTGGTTGAATTAAATCTATACTTTGCTTCCGCTGTGTATTTAAATATTGTGTTGTTTGACTATTATGTTGCCAACCACGTCACGATACTCCCCTACCGGGCCCACCGGTGACACGTGGAAATTCGGGGTGTGACAGTGACGGACTCCGTTTCGCGCGCAATTAGTGTCAAAAGACTCGGTTTTAAAAATCATGCATAACCGTCTTGAAATCCGAACCCAGTTACGTTTTAATCATAAAAGACTCGTATTAGAGTGGTTTAAGTGTTTTTAAGCTTGATCGATCGTTCCTTGCACTTTTGATTGCCTTATGTTATTCCTGAAACGAAAGCGTTTCCCTAACCGGGAAGCTACTCCGTTTTGCGTGCCTGATCTCTGATTGGTTTCAAACCTGATGTCACAGTCTAAGGCATAAAACTAAGTTGTTCCTGGAACTCGAAATGTTAAATGATGGTACCGATAACCTAATAATCAATGTCAAAGGTTTAAAGCGCTGTTAAACGGAAAGCTCCGGTTTAACACGTGTTTAAAGTCTAAGGATACCAATTTCACATCATGGGTCCTTATTAGTGTCATGTCATTCATAACGTGTTCTCGGATTCCTCCGAGACATAACAGATAACAGTTAATCAAGCATATAAGTCACACATGTTTTTAGGGTTTTCGCGAAATTAAAGTGTTAAGTGTGCTTTATAGTTTTGGACCGTTTAGGGTGTACCTGGTTTCGTCGTGGGTGTCACATGTGGCCGCCCAACTCACCCAATCCAATCCAAATACTATTGCCGCCCATGGTATTTGTTATTGTAGATAATAAGGTTAATATTTAATGATTGCATTGACTCACGTTTTTTTGGGGTTTCTAATGTTGTGACAATCCACATGACGTTGAATTGGGAAAACAATTTTTTTTTAACAACAAAAAATACTTCATTAATTATCACCAAAAATTGTTACTGACTGAAAGATACGAGTGAGAGATTAGCATACATGTAAGACCCGGCTTTTATAACAAGATTAATGATACAAAACAAGGATTTCATACAAAAATATCTAGTTTACAAAAAGTTTCTTCATTTAAAAGATCATATTTGATCTTGAAAGTTTCAGTTAAAAGGAAAATATCCATTAGACATACAAAGCATAACTTCAAGTATCTACTAGATTACGTTTGAAAACATTGTTCAAGTTTCTACATAATGCTAAGACAAAATAGATCAAGTGCGCAAGCTTCGTTTAGTGCGTTCGGTTCTTGATAATAGCTTGATCACCATCCGGATTTGGTTCCATATTCACCTACGGTCAAAACCATTTAAAATTATTAGTTTGACACTTTAAACACCAAGTATAAACAAGTTCCAAACTCAAAGTATCAAAAAAAACATGAAATCCTCGTTTCTAGGTGCTGGCGTAGCGCCAGGGGGTCGTGGTGCAGCGCTAGCATCCATTTTCAACAGAATGTTGTTGTATTGAGCTGCTAATTTGACCCAACACTATTTTACAAGTCCCAAACTTTAAATCGGCATAACTTTTGACTCGGGCGTCCGATTTAACCGATTCTTTTTCCTACGTGACCGTAATTTAATTAAGGACGTGTCTATCAACACCATTCCTGAAAATTTTCAGCTTACCGACAATCGGCTTATAATCTGATTCCTTGCTTATTCGACCCGTTTGTCTACAAGTTCAACAACTTGTTTATTTGTCATCTCATGTCTACAATCAATTTACCCAATCCCGGATTCTCTGATTATGACATTTCGCTTCCCTCCTAAGGGTTGCTTACGCAAAAATCGTCATGCTTGTTTCAAGGATTTAAACATGCTTTTAATACTATTTGACAAGCATACATTCAATTTGCTTTGACTCGTTTGGATGCCGAATGGAGACCGCCATTTCAAACATTCCAAACTCTATTTCTAACACATGATTTGACCCGTTTTACTTGCTTAAGGCACTTTGTCACTTCCGTGACATATTGGTGTATCTTGTTTTACTAAATTTCAATATAACAACATAAGACTAACAATATAAATTTCAATATAACAACATAAACGGTAAATTCCGTACCTTCAAAGTGCACCCTTCAAGCGTGCTTCACCTCCGGCTTGTCCACTTGACGATCCAGATGCTTTCCCTAAAGAGTTCCATTCACAATTGGTTTAGAACTCTTTTCATGATTATTAACGCATCATTATAAACAATAATCAAATATGCGTTTTCATCCTTGTTTTAACATTTAAATCCCCACTTAGGCATTTCAACAAACACCTAGCGGGTCAGATTTTCTCATAATCATTACCAAGTTTATGACTTGTAATTATCATCTAATTTCACTTCAATTAGTCAACTTTGCACATATCTTAACATCAATATTTCTGAAATTACTTCTTAAATTCAGATTGTGCTAGAACAAGAGTTATAATTTTAGCATTTATCAAGTTTCTTCAAGCTCATCAATCACCTACAATGGTGATTATGAAACCCTACAAGCATCATGCAAGGTTTTGTCAAGAAATCATCTAGGGTTTGTTCTTAGACATCATATCACATCTAATTTAGTCAATACATCACAAAATCAAGCTAAACATTCGATTTCTATCACATGCAAGGAATTTGAGTTGAATCAAAACAACCTAATTTGGCATACCTTATGATCCCTTTGACGAGGTGATCAAGAATCTATGTTCAGATTTCGATTTGGGACTGAATTGAACCTCCAATTGATCAATTTTTAGTGAACTAGGGTTTTGGAGAGGAGTTTCTGGTCACTCCTGCGTTCTGATCGATCCAAGCATACACTTAGGTGTATGTTTGGAGTTTATTTTATTTACTAGTAATTAAAGTTTCAAATTTAACTATTCTAGTCCCTCTATTATTGCTCTCTTTATAATTTAAGGGTTTTCTATCCAATTATTTGATATCACAAGAATCATATCTAACTGGGTTATCTATTCCTAGTTAGTTTGTTCTTGTGTATTTAACATTTTATAATTCTAATATATATAGTTTTATATTTTCGGGGTGTTACAAGTCCACCCCCCTTAAAAGGGTTTCATCCCCGAAACCCAAATACGTACCAAATAAAGTAGGGTAGAGCCGTTGCATCTCTTCTTCGGACTCCCATGTGGTATCCGAACCCTTTCTATGTTCCCATTTGACCTTTACTTGGTTGATCTCCTTGTTCCTTAAAGTTTTCACTTTACGATCTAAAATCGCAATTGGCTTCACCGCATAGTTAAGGCTATTATCCACTTCAATGTCATCATAGTGGATGTAAGCGGTCTCGTCAGCTAAACATTTCCGGAGATGTGATACGTGGAATGTGCTATGTATTCCACTCAACTCTTCGGGTAATTCGAGGCGGTACGCCACCTTACCAACTCGTTCGGAAATCTTGAATGGCCCGATAAATCTCGGGCTTAACTTTCCTCTCTTTCTAAACCGAATAACCCCCTTCCATGGGGATACTTTAAGCATGACTTTGTCACCAACCTGGAACTCGATCGGTCTCTGCCTTTTGTCTGCATACGACTTTTGTCTATCTTGCGCCGCTTTCAAGTGTGACCGAACCACATCAATCTTTTCATTAGTGGCTCGAACTATATCTTGGTGGGCGAGTTCACGTGGACCCACTTCACCCCAACATACCGGGGTCCGGCATTTCCTACCATAGAGCATTTCGTACGGTGCCATTCCAATACTAGCATGGTAGCTGTTATTATACGAAAACTCGACTAATGGTAGATAGACATCCCAACTGCCTCCAAAGTCGATTATACATGCCCGTAGCATGTCTTCCAATGTTTGTATTGTTCTTTCGCTCTGTCCATCCGTCTGAGGATGGTATGCAGTGCTGATGAACAATTTGGTTCCCATTTGCTCTTGGAAATCTTGCCAGAAATTTGAAGTGAACCGGGTATCCCTATCAGACACGATGGATACCGGTACTCCATGGCGTGCTACTATCTCATTAGTGTAAACTTCAGACATCTTTTCAGACGTATACGTCTAACGTATCGGGATAAAATGAGCACTCTTGGTTAGTCTGTCAACAACTACCCATATAGCATCGAAACCGCGGTTCGTCTTTGGTAGTTTAGTTAATAGGACCATCGTAATATGTTCCCATTTCCAAACCGGGATTTCTAACGGTTGGAGTTTACCGTATGGTTTTTGGTGTTCCGCCTTGACTTGTAGACATGTCAAACATTTCTCCACGTATTTCACAACATCTCTTTTCATTCTGGGCCACCAATAGTTTTGTTTTAAGTTGTTATACATCTTGGTCGCTCCCAGATGAATGGAATAACGAGATTTGTGAGCTTCATCGAGTAGAAGCTTTTTAACTCCACATGTGTTAGGAAACCAAATTCTATTGAAACGTGTTTTCAAACCGTGGTTGCCTTCTTCGAGATCCTTATCTTGGCCAACAATTCTTTCCTTTCTCCAGTTTTCCGTCTTTACTGCTTCATCTTGTGCTCCTCGGATTCGTTCCAGTAAGCCCGAGGTCACAATAAGCTGCAATGATTGTACTCGTATCGGGGCATAATCTGCATTTCGGCTCAACGCATCGGCCACTACATTGGCTTTCCCGGGGTGGTAGTGTATTTCACAATCGTAATCCTTGACCGTTTCCAACCACCGCCTTTGTCTCATGTTTAATTCCTTCTGATCGAAGAAATATTTCAAACTTTTATGGTCGGTAAAGATTGTACATTTTACCCCATACAAGTAATGTCTCCATATTTTTAAGGCAAACACCACTGCCGCCAGTTCCAAGTCGTGAGTTGGGTATTTCTTTTCATGAATCTTCAATTGCCTCGAGGCATAGGCGATGACCTTACCTCGTTGCATTAAAACACATCCGAGCCCCGAATGCGACGCATCTGAGTAAACCACCATGTCGTCAACTCCTTCCGGTAATGTTAACACCGGAGCGTGATTTAACTTTTCCTTGAGCGTTTGGAAAGCTTCCTCCTATTCGACGCCCCAAACAAGCTTTTCCTCCTTGCGAGTCAATTTGGTCAATGGTAAAGCAATTTTGGAGAAATCTTGTATGAATCTCCTATAATATCCCGCGAGCCCTAAAAAGCTTCGGATTTCCGAGGGATTCCTTGGAGTGTTCAATTTTGACACGGCTTCTACTTTTGACGGATCCACTAGTACCCCATCGGCACTAATGATATGCCCAAGAAACTGCACCTCTCGTAGCCAGAAAGCGCACTTTGAGAATTTTGCATACAGCTTTTCTCGTATGAGGGTCTCTAACACTCCTTGTAATTGATACACGTGCTCAGCTTCATTCTTCGAATATACTAAAATGTCATCGATAAATACAATTACCGACTTATCCAGCATAGGTTTGCAAACCCGGTTCATGAGGTCCATGAAAGCCACGGGTGCATTAGTCAACCCAAAGGGCATTCCAAGGAATTCATAATGCCCGTACCGCGTACGAAAGGCCGTCTTCGATACGTCCTCCTCCTTGACTTTCAATTGGTGATAACCCGATCTGAGATCAATCTTTGAGAACCAACTTGCTCTTTGTAGCTGGTCAAACAAGTCATCAATTCTTGGAAGTGAGTATCGATTTTTCACCGTGAGTTTGTTTAACTCCCGGTAGTCGATACACATATGCATACTATCGTCCTTATTTTTCACGAATAGTACTGGTGCGCCCCATGGGGACACACTCGGTCAGATAAACCCTTTGTCGAGCAATTCTTGAATTTGAGACATCAATTCTTGTAGCTCCGACGGCGCGAGCCGATACGGCGCCTTGGCCATAGGTTTTGCGCCCGGAATCAATTCGATTCCGAACTCTACCTCCCGTTCTGGTGGTATTCCCGGTAGTTCTTCCGGGAACACGTCTTCATAATCACGTACCACCGGCACGTCTCCAATTTTGAGGGATTCTTTCTCCGACTCGCTTGCATATACCATGTAGGCCTTGCATCCATGTTTCATAAGTTTGTGGGCTTCTAGCATTGAGCATACCATCGGGTTACCGCCTTTTTCACCATATATCGTAACGTGCTTTCCGCTAGGAGACTTCAGTTTTATTTCCTTTCGGAAACACACCACCTTCGCGTGGAATCGGGACAACCAATCCATTCCCACGATCACTTGGAATTCTCCCATCGACATCGGGATCAGATCTATTGTGTATTCTTCATCATCAATGCTCAATTTACAGTTTTCACATACATCACAAACGATAAAACTCTTGTTATTACCTATCTCTACTTCTAAGGGCATAGGTAATTTTGTTAGAACAAATGAAGGATGTCGAATAAATCCATATGAAACAAAGGATTTATTTGCACCCGTACCAAATAATACACGTGCAGGAATCGAGTTTACAGCAAATATACCTGAGACCACTTCAGGTTCAACCTTTGCTTCTGCGGCAGTCAATTGGAAAGATCTTGCCTTTGCTTTTGGGGCTTCACCTTTCGGGTCTTGCCCATCTTTCTTTCCAACCAGCTCCGGGCATTCCGACCTTTTGTGACCCGGTCGGTAACAATTGTAGCAGACCGTCACTTTGTCCGGGCATGATGTAGCCATATGTCCCGTCTTTCGACATATGGGACAAGGCTTATCCTTGAAGCGACATTCGCCCTTATGACCCTTTCCGCAGATTTAGCAACTTGGCGACCCGCCTTTTGCATCAGATTTCTTCACTGTTTCGTTTGTTCGTGCTTTCTTGGTAGGGCTTGGATTAACATCATGTGCCCTTCGTTCACCCCGTTCAACCTGCTTTTTCAGTTCAATATCCCGTTCCCGAGCAACATTTATGATCTCGGTAAGGGTCTCGTATTTCGAAGGAGTCATAAACTCCCTATACTCGGCGCTTAACATGTTATAGTAGTAGTATATCTTTTGTTCTTCATTCGTCACCAATTCATTGCAAAACTTCATCTTATCCATAAACGTTGTTGTAATCTTGTCTATGGTCTCGCCCTTGTGCCTAAGTTGCATGAACTCTTCCTTGATTCTATTAACGACCGCCTTGGGGCTATGATGTTTAAGGAATGGCGTCTTAAACTCCTCCCATGTCATGACCTTAGCCGCTTCACTACCAATCTCTCTCTCTTTTTGTTATCCCACCAATCTTTCGCTTGACCCCTTAATTGACCTGTACCATAGGCTATGTAGTCATCTTCATCACAATGGGTCCTCTCGAATACCCCTTCAATATCACTTAGCCATCGTTGGCACACTATTGGGTCAACCTCCCCATTATAGACTGGCGGTTTGCACGCTATGAACTCCTTATATGTACAAGGCTTTCGTCCTCCGGACTTTTCCATTGCTAAATTGACATTATCCTCCAACTTCTTGATTCTTTCCTCAACCACTGATAGTACTGTGTTCTGGATCTTATCGATGAAACCAGACAAACTATTTTCGATTGCCTTTCCAACCTCCTTGGCAATCACTTCTCTTGTTTGCTCGGTGACTCTCTGCACCGCATCATCGTTACCTTTATCCGCCATCTTTAATACTGAAATGTTTACATTAATTGTTAAACATTTCATTTATAACATATGATTTACTTGTTTTGATTTAATCAAGTTCATAACTTGATTCAACCGTTCTTGTTTCATGCATTTCCTGTGTTTGAGTGAGCTTACACACTCTTTTCATGCATATTTGTTCATGATTTATTTCTATATTCTCTAAATCTACTTAAAACAATTAACTCTTACCGGATGCTTGATCAAGCTTGAACCGAACACACTTTATTGACAACCCTTAGCTCTGATTACCAACTTGTAAGACCCGGCTTTTATAACAAGATTAATGATACAAAACAAGGATTTCATACAAAAATATCTAGTTTACAAAAAGTTTCTTCATTTAAAAGATCATATTTGATCTTGAAAGTTTCAGTTAAAAGGAAAATATCCATTAGACATACAAAGCATAACTTCAAGTATCTACTAGATTACGTTTGAAAACATTGTTCAAGTATCTACATAATGCTAAGACAAAATAGATCAAGTGCGGAAGCTTCGTTTAGTGCGTTCGGTTCTTGATAATAGCTTGATCACCATTCGGATTTGGTTCCATATTCACCTACGGTCAAAACCATTTAAAATTATTAGTTTGACACTTTAAACACCAAGTATAAACAAGTTCCAAACTCAAAGTATAAAAAAAACATGAAATCCTCGTTTCTAGGTGTTGGCGTAGCGCCAGGGGGTCGTGGCGCACCGCTAGCATCCATTTTCAACAGATTGTTGTTGTGTTGAGCTGCTAATTTGACCCAGCGATATTTTTCCAAGTCCCAAACTTTAAATCGGCATAACTTTTGACTCGAGCGTCCGATTTAACCGATTCTTTTTCCTACGCGACCGTAATTTAATTACGGACGCGTCTATCAACACCATTCCTGAAAATTTTCAGTTTACCGACAATCGGCTTATAATCCGATTCCTTGCTTATTCGACCCGTTTGTCTACAAGTTCAACAACTTGTTTATTTGTCATCTCATGTCTACAATCAATTTACCCAATCTCGGATTCTCTGATTATGACATTTCGCTTCCCTCCCAAGGGTTTCTTACGCAAAAATCGTCATGCTTGTTTCAAGGATTTAAACATGCTTTTAATACTATTTGACAAGCATACATTCATTTTGCTTTGACTCGTTTGGATGCCGAATGGAGACCGCCATTTCAAACATTCCAAACTCTATTTCTAACACATGATTTGACCCGTTTTACTTGCTTAAGGCACTTTGTCACTTCCGTGACATATTGGTGTATATTGTTTTACTAAATTTCAATATAACTGTTGGTGCACACATCTGTCGTCTTCGTCTTGTATCGAGTCTCGGTTCGGTGCGGATCTAAACAAAGCATGATGTCATGATGACATCATAAGTATGACATCATCAATGACATCATCCACACAAAAGGACAAAAGTTACTACTCACTAAAGACAAAACAGATTTCAAGAATGCATGAAGATTTCGCTTCAAAAGTCGACTGTCAATTTCGCTTCAGATATTATTAGTGGATTTCGCTTGAATAGATGTATGTGTGCTTCAAGCGAAATCTAGAAGGTTATATATAGGCATGTTGAGGTTTCATTTGTAAGAGTTGTAACAGTTTTTTCCAAGTGTACCGAAGTGCTACCGGTTTCTCTTCTGATTGTAAAGGTTGTCAATATCAATATATAAGAGATTAAAGTGAATATCAAGCTGTTTACACGTTCGTTTCTTAGTTTCCGCCTCTGAAACGGACTAGAACTCTTCTGAACGACTCGTTAAGGTCGCAATCCGATCCTACAATTGGTATCAGAGCTCAGGACGAGGAGTTCTTGCCAAAAACAGCCGGTTTTCACCATGATTTCTGTTTCTACATCATTCTTTTTCGAAATTTCAAACTTTTAACGGATAAAATCGACTAAAATTCTCACATATCACGCATAATCATGTTTTAACAAATCCTGGAAAATTTCCGATTGAAAATCAATTTAAAAATGGATGAAAGTCATGGATTCGCTTGAAAGTTGTTCGTGTTTGCTGATATCATATGGCTCTCGCTTGAAATGAACATTTTAGATCTGATTTCGCTTGAGAGTTTGAAGCGAAATTGAAGATTTCGCTTGAAGTAAGAATTTGTTTGATGATTTCGCTTGAATAGTTGAAGCGAAACTGATCTGATTGCACTTTGCTTGAAAACTGAGTTTCCGCTTCAAACTGTTTTAAGACTTCGCTTCAATCTGCACTGAGTCTGCTTGAAATATCTTGAGTGTTCGCTTGAATATTCATTTAGATCTGAATTACCTTGAATCTGCTGGATAGTGCACTGTATCGTATTTTTTGATAAACAAAGTTGTGTGTGAATGTGAATATATATGTTTATATAGTGATTGTGAAGAATCATTTCGGATCCGACAAATAGCTTTTGATAAAATCAAGTAATGAATGAGAATATATTGGTATTTGTAAGAATGTGATATATATCGGGTCTTGTGTTTTGAATTTTGAGATTGATAGTTCATCGAATTATGTGAGTTTTATGGATATGAATTATGTCGGTCACATGTGGGTGTGAAGTTCTGATTGCATTGGTATGTTCATAGTCTTTTGTTATTTCATGTGGTTTTTGTAATTGAAATAGCGGTCCAATGAAAGCATGAAATCTGGTTGCTTTTAATCAATTGTATAGTGTTTGAATGTGCGTGTGTCAGACATCAATTGAGATTGCAAATTATATACATACATTAGACGATCATGTGAATACATTTGAGGTCCAATCAGATTTAATGCATACATAAGTTTGTCAATTCATTGAAAAATATATTGTATTGATATAAGGGTTTTGTCGATACATGTGTTGATTTTTTAAAATGTTTGTCTGCCATTAAAATTGCAAAGTCACTAGTTGTCAGCAAGTTTGAAATTTGTCTTGATCTACAAGTATTTGGTCAATCGTGTAACAGTTAGTAATCTGAGGTCCAATTATAGTGTATTGTTGTTAAGCCCATAGCATAATTGTTCATCAATTTGAGAAACCTGTTATACATTTTGAGAGCCCACTTTATTCGGCCCATGTGAATACTTGTTTGTTTTGTCAACATAAGTGATAACAATCATTAAGTAGTGTTGTGTTCAAGATGCGGTTTGGAGGTTAATCGGTTCGAACGGTTCGATCAGTACGCTTGATCAGTCAAGTCATTTTGTGTGGTCAAGTTGCGTGATACTTGTCAGTTCGTACGGTTTGGAATTCAAAGGTTTCAAAGGGTCAAGTCACTTGATTTCGATTCGGGTCCTAGAAGTCCGCACAGTTGGTCAACGTTCAGTTCGCACAAAAAATCGCCAGTCTGAGTACCAGTTTGTTTCAGTTATTTGATAAGCGTTTAAACTGATTGTATTTTTGTTTGTGATTGTAAAGGTACTTGCAAGGTGTTTTCCGAAGTATTTGCCGAAGACATGGAAGAGGATTTCTACAACGCGTTTGCCACACCAGTCGCTCCTGTTACTGCTGCTGAGAATGTATACAGTGAAAATGAGACGGGAACTCATCAAAAGCCACCAAAGCTTATGTACATTGAAGAATTTAAAGGATGGCAGAATCGATTTGAGAACTGGGTACAAGCTTACAAGTTTGATGCATGGTGTTCATTGTTGAAAGACTATGAGAAACCAAAGAATGACCGTGGGATGGATAAAGCAATTGAGGACTACTCAGAGATTGACAAATTAAAATTCACAAGTGAGAAAATGATGATCAGTATTCTTCAGCAAGCAATAAAAGAAGATATATTTGTTTTGCTTCAACATAATGGTACAGCTAAATCAATTTGGGAAGCATTGATTCAGAAATTCCAAGGAAGCGCAGATATGATCAAGAACAGAAAGGCTTTACTGAAAAAATCATTTGATATGTTTTCAGCCTTCGATCATGAAACTACAAAGCATACCATTGATAGATATTGTCATCTAGTCTTGGAAATGAAAAGATTTAACATTGAGAAAGAGGATGATGAGTGGGTTGATAAACTTGCTGAAGCATTACCACAACAGAAATGGGGAACGTATTTGCTGATCTTAAAACATACAAGAAAGTCTGAAAATATGAATTTGGCTCAGTTTATTCAGAGGATTGAAGAGCATGAGTTAGATATTCAGAAAACGGCTATCATGACAAATCCAAATGCCAAACAAGATGTCAGTTTGTATTACCGAGGGAACAAGTTTGAGACTACTCCCAGCTCGAGCCCAAAGATCCAAACTGGTTTCAGTGCTGACAGTTCATCTGGAACAAAGGGTAGTAGTGGACACAAAGTGGTGGATCTTCACCTTCGTTCTCAAGTTTTGATCCAAACAGCACAACATCAAGTTATCAACGACAAAACTCAACAAATCTTCAGTGCAATGTTACTTTAAACATTCAAAATGGTCAGAATCTGTCTCCAGAAGTTGCCAAGCAACACATGGCATCACTGGTTACTATGTTAGAATCTTACGAAAGTTTGATCGGTGGGAAGATTGGGAATCCGATGCTTACCAAAGAAGATTACGACCAGATTGATGCTGAAGAACTTGAAGTGATGGATATCAAATGGTGCTTAGCAAGTGCTTGGAGGAGAGCTGAGAAGTTTCAAGAGATTACTGGTAGGGATGAATTTCGAGGAATGGCTACCTCTCCATTGGGATTTGATAAATCAAAGGTTACCTGTTTCCGTTGTAAAGGAAAAGGTCATTTTAAACGAGAGTGCAAAAGTAAAGAAACTACCGGGAATCAAGATAGAAACAATTATTATCAGAAATCAATCTTCCATCAGACTACTCAACAACCTCAAATTGTACATGCTCATGCTACTGATGATGGAAAGAAGAAAGCTTTAATTATCCATCAAGATGACGAAAAAGTTGCCGAGGGATTTAGTTGGGATAAATACATTCCATCAGAATCAGGTTTTGTTGCTCGAATTCTAGGTGAAAATGAGGTTAATCAGAAAAGAATCCCGATTTTTCCAGATCTTGGAAGCGATATAGATACCGATGATGAGGAAGAATATCTTAACAAATGTAGAAAAAGTATTGAGCCTGATAGTTTTAATTTTTTCTATGCAGATAAAGTTGATATGCTGAATCAGAAGAAGATTGCTCGCTTAAAAAGGGAACTGGAAGCAGCAAAGTTACTTGCTAATGAAAAGACAAAGACAGAAGCTGGAGAAGCAAATGTTGTACCAGTTTGTTTCAGTTATTTGATAAGCGTTTAAACTGATTGTATTTTTGTTTGTGATTGTAAAGGTACTTGCAAGGTGTTTTCCGAAGTATTTGCCGAAGACATGGAAGAGGATTTCTACAACGCGTTTGCCACACCAGTCGCTCCTGTTACTGCTGCTGAGAATGTATACAGTGAAAATGAGACGGGAACTCATCAAAAGCCACCAAAGCTTATGTACATTGAAGAATTTAAAGGATGGCAGAATCGATTTGAGAACTGGGTACAAGCTTACAAGTTTGATGCATGGTGTTCATTGTTGAAAGACTATGAGAAACCAAAGAATGACCGTGGGATGGATAAAGCAATTGAGGACTACTCAGAGATTGACAAATTAAAATTCACAAGTGAGAAAATGATGATCAGTATTCTTCAGCAAGCAATAAAAGAAGATATATTTGTTTTGCTTCAACATAATGGTACAGCTAAATCAATTTGGGAAGCATTGATTCAGAAATTCCAAGGAAGCGCAGATATGATCAAGAACAGAAAGGCTTTACTGAAAAAATCATTTGATATGTTTTCAGCCTTCGATCATGAAACTACAAAGCATACCATTGATAGATATTGTCATCTAGTCTTGGAAATGAAAAGATTTAACATTGAGAAAGAGGATGATGAGTGGGTTGATAAACTTGCTGAAGCATTACCACAACAGAAATGGGGAACGTATTTGCTGATCTTAAAACATACAAGAAAGTCTGAAAATATGAATTTGGCTCAGTTTATTCAGAGGATTGAAGAGCATGAGTTAGATATTCAGAAAACGGCTATCATGACAAATCCAAATGCCAAACAAGATGTCAGTTTGTATTACCGAGGGAACAAGTTTGAGACTACTCCCAGCTCGAGCCCAAAGATCCAAACTGGTTTCAGTGCTGACAGTTCATCTGGAACAAAGGGTAGTAGTGTGACACAAAGTGGTGGATCTTCACCTTCGTTCTCAAGTTTTGATCCAAACAGCACAACATCAAGTTATCAACGACAAAACTCAACAAATCTTCAGTGCAATGTTACTTTAAACATTCAAAATGGTCAGAATCTGTCTCCAGAAGTTGCCAAGCAACACATGGCATCACTGGTTACTATGTTAGAATCTTACGAAAGTTTGATCGGTGGGAAGATTGGGAATCCGATGCTTACCAAAGAAGATTACGACCAGATTGATGCTGAAGAACTTGAAGTGATGGATATCAAATGGTGCTTAGCAAGTGCTTGGAGGAGAGCTGAGAAGTTTCAAGAGATTACTGGTAGGGATGAATTTCGAGGAATGGCTACCTCTCCATTGGGATTTGATAAATCAAAGGTTACCTGTTTCCGTTGTAAAGGAAAAGGTCATTTTAAACGAGAGTGCAAAAGTAAAGAAACTACCGGGAATCAAGATAGAAACAATTATTATCAGAAATCAATCTTCCATCAGACTACTCAACAACCTCAAATTGTACATGCTCATGCTACTGATGATGGAAAGAAGAAAGCTTTAATTATCCATCAAGATGACGAAAAAGTTGCCGAGGGATTTAGTTGGGATAAATACATTCCATCAGAATCAGGTTTTGTTGCTCGAATTCTAGGTGAAAATGAGGTTAATCAGAAAAGAATCCCGATTTTTCCAGATCTTGGAAGCGATATAGATACCGATGATGAGGAAGAATATCTTAACAAATGTAGAAAAAGTATTGAGCCTGATAGTTTTAATTTTTTCTATGCAGATAAAGTTGATATGCTGAATCAGAAGAAGATTGCTCGCTTAAAAAGGGAACTGGAAGCAGCAAAGTTACTTGCTAATGAAAAGACAAAGACAGAAGCTGGAGAAGCAAATGTTGTACCAGTTTGTTTCAGTTATTTGATAAGCGTTTAAACTGATTGTATTTTTGTTTGTGATTGTAAAGGTACTTGCAAGGTGTTTTCCGAAGTATTTGCCGAAGACATGGAAGAGGATTTCTACAACGCGTTTGCCACACCAGTCGCTCCTGTTACTGCTGCTGAGAATGTATACAGTGAAAATGAGACGGGAACTCATCAAAAGCCACCAAAGCTTATGTACATTGAAGAATTTAAAGGATGGCAGAATCGATTTGAGAACTGGGTACAAGCTTACAAGTTTGATGCATGGTGTTCATTGTTGAAAGACTATGAGAAACCAAAGAATGACCGTGGGATGGATAAAGCAATTGAGGACTACTCAGAGATTGACAAATTAAAATTCACAAGTGAGAAAATGATGATCAGTATTCTTCAGCAAGCAATAAAAGAAGATATATTTGTTTTGCTTCAACATAATGGTACAGCTAAATCAATTTGGGAAGCATTGATTCAGAAATTCCAAGGAAGCGCAGATATGATCAAGAACAGAAAGGCTTTACTGAAAAAATCATTTGATATGTTTTCAGCCTTCGATCATGAAACTACAAAGCATACCATTGATAGATATTGTCATCTAGTCTTGGAAATGAAAAGATTTAACATTGAGAAAGAGGATGATGAGTGGGTTGATAAACTTGCTGAAGCATTACCACAACAGAAATGGGGAACGTATTTGCTGATCTTAAAACATACAAGAAAGTCTGAAAATATGAATTTGGCTCAGTTTATTCAGAGGATTGAAGAGCATGAGTTAGATATTCAGAAAACGGCTATCATGACAAATCCAAATGCCAAACAAGATGTCAGTTTGTATTACCGAGGGAACAAGTTTGAGACTACTCCCAGCTCGAGCCCAAAGATCCAAACTGGTTTCAGTGCTGACAGTTCATCTGGAACAAAGGGTAGTAGTGTGACACAAAGTGGTGGATCTTCACCTTCGTTCTCAAGTTTTGATCCAAACAGCACAACATCAAGTTATCAACGACAAAACTCAACAAATCTTCAGTGCAATGTTACTTTAAACATTCAAAATGGTCAGAATCTGTCTCCAGAAGTTGCCAAGCAACACATGGCATCACTGGTTACTATGTTAGAATCTTACGAAAGTTTGATCGGTGGGAAGATTGGGAATCCGATGCTTACCAAAGAAGATTACGACCAGATTGATGCTGAAGAACTTGAAGTGATGGATATCAAATGGTGCTTAGCAAGTGCTTGGAGGAGAGCTGAGAAGTTTCAAGAGATTACTGGTAGGGATGAATTTCGAGGAATGGCTACCTCTCCATTGGGATTTGATAAATCAAAGGTTACCTGTTTCCGTTGTAAAGGAAAAGGTCATTTTAAACGAGAGTGCAAAAGTAAAGAAACTACCGGGAATCAAGATAGAAACAATTATTATCAGAAATCAATCTTCCATCAGACTACTCAACAACCTCAAATTGTACATGCTCATGCTACTGATGATGGAAAGAAGAAAGCTTTAATTATCCATCAAGATGACGAAAAAGTTGCCGAGGGATTTAGTTGGGATAAATACATTCCATCAGAATCAGGTTTTGTTGCTCGAATTCTAGGTGAAAATGAGGTTAATCAGAAAAGAATCCCGATTTTTCCAGATCTTGGAAGCGATATAGATACCGATGATGAGGAAGAATATCTTAACAAATGTAGAAAAAGTATTGAGCCTGATAGTTTTAATTTTTTCTATGCAGATAAAGTTGATATGCTGAATCAGAAGAAGATTGCTCGCTTAAAAAGGGAACTGGAAGCAGCAAAGTTACTTGCTAATGAAAAGACAAAGACAGAAGCTGGAGAAGCAAATGTTGAACCAGTGACTGAGAAAGTAGTTGAGAAAATCGTTGAAGTGGAGAAAGTGGTGGAAAAACTTGTTGAGGTTGAAAAGATAGTTGAAAAATTGGTTGAAGTTGAAAAACCATGTTTGAAGTGTTCAGAATCTTGTCAAGCTTGTGAAGAGAAAGATAAGAAGATTGCTGAGTTGAAGAAGATTAAAGAAGACTTACTGTCTGATGTGAAGTACATTAAGGAGTCGTACGATGTGCTCAACAACACAGTTGATCGTCTGAAAAAGACGAATACTGAAACTGAAAAAGCAATGGATAAAATGAGTGCAACATTAATGACAAAGCAAAAAGTCATTAATGAGTATATTGAAGATTGTGCACAGTTAAAGAAAGAAGTGGAACTTGAAAAGATTGAGAGTGAAAGGATTAAACGATTGCTGTTGAGTTACACTACTTGTGATTACTTGATTGATCGTGTTTATCCTACTGTTGCAGGTCTGGAAGCGTTCATGGACAAAAAGACTGAAGATACTGATACTGGTAAGAAACCAAGTGTCAAGTATAACAGATGTCCGCCCCCGATCCATGAAACTTATTCTCCCAGGAATCCAAATGAAGAGCGTCTAAAAAAGGCAGTCAACATCAAGTTAAAGTCTGAAATTATTGATGAATTACCAGACAATATTGATGTTACATTTACAGCGTCTGACACTGATCATGAGTCTGAGTTATTAAAGAAAGTTGTCGATCAGGTGTTGGATACGGATGAGGAGTCAAAACCGGAGTCTAAGTCTGAAAGTCCGAGTTCGTCAGAAAAGAGTCCGAGTTCACCGGTTAATAGGGTTTACAATAGAGAATTCCTGTTATCAAAATCTAATTTGAATGACGGATCAATCAAAGTGGCATATACTTTGAATGATTCAGACAAATTATATTCTGATGAGGAATTTCCAATCAGAAGTGTAAAAACTGAAATGATCAAACAGGTTTTCAAATTAACAGAAATTAATATTTCTGATATAAAAGATTTAAATCTTGATGAAAAACCTAAAAAGTACACTTCAAGAGTTCAACAAAGATTGAACAAGAAAAAGGGTTATAGTTATGGTTATGGTTATCGAAAGAAACCAAACTACAACGGTAATCTCAAAAAGAAAGGTTTAGGATTTATTCCTCCTGAAAATTATCAAAATCAGAAAACTTATAAACCAAATACAAAATTTGTTGCAGGTGGAAGTTGTGAAGATGAGCAGAAGAAACCGTTCTGGAAGCAGTCGAATCAAGAGTTTCTTGCTGAGGTAAAGAGGAATGTGAAGCAGTTTGCTGAAAGAGTTGAAAGAAGAACTTGTTTCAAATGCCAAAAAGTTGGACATATTGCTTGGAATTGTCAACAGTCCAACAACACAAAACAGGAAGTTACTTCTAACTCAAAACTGAAAGAAAAACTTGTCTTTGAGAAGAAACAATCAACTGAGAAATCAATAGTGTTTGAAAATTCTATTTCTGAAAAAGGTGAAAGTTCAAAACGGTTTTACAAAAGAAGAGGTGATTTAACCAAACAAAAATGGGTTGTAAAATCTCAAAGTAGTTCTGACAATGAATCTGATTCCATAAAATCAGAGGAGTCATTTGTTGAGAAAAAGATTGTGAATTCCGTTCCTGAGGTGAACGATGAAAATTTTCCTTCATTGTCAAAGGAAAATTGGAAGTCGAAAGTTGGAAAGGTAGAGATCTCAAATCAATTCTTCGCTGATAAGGGAGAATTTGATGTTGAGAAGGCTTTCAACGGGAAAGTCAAACATATTTTCGGTAAGATGGTTGACAGAAAGGTAAAGGGTGCTCAAGAATTTTATAAATCAAAATGTTGGTGGGATAGATGTTTGCCACAAAAGTCACCCAAGGCTGGTCAGGCTTGGGTGGACGTTATGTTTGAGTAAAAAACCGGACTTGCCGGAGCTCCCAGGTTGGTTTAAGCGGAGCAGGAATCGGCACATTTCTTGAGAAATTCACGAAAGTGATTTCGACTTACAAGTGGTAAATCAGGGACATTAAGTTGTACTTGATTTTCTACAAGTGGTTTTTGATTGAGAAACAATATGATGAAACCCCTAAACTACAAGTGGTTTGAAAATCAACAAAACTTATTTTTCGGAAAAACCATTTGATTAAAACAAACTTAAGTGTTTTGAAATCACAATGGGAAAATAGTTTGTTGTGAGGGGGAGTTCTGATTGTTTATGCCAAGTGAATGGCGATTTGAGGTGATTTGATATCGGTTGTCAAGTTTATTGTACAGTTTGATTTTAAAATTTCCTAAAATGTGTTTGCATTTTAGGGGGAGTAAAAATTTTCAGAAAATCCAAAAACATTAGAAAATTTGAAAAAGTTAAAAACATGATAAAATCAAAAATGAGTTTTGTTGTCAAAAGAGGAAATGATAGTACATCAGTGGACGATCACAACATGCTAAAGAAATGGAAGGTATAAATGTGATAAACAATCTCATTGTGGATGTGTCAGTAGGTTTTTACACATTTAGTAAATTGTGACGAGATATAAACATAAAATTTACTTGCGTCTACGTGGGGAACACCTCCAGGATATATAGGTAACCCCTGAAATCTTGTTTGAAGGGTCCCGTATTCTGAGATACTAGGTCTTTATGCTCAGTGATATCTGGGGTATTGTCCCGGGACTTCTGATTTTGCGGAAGCAATGGCCTAGTCCCCGGAGAATACTTTCTGCTTGCTTGAAATATAGCACCACCCTCAGCTAAAAAATGATGAAACATTGAAAGATGCTAATCATGGCTGTTGTAATTCAAAAGATCCTCTAAAGGGGACACACCTAAAAGTCAACTAGGCTCTCTGCTGAACGGAAGTTCTGACCTGAGCTATCACGGTTGCATAATTTATTCCCCTTACAGATATCATCTGTGGTATACTCACCTGTAAGACTGAATATTGGGGTCTGGATACGGGAGTATATACTGAGGTGGGACACATGTAGATGTTTAAGTCCTAAAACACTAATTCGTATCTCGAAGCAGTTGAACTTTGTGTGAAAATTTAAGTGGACAAGTATACTGACAATCTAGGTGAATTGTTTAGAACTTAAAATGTTTAAAGCTTAACGGTGTTGGTGATTGGTCTCAAAAACTGATATGATCCTCTTACACAAACTCACAAAAATATTGTTTGTAAATAGTTCATTTCTGCATTTTATTTCTGTTATTTCAAAATCCAAAAAGATTTTCGGTGTGTTTTAGCATAAACTTTTGAAAAATCCAAAAAGATTTTAGACAACTGATGTTGAAGAGCTGATTTTCAAAATTTCAAGTGCTGAATATGACGAATAGGTTTGGGTGAATTTGATTGAAAAGTTTTTCAGAGATAAAAATTAGTTAAAAGATCATTGTTAATATTTGATTGTATATTGATTGGAGAAGATCAGTGTTGGTGAATGAAATTTGATAAATTGTTAAATATTTTTTTGTGAATCTTATTTTTGGGTAGAGGATGTGCAGGATAGCAGATAGAGTGCCAGGTTCCGATACCTGAGGATTCTGAAATACTGTAAAAGCCAGACTACGATCCCAGCATGTTTTGAGGGGGAGTCTGTTAGAGAGAAAGAGAATTGAAGATAGGATAGAGCCAGATAGAGATCCTGAAGAAAGCTCAAAGACTGATAAAGACTGAAGATTGTGAAGACTCGACACTTAAGACTCGTCAACATCTGAGGGGGAGTCTGTTGGTGCACACATCTGTCGTCTTCGTCTTGTATCGAGTCTCGGTTCGATGCGGATCTAAACAAAGCATGATGTCATGATGACATCATAAGTATGACATCATCAATGACATCATCCACACAAAAGGACAAAAGTTACTACTCACTAAAGACAAAACAGATTTCAAGAATGCATGAAGATTTCGCTTCAAAAGTCGACTGTCAATTTCGCTTCAGATATTATTAGTGGATTTCGCTTGAATAGATGTATGTGTGCTTCAAGCGAAATCTAGAAGGTTATATATAGGCATGTTGAGGTTTCATTTGTAAGAGTTGTAACAGTTTTTGCCAAGTGTACCGAAGTGCTACCGGTTTCTCTTCTGATTGTAAAGGTTGTCAATATCAATATATAAGAGATTAAAGTGAATATCAAGCTGTTTACACGTTCGTTTCTTAGTTTCCGCCTCTGAAACGGACTAGAACTCTTCTGAACGACTCGTTAAGGTCGCAATCCGATCCTACAATAACAACATAAGACTAACAATTAAACATAATGTAGCGAAACGGTAAATTCCGTACCTTCAAAGTGCACCCTTCAAGCGTGCTTCACCTCCGGCTTGTCCACTTGACGATCAGGATGCGTTCCCTAAAGAGTTCCATTCACAATTGGTTTAGAACTCTTTTCATGATTATTAACGCATCATTATAAACAATAATCAAATCTGCGTTTTCATCCTATTTTTAACATTTAAATCCCCACTTAGGCATTTCAACAAACACCTAGCGGGTCAGATTTTCTCATAATCATTACCAAGTTCATGACTTGTAATTATCATCTAATTTCACTTCAATTAGTCAACTTTGCACATATCTTAACATCAATATTTCTGAAATTACTTCTTAAATTCAGATTGTGCTAGAACAAGAGTTATAATTTTAGCATTTATCAAGTTTCTTCAAGCTCATCAATCACCTACAATGGTGATTATGAAACCCTACAAGCATCATGCAAGGTTTTGTCAAGAAATCATCTAGGGTTTGTTCTTAGACATCATATCACATCTAATTTAGTCAATACATCACAAAATCAAGCTAAACATTCGATTTCTATCACATGCAAGGAATTTGAGTTGAATCAAAACAACCTAATTTGGCATACCTTATGATCCCTTTGACGAGGTGATCACGAATCTATGTTCAGATTCGATTTGGGACTGAATTGAACCTCCAATTGATCAATTTTTAGTGAACTAGGGTTTTGGAGAGGAGCTCCTGGTCGCTCCTGCGTTCTGATCGATCCAAGCATACACTTAGGTGTATGTTTGGAGTTTATTTTATTTACTAGTAATTAAAGTTTCAAATTTAACTATTCTAGTCCCTCTATTATTGCCCTCTTTATAATTTAAGGGTTTTCTATCCAATTATTTGATATCACAAGAATCATATCTAACTGGGTTATCTATTCCTAGTTAGTTTGTTCTTGTGTATTTAACGTTTTATAATTCTAATATATATAGTTTTATATTTTCAGGGTGTTACAATACATGCAGTCATCACCACTATTCCTCACCCATATATTATTTTCAAAACAGAAGAAAAAGATTACCGAGCCTAAAACCACACACCCATAAATTTTTTGTATATCCTATTTATTGAAATTCACCCACTTCTCTTAATCGACTTGCATTCCCTTCGATCTATGTTTAACCCATATGAACGCTGAAGATTGTATTTCCCCGAATATTCCATCCACCGAAAATCTTTTTCCATTGAAAATCACATCGTTCCAAGCTTTCCATACAACCCAACATGTCGTCAGCACAGCCGTTTATACCAGTCTCTTTTTTTGTTCCGGCCCATTGACATTTTTATACATCTGAATGAGATCTCGAAAATTGAACGCATAAATCGGTGGGATTTTCATCCATATATACTGATCCTTTGCCATGTTAAAGCTGCCACGACGCACTTCATAAGTATATGATTTGCATCTTCCTCTATGTCGCCGCACAAACGATACATACTTGACCCATGTAGCAAGTTCCTCTTTTGTAAGTTCTTCAATGTAGCAAGACGATCCTGTTCAGCCCTCCGCGCAAAGATATTAATCTTCTTCGTTACCCATTTAACCCGTTCATATGGAAAAAAATAGGGTTGCCTATTTGCTGAAAGCCTCCCGGCATGATGCAACTGAGAAGTCTCCACCCGAGTCAAGAGACCACACCCACTTGTCTTGTCCATCCAGCCTTGACAAACCATCTTGTTTCAATTTCATCCATTCCTCTTGTTCTCTAGAGCCACTTGTCTTGTCCATCCAGCCTTGACAAACCATTTGTTGCAGCTGAACTAATTTAATATGTGTTTAAGGCTTTAAGGCCCACCACAATAGAGGTAAGTCATTTGTTTTCCCAATTCAAATATGGATCATAATATAATGAATGTATACAATGTTGTAGAAGGCGCTAGGCGCTAGTCGGGCGGTGAGGTACAGCCTAGGGATTAATCGGGATTAATCGGAATGAGATTTTTATATGTATTTTTTCAAAATTATATATATATATATATATATACCCAATAATATAAAAATAATACTTCAAAATTCACATAAATACTTCAAGTTTCAGATAGTATGGTTCGATTTTGACCGATTTTAACCAATTTTGACCGCCTAGGACCGATTTTGATCGATTTTGACCGACTAATATTGTCCGATTAATCCGATTTTTGACCGCCTAGGACCGATTTTGACCGCCTAGGACCGATTTTGACCGATTTTTGACCATGACCGATTAATTGACCGCCTAGCTCAAAATTAGGCAGTAGATGACCGCCTAGCGCCTAGGCGCCGATTAATCGGCCGCCTAGGCCGATTTCTGCAACCATGGATGTATAACCCTATAGCTATGGGACGGACGGTGGGCCTGTGCCCACCCTCCAATGGCCATACATCCGCCTCTAGATGGAGTATATACCCGTATCGGTAGTTGCTTCTTCATGGTTGTTTGACAAGTAAACTAAGGATTAAGATCAAATACAAACGCTCCTAAAAAAAAACCCACTACAAAAAAAAAAAACCTAAACACCCATCACCACCCAAAATCCTAACCCCTCCCCCTCACCCACCCAATTTTTTTTTTTTTTTTTTTTTTTTTGCCGAGAGGGGTGAGTGTTTAGTTTTTTTTTTAGGTTTTTGGGGGGTGTGGGTTAGTTTTTTTTTAGGGAAGGGGGGGGGGGGGGTGTTTAGGTTTTGGGTGGTGGTGTAGTCAGGGGCGGACCCACATTGGTGCCACCGGGGTCCCCGAACCCCAATTTTTTTTAAAAAAATAGTAGATTCGGTATATTAAATCGTATATGGACCCCATAAATACAATTAGGTGGACACCATAGAAATAAAAAGAAAGTTGGTGTAGTGGTAAATCTCCCTCTTTTCCACCAAGAGGTCATGGGTTCAATCCTTGATAAGCCCATTTTTCTTATTTTTTTAAAAAAATCTAGTTCAAACCTCACTTTAACTCGACCCGAACGAGGACCGACCCGAAAATGGACCCCATTGAAATAAAATCCTTGGTCCGCCACTGGGTGTAGTGGGATAAAGCCTTCTTACACTTTTTACAATTAGAATCATTTTGTAAAATAACTTAACCCAGTAAACTAAATTTAAAGATGTATGCATTATTTTACGAAAGTTGTGAACTTGTACATAATTTAGATTTAAGAGTTTTAAATTCATAGTAATTCCTTTGATTGATTTATTAAATTATCTGTTTCTTAGAGGATGTTTGATATATTTGCTATTTTTACATGTTATGAGAAAAAAAATCATGTTAAAAGACAGTGGCGGATCTAGAAAATCCGTCAAGCCGTAACGTTTTATAAATAAGCCGTAACGAAATCGAAAAAACCTCAATTTTTTCCAAAATTTACACTAATTTTTCCAATATTTTCCGAGCCAAGCCGTAGCGGGCGTTGCCCCCCGGCATATAGTAGCTCCGCCCCTGTTAAAAGACATGCTATGAATATATACTGATATAACAAACCTAACACTTAACAGTAAGAAAATGCTTTATTTTCTTCAAAATTAACATAAATAAAAAAGAATGTGGTGTTTAGCTGTTTATGATCTAGCTAATTTAGCTCTAGCATGGCCTTGTGATACTTGGAACTGCTCGGTGATGCCCAAATGCGTCATCAGAAGCCAAACATGAGTCAGAAACTTGCCCCCTTTCCGAAGTTGTTGTTCATGCTGAAACCCTCTACAGTGAGTAATTACAATTTGGTGGGTAATTTTAAGGTTTGGTAACGATACGTTGTTTGATGGGGGGGGCACCGACTTCTGTTTTCCTTAGGAGCGAATTTAAAAGAGCAGAAGATGAATTATTAACTTGGTAATATGATAAGATTTTTTTATTTGACCTTTTTCAATAAGGTCACCAACATTTTAGTTTTTTATAAAATTTAGAGGTTTAAGTAGATTTTATTTTTATAAAACTGATCTATATAAAAATAGAAATTAATTTCTGTCTTAGTTTATAAACATCCTTCACCTTAATAGAAAAATTAACTTAGTTAGTGGTTGAATGAAAATTTATAAAAATTATGTGACAAAGCTATTATTTTTTTCATATAAAAATTGCATGTATATTCTTTTTTATTATATATGTAACAAAATTAATTAAATAAAAGAAATTTAAAAGAGTTTGAGTAAATTGCCAAAATCGTCCCTGTAGTTTTATATTTGCCAGTTTCATCCAAATATCCTCAACTTAACAGAAAAAATAAACTAAGTTAGTGGTTTGGATGAAAATGACAAAAAGTTATAAACGTTGGGGGCAATTTGGTACAAAAGTGTCATTTTGGACGAAAATGACAAATCTGTCAAAAACTTAGGGACGATTTTGATAATTAACTCTAGGGATAATATATAAGTAGATGTGGTAAACCTAATTAGGCTCAGCCGTCACACTTCCATATCCTTCCTATCACCATCAGTTTTCCATGTACATAACCCAAATCGCCGTCTACAATATCTGCTACAAATAAGGTCTTTCTCTTTCGACCTTGGTACGTTTGGATTGGATCGGCCAACAAATCTATACCATGAAGCTTTGTTTGTGTGGAAAACTTTTCTGTTATAACATCCCATGGCGATTATGTTTCTGTTGTTTGTGTTGGAATCGGTGTTCTCAGAATTTTAGATTTGGATTATATATCATGGTACAATCTTAATCTTCTCTTTTTAATCTTTGTATACAAATATATGGTACAAAATATGACTCTGGTTTTTTATTTAGATTGAGCGAAAAACATAGATGTTTCTGCAGGAATTTGTTAACTATATGGCATTTATAATATGAACACCCAATTACTCGATAAATGTCCCCTTAACAATCTATACATCCAATTAACATTCTATAGGGTTGCTAATAAGGAATTAACTTTAACACTATGATGACAACAGAGTAGCACAATACATTCTCTAGGCTCAGATTTTTTTCAAAATTAGGCCACCTCATTATTGGTATTTAAATCTTATTCTTTTCGTTTAGTTGTTTACATAATTTATAGAGGTATGGATTTCTAGATATGCAGAAATACCGGAGGTCTGCAGTGGGGTGAGAAAGGATACTTCTGTATCCAGAGGAATGTGCCGAATTACCCCGACGCATGTTGCTTTTACCCTTGGAAGAGGGGCTTTAATGAATCCAAAGGTATGTAACCCATGGGAGGGTCAATGGGTCAAAACGGGTTTGGGTCAATTACAAAAATAGGGTTGTTTTGGTTGGGTTGAAACGGGTTTCAGGTTGGGTCAGTTTCGGGTTGAAACGGGTCCGAGTCGGTTCGGGTTGAAACGGGTCTAGGTCGGCTATGTAACTCTGCCTATGGTAGGTGGTCCGGGGGTTTAACCTGTTTTCATCAAAGTTAGGTCTCATTATGTTTCTATTCTTAATCTTCGAGTAGTGTTATATATAATGACCGTGTATGCATTATTAATATCTTGTTGTTAGAGTAAAGTTCGCTTTTAGTCCCTGTGCTATGGCCTAGTCCAACATTTCTTATTTCACTTTTTTAGTCACTGTTGTTTCTAATTTGTATCAATCAAGTACGGTCCTTTAACCCCGTCCATTTATCTCGTTTGATAGCACTCACGTGCCCCTCACATGAGGGGCATTTTAGTCATTCTTTTCCTCTAGTATCCATATACACTAAAACCCTTTAAAAAAAACGCTTTTTCCCAACCCTTTTTAAAATTCGTCTGGAAATGAAGATGCAAATATTATTTTTCACAACCTTAATTTTTGTATAAATAGCTTTTTTTTGTATTTCAGATGCAAATAATAATTTTCATAATTTGATTTTTGTCTAATTGGCACTTTTAAAACTAAAGATGATGGTTAGAGGGTAAAAGGAGGACATATGATACAGTTTATACCTGAGGGTGTACGGTTTGGGCGGCAATGGTAAACGTGGTTTGCCGCTCGGGAACACCCAGGGGCGGACATACTAAGGAGTGCGGGGTAGCCTCCGCTACCGCTAGGTCGGAAAATTTTTGACGTTTTTAGTGTAAATTTTGGAAAAATTTGACGTTTTTTCGATTTCGTTACCGCTTATTTATAAAACGTTACCGCTTGGTCGGAATCCTAGATTCGCCACTGGGAACACCGCCGCCTACCCCCTTTGCCGCGCGGTGAACATTGATGATCGGTGACCGTATAAAACTAGCGATTTTTAATAAAAAAATTGTAAAAAAAATTGGTGTGTTTTTTAGTCTCTTTTAGTTTAGTTTTCGCGTTAAAAATGGTTTTCATTTCGGTTGAATTAACACATGTGTGTTTACTGTATTTTATTTTATTATATTCTTATTTATTTATTTATTTACTACTATATTATTATTATTATTATTATTATTATTTTTGTTATTATGATTATTATTATATATCTATTTACTACTATTATTATATGTGGAGTAAACTGCAATTTTACTCCCTGGGGTTTAGGCCAATTGGCACCCTTACCCCCCTAACGAAATAATTGCAATTTTACCCCCTAATGTTCGCTGTTATGTCGCAACTTTACCCCCTGGCATCAAATTTGTTGACTGATCTGTTGACTTGGGGGTGAAATGACTATTTTACCCTTTTATTTTACCTCCCAATGTTCGCTGTTATGTCGCAAGTTTACCCCCTGGCATCAAATTTGTTGACTGATCTGTTGACTTGGGGTAAATTACTAAAATACCCTTTCTTATTACCCCTTATACTTTGTGTTACGAAGCAATATTACCCCCTGCAACTTCCAAACCCTTTCCCGCCACCACCTATATTCGATTCCACCACCCATATTCGATTATTATAAACCCCTGCTCTTAATAATCAACCCATTGATAACTTATGATGCATCCATTAGCAAGCTGGTAATCTCCATGGATTAAATTTGATACAATTATCATTTCAAAAATATGTATATTACATCAAACTTTTCCAAACTAAAGAAATGTATGCAGATGACAATCAACTTGCAGATAGCTTCCAAACTAGCAACCCTCCATAACTGACTCAGTTGGAGCATAACTTGACTCAGTTTCATAAATTTTGGTTGAAATTGGCACATTTCCTTTGCACATACTCATGTATACCATAAAACCAGTAATTGAAACAAACTCACTAATGGCAATCATAGATGTTCAAGAACAGACACATTAACAGCTGGCTACTCTGTATTGCCATATGTTCAAGAACAAACACACAATTCCAGTAACCAAACACACAATTCCATGATTTAAAAGCTGGCTACTCTGTATTGCCATATGTTCAAGAACATACACATTAACAGCAACATTCAATCTTGTGTGTTTGGCTACTCTGTATCATTCAATCTAACCTGTAATGCAACTTAACAGCAGCAACTTTTGTTGAAATAAAACTTAACAGACACATTAACAGCAACATATAACTTAACAACAAGCATACCAAAAGATCCTAATCAAACATAACCTGCACAATAATTATACCTGATCAAGCATACCAAAAGATCCTAATATATAATTAGAGTTCAACTACACTACACAACCATTTCCTGCTGAGGGGGAAACTGGAAATGCAGGAAAGGGCGGCCTCGCATCTTGACAACCAAGGAGACCACAATCGATCGTAGTGAAACATGAATCCTCATGTCCACTGCAAACACAGAAACATCCATTACTAGTTCTGACCTGACATTACTAGTTCTGACCTGATTTTACCCCACAATCAAAATACTGGTTTGATTTTACCTGAAAACTGAGAAAACAGGGAGGATCGCTGGACCACAGCTGGATCGACGGTGGCCGGTGGTGTGGTCGTCGGCCCTGGCTCTGCCGGTGGAGGTGGATGCATGATTGTAGCCAGTGGTTCGCTCATGTCTGCTGGCCGGTGGGGGGGAGTGTCGCCGGTAGGGGGAGTGAAGAAGAATGGTTTAAAAAGGCTTTCCGAGGCCCGCCTCGAGGCGCCTCGGCTGAGGCTATGAAAAAACGCCTTAAAGGCTTAGCCTCATAGTGGTCAACTGAAACCTAAGCCTCAGTCATCCGAGGCTTTCCGAGGCTGTCCAAGGCGCTGAGGCGGTGAGGCTTAAGCCTCACCAGACCTTGTGAAAATGGAAAATTTCAGGTTTTTTGGACTTTATTTTAGACCCATTTAGTGTTTATTAGGCTTAATTGGTGGGCCAACCCAATAGTTCACTTAAAAACATCTATTAGGTTAAAAAAACCTAATCGAAAAGAAGATATTGGCAGGGCACAAATAGGATGAACAAGTTGGTGTACGTTATGTACAATAGGAGATTGAAACAAACGTTTATAAAGAAGACGAATCTAAAAGATGATGAAGTCTCGATAGTTGCCGATTATGTTTTGTGGGATGATGAGTGGATAGCCAACCCGAGTGGGGATGAAGATGGCATTGGTGGAGTTGGCGGGTCAAAATGTCAAACGAGGAAAAAGGTGAGAGTTCATCATCTAGGAGGAAAAGGAAAAGAGTTATTAATTTGGTTGATGGCGATGATGATCTAAATACACCTGATGAAAACTTTGAGGATGATGATGCGGAGGAAAACGAGTTCTATGATATTTAGATGTCATAACATTACTAATTTAAGTTGTTCGAACTATTTTATGATGTTTGTTTTATGTTAAACCTTGTTTGTTTTCCTATTTTCTATTTATGATGTTTGTTTTATGGTAATTTGTGATTTTATGAGATATATATATATATTAATTTTTTAATAATGTTTTGAGGCTTACGCCTCGACCTGCCTCGAGGCTTACGCCTCGTGAGGCTAAGGGAAAACGCCTCGATACCCGTTTCCGCCTTTTTAAACCTTACGGGTGATGAAGAAGACGGAGTCTCGGTCGCCGGTGGGGGGAGTGTCGCCGATGGGGGGGGGGTGAAGAAGGAGTGGGTGGAATCTTAGGGGGTAAGGTTGATATAGAATGTTATATTTAGGGGTTATTATAATATATAAGGTACTATTTTTGGTGAAATTACAGGATTACCCTTTGACCCTCCCATTGTTTAGTTGACCGGTCAACAAATTTGATGCCAGGGGGTAAAGTTGCGACATAACAGCGAACATTGGGGGGTAAAATTGCAATTATTTCGTTAGGGGGGGGGGGGTAAGGGTGCCAATTGGCCTAAACCCCAGGGGGTAAAATTGCAGTTTACTCTTATATGTGTTATGTTGTTATAAGATTGACGTTATTAATTATATTTGCTTTTAACAGGGTCATGTCGCAAAGCTAGACGCTTTGTTCGAGAATATATCACGAGACAAAAAACTGGTTGAAAAAGCTTTGTGTGAAGCGTGTTCGTCCTTCCCAAATATTCATGAAATAAAAGTTTCATAGACATACAAATCTGTATACGTAGATACAGTGGATATCGAGAAACAAATCGCACAAACTGACTGGACGCAATTTGTTGAAGAAAATATCGGAGAGATTATTGCAAAGGTCGACTGCATTGGTCAGAAAAGGACAAAAAGAGACAACACAGAGCCGAGCTTCAGCCTTGGCATTAGCTCACAAGAATCGGAGGACGAGCCAACTCGTATGTGTGAACCAGTTGAAATCAACGAACCGATGACAGATGAAGAGCAGCTAGTTTGTATGTACATGTTGGAGATCGATAAAGAAAAAAGTGATGCAGATAAGAAAAAATCACCAAAGAAAGAGTTACCGAAAACAAAATCAAAGGGAGTGTACATAATAGATGACGAACAAGAACAAATGGAAGCAAAAATAGCAGAGGCCAATATGAATGCAGAAGGGTCAGAAGTACAACCATCATTTTTGTGAGTATTATAACACACGTTTAATATAACAGTTTACGTATAACATGAATATGTTCACATACACATACGTGTTGTGTATAACAGCAAAGAAATTTTCGAAACGGGATATGGATTACAATCAAAGGCATACCTGATGACACACATGATACTGGGAAAATAAGTGTATGGAAACACTATAGACTGTTGGGCAGCTGTGCTGAACTATCAGGAAAGATATAAACCGGAACGCCTAGACGACTATTTTGCTACTCATCGACATTTGTAAGTATGGAATACGTGTATGCGTATATATATATATATATATATATATTTATATATATATTTATTTATGTATACGACAATTACAAATTTGATATTAGTCATTGTTTCGGTGATTTTTTTACATTTTTTATTAAAAATCGTACACATGTGTAATAATACACACGTGTAGTACACATACACATGTGTAATATTACACATGTGAACTACAACATTTTTATCGCGTTAATCGTTGTAATCGTGTAATCATTGTTCGAATCGAACGAGTTTCGGTGAAAACGAATTGAATTTCGGTTGATTTCGGACTGAACCGATTGATTTTCGGTGAATTTCGAATCATTTCGGTGTGGTGTTTGTGATTTCTAAACTGTTTACGTTGATTGCATCATTGTTTCAATCGTTTTCGGTTAAAATTTGGTTGATTTGAACGAGTTTGAACATGTGTCATTGTTTCAATCTGTTTCATTTAATTTCATTAAAAAA
This sequence comes from Helianthus tuberosus, assembly GCA_030545235.1. Lineage (NCBI taxonomy): Eukaryota > Viridiplantae > Streptophyta > Magnoliopsida > Asterales > Asteraceae > Helianthus > Helianthus tuberosus. Next base: position 10,177,172 of record CM060431.1, on the reverse strand, counting down.
ATACATGTCATGATTCAAAACAGATTTAACTGTACTCAAAATTTAGATCTGTGATGAATTTAGAAACTCCGATAAATCATAATTCAGTTGCTGATAGTAGTCAAGTGTTGCTGATTGTTAGTCGAGATGACTGAATCTGAATCGAACTTAAAATTTTGTGATTTCGGACAAAATCTGCATACTGGTTATATCATAACTGTGCTGCATAACTGAATCCAAAAAGGATATAAATTGTTGAGATTTATCAATGATTTCGATGTAAATTTGTTGAGTTTAGATCATTTCTGTTGAATCATAGACTGCTCACAATCAATTTTAGTTAGTTTCTATGTGTCACGTTATGTTTATTTTATTACACAGATTCCGTGGATGCTAACTGGTATAAAAACGATGGAGTCAAGGTCGAGAGCTTTTAAAAACAATTTGCTTGCAGTGGTAGACGGTCAGCTAGACAAAATGGATCTCACGTCATATGACATCATTTTCCCTATGTTTGTACACCACCATTTTTACCTGGTGTGCTTTGACATGAATTGTCCAGCTATTGAAGTGATTGACAATATGCACAAGGAAAATTGTTGGGTTTCACTGAAGGACAATCCCAAATTTCTATCAAAAGGGACGCCGTGTAAAGTTGTAAGTGTACAACAATCATGAAAATTTAATGTATAATGCATATATGTAATGCATGTTAATGTATTTTTTTTTTTTTGAAAATTAACTTCATTCAACACAAGAGAAGGACCTCAAACAAAGGAACCCTCAAAAAAACCAATTACAACATACACATAGGGTATTTACCCCAATCGTTCCAATCAATCCTATTACATCTAGATCTATATTTGAGCGAATTAAAAGCCATAGACTTGACCAAAGCCACCACTTCCACTATCTTCGGCTCAATGTTTTGAAACACCATCTTATTCCGTTCTTTCCAAATTGCCCATATCGTTATCAAGAAGATGCCACGCACAATCTTGTTTCCCATCTTAGTCCCACCCATCTGAATCGGCCACTGAATAACATCTCCGAAGGAAACAAAGCTGGCCCAATCCAATTTACACCAAGCCCAAATTCTGACCCAGACCTCATAGGCGAAATAGCAAGAAAAAAATAAGTGACTAACTTCCTCACCATCGAAATCGCACATCGGACAAAGAGAGCTCGGCAATCCAACATTTCTTTTTATCAGTTCCACACGAGTGGGGACTCTACCCTTTTGAATTCTCCAGCCCAAAATATTGATCTTAATCGGCACCCAATTGACCCATTTAAACTTCTGATTAGGCAAGTTGTATATATTCTTTCTCAAGGAAATTTTAACTTCTGCAACAGAGAAATTCTTACCTGTATTCTTATCCCAAATCCAACTATCTCTGCAGTCTTTTATATGAATCGCTGTACGCATGTGCATCACGTCTTGTAACTCTGATATGCCTGCAACCGAGTACCCACCCATATTCCAATCATCCGAAATCCGATTCTGGTTCCCATCAAACCGGACCCTTCTGCTAACAACACAATCCTTATCTTTTTCTTCTGAAAACAAGATCGGCCATCTAATATACAGGGGAGTATCACCATACCATAAATCTTTCCAGAAACTAATGTTCTCCCCATTCCCGAGAATACAAGAAATAAGGCTGCTAATAGTCTGTCCGTTAATAAGAGTCTTCTCCAAAAGATTAACAATAGCCTTCCAAACCCCCGACAAAGCTTTTCTAACTGGAAGAAACGACCACTTGCCACGCCCTCCATGAATACTAGAGACCACCTTTCTCCATAGACCGTTTTGATTAGTCTTAAATCTCCACGCCCATTTAACGAGTAAAGCCAAATTGACCTCGGACAACTTTGAAATCCCCAAACCACTAAACTTCTTAGGACGGGTCACCACTTCCCACGAAACCCAATGAATGCCTTTAGAATCTCTACCTCCTAACCACAAGAAGTTTTTCATCTTCCTTTCAATCGCTTCAGTCACCTCTTTTGGGGCTTTAAACAAGGAAAGATAGTAAACCGGAAGGCTAGCTAGGACCGATTTAACCAACGTCAGACGACCACCTATGGAAAGTAACTTGGCCTTCCATGATTGTAATATGTTTTGCACCGTTTCTAAGACAGCCTCCCAATGAATCGATCGGTTCATATTCGCCCCAATCTTTATACCAAGATACTAAAAAGGGAGCTCTCCAACCTTGCAACCCAAAACCTCTGCCATATTATCAACCTCCGCAGAAGATACCCCCAACCCGAAAATGTAAGATTTTTGCAAATTAATTTGCAGACCCGAGACCCAATAAAAAATGCGTAAAAGCCTATTAGTCATAATAATGTTACTCGAAGACCACATACCCAACAACAAAGCGTCATCAGCATAAAACATGTGAGACAAACTCGGGCCCTCCCCGGGAATTTTGATCCCCTCAACATCCCCCAAACTGCAAGCTCTCGAAATCATCTTAGCCAACGCCTCCACAATGATCAAAAAAAGGAACGGAGATAACGGGTCACCTTGTCTGAGCCCTTTTTGACAGTTGAACTCAAATGTAGGCGACCCATTAACAAGCACCACCGACCTAGCACATTGGACAATGCCTCTTATCCACATACACCATTTATCCGGGAACCCCATCTGATCCATAATAGATAAAAGGAAATCCCAATTTACATTGTCGTACGCCTTTTGGAAATCAATCTTCAACAAAAACGCCTTTTTATCAACCTTCTTTAAACAACCGATTAATTCATTGAGAACTAGAGGCTCGTCCAGAATATACCTTTCCTTAAGAAAAGCAGACTGCGAATCAGATATAACATCTCCCATCACCAATTTGATTCTCGAGGCAATCACCTTAGATATCACCTTATTTATCACACCCACCAGATTGATAGGCCGATAATCCTTCAACCCCAATGGGTTTTTATTCTTCGCAATAAGGGTAATGTGAGAAACACTACACTCTTTGCCAATAAAACCCGTATCATAAAATTCATCAAATAACCGAATAAAATCCTCTTCCAACAAAGACCAGAAGTGTTTAATGAAATGAAAATTAAACCCATCTGGCCCGGGCGCCTTGTCGGACCAACAGTCGAACATGGCTGACTTTATTTCCTCTTTTGAAAACGGAGCGATCAATCCCTGTATCTTTTCAGTAGGAACCTTGTTCAGATCGCTGCACAAAAAAACCGGTCTTCGAGACATATTTTCGCTGAAAAGCTCTCTGTAGAAACGAAGAACTTCTCTTTTTACAAGAGCCGGTTTGCTAATCCACTCCCCATTAATCATAACCCCCGGAATATCATTAGCCGCTTTCCTACCCTTTATACAGCGATGGAAATAAGCCGAGTTTTCATCCCCCAACGAGGTCCATTTAACCCGCGATTTCTGTTTAAGATCCTTATTTTTCAAGTATAAAATTCTATCAACCTCTTTTTTACTTTCCTCCCAAACCCACACCTCATCTTCTTCGAGCTCCCGAGTTTCCATAATCAATTCAAGCCGCGCTATATCATTCTTAAGGGTAATCATTTCTGTCTCTTCCTTGCTGGACACCGATTTCCACCAACCCTTGAGAGCCGTCTTAACAGCCGTAAATTTCTTCATCAGAACTTATTCAGCGGTGCCTACAAAATTAACACTAGACAGAGCTTTCCGAACGACCACTTCACAATCTTCCCTATCTAGCCATGAGTTAAACCACCTGAAAGGTCTAGCACCAAAATTCGAATCTTTAATAGTTAACAGAAAAGGAGAATGATCTGACAATTCCTTGGGTAAAGCACGAAGACATGCTCCATGCCACCTGCTGAAAAAATCCTGACAAACCAACATACGGTCAATCTTGCTCATCTTAGCTGTCTTGCCAACACCTGTCAAATACGTAAATCTATTACCCTGCATCTTAAATTCATGTAAACATGCTTCTTCAATAAAATTATTAAAATCCTGAGCAGCCCTGCTGTTAAACTTAGAATTTTTTCTTTCACAATCCCATCTAACAGAATTAAAATCTCCTATAATTCATGTATACACATGTATCATATATGGTTTGTATTGTTTGTATATTATATTTAATATATGATTAATGATTGATTTATTGAATGCAGAGGCACATATTTTCTACTTACTTGAAAGAAGTGAAACACCCAAAGGCCCTATCTATACCACATGTAGCCCCGAGACGAAGAGTGATTGACTGGGGAACAAGGGAAAACTTCACAGATTGTGGAATATTTGCCATGAGGCACATGGAGGCCTACGTTGCAAGTAACAAGCCACTTAATTGCGGGTTCAACAAGAAAGAATCAGAACAACAAGAATACGTAGTGATATGTCTATGGTTCATACAATACATGTGGTTTATTAGTAGTGTACGTATGCTATAAAACATATATATATATCACACATGTGTAAATCAAACCTTGATCAAACACATATGTATGGTCAAAAAACATGGCATTAAATGAAAAAAAAAAACAACGCACAACATGAAAACATGGCAACATAATGGATTAAAATGCAAACTGCATTTCGTATTATATATATATATATATAAAATATGAAATGCAGTTTGCATTTTAATCCATTATGTACAATGGTAAAAAAAACTGTAATGCACATATGTATTATAAAAAAAGTATTTAAATATGTGCAATACACGCATGGTATATAATGTAAAACGTTACATACATGAAAGATAAACCAAAAACATATAGTGTATGACAATCAATATAACAAAACTAAGTTAGGTATCATACATATGATGTAATGTTGAATACAGAACGAAGCACTACGTATATGTAATACAAAAAACCATATTTAGTTATAAAAACATCATTTTGCACATGTGTAATAATAAACTATCATACACATGTGTAATATAAAACGAAAACAGGTATCACACATATGATGTAATGTTGAATACATAACGAAGCACTACGTATATGTAATAAAAAAAACATATTTAGTTATAAAAAAACATCTTTTTGCACATGGGTAATAATAAACTATCACACATGTGTAATATAAAATTAAATCGAAAACATGTATCATACATATGATGTAATGTTGAATACAGAACGAAGCACTACGTATATGTAATACAAAAAACCATATTTAGTTATAAAAAAACATCATTTTGCACATGTGTAATAATAAACTATCATACACATGTGTAATATAAAACGAAAACAGGTATCATACATATGATGTAATGTTGATTACAGAACGAAGCACTACGTATATGTAATACAAAAAAAAACATATTTAGTTAAAAAAAACATCTTTTTGCACACGTATTTAGTTAAAAAAAACATCTTTTTTGCACACGTGTAATAATAAACTATCATACACATGTGTAATACAAAACTAGAGGGAGGTTAACCTACAAAAAACCTTATCGTACATCATGTACGCAAAAAGCGTAACCGTCCGATCAGATGCATAATCACGCTTTGGACATGTAATCACGCTTTGGACATGTAATCACGCATGGGGGTTAGTTTTTTTGGGAAAATCACGCATAAGATTGAAAATCACGCACGTTATTTTGACCAAAAAATGAAATTACGCACGTTATACTCCTTGTCGCGTATGATAACGTAGGATAAGCTGTTTTGTACATTATACTTATTCTACAAAACTAAATTGAAAACAGGTATCATACATATGATGAAATGTTGAATACAGAACGAAGCACTACGTACATGTAATACAAAAAAAACATATTTAGTTATAAACAAACATCATTTTGCACATGTGTAATAATAAACTATGATACACATGTGTAATATAAAACGAAAACAGGTATCATACATATGATGTAATGTTGAATACAGAACGAAGCACTACGTATATGTAATACAAAAAAACCATATTTAGTTATAAAAAACATCATTTTGCACATGTGTAATAATAAACAATCATACACATGTGTAATATAAAACTAAATCGAAAACAGGTATCATGCATATGATGTAATGTTGAATACAGAACGAAGCACTACGTATATGTAATACAAAAAACCATATTTAGTTATACAAAAATCTTTTTGCACATGTGTAATATTAAACTATCATACACACGTGTAATAAAAAACTAAATCGAAAACAGAAAGTATATTTTGCATTTATGCTATATAAAGTCATTATGCATGTAGCATCCATACATGACATAAAGCAGAATTATCAACAAAGGTACGAGGTCTAAAACACAATTATTATTGTAAGTACGTACAATGACTAAAACATACAAAACAGAAAATGTATGTAAACGTAATTCATAATGACCAGTAGATTAACAACCAACGCCAACTTAACGACCAGAACCGGATACGGGCCTCTTTAGCAGCTTGCACTTTCGCACAGTTACGTTTATCATGATCATACACATACTTGTTACATCGATGACACAAACGCGAGTTCTTTTTTTGGTTATCTACAGCTTTCTCTCCCGGACCAATTAGCCGCTTGTTGGTGCCACACCCTTTATTCCTGATGCCTTGTGGTGGATGAATAGTAACTTCAACGTTTTCGGGCTGCCCGATGATATCACTTATAACCGCACTCTTATTGTTACAATCCGGTTCAGATGGAAACTCCTCGTATATGATATCTCTGATCTCTCTTATTTGTGTAGATAGTGCAGATAGTTGTTAGGTTTACATCTCAAACGGATAGTACACTGACCAATCAAATCAAATATCTCGTTCCTTATTACAGACTCTGGGTCATTGTCAGCTGTATATCTATTTGAAATAGTATGAACCCTGTTTGGAAGCACATCCCTATCCCACCGGCTGGACTGATATATATCAGGAATCTTATCAATCTGTTTGAACCTGAAGACAGAAAAAACATGCCTACACAAGTAGCCGTTACGAGTGAAACACATACACATACACATACAAGAAACCGTGTTATCACGCACATCAAGTTCAACCTACACGTAAAAATAACGATGGTCAGATTAATTAAAAATGTATATTTAAAATGTTGAATCAACAAACAGTTAAAAAAGTGTTTGGTTGGATTGAATACACATGTGCAACATATACTTACGGTTATTATGCACATGTGTAATGCATTATGGTAATGTTAACACATATTACACATACATTGCTAGTTAATATTATAAATTAGTCAGAATAAATCAGAATTCATCATAAAAAAACATAAAAAAAGAAAGAATGTTGGTACCTTATATTCATTGACAATCTTGCAACTCTTGTTCATATGTGCAATAGTATAGAACTTAATACCATCAAGTTCCTCGCCTCTAATTATAAAATAGTGTGTCAATCCTTTGTAAATCTCCTTCTGCACTTCTAGGAATATTGTACGGGTGTATATGTGACAACTGTCAAAATTCAGGTATCCGTACAATTATTAAACCATGATTAGTGCTTAATGACTACGCTGAATTGCAGTTAACTGTTTTCTAATTACTGCCATATACATATATGTGCATCACATATTGCTTAATGTCATATCATTATTGCATAAGAACTTTATTTACTCAAATGATGCACTAAATACAGTTAGCACAGTTATCAGACAAATCAGAAATATGTTGACGGAGTTCAGTACAAAGACAGACAGTGTGTTGAGACACAGAATGAGCCAGAAACCAAGTATTACACTAGTATAGTGTGTAGGAAAGTAAGGATCACAAAACTACCTTTTTAGAGATAATTTAAGTGCCGGAAAGTGCCTAAAACTCACATAAAGTGCTGAATTCAGCAAAATTCAGCAATAATCAGCATTTAAACACACTAATATTATGCAAAAATATGGTTAAATGGTCCTGAATGCTTTCCTAAGTGTCGGGAATCAAAAGTGTCCCAAAAGGGTACATAAAGAATACTAAACTGCATAGTTTAGCACCTTAACGAACCGGTAACCAACCGAATAACCGGACACTACCCGAAACATCAAATTTACACTAGAAGCACTGTTTTGACATTACCAAGCTAGTTATGGTCCCCGAACATCATAACACCCCATATAAATATCAACTAACTAGAAACATAACTACATACTTACATTTTAACCTAGTAACTAACTATATAGTTTAACCTAGCCTACTACCCCCCCCCCCACCTAGTGGACGGCCCCAACAAGGGCCCCACTCTTGATTTTCTTTCAATTTTATATTAGATCACGTTGGCACCTTGAGAACACATTATACATGAGGTAAACACTTGAAATGGTTATAAGTATAACCCATTAACACCTAAGTCTCATAATCTTACACACTAAAACACACACACCTTCTCCTTCTCCCTCTTGTGATCTCGGCCGACCCCAACCACACCAACACCACCATCATTCATCCATCCTACAACCATTCCAAGCTTGTACAAGTGTGTTAGAGGTTACACAAAGGAGCTAGGAGCTTACGGAAGTTCAAGGACCTTGTTCATTTGCTTTTATCCACTTGTTTTCTTCTCTTGATCATCCCTAGCCTTGAGCTAGTGGTAAGAACCTTGATCTTGCTATTTTACATCTTATATTAGTGGTTAAAAGATGCTACATAATGATAATCTTGAAAGACACTAAGAATCACAAGAAAAGAACTTGAACATAAGCTTGAATACATAAGAAATCTTGATGATCTTGCTAGATCATGATTAAAAACATAATCTAGCAAGATGAGAGGATGAAAGGTTGTAGGATCATAGATCATCCTCATAAGAAACATGAACATGAAAGAATATGTGGTTTTCTTGTAAAATAATGATCAAAGTAAGTTATTAATCATGTAGATCTAAAAATTCATGGATGATTTCTCAAGAAACCAAGTTAAAAATATAAGTTTTACTAAATCTTGGTTCTTAAACAAATAAACCTTGTTTTTGGTGGTTAATAGAGTGTAGAAGTATATGTGTAACAAGAAAAATCAAAGCAGAAACATTTTTGAAAAATATAAATACAAGTTGTAAAGATCAATGTTCTTTAAAAATGAAGTTTTTAAGGAATCAACCACACTTTAGAAGGTAACAAGGCTTACTAAGAACACTAGTAAGTTACTACAAATGTTTGTGAAGTTTCAAGTTCATGAAGTAGTAGATTAAGCTTGTTTTTGGCAAAATTGGTAAGTAAAGATTGTTTATTGTTGATTGTGGATTGATTGTGTTGTTTTTACAAAAGAAAATGATATACCTTCAAGGTATGGAAACCTCCATTTTTAGGGGAAACTATGGCAAAATTTTTCTAAAAATTAAACACTTAGAAAAATATTTCGAAATAAATATTTACAAGTGTATTTTAAACCATGAATTTCTCACATAAACTTTGCCATAATTTTTGTTACAAAAATATAAATATTGGAGGTTGGTTTTTATAAATAAAAGTGACTAAATATGTATTTAGGAAAATATATATTTAGAAGTCACCATGTGTATGATTATTTGTATATTATGTGTATTAGTTATATTATTTTAGAACTTGAAATAATATAACTCACTAAAATACCAAAAACTACAATCCAAAATATTACCAAAATTCCAAGAATATGAATATACAAGTTATACACAAAATATTGGTGAAACCGAACAAAAGAATGTAACTTACAAAAATATTCCGAAATTCTATTCACAAGTATATTTTGGTAAATAATATTTTTGGACACCAAGGAAACAAAAATATGATTTTTAAAATTACTACAAGAATATATCATATTTTTTACAAGGGGAAAAATATATTATTTTTGGCAAGTATAAATATATATTTTTCTTGAAATTTTTATATTATCTTGAAAGAAATATATATTTTCATAAACAAACAAGAAATACAATATTTTTGGGGTGAAAGATATATTTTCTCAAATAAATGTGAAATATGTCATTTTGGAGAAAAATAAGTTTATATATATTTTCCAAGTTAGACTTGAAAATATATTGTTTTTGGAAGTTATAAGAAAATACAAATATTTTTGCCAAAGAAAAATTATAAATAATTTTTCTAAGTAATATTTATTGAAATATGTATTTTGGAAATATATATTGGTGAACTTTTATTAAAGATAATATTCCAAAAAAATTAATACGAAATTAGGTATAAGAATACTTAATGAATACATAAAGATACGTATTCTCATACGTATAAATACACACCGGAATACGACCCCAATACATGGCAAAAATATACAAATACATGAATACGTTACACCCATCCTTGGGAAGGAAATACATGTACAAATACTTGAAAAGTATTAAGTTAATATATATTTTTTTAACAATTATTCCAAGATTTAATAAATATAATTTAAGTTAAAATATTTATTATTTTAACAAATAATTATATAACATGGGATAATATTGGAGATACAAAGAACGTAACTCAAGGACACTAACTAATACTAAATCAAGGCACGGCCCGTTCGTCTAATAGACATTAGTACGTTGTAGGTAGTCGTGTACGCCAGGCGAAGCTGTCAGTTACGGTGTTACGAAGAACGCAAGACTGTGAGTTCATGTCCCCCTTTTCTTTTAACTGTTTTCAGTTTTTATAACTTCGGGGGTGAAATACATGTTACAAATGATTACGATAAATGGTATGGTTAGCTAAGGAAAATACTATTAGATCATGTGAATGGGTAAGCGTTATCTTGAGACCATTAATCCTTGCTAAGGACCGAGGGGCATGAGTGATAGATCTATTTGGGTGTTCCGAGCCCTACCCGTGGGTCCGCGAGTTGACCGCATGTGGTGACTATGTCGTCTCATTCGGGAGGCCCGATACGAAATACGCAAAGGATTGAGCCTTCCTACACCGTTGCACGTATGTTGATGGCCTTGCAAACCATTAATTGATCTGTTCATATTCTCTTTCATACCAGGATTTACAAACATACTTACATACTTTTACTGATTCAAAGGTTTATTCATGCACACAAAACAAACACATGAACTCGCTCAACTTTTGTTGATGTTTTCAAAAAATAAATGTATTTCAGGGAATTAAAGGTGGATCTGGCAGGGCGTTTGAAGGTTTCAAGTTATGAATAAAAGATGTCATCCATGGTCTTAGGGTTTGGTTAGTGTGTCTTATCCTGGAAAAGACACATCTTCCAAATCCTGGTTTTATCTAAAGTCTTTTGTTGAGTCATTATGGAACTCTAAACAATTCGTATGGTTTGTAATTCGAATTTGAAGTCTACGTGTCAAGACAATGTTGTTATCTTTTAAACTTATTTAATGGATGATCATCGTTAGATTTATCATATAGTTGTTGTTATGATTGAATGCAATGATATTAAGCAAGTCACACATAATCACGCTTTCGCGAAAGTCAGGGTGTGACAGTATATATCAAAGGCATGCATCTCTATAGGAATCTTGTTAGGCATAAACGGCGTTGTCGTGTTACTATCAAACTCTGCTTGGCGCTGCTTCTGACGCTGACCATCGATTGCTGTATCAAAACACATCATGAACTGCACCAAAGTATTGGTTCCACCAGAATGTACTTTAAACAGCGCGTTCGAGCTCTCGCATCTAGACGTTGTTTTCATCAAACAACACATACGTACCTCTCAAAAATAGCAAGGGACCCATTGAACACGAATGGAAAACATTTCATTCAACCAGTTATTATCACTCAACTCTAAGCCGTTCATAAGTATCTGCCATCTTTCTTCAAATTCTGCCGGTGTGATAAACAGATTCCATACCAATTTGTGTATCGATTTACGTAGATCAGCATTTGATGACGAGTCACCCGATATCTATAAATTATCAAAAACAGTTTAGCACAATTAGCTTATATAAAACGCGAATTTATATTATAATATGAAGTATTGTGTAATGGTATACAAACAGTAACAAAAACAAATAGCAGTACACATATGAATGTGATTATACCTTAGCAGGTATCTTTTTAACAATGTGCCACATGCACAACCGATGTATCGACTTGTCAAACACAGCAGCAACATCCTGTTTCATGGATGCGTCTTGATCGGTTAAGGTCAACAAAGGTTGTTTTTTATGAGCTTTGAGGAACATTTTAAGTAACCATATGTAAGACTCGATAGTTTCGTCATATAGAAGTCCTGCCCCAAATGTCACACATTTTTTATGATGGTCCACACCCGTAAAAGGCAGGAAGATCATTTTCTACCTGTTAAAAAAACAGGAAACACGTCATAATATCATGGTTGCAAAAATCGCGACTAGCCGGTGATTAATCGCTGACTAGTCGCTAGTCGCCCATCAATTGAGTAATTATCAGCTAATCAGTACAAAAATCGCTAGTCGGCCCTAGTCGGCCCTAATCGCGACTAGTCGGTCGGGAAAAATCGGGAAAAAACAAAAAAAATCGGAAAAATCAGAAAAATCAGAAAAAATCGGCAAAAAACACATATTCCGGCCAAAACCTCCCAGATTTCGGTCAAAACTTGTCCACTTAAAAAAATCACGTATAAAAATATATGTATAAAAACTTAAAATTATACATAAAAAGTCCGATCCGATTAATCCCGAGTAGTCGCTAGTCCCTACCTCACCGACCCGCTAACGACTAGCGAGTTCTCCAACCTTGCATAATATACATATGATAATGCAGGTTGTATTACACAGTGAAAAACATTAGATACTGTATATATATATATTAAATCAGTGCTACACATGTGTTATATAACATATTGAAAATAATAAAAAAAAACTTACAAGTTTGTATGATATGTTGCATCAAAACCTAGAACATCACCAAACGCCTCGTAGTTACATTTCGACACATCATCAGCCCAAAACATTGACCTTAACTCGTTTCCAACTACCGTAAACTCAAAGAAGAAGTTGGGCAAATTCGATTTACGAGCATTCATTGTATCAACAATCATCTGTGCGTCTCGTTCACCAATGAAAAGCCGTATATCCCTAGCAGCATTTTTGTAGTCTGTTTTAGTATCACGAACATTCTGGTGGCCACCTTTCAATGAACATTGTAGCCTATGTGCAACAGTTGCACCAATTTTATTTAGGCTTAGCTTGTGAATGAATTGTTGATCAAAGAAATCGAGCTTCCTTCTTTTTTTTCGTGAATTTCATGTTCTCTGTATCGACAAGAGAATGGTTGTGCTCTTCGACGAATCCATATAGACAAAACTTTGATGTTCAAGAATTCACACTCAATTTGACACGTGCCTTGCAATTTGTCACTTTGAACCTGCTTTGACGACAATTTGAAACAGCAATAATAGTACTCGAGTCAAAATCTTGCAGCTTTGGTTTACCAGACCTGTTACACACAATATATCTATGTGTGACGATGCCTTGAACTCGTTTTGTAGCGCCTATTCGGGTAGAAAACCCAGATGCATCAGCATATGTGTCATACATATTGACAACATCGTCCCAAGTATCATAGTAACGACCTAAAACAGGTTTTAGTTCAACAGGAACATCAGGTATCCAATAGCTCGTTCCGCCTGGAGTGATATATAATTTGCTAGATACACGACCTTCATTCACATGTATAAGATAATCTGAGTAGTATTACATGTCATTATCATTATACACACTAATAATAAAAAAATCACATACATGTATATCAGGTGTGTACAATCAATATACAATATCATATTTAACATACACATGTGCATCATACACATAGTTAAATGATGTGGATGATATGTCACATGTACAATACATAATAATGTATTACATACGTGTAATGATACTATATGTATTCAAGTTGAACATGTGTAAAAATGTTGTTGTGTATGTGAAATCGTACAGTGGTTGTAAACACGCATACAAATAATAGTACACATGTGAATTTCATTGACAAAAAAATAAATAACGATTATATGAAACTTTTTTTAACATATAAACACAATATAACACACTTATGCAATAGATTAATCATATATTATACCTCTGTGATCTACACCGGCAAATTGAACACCATCGGAATGCAGATTAACAGAATTAGATGATGAATGACCAGTAGAACTCGAAGAAGCAACATCATGCGATTTCGTTTGTGAAGTATCATCTTCATACATAGGTCTTTTTCCTCGATCAACAGATGTAACACCCCGAAAACGGGTTTGGTAATCAAACTCTGTTAATGCTAAAAGACGGGTAAAGTACCGTTAGCAGTAAAAATAACCCGGTAAATAATTGGATTTAAATAAGAAATCCTAATAATTAAATACGAGCGAATCAAATAATTAAGGAATCTAGTTTATAAGAGCCCGAGTCAACGGGACTTAAAATAAAACGGGTTTTTAACTCCCGGAACCCACTAAGTTAACTAGGTAAAAATTAACCTAGTTAGTAATGGGTAATTAGATAATAAACTATGAGTTATAGTTTCATTTATGAATCTCTAAACTTGAGGGACTAAACATGGGCAAATGTAATGAAGTTTAATAAAAAAAACACAAACCACACATACGTATGTGGTGTCTGCGATTTCATCAGAGCCACAAGGAGCTCTCAAAACTCAACCCTAAACTTCAAGAAATTCACCAAATTGAAGGGTGAATCAGAGCCAAATCGTATGCATGAACACATAAAAACAATCACCAAGCTTATGGGATCATAAGGTATGTCGAATTTCAGTATTTTGTTCCATCTCAGATTCTTGATGAACCCTAGAAGTTCGAAAATTGATCTTGAATGATGGTTATTTGGGTGAAAATAGGATGTATGCATGATTTTAAATAAACCCTAGCTAATAAACTAAGGGATTTGAGTGCATGTTAGTAAAACTCATGATCACTATCTAGGTGTTTAATGGGTTTTGTAGAAACATGATGAACACTAGAATCATGATTATCAAACTAGTGTTATTTGAACTCTATGAAGTTAATCTTGACATTTAACCATGAGCTAGACGATTATTTAGTAAAAAGATGTTGAAATTGGCAAGATATGTAATCATGGAGTTTGATTGTTAATTTTATAAAAGTATGCTCACTAGGTGTTTGATAAAACGCCTAAGAGAAAGCTAAATATTGAAATTTAGAACGAAACGCGTATTTGAATACTATGGCTAGTTAAATGAAATATGAAACAAGAAGAGTTATAATCATCATGTTGATTTGAACTTAATGTTGTAAATCATGTGATTGAAAGTAGTTAGCTTTAATAAACTAAGTTAACTAATCTTAAAGTCGAATAGTAGCTTCGACATAGAGAATAAGTAAGGTGGAATGGTCGTGATTTTTAAATGACTAGTCTAACCACCTTATAAATGTTGACAATAGTTTGACGCTTAACGAGCTAGGTGGAGGCTTGAGAAAGAAGCGGTTAAACGAATCAAGCGCGTGAAGAAAGGTGTAAACCGGATGAGAGGTAAGTGTAATTTTCGCACTTATGTAGATTACTCGTTTATTCTATATGAAATAATCGCGATAACGATAATATTGAAATATGGATTTTTGTTAAGATTACTTTGTGGTGTAATCTAATGATGAGGAAAAATGGTGAAAATGGAAATTGGTCAAGAGTCGACTAATGTAATTAAGGTTAAAAGCGTGCCCATTGCGTAAGCCGAAATGGGTTGAATTAGTAAGAAAAGAGTTTAAGAGATAAAGGATTTAGTAATATAATCCGGGATGGGAAGGATGTATGAATTGGACATCAAAAACCATGTTTTTGATTTAAATAGATAACGTTGGGTATATAGTCCAAATGGGTCAAATGGTGGTGATAACACCATTTGACAATACCGACTAATGCGGTGGTCAAGTCTTATGTTAACAGGATCAATTGGCGAATCGGATAAATGTGTCGCCATAGATTGAGTGACAATTAAAGCAAGGTACAAAACCGGGTCTATTTGTTGTCCCGAGCCATGTACGTATAAATATAATTATAGCTAACATACAAATTTGGGCAAATAAGTAGTGAAGGTCCTTCATCATAAATGAAAGGTAAAATGGACCATTACACCCTTGTAAGCTAAATTGAATAAATGGCCTTTAACGGTAGTTTGGAAATGAGTTTTATGCTTAATTAAATGCTTACAATAGGTACAAGAAGGAGAAAGATGTAGGACTTTGGTTAAACGACTCTATATGGGTCTTACCGTAGAATAACAATCCGAGGAAATAAAACTCGGATTACATAGAACATTACATTAAATTCACCACACATATAGTTGTGGTGGAAGATTATTTGATAAATATTGTTGTAACGCCCTGCTTATTTGTACTTTCCTTTTATAGCAAGTCTTGTTCATGTTTCTATTTTTGGAAACCTTGTGTTCTTGTAATCGTCCTTTCTTTGTAACCGTTGTAAAATCCGAGACTTGGATCATGAATAAAACTCGTATTTTGTTAATTACATGTTACACATACCTTATATATGCTCATACATTCGATTTCGTGGAACAATTGATGCTTATTCGTAATTCTTGGAAACTATGTGCTAAACTCGTAGATACATGAAACTTATGCATAAAACGTGTTTCAAGCATAAACGATTCTTGAATACGACCTCCATATGCTTAATTATACTTTTATTATGTCCCTCATGCTTGATTATGCCTTACACTATGCTTTCATATCAAAACAAGTCCCTAAACTATCAAGAATACACCTAAAAGCATCAAACTTAAACTACAGGGACTGAATTGTAATTAAGCCAAACTTCCCCAAAAGGGGGCGCCGCGCGACGCTAGGGTCCTTGGCGTCACGCCAAGGCCCTGTTTCGGCAGATTGTGTTTCTTCAGCTGTTTGTGCACGAAATCCTAAGTCCTAACCTCACCCAATCCCCTTTAATCCACCTCTAAACACCTCCAATCATCTCTAATCTCTTCCGCTATAAATACACACCCTCTTCAACCCATTTTACACTTTCACAACTCATTACACTCCACAAATTCACTCTCAATCTGTTGCAAATCAGAGTTCTTGGACAGATTCATACATCTTAACAAAAGTGAGTGTAACTTGCTTGTTTTCACTCCAAATCACTTGATTCTTTCTTCTATTGCTTTGTTATGTTCTTGGGTTTGATTCCTTAGTTTTTCCCTGAAAAATCATGTTTGGAATTGCCCTAAAAAGGACCAAAACTTTCTGTTTTGTTTGATGTTATTCAAGAACTTGTTTAAACTTATCCAACTTGTGTCTAACACATCTCACACCTATGTCCTAATGCTTACAACCTATCTCATGGTTGGTTAAGCTTAAAAACAAGGTTGAGACACTTAAATCAGAGGATTAAACCTCATAAACTTTCTGTTTTGTTAGGGTATTTAACCCACAAGTCATGTCAAGCTTAGACCTTGATGAATGAGTGATTATGAAACAACTTGGGTTGTTCCAACATAAAATCCTCACATGATTTGGTGATTTCTCCTTAGTTAGGTTGTTTATATTATTATACAAATCCTAGTTCGTGACCCTCCTTGGTTGTTTTTACATCAAGTGAAGTGGTGAACATTCAAGGGGTTCCTAAACGGAAGCTTGTTCTTCCTACCCCATACATGACATCCATGATAACTCGAGGTGCCTAAATGAAGATCCTAATCTTCTACCTCCTACATGAATTATTGGACTAAATAATATGTAATACTTAACCTAAATATGTACATACACTCATTCGAACCTTTTAATGTTGAACTTGTGTTCATATGTTGAGAGTAGTAGAATACCATCTAAGACTTTAAAACCATGATATGATTCTAATGGGTGTACTACCCATGAAATACAATATAACCCTAGTGGTTACATAGTGTTATACAAGGGTTACTAAGTTAAAGATGATTATTTTTCGTATCATATTTTATACTTTATGCTATATTAAACTCCGAAATTATAATCTTCCGTTAAACGCCAAACTCACACACCTATGTTTCCTCGTGTAGAAGGACTAGGTGCTCCAAACTAATCCATCCACCAACACACTCGCGGGATTTCAAGTAGGAAAGCTTGCAACCACCGTGAGTATACTCGTATTCCCCTTTTTACTTTTACCACTTTTGGGGTGTAACATGTTTACTTATCAAAAACTTACACATGAACATTTTGATTAAACACATGAACATTCCTATAACATGCTTGTATACGTGATTGCTTGATACTTTAAACTTGGGTGAAACTTTATGTGTTGAACTTATCATTAACTTCGTACGAGCCTAACCGTGACATATGTAGCGCTGTAGGATTAACTACCCGCCCGTAAACTTGTGGTTATGTCATGAGCATGTTGCGTTTCCTTTGGTTTGATATGTTAGACACATGCCATATTTATTGTTTATCTTGAATCACATGCTTGCTATGAGGAATTGTTTAAACTTATCTTTTGTTATGTACGTACCAAACTTGTATACTCGCCTTTGCTTTTGCATTGAATTGTATTTTAAACATGTTACAGGTTGATGACGACGATGCTATGAAATGAAGTAGCGTTGATGCCTAGATACACATATAGGCATTTAGGGCTAATATGTTGTATCGATTTTGCTTATGTTGTTATGTATTTCTTTCGAACTTGTTGTTATTTGAGTTTATGTAACATTGACAATTTGAAGTTATGAAATGAAATGGAATTATTTAAATATTGTCACAAATAGCGTTATGATGTCTCTAGCAATCTTCACACTTCGTCTCATCCCGATGTTTCCGCCATTGGTTGGGGTGTGACAGATTGGTATCAGAGCCATAACTATAGGGAATTAGGAAAATTGCTATGCTTTTTCCCTAGTCTATAGTTTTAGGAACTTTGTCTCTTATTTGTTGTTTAAAACTTTTGTACTCTACCTTACATGCTTCCTAGCTACACTCCTTGTTGTTAAATTTATATGCCTTTCCTAAGGCTAACACAAACACACTTTTGTTTATTTGAAGATTCTTACAACATAAACGAGACGACTTTACCAAAATAGGCGTGAAACCCACAATTTGGTAAACGACTCTCATTCTACCTTAAACTATTTTTGCACGAAATTCCACCATTAAGCTAGGAGTGAAATCCACAACTTAATGGTAATTTCCAATTCAAACTCTAGTGGACCCTCGTCAAAGTGTTGAAATTATATTTTGACCCGACGAGTACCAACCACATTTAGGGTACGAAATCGTCAAGATAGGGGTGAAACCCGCAACTTGTCGATTAAGTCCCACTCCTCGATTTTCGATCTCGCCAAAGTCCCGATTGTTTTGATCGATTAGAGACGTGTAGTAACTAGAAGGGTAAGATACCGTTAATCGCTTCTCGACGAGAGTATCTTACCTATAGGCCAAAGCACGTTTTCTCTAATTCGAAAGGACTTTCGACCCACTTTGGAATAGTCGACGTTTCTCTACCCGAAACAATCCCATGTTTTATGAGCCTCTCTTTTATGCACCTCAATTTATATGTGATTTTATACTTGAACGTTCTTCATTTCAATTTTTTTAACTCCTTCCGCACGTCATCGCAACCAAAAACAATAATAATTCTCGTGAACAAACTAAATTTATACCTCCTTTCATGCATCCATACGTGTTATACTTGTTGA
The DNA here is from genome assembly GCA_030545235.1 of Helianthus tuberosus. Classification (NCBI taxonomy): domain Eukaryota; kingdom Viridiplantae; phylum Streptophyta; class Magnoliopsida; order Asterales; family Asteraceae; genus Helianthus; species Helianthus tuberosus. Next base: position 10,157,705 of record CM060431.1, on the reverse strand, counting down.
ATACTTGTTGAAATCATGCTAACTATGTGAATCTTACATGATACGTCATACCTACATGCTTAAAACTTGCAAACTTATTTTGAATTTATGATCAAGTCTCATCCATTCCTTCTCTTTACATCCTTAGATGTCGTCCAGCGGTGCATCAAAGAGAACCAAGTCAAAGAAGGGTTCAACTTCCAACACCATGTCACAAAAGGATTGCATGAGATTCATGGCCAAGCAATTCACTAAGGTCCTACCCGACATTGTTAGCAAGATTCAGCCAAACCCCGATTCACCGCATGGCTCTGTCGACTCAAAGGTAGACAAACCCAAATCGACCTTCTAGTTTAAGCAATTCATGGCTTGTAAACCCTTAGAGTTTACTGGCAAAAATGGCGCTACCGCCATGATGAACTGGATTGACGCAATCGAGCTTACTTTCCTGCAAAGTGGCTGCCCTGATGAACTAAGAACCTTGAATGCAACTGGGGTGTTTCGTGAAAAGGCACTCGAATGGTGGACGACAGAACGCAACAAGAGGGGAAACGAGGTTGCACATGCTATGCCTTGGGGCGATTTCAAACAGCTTATGAAGAACCACTTTTGTCCTCCTCACGAACTCCAAAAATTGGAGAACGAATTTTGGAACCTTACTCAGAAAGGGAGTGGCATGGATGGCCTGATTACGCGCTTTAAACAACTCAGTGTCCTCTGTCCTGGACAAGTTGAGACCGTCCCCAAGACCATAGCCAAATTCGTTCGTTGTGTTGCACCTTCCCTAACAAACCACCTTGCCTCTGCCAATCCCCAAAACCTTGAAGATGCCTTTCGTATAGCCACCGAACTTAACAACAATTGCGTTCTTCATGGAACCTTTGACAAGGTTTCAACAAAGAGTGCACGCCAAGCTACAATTGACACTACTACTGATGAGCCCTTACCCTCCCGATCGTCCAAGAAAAACCAGGGCAAGAAGCGGAAGGCTTCAAGCCAAAATTATGCGGTTGTCACTCCGCCAAACCCACAACCCCTACAAGCCGTGCCTGCTTTTACCAACGATGAGACTCCACGCAAGGTTTATACTGGAACGCAACCTAAGTGTGGTAAATGCCAGTATCATCACCCTCCAAACGCTCATTGTCGAAAGTGCGACAAGTGCGGCCGAAATGGGCATACTTCTCCATACTGCCGCATCCCCCCCACAGGCCTACCAAAACCAAGCCCTTTTAGCTCCAAATCAAGTCGCCCCTGTGCGAGCATGTTTCACGTGTGGTGATACCAACCATATGGCCAACTTGTGCCCTCAACGATACCAACCGCAACAACCTCGACAGCAACAACCACAGCCACAACCCCGGCCACAGCAACAGCAGTAGCAACAGGCTCTACAACCCGCTCGAGGTCGAGCTTTTCTTCTCACGACTGCTCAGGCTCAAAACGCGAACGACGTCATTACTGGTACGTTTCTTGTTAACCATATTTATGGTTCATGCCTATTTGATACTGGCGCCGATAAAAGTTTTGTATCGTTAGAATTCGAGTCTTTGCTCAAGTGTAAACGCTCTAAGTTGCCAAAATCTTTCGCCGTCGAAGTCGCTAATGGTAAAACCGTCGCTGTTGATTCCGTTCTCTCCAATTGTTCTTTAATCCTTAATGATCATACGTTTTCAATCGACCACATACCTATGCAAATGGGTAGTTTCGACGTCATAATAGGTATGGACTGGCTTAGGCGAGTTCGTGCTGAAGTTGTCTGTTCTGAGAAGTTTATTCGCCTACCTCTTCCAAACGGTGACTCCCTACACGTCTATGGTGAAAAGCCTTCTCAAGGCCTTAAGCTTATGTCGTGTATCAAAGCAAACAAATGCTTACGCAAGGGTACCTTCGCCTTTCTCGCCCACATTGTGGAAAAGAGGGACAAAGGCCCAAGCATAAGCGACGTTCCCGTTGTACGTGACTTTCCTGATGTTTTTCCCGACGACCTACCTGGTCCGCCTCCTGCTCGTTCTGTCGACTTTCGAATCGATTTAGTGCCTGGCGCAACGCCTGTCGCTAAATCTCCTTACCGTTTAGCACCATCTGAGATGCAAGAGCTCTCAAGTCAACTTCAAGAGCTTCTTGATAAAGGCTTCATACGCCCTAGTACTTCTCCTTGGGGCGCTCCCGTTTTGTTCGTCAAAAAGAAAGATGGGTCATTCCGAATGTGCATTGACTATCGTGAGCTCAACAAACTTACCATCAAAAACTGATACCCCCTTCCGCGCATCGATGATCTCTTCGACCAGTTGCAAGGCGCGACCTGCTTTTCAAAAATCGATCTTCGTTCTGGGTATCATCAACTTCGAGTTCTCGAAGAAGATGTACCTAAAACCGCCTTCCGTACACGTTATGGTCACTACGAGTTCGTGGTCATGCCCTTTGGTTTGACCAATGCACCTGCTGTATTCATGGACTTGATGAACCGCGTGTGCAAAGCGTATTTGGACCGTTTCGTGATCGTTTTCATTGACGATATTCTCATCTATTCCAAGACACAAGAAGAGCATAAACAACACTTGCGTCTTATCCTCGAACTTCTTCGTGCTGAACGTCTATACGCCAAATTCTCCAAGTGTGAATTTTGGTTAAAAGAGGTTCAATTCCTTGGTCACACTGTCAACGAACTTGGTATTCACGTTGACCCCGCAAAAATCGAAGCTGTGAAAAATTGGATCACACCTAAATCTCCATCCGAAATTTGTTCGTTTCTTGGTCTTGCTGGCTACTACCGCCGTTTCATCTCCAACTTTTCGAAAATCGCCGTCCCTTTGACCTCCTTGACTCAAAAAGAGAAACCTTTTGTTTGGGGTCCTGAGCAAGAGGAGTCTTTTCAAACGCTCAAGGACATGCTATGCAATGCTCCTATCCTCACACTTCCTGATGGAAACGACGACTTCGTCATATATTGCGATGCTTCCCGCCTTGGTCTTGGTTGTGTGCTTATGCAACGAGACAAGGTCATCGCTTATGCGTCAAGGCAACTCAAAATACATGAGAAAAACTATACTACTCACGACCTTGAACTTGGTGCAGTTGTTTTTGCGTTGAAGATTTGGCGACACTACCTTTATGGTACTAAGTGTGTGGTCTTCACCGACCATAGGAGCCTTCAACACATCTTCAATCAAAAAGAACTGAACATGCGTCAACGCCGTTGGGTGGAACTATTAAACGACTACGACTGTGAAATCAAATACCACCCAGGTAAAGCGAACGTAGTAGCAGACGCCCTTAGTCGTAAAACTCATGTCAAAAGTATCCGTTGTTTCCAACTCATCCACGATCTGCAGAATCGCATACGTGAAGCTCAATATTCATCTGTTAACGAGGGTAACCTCTACAACGAGATGCAATGTGGTGCCGAAAGCAGTCTCGTGTCCAAACCTGATGGTATTTTATACTATCTCAATCGTATCTGGATTCCTAATCGCAATAACCTTCGCAAGTTCCTGATGAAGGAGGCACATAATACGAAGTATTCTATTCACCCTGGTGCCGACAAGATGTACCATGACATGCGTACGTCCTATTGGTGGCCTGGAATGAAGAAGGATATAGCCACTTTCGTCTCGAAATGTCTCACGTGTTCAAAGGTGAAAGATGAACATCAACGTCCCTCTGGATTACTCGAACAACCAAGAATTCCTATCTGGAAATGGGAGAGCATTTCCATGGATTTTATCACTAAGCTCCCCCGCACTTCTTCCGGCCATGACAGTATTTGGGTGATCGTTGATCGATTAACCAAGTCGGCTCACTTCCTTCCCATCCGTGAAGATTTCAAAGTCGCGAAATTGGCTAAAATCTACACTGATGAGATCATCTGCCGCCATGGTATTCCCGTTGACATCATTTCCGATCGTGACGCTCGTTTTACGTCTCGCCTTTGGCAGACTTTTCAATCTACTATGGGTACCGAACTTAACCTTAGTACTGCCTTCCATCCTCAGACAGACGGTCAAACCGAGCATACTATCCAAACCTTAGAGGATATGCTTCGTTCATGCGTAATAGATTTTGGTGGCAACTGGGATAAACACTTGCCCTTGGTCGAATTCTCGTACAATAACAGTTATCACACGAGTATTAAAATGGCACCTTTTGAAGCATTGTATCACTACAAGAAAAATGGGTTTTTAGTACGCGCAAAAGCGTCCTAAAATGCTATTTTATGGGACCTTTCATTTAATAGGACCAACGGTAAAAGCGTTTCATGTAAAGGGGTCGTAATAAGTCCCTAAACTAAAAAAGCGTCCTAACATCTCAAATAAGATTATGAAACCAATTTTATGGTCGCGTAATATGTCTTTGAACAACTAAAATAGTGTCCTAATAAAAACATATTAGGACACTTTTACGATGTCCTAACATGTGCTTACATACTTTTAATCTTTTGATACACTTACAAGCGTCCTTAGATATTAATTGATAGGACCCTTATGATGTAACATTATAGCTAATTTAGTACAAAAAAGAGGGTCCTAATATACCAAATAAAATTATGAAACCAATTTTATGGTCGCATAATGTCTATAGACAACTTAAATAGCGTCCTAAAAAGAACATATTAGGACACTTTTACAATGTTCTAATATGTGATTACCTACTTTTAATCTTTTGATACACATACAAGCGTCCTTAAAAATTAATTTATAGGACCCTTATGATGTAACATTATAGCTACTTTAATATCAAGAAATGGTCCTAATATCACAAAGAGTAAATTACGTTTTTGGCCCCTGTGGTTATATCAGTTTTACTATATTGGCCCAAAATAAGATTTTTTAACAGATTTGCCCCCATGGTCCCTATAACTAACCGTTTTGGCCCCTAAGTCTAACCAAACCCTAACTCAGGTTAGTTATTTGTCACATGGGTTGCACATGCAAGGGTAATATGGTAATTTCACCTCCCTCTTTTAATGATTTTGTAAAAAAATCCCAGATCTTCAAGAACAATCATCATGTGGAAGCTTTAACCCAAATCAACAGTTCATTCGAAGTGTTCTTGAAGATGATGAAACCTCGAATCAAACAGTTCATACAAATTAAATCCAGATCATACAAACACTTCAACACTTCGACACTTCAAACACTTCATACAAACACTTCAACACTTCGAATCAAACCCTAATCTTAAAGAACAATCATCATCTTCAAGAACACTTCAAACCTAGATCTTCAAGGACATGACCACCTTCAACAATCATCATCATCCCCTAACCAAAACCCAAATTCAAGAACAAGAACAAATCAACAGTTCGAATGAAACCTCAACACAAGCATTCAATTCCAGCATCAAACATTAACAGATCAGTGTTTGTGTTCGAATGAAACCCACCAAATCTGATTCGAATCAAACATTAACAAATCTGGGTGATTCAGATTCGTTAAACCACCAAATCTGATTCGAATCAAACATCCCCAAATCCGATTCGAATCATTGCACATTCAGATTCGCATCAATGATTAAGATAAGAGCAACTTCCCTGTTTTGGTGGGTTGTAGAATCGGAAAGTAAAAATGTCTCTGATGATGGAATCGGACAAGAACCGGATGCTGAAAAAGAATAGCCTTCAAGAACATCTTCAAACCACTTTCAAACCCAGATCTTCAAGAACATCTTCGTCTTCTTACCCAGATCTTGAAGAACATATCATCATCAAACCCAGATCTTCAAATACATAACCATCATCATCATTCCCTGAGTTTATGTGGGGCCACCGCTGTGCACCACCGTGCGCTGCCACCTGCGGTCACCGTTCTTCACCACCATCATCACCATACCATCAATCAACCGTACTATTTGTTCAAGACACGCAGATGATGATGATCTGATTTGTTAAAGAAATCAGATCTGGGTTTTTGTTCAAGAGATGCAGATGATGATTTGTTCAAGACACGCAGATGATGATGATATGATTTGTTCAAGAAATCAGATCTGGGTTTTTGTTCAAGAGAGATGCAGATGATGATCAGATTTGTTCAAGAAAATGATGATTTTGGGTTTTATTTATAAAGTCATAAAAGAGGGAGGGGAAATTACAATTTTACCCATCATGTGCAACCCATGTGACCAAGAAATTAACCAGGGTTAGGGTTTGGTTAGACTTAGGGGCCAAAACGGTTAGATAATGGGACCATGGGGGCTGATCTGTTAAAAATTCTTATTTTGGGCCAATATAGTAAAACTGATATAACCACAGGGGCCAAAAACGTAATTTACTCTATCACAAATAAGTTATAAAACCAATTTTATAAACAGACCATCAACATATAACATCCTAATAGTTATTGTATAACATCAACTAATAAAAGAAATAAAACTTCATTATATTTCAAATAAGCATCTTCATAACAAAAACACTAACCATAAATAAGTTATAACATTATCTAACATAAAGTCTTAACAATTAACAAAGAAATTAAAAGTAACTAAAGAAATAAGAAGCATAAAATCTTGAGTCATTATGCGTCATCAATCCTCATGGACTACCTACAAATAAACCATCCATGTATAAGTATTAAGTTCCATGATATTAAAATTATTTGTATCACAAGTTTAAAAATACATACCGAGATGAATGGATAGGGCCATGCGATGGATGCACCAATACAATCTTGAATTGTAGAAAATAAACCATTTGGTCTTACCAAGTTTTTATCTTTTTTTATTGGTACTTGAACGTTTACCTCACACCATTCTGGTCCAATCTCTGTACCACCGACTAGATCATTTGGGTCCAAGCTCTGGACCCTTCCTCTTGCTACAGTCTCGGTAGAGTTTAGAATACTTTTAAGGAAAACTTCATCGCCGACCTAGATTTTAGTTTTTAAAAAATATTTATTAAACTCTAGTCATAATAGTGCAAAAAATCATTTTACAAAAAAATTAATAAAGTTTTACACTAGCAGTCTAACATTTTTATAAAAAAACTACGGAAAATTAGTTTTTAATAATCTCACGTTTACAATCTTGTACACAAATACAATAATCCCACCTTTACTCTTGGTACATAATAATCCCACGTTTATCTTGTACACAATAATCCCACCTTTACTCTTGGTACATAATGCCCAATTCATATCAGGATCAGTGCGTATAAGTAGACTTGGCAATCAGGTCGGGTCGGGTCATGGGTCAAAACGGGTCAATTATAAAAAAGGGTTGTTTTGGTTCGGGTCGAAACGGGTCTGGGTCAGAACGGGTTTCGGGTCAGGTCAGTTTTTTTTTTTTTAGATATACTTACTCTAGTCTAGCCCTTTCATCTAAGGCGCTAACCACGCTAGAACCTTTTCTTGGCCTACAAGCCACCAGCTTCACCTAATAAAAAAATTGAACTTTTACACAACCCGTTACTAATAAAGTTGATCGTTGTACTCTAATTAATAAGTTATTTCTTTACCTCCAACGTCGCCTCCAGGAATATTACTAGCCATCGCGCTTGCAAGCCGTTCACATTGTCTGTCAAGCGTTGCTACCCATCGTCTGGCCCCAAATGCTAAACCAGAATTCACTAGTGACCGATAGATGTCATGAACATCTCTATCATCGACTTCAACATGTTCAACCCATGTGAGCTATAGATTATTAGTATTTTTCCCCAAATATATAGTATTACTAGACTACACTCCTACTGGTAGAATAAATCGAAACAATCCAAAATTTGGCCAAGAGTTTCACCTTCGAATATCCATTGGAAGTTCTTCAATCAAACAACCCGATGGCCTTCTTCTAGATCTTGCGGTTGTGGAAGGGTGCAAGTTGTCCAAAGATACATCAACCACGGCCCATAACCAGTCAGTATGTTGTTTGCAGTACGTAACAAAATAGTATTCTCGGGTTGGAACAAGTGGTGAAAAAACTTGATACTCTGATGTCATCTGAAAAATACATATCAATTGGGTTAACTTCAAATCGACTAAAAAGATGCAAAGAATTGTACAATCGTAAACGTTTTCCAGCTCTTAGACTACTAAACAAATAAGTGAGGTTTGATTCCGTCGATGAAGGACGTTATGACAATATTTTAATTTAATATTTTTTTTTCTTAAATTGATGTATTTTCTAAATTTAAATACACGTGAAAATATTTAAAAAAAGAATTGCTTAAAACCTAATTATAATAAAATTAAGAGTAAACTGCCATTTTGGTCCCTGTGGTTTGGCCAGTTTTGCCACTTTAGTCCAAATCTCAAACTTATTACATCCAGGGCCCTGTGGTTTGCATTTTGTTGCCATTTTAGTCCAAAACTCAAAATCTCTGAATTTTGACTGATTTAATGACCCCTTTTTGTCCTTTTCCTTAATTTAGTGAAGGGCATTTTGGTCATTTTGCCCACCTGCCCACCCCCACCCCCACCCCTCTCCCCTCTCCTGCATATCCTTTTCCTAACAACTGAAACAGCCTCTGATCTTTTGCATATATCAAGTTATATGTTCTTATAATTAAAATCAAGAAGTCATAAACGATCCAAAGTTTGTATTTTTATGACCCATGTAGTTGAAAGCACACACATTACACATACAATCCAAATCCCCAAATCCTTAAATCTGTCCGATCTATTCAACCACCACCACCACAAACAACCGATCAACATACCTATTCAGAGTTCATGCTCGGAATATAATCCTGAATCATGTCTGCAACTTCATTGAACATTCTGAGATGAAGCAGAGCCGTAGCTTTCAGTTTTGAAGCCGGTTCATACGTCGGCGATAAAGCAAGAGCAGAATCAAGGAGGTTAATCGCAGAAGCGATGTTGTTATCTTGTGAGTTGTGTTGATGAATCGGAGTTTCTGGCAGCCGGAGAAAGCGATGACGGTGGTTGGGTGATGATTTATTTGGGGAAACTCGAACCTCCTTCATCAGCATCAATCAACGCTGCCGTTCATCAGCATCAATCATCACGGTTGTCTGTTCATCTTCAAGTGACAATTAGAGAGAGAGAGAACTGACAATTAGACATAAGCGATGATATAAAATGACAGAAAGAAAATACCACAAATCCTGATAGGAGCACGAAGACGAAGAAGAATAGGCTGCGAAAGGAAGATCTGTCTGGCGTTGATGCATAACTGACGAATCTCTGACTCCGATAACTGCACTTGTTTCCCGCCTTTTCCTTCCAAAAGTCTTCGAATAATATCTTCCAGCACCTTCTTCTCCATCATATTCTCGATTTTCATCATATTTGCAGGTTCCTTGTTGTATATATTGATGATATGAGGTTAATTGATGAAGAGATCGATGGAATTTAGAGGAGAGGATGAAGAATTTCAATGGGGTTGCGTGCTCTGCTGGTTTTCCGTTTGTCTGGTCTTTTGATTCATCATTTCATTTTTATCCATATGGGGTTTTTAATAATTATGTGGTTTTTATGAGGTTTTTATATTATGTGGTTTTTTGAATAATTGAATTACATAATGCCCAAACTACCCCTTTTGATAAGGACAAAAAAGGGTCATTAAAACAGTCAAAATTCAGAGATTATGAGTTTTGAATTAAAATGGCAACAAAATGCAAACCACAGGGACCCAGATGTAATAAGTTTGAGATTTGGACTAAAATGGCAAAAGTGCCCAAACCACAGGGACCAAAATGGCAGTTTAGTCTAAAATTAAATTTGTTTAGTAGTGAGTTTGCCTGTTCTTTCTATTACTAACTGTGATATCAACTTATTGTTTAATGTTACACATTTCATTTATACATGTGAGCTATTGAATTGTTAATAAATGAACCAGTATGTGTCCATACAACTTGTAGAGCTCCATTGTAGTTTCCAGCCACTCCAGTTGAAAGAACTTCTACAGTTATTGCTCTTGAAACAATCCCAGAAAACACATTTGACAACTGATTCTGCAAAATCATTATTAAATTAGTGTTTATAATCTAACTTAAATCAAATCAATCATGATTTTAAGAGAAAAATTTAGTCTCATCGCGTACCACATCCATTAGAATTTCTACAAGATTAATATGATTCATGATGACAACCGCGGATTCCTTTGACGTTTCGGATTTCAATCGCATCGATTTGGTCCAATGCCTCTAGGAAACATTTGCGAGTAATGTTCTTGGTTTAAGGTCTCTGATGAGTTGTCAGAGCTTCGAATCCACAAAGGCTCATCAGACTGAGCCATTCTAACCAGTTCATCCATGGCAGCAACCGCTAGTTCGATTATAACTAGCTTCTCAGCCTCAGAAGGAGCTGAAACTGACCTGAGAAGGGTGCTGGCTCCAAACATGTCATCTGCTATTGCGGGTTGTGGACTAAAACTACCAATGGGTAGATCATGAGGGCATGGTGGCCCATTGTGTGAGAGATTAGGATAAGTTAACAATGGTTTGCCAACATATTTTGCAGCAATTCCAGATATCCTATCAATCTGTTGAACACACAAAATAAAAGAATCTAGCTTTAGAAACAAAGTTGCAATTACAAGCAAAATTGAAGGATGAATGGTCATTAACTTCTGCGTGCGACGTTGCTGTTGCGGCGTGCGTGCAGTGCAACGCTGCTGCTGAGGCGTGCGTGCAGTGTAGCCGCGCAGCCGCTGCTGTGGGTGTGCAGTGTGGTGCTGCTGCTGAGGCGTGCGTGCGGTGCAGTCTCCGCTGTTGCATGTGGCGCTGCTGCTTAATTGACCAATTAGATAAAAATTATTGATTAATTGACCAATTAGATAAAAATTACTCAGTGAACCTAGGACTAGCAATTAATTAGAGACTAAATTGGAACTTACCTGCGTTGGTGTGATGGTAGTCACTTGAAGTGGTGGTAACTGGCGGCTTTAGCGATTAGCGAGTGTGATCGAATCACCTTGGAGAAACATACACAACTCACCTACCAAAACGGAATTCATTAAAAGTTTATTACAATTATTTCATTACCCAAATATGATACAAACTAACCTGCTGAAACGGATTCGGTGATTCGAACCCAAAATAGATGCATACACAAGCATGAGTCTATGAAATGAATTGCCCCGACCTCCCCTTTTATATAGTCACCCACCATTAAAATGGATGTCCAAGATCTATTCAGTCTAATAACTACAAACTTTTCTTTAAAACATCATATTCTAAATTATACAAACTTAAGACTAGCATCAAGAAGTAACTTCAACATCCTTCCATCTTATTATTCTTATTATTATGACTTGAAAAAACAACAGTTTTAATAATTAAAAAAAAAAAAAAAAAACCATTTGCGCAGAACAGGACCTCAAAAATCATATCCACTGCCCTATTGTTATCTAATAGTAAAAGCTACCAAATTAATATATTTATAGCTTCAAAAACAAACACTCCATCTAATTCAGAAACAGATCTTCTAAAACATGAAACCCTAAACAGAATGAAACAGTTGCGGATAAACCAGAACTAACCTGGATCTTCATAGCTTTCTTGTTGGCTTCAAGTTGACTACCTGTACACATATCAATCAATCAGAAGGGTGAAATCAGAACGAATTAGAAAGAGAAAGAAGAATTAGGGTTCTACGCATTTCCTTTGGAAGAAGCTTAAGCTTGTCCAGATTCCTCTCACGGGCCGTCTTCAACTTCTTCTCATTTACTCCATCATCGCTTCTTACTGAATATTTCTGGCAGGGAACCCTAAATAGATTTTTTTCAATCAAAAAACTCATTTTGGCAAAAACTAACTGGTCGCGGGTCGAGTTTCGGATGGTGATTCAGGTCGGAGCTTTAAGACATATATATACTTGCTTTGTTATTCTGGACCTGGAGCTAGGGTTTTGAGTTGAAGGGGTGTGTGAAAAGATTGAGTGGATCCAGTTGAGAGGAAATCGATGTAGGGAAAAAATGGAAGCCGAGGAATACAAGAACAAAAATTAGGGGGAGTTTGAAATTGGAAGAAAAATTGGGTTAGGAGGGAATTTTTTTGGGTGTGAAAATGTTTAGAGGGAATCCATTTTTTAAAATTTTTAATAAATAAGTGGGTTTTTAAAGCTTTGTGACGGCAGGTCACATTATTAAAAATTTATTGTGGCGGTTAGTAATATTTTGCTACAATTTTATACTGTGGCTAGTGATTATCACATTTTTTTTATTGAAAGTGTGACTAAAGGTTTTAAAAGATGTGTTTCCGTCACATGAATTAAAAGCTTAAACAAATACTGTGACAGCAGGTCACATTTGGCCACACTTTTCAAGTTGTGGTTAAACAGGCTAGTAAATGTCACTTTTTTTTTAAATAGTGTGGCTAAAGGATTTGAGTTGCTATACAGTTGTCACATTAATAATAAAATGTGTGTCTGAAAGTGTGTTAAAATATTATAAATGACCTTTAGCCATACATTTAGTCAAATGTGTGGCAGAACGGTTTTGAGAAAAGTGTGGCAGTGGGCCATTTTTGACGTAGTGTAAGGCCCAATACATATCACGCTCATAAGAACGTAAAAGTTATGATATTAAAATTGTCCATAACTATTTTTTTCTGCTAAACATCATTAATGTAACTAGGGGTGTTAACGAGTCGAGTCAAGCCTGAGCTCGTCTCGTTTAATTTGCAGAGAGCTCGAGCTCGACTAGTTTCGATATTTATTTCTAAAGAGTAGTTTTTCAAGCTCGGGCTCGGCTCGTTTATTATTTATTAATCGAAACCAGCCACCACCACCACCTCTCACCACCACCTCTCACCACCACCACCACCACCACCGCCGCCGGCCACCACCACAAGCCACCACCACCACCGGCCACCATCACCGCCGGCCACCACCACCGCCGGCCACCACCACCACCACTCACCACCACCTCTCACCACCACTACCACCACCCGCCTCCCACCCACCACTACTCCACCACCACCACCGGCCACCACTCACCGGCCACCACCACTACTCACCACCACCACGACTCATCACCACCACTCAATAGTGTCACACCCTGGCTTTGCGGAAGCGTGGTTAATTTTGGTGTGACTTCTTAATACCATAGCTTAATCATACCAAAGCTATATGAGTTAAAAACATGCAAGATCATCCATTTAGTTTTGAAAACCAAGTACAGTACCATTGTTTTAACTAACAACATAACCTTGTTCAACAGACGTTACAACTTAAACATAACATAAACATGATTTAAGGACTGTGTCTTGTCCAGGAAAGAGACACATCCCCTAAACCCCGGATGACCTCGGAAACTAGTGCAGCGGAAAACATGCCATACCGTGCCAGATCTCGTTAATTTCCTGAAATACATGTAAGTTGAAAAATCAACAATAATGTTGAGCGAGTTCATGTGCAAGTGAGTAAGTAAAACACTTGTAAGTATAAAAGTTTCCTGGTATGTAGCAGTGTAAGAGGACTTGTGATCACCAATGGTTTGCAAGGCCATTAGCATGTTGTGAAATGCAAATAGTAAGACACGACCTAGCCGATTTTTGCGTTGGGCAACCAAGTCACTCCAGGTCCGTTCTGTTGGCCTCAGAGAGGTCCGTTTGGCCTAGAGCTGGGCTCGCTACACCCAGATAGATCTACTGCTCGAGTCCCTCAGTGTTCTAACTACCCATTCACATGATCTAAACCTCCTTACGTAAATCATACCGTGTATAAAGTACTTGTAAACAAAGTAACATGTATTTCACCCCCGCGGTTAAGTAAACTGAAAACAGTTAGAGAAAAGGGGGACATGAACTCACAGTGAATGCGTATCTCTATCAAGCGTCTCCAATACAGTAAGCTGTGCAACGACCTACAAGTGCTAATTCTATTAGACGGACGGCCGTGCTTTAGCTTTACAGTTTATGTTTGCGGGAAATAGTTAGACAACTATTTCGTGTTACATGTCGTATATGCTTGGTAGTTATCTTCCTTCCCAAGGATGGGGGATACAATGCATGTGCGTAAGTTACGTTTTATCAATCTTGTGGTAATGTAATTACCGGTGTAACTTATATGTTAATGTGGAAGCGTTCGTAGAGTTTTGGAATCATTAACGCTTGTAAATATTATATTCACTCTAAAATAATATTTATGTATTTCACAAAATAATCATAAACAGTGTTGTGACAAATATATTTATCACGTTAATCTTTGTGAAAATCCCACCTCCGAATATTTAGTAAAATATAGTGCTGGCGAAATTTATGTTTCAAAAGTATGTTCAAAAATAGTTCTAACACTTATTGTGTAAAAAGTCTAAGTGTTAGATTTTTAGAAAATTTCGCCAGAGTTTCCTCTGTAACTGGAGGTGGCCACGCTTTCAAGCGTATCATTTTCTTTTAACAAATCAATTCAACAATCCTTTTCCTTCAATCAAACAATTTCCGACACATCAAACTAGTCAATGAATATGTAATTCACACAATCGCATGAACTTGTAGTTTTTCCGAATCTATATTGTAAATCCCATCATATTTCGTGGATCTTTATATAAAGTAACTTTAACCTCGTAAAAACCTCGTTTTTAGAGAAATCCGTCTTTACAACTTCTAGTTATTTTTCCCAAAAATAGTTATTTTGTCGAAACATGTGTCACACAAGTGTTTACACACTTGTGCGTTCTAAATATCATTCTTAGTATTGTAAGATCCGTTTCTTAGAAAACATGGTTTCTTTTAAAGTGTGGTCCTTCAAAAGTACCACTTGCAGATACGTAGATCTGCTAGTTTTAAACACCGTTGTACCGGTTAAATCACTTTTACACAAGTAAAATATTTCTACACAAGTTCATGTCTCTAAAATGTGGTAGTGTTTCACCTTTAACCCTTGTATCTTTCAAAATAAGCTTATGTGATGATACGTGATTTTACAAAGTCGGGTTAAACGAAGATTTGAGCTACCACATCATAGATCGGGTCTAGATAAACACAAATCTCAAGTCCTACGACTTTTACACAAGTTATATGTCTTTATCCACCATTTTTATGATTTTACTAGACTTTAAAGTTTCAAAACGCATGTTTATGATATTTAACCGACGAAAGTTCTTTTAACCACTTTAGTCATGCTTAAATATGAGTTTTAAACAATATACCTCTAGCTCGGGGCTAGGGAAGAATCGTGACGAAAACGGGGTGGATAAAAGCTAACGGTGGAGGTCCTTCGTGTTCCGCTTGCACCAAAGCTCCTAATATGAGACCCTTGAAGCTTGAATGATCTTGGAATGCAATGATCACCAACCGAAAATATGATGGTGGGTGTGAGGGAGTTCGGCCGAGAGTGGGAAGAGAGCAAGAGAGAGTTTGTAAGTGGTGAAATGTGAAGTGATTATCATGTGTGTTTAGTCTTAGGTTTTATAAGCAAAACAAAAGGGTATTATCCCATGGTTCAAGTGTAGGCTAGATACTTAGCATGTAGGATTATTTTAATCTTTATGGTACTAAACATGTCCCCTAGTGGGGAACGGTTTCAAATGGGGGGGGGGGGGGTTCCCTAACCGATTCCAACTAAATAGTTGGTGATTAGTTTAGGTTAAATAAGTAGGTTAAGTGTCTAACCTCGTTAGTTGTATAAAGCGCGTTATGACGGGTGTTAGGGTAATCAGGGACCCTAACTGGCTCAGAAAAATATAGTTAGTGGAAATATTAATATTTTCGTGTTCCGGGTATAGTCCGGTTGTTCGGTTGGATAGTAATCCGTTAAAGCGCTTAATAAAGCTTTAAAGTGTCGTTATTGTTATTTTTAGTGACACAATTTGCTTTCCCGACACTTTAGAAAGTGTCTAGTGATATTTTCTCATTTTCTGGCACTTTACTAGTCAGCTAGAAGCTGGTTTAATTTTAAAGTGCTGTTTTTGGTACTTAAAGTACGTTCTTGGCACATCCGAATCAGTGTATCTTATCCCTAGAGACGCGGTAACACAACCCTTATATCCTACACTCACTACCAGTGTAGCCAAAAATATGTGAGGCTCTTAACAGGCCTTAGAGGCAGTATTTGCCTGATGCTGGTTATATCAGCATGTTCACTGTGTATCCGTTTAGTGCCACTGTGCTTTTTGTGCATCATGTTTGTCACTAGGGTTCAGTATGTAATCAATGTAGTGACAGCAACTAAAGTATGATGCAAGTAAGTGCATGTATCAGTATGCAGGTAGCAGTTTATCAGCTAGTTCAATCAAGCACAGTAATCAAGTAGTAATTGATCATTAATTAAGTTGTACGGATACCTGGTTTAGTGCGGGTTGTCACATTCTCCCCCCGTTAAATAAATTTCGTCCCGAAATTTAAGTTCTGCTTGTAGAAGCAGGGTTCTTAGGAAATAAGTGGGGGTATTTCTCTTTCATCCGGTCCTCACGTTCCCATGTGAATTCAGGACCATGTCTGGCATTCCAACGTACTTTGACGAGTTTGACACTGCTCCGGCGGGTCTTGTTAACTTTCCAATCCGTGACCTCAACAGGTTCTTCAACGAAGTGGAGCGTGTCGTCAATATGAATCTCGTCGATAGGAATGGCAACGTCAATTTGAGTTGGACTTTTCTTTAAATTGGATACATGAAATGTATCGTGAACACCATTTAGTTCAGCCGGTAGGTCCAACTTGTATGCTACCGTCCCAATTCTTTCTAGAATTCTGAAGGGACCAATGTAGCGCGGATTTAACTTTCCACGCTTTCCAAAGCGTGCTACCCCTTTCCAGGGTGAAACCTTTAACAACACCATTTCTCCGACCTGGAAGTCCACATGCTTCCGGTTTGGATCCGCGTAGGCCTTTTGTCTGTGGCGAGCGGCTTCGATGCGTTTAAGAATTTGCGCGATTTTGTCTATCGTCTCTTGGACGATCTCGGGACCAGCAAGCTGCCTATCACCTGCGTCAGCCCAACATAGTGGTGATCGACACTTGCGTCCGTATAGGGCTTCAAAAGGCGCAACACCAATACTGGTGTGGTAGCTGTTGTTGTATGAAAATTCGACCAAAGGTAAGTGTTTATCCCAGCTACCGCCTAAATCCATAACACATGCCCTCAGCATGTCTTCCAAAGTTTGTATCGTTCGCTCGCTCTGGCCGTCAGTTTGCGGATGGAACGCAGTGCTCAGATTCAATTGTGAGCCAAAAGATTCTTGGAAAGATTGCCATATTCTTGACACAAATCTTCCGTCTCTATCAGAGATGATCGAGAGTGGTACTCCATGACGTGCTACGATCTCTCTCAAGTAAATTTCCGCAAGTTTGCTAGTGCTGTCTTTCTCCTTGATTGGCAGAAAGTGTGCGGACTTTGTTAGGCGGTCAACAATCACCCAAATCATATCATGGCCTCTTGGCGTTCTTGGCAGTTTTGTAACAAAATCCATTGAGATTTGTTCCCATTTCCACTTGGGAATCTCAGGTTGTTGCAGAAGTCCCGAAGGCTTCTGGTATTCCGCCTTGACCTTAGCGCACGTTAAACATTTGCTCACGTAAACAGCAACGTCGCCTTTCATCCTAGGCCACCAATAGTAATCCTTGAGATCCTGGTACATCTTATCCGATCCAGGGTGGATAGAGTACCGTGACTTGTGCGCTTCGTCGAAAATAACTTCCCTCAATCCACCAAACAGAGGAACCCAAATCCTTTTCTCAAAACATAGCGTTCCTTCCTCGTTTGGTACCAAAAGCTTCTCCATTCCACGGAGATATTCTTCCTCAAGGTTTCCCTCCTTGAGAGCTTCCTTTTGTGCAGCGCGAATGCGCGAGGAGAGATCGGTTCGTATAATCATTTCCAATGCTCTAACCCTTATGGGCTTGATTCTTTCTTTACGACTTAGGGCATCGGCAACTACATTCGCCTTCCCTGGGTGATACTTTATCTCGCAGTCGTAGTCGTTTAACAATTCAACCCATCGTCTTTGCCTCATATTTAACTCCTTCTGGTTAAATATATGCTGTAGGCTTTTGTGATCTGTGAAGATTGTGCACTTCGTACCATACAGGTAGTGTCTCCAGATCTTTAAAGCAAAAACCACTGCACCAAGCTCTAAATCGTGTGTGGTATAATTCTTCTCGTGCACTTTCAGTTGGCGTGATGCGTAAGCAATGACCTTTTGGCGTTGCATCAACACGCAACCCAATCCCTGACGCGATGCGTCGCAGTATACCACAAAGTCATCAGTACCTTCTGGTAGAGCTAAGATTGGCGCGTTACAAAGCTTATCCTTCAGTATCTGGAATGCTTCATCCTGTTTGATCCCCCAATCAAACGTCCTTTCCTTCTGCGTGAGGAGTGTCAATGGTTGAGCGATCTTTGAAAAATCCTCGATGAACCTCCGATAGTAGCCAGCCAAACCCAAGAATTGCCGAATCTCGGTTGGCGTTGTAGGCGTTTCCCAATTCTTGATTGCCTCGATCTTTGTGGGATCAACATGAATTCCATCCCCATTAACCACATGTCCAAGAAACTGGACTTCGCGTAGCCAAAACTCGCACTTAGAGAATTTGGCGTACAGTTGCTCCTTCTTTAGCAGCTCCAAAATGGTTCTAAGATGTTGTTCGTGTGCAGCCTTCGTCTTTGAGTAAATCAGGATGTCGTCGATGAATACAATCACGAACTTGTCTAAGTATGGCTTGCAAACCCTATTCATTAGATCCATGAATACCGCAGGCGCGTTTGTCAGACCAAATGGCATAACGAGGAACTCGTAGTGTCCATAACGAGTTCGGAAGGCTGTTTTCGGGATACTTTCCTCCTGTATCCTTAGTTGATGGTATCCAGATCGAAGATCGATCTTAGAGTAACAGCTTGAACCTTGAAGTTGGTCGAACAGATCGTCGATTCTTGGCAGGGGATACCTGTTCTTGATCGTCAGCTTGTTCAATTCTCTGTAGTCAATACACATGCGGAAACTTCCGTCCTTCTTCTTGACAAACAAGACCGGAGCTCCCCAAGGCGAGAAGCTTGGTCGGATAAAACCCTTGTCTAACAACTCTTGAAGTTGTGTTGACAATTCTTGCATCTCAGATGGCGCAAGTCTATAAGGTGCCTTAGCTACAGGTGCGGCGCCTGGAACTAAGTCAATGTGAAACTCCACTTGCCTCTGAGGTGGCAGTCCGGGTAAGTCTTC
Source organism: Helianthus tuberosus (assembly GCA_030545235.1). Classification (NCBI taxonomy): domain Eukaryota; kingdom Viridiplantae; phylum Streptophyta; class Magnoliopsida; order Asterales; family Asteraceae; genus Helianthus; species Helianthus tuberosus. Next base: position 10,138,679 of record CM060431.1, on the reverse strand, counting down.
TGGGAAGACTTCTGGATACTCCCTTACGACAGGGATGTCTTCGATCCTTGGCTCGGCAGCCTTCTTATCTACGATGTGTGCCAGGAAAGCAACACATCCTTTCTGTAAACACTTCCTTGCTTTCAAACAGCTGATAATCCGCAACGGCGTCTCACGCTTCTCTCCATGAACAACAATGGTCTCACCATCCTCGGTTGGAATACGAACAACCTTTTCGTGGCAAACTATCTCAGCTTTATTGCTCGATAACCAATCCATTCCTACTACCACGTCGAAACTTCCCAATTGGACTGGTAGTAGATCCAAGGCAAACTCACGTTCTCCTAATTCAATCACACAGCCTCTGATAACATCATTGGCTTCTACCAACTTTCCATTAGCCAATTCAATTGCGTAGGGAATGTCTAACTTATTAGCGGCTAGCCCAAGTATATTCTTAAATTCTAGTGATACGAAGCTATAGTCGGCACCAGTATCAAACAGAACAGATGCATAGCGTTGATTTATAGGGAACGTACCCGTAACAACGTTGGGATCCTGGCGTGCTTCCCGTGCACCGATCTGGAACACCCTTCCACGGGCTTGGTTCAATCCCGGGCAATCCTTCTTGAAGTGCCCAATGTCACCGCAATGAAAACATCCAAGTCTTTTACCACTTCCTGCACCATCCCCAACTGGCGGGTTGTTCTGATTGGCATTTCCGGCTTGATTGGCATTGTAGCCTCGATTATTCCCTTGTGGGCGATCTCCAAAACCGCCACGGTTGTTATTCCTATTTTCAGATCCTCCCTGACCTCCCCGGCCAGTACCAACCCAGCAGGTGTCCTTCAAATGACCACGTTTCCCACATACATCGCATACTTTTAGCCGACATTGACCCGAATGGTGGCGTTGACAGGTATTGCATCTGGGCTGGGTGCCCATGTATCCTCTTCCTTTCCTTCCACTGCCAGCTGCACCCTGAGCTGGCGTGCTTGGTGCTCCTCTTTTACCATCACCGCTAACACTTTGTTTGAAGTTCGAAAACTTTCTTTTGTTACCTCCTGACGACTCAGCATGAGTCTCTTTCTCCTTTGCCTTAAAATCACCAAACTTGTTTAAACGAATCGCCTCCTCGGTGAGAGCCACGCTCAAATCGATGGCTTCAGTGATAGTCGCTGGTTTGGAGGAGGTTACCATGCTTATTATTTGGGGAGCCAAACCCCAAATGAAGCGCTCGATTCGCTTGTATTCAGGCGTAACCATGTAAGGAACCACTTGAGATAGGTCGTGAAACCTCTGGACGTACTCCGCAATCTTTGGTCCATCCATCTTTAAGTGCCAAAATTCAGTCTCCAACCTTTGAATTTCTGCGCGTGAACAGTACTTTTTGCGCATCAGTTCTTTCAATTCGGCCCAAGTCAGGGCATAGGCGGCAGCTTCGCCTAGTGTTTGGACTTGTAAGTTCCACCAAGATAGGGCTCCGTCTAGGAATAGCCCTGAAATGTACGTAACTTGCTGATCCTCTGCACACTTGCTCATGCGTAAGACGGAATCGGTTTTCTCAGCCCAGCGGGTAAAGGCAACTGCACCTCCTGTGCCATCGAAGTTAACTGGTTTGCAGTCTAAGAACTGCTTGTAGGTGCATCCTGCACGTATGTTAAAACATGTGTTTGGCATTAGCATCACCGCTAAAATCTCCAACTAGTTCATGGTAGGTTCGAATGGCGTGGTATTACCGTGAGGTGGAATGTTATTGCCTTGATTAACACTTCCGCTCCCTCCCGGCTGAGAAGCTGCGTACTGCGCTATGGCAGCAGCAATGATTTGTTGTAGCTCTTCCTGGGTGGTAGGCATAGGCTGCTGTTGACGTCTTGGCGGCATCTTTCTAAAAGATGGTTTAAGTTGGTTAGGCCATAGAAGGCTCCGATGTTATAATACGTAAATCAGTTCGTAATGTAGTGTACGTATATAACGGTAGTAACAGTATAATCACATAACATCTCATGTTATCACATATCACAATTATCATTCACACAACATCCCATGTCATAAAATATAAACAAGTAATCAAGCGAATCCAAAATATGGTGAGAAAACTGCGATTGCCATATAAATGAGACCACATCGTAAGTGTATACATACAATCATCAATCACTAGGGGCTACATAACCCCTGTCAAAAGCTACATCAATATCAATACAACATCAAGTACATAACAAAAGTCAAGTCATAACGTAGTCTCCTCAAAAAGCTGTGCAGTCAGAAAGCAATCGCCGCCTTATCACCTCGCCTACCCAAGTGGCACCGATGAGCTCTAAGTAGATGGTGGTGGAGGAGGGGGAAAATGGGTATAAAACAAATGGCGCAACTGTAACCAGTCCGCCTCCATCGCCTGCTGTGTGCGAATAATGGAAGCAATCTGCTGCTCCACAGTAGTAAGACGAGCAGCATAGTCAGAGGGTAATGGTCGAAACGGCTGTAACGGAGAGGGTACCCGGCCATGGCACTGACATGGCTGCAGACGGGCTCTCTCCAAATCCTGTAGTCGCTGCTCATGCGACTCGTGCTGGTGTACAAACGACATCAATACATCCTCGATGGTATGTCCCACGTGGAATCTGTGGTATGGATCAGTGGGTGGCATGGGGGAAAACGGTGACCACAGCAGTGGCTCACGTGTGGGGTCAAAGGGTGCCACCCCAAAAGGAGCTGTAGTAGGTGGAACAAAAGGAATCTGAGGCATGAAAGGCATGGGCATCGGTACATGCCCATCAGGGTGAGCTGAAGAGCCCTCTCCAGGCCCTGCTGGAGGTATAAACATAGGAACCTGAAACGAAAAGTCAGTATGTGGTGCAACAGGAATCTGTGGAGGGAATGGGGGAACGTCCTCGTCTGCCGGTATCCAGCCATGCTGGGCAGACTCGTCCGGTGGGTCCATATGTGCCGCGAACGGTGCATGTCCGGGCTCTATGGGAACGGGATCAAACAAGGGAGCAACAACTGGGTGAACGGGTGCCAAGTGCTCGAGAGGGGGGTCAACTGGTACAGCAACAATGGGTAAGGGACCAATGGGATCAACAGGAACATCTATGTGGTGATCATCAGCAATGGGCACGAAAGGTATATCAGCATGCACAGGGTCATGCTCTGGTAAAGGGTCAAGAGCGGCTGCCTGCTCAGGAGCAACGGCAGGCTCAAAGTCGTCAAATGCCATGTCAAACTCAAAATCTGGGTCAATCGGATCAAAAGGGTCAATAGGATCTGCTGGATCCTCCATCAACTCGTCCATCGGGACAAACTCTAAATCACGGTCAGGCTCAAATCCTGGTGGAAACATAGGATCTGAATCCTCCTCGTCGTCATGGTCAAAAACAAGTCCAGGTATGGAAGCAACAGAAAAAGCCTGGTCAGAATCGGACCCATGGGAGAAGTGCTGCGCACTATGAGTATGTGTGGGTGCAGAAGCCACAGACTCAAAGGAGTCCGCGACTGGGGAATGAGCAGGTGACTCCGCAGCAGGAGCATCTGCGATCAGTAAGGGAGCAACAGCAGGTAGGGCCTCGCCCTGAGCATCCTCCAAAGGCTCCTCCTCAAACATATCGACGTCGTCCTCCTCGTCGTCGATGGGTAAAACAGGGTATGCTGCAAGGGGTACTGGAGCAGGGATCACAACGAGTGGTAGATCCCCGGCTGGAAGATCAACTGGGAGCTCATCAACGCCGTCGGGTAAGGCGAATGGCTGAAAGTCATCGTCATCCGTACTGGTGAAGTCTGACGTATAAACCTCGTGCTCCGAGGACTCCAAGTCATCTGATACAATAGGTCTGGGGCCGGTGGTGCCTGAACCGCCCGAGTCTGCTGAATCCATGTGTCTGTAACATATACACAAACATGTACAAATTGTCAATCATATAATCAAATAGTCACATAAGTCATCCAGCAAGCATTCAAACCAACACTTCTAGTCCCACTAGCCAATACTTCTAGTCCCACTAGCCAACACTTCTAGTCCCACTAGCCAACACTCCTAGTCCCACTAGCCAATACTTCTAGTCCCACTAGCCAACACTCCTAGTCCCACTAGCCAATACTTCTAGTCCCACTAGCCAACACTTCTAGTCCCACTAGCCTCCTACCTCAGCCTCCCAGACTGAGCCTAGAATAATAAATAAAATGTGCTCAACATTTGTTTGTAAAAGGTTGTGGATCTGGACTTAAGTGGTATGCAGAAAAATGTTTTCGTGAGAGCCCTAGTGATCATAGTCTAGACTCGAGATAGAATCCTAGTTCGCTATGATCAGAGCTCTGATACCAAGCTGTCACACCCTGGCTTTGCGGAAGTGTGGTTAATTTTGGTGTGACTTCTTAATACCATAGCTTAATCATACCAAAGCTATATGAGTTAAAAACATGCAAGATCATCCATTTAGTTTTGAAAACCAAGTACAGTACCATTGTTTTAACTAACAACATAACCTTGTTCAACAGACGTTACAACTTAAACATAACATAAACATGATTTAAGGACTGTGTCTTGTCCAGGAAAGAGACACATCCCCTAAACCCCGGATGACCTCGGAAACTAGTGCAGCGGAAAACATGCCATACCGTGCCAGATCTCGTTAATTTCCTGAAATACATGTAAGTTGAAAAATCAACAATAATGTTGAGCGAGTTCATGTGCAAGTGAGTAAGTAAAACACTTGTAAGTATAAAAGTTTCCTGGTATGTAGCAGTGTAAGAGGACTTGTGATCACCAATGGTTTGCAAGGCCATTAGCATGTTGTGAAATGCAAATAGTAAGACACGACCTAGCCGATTTTTGCGTTGGGCAACCAAGTCACTCCAGGTCCGTTCTGTTGGCCTCAGAGAGGTCCGTTTGGCCTAGAGCTGGGCTCGCTACACCCAGATAGATCTACCGCTCGAGTCCCTCGGTGTTCTAACTACCCATTCACATGATCTAAACCTCCTTACGTAAATCATACCGTGTATAAAGTACTTGTAAACAAAGTAACATGTATTTCACCCCCGCGGTTAAGTAAACTGAAAACAGTTAGAGAAAAGGGGGACATGAACTCACAGTGAATGCGTATCTCTATCAAGCGTCTCCAATACAGTAAGCTGTGCAACGACCTACAAGTGCTAATTCTATTAGACGGACGGTCGTGCTTTAGCTTTACAGTTTATGTTTGCGGGAAATAGTTAGACAACTATTTCGTGTTACATGTCGTATATGCTTGGTAGTTATCTTCCTTCCCAAGGATGGGGGATACAATGCATGTGCGTAAGTTACGTTTTATCAATCTTGTGGTAATGTAATTACCGGTGTAACTTATATGTTAATGTGGAAGCGTTCGTAGAGTTTTGGAATCATTAACGCTTGTAAATATTATTTTCACTCTAAAATAATATTTATGTATTTCACAAAATAATCATAAACAGTGTTGTGACAAATATATTTATCACGTTAATCTTTGTGAAAATCCCACCTCCGAATATTTAGTAAAATATAGTGCTGGCGAAATTTATGTTTCAAAAGTATGTTCAAAAATAGTTCTAACACTTATTGTGTAAAAAGTCTAAGTGTTAGATTTTTAGAAAATTTCGCCAGAGTTTCCTCTGTAACTGGAGGTGGCCACGCTTTCAAGCGTATCATTTTCTTTTAACAAATCAATTCAACAATCCTTTTCCTTCAATCAAACAATTTCCGACACATCAAACTAGTCAATGAATATGTAATTCACACAATCGCATGAACTTGTAGTTTTTCCGAATCTATATTGTAAATCCCATCATATTTCGTGGATCTTTATATAAAGTAACTTTAACCTCGTAAAAACCTCGTTTTTAGAGAAATCCGTCTTTACAACTTCTAGTTATTTTTCCCAAAAATAGTTATTTTGTCGAAACATGTGTCACACAAGTGTTTACACACTTGTGCGTTCTAAATATCATTCTTAGTATTGTAAGATCCGTTTCTTAGAAAACATGGTTTCTTTTAAAGTGTGGTCCTTCAAAAGTACCACTTGCAGATACGTAGATATGCTAGTTTTAAACACCGTTGTACCGGTTAAATCACTTTTACACAAGTAAAATATTTCTACACAAGTTCATGTCTCTAAAATGTGGTAGTGTTTCACCTTTAACCCTTGTATCTTTCAAAATAAGCTTATGTGATGATACGTGATTTTACAAAGTCGGGTTAAACGAAGATTTGAGCTACCACATCATAGATCGGGTCTAGATAAACACAAATCTCAAGTCCTACGACTTTTACACAAGTTATATGTCTTTATCCACCATTTTTATGATTTTACTAGACTTTAAAGTTTCAAAACGCATGTTTATGATATTTAACCGACGAAAGTTCTTTTAACCACTTTAGTCATGCTTAAATATGAGTTTTAAACAATATACCTCTAGCTCGGGGCTAGGGAAGAATCGTGACGAAAACGGGGTGGATAAAAGCTAACGGTGGAGGTCCTTCGTGTTCCGCTTGCACCAAAGCTCCTAATATGAGACCCTTGAAGCTTGAATGATCTTGGAATGCAATGATCACCAACCGAAAATATGATGGTGGGTGTGAGGGAGTTCGGCCGAGAGTGGGAAGAGAGCAAGAGAGAGTTTGTAAGTGGTGAAATGTGAAGTGATTATCATGTGTGTTTAGTCTTAGGTTTTATAAGCAAAACAAAAGGGTATTATCCCATGGTTCAAGTGTAGGCTAGATACTTAGCATGTAGGATTATTTTAATCTTTATGGTACTAAACATGTCCCCTAGTGGGGAACGGTTTCCAATGGGGGGGGGGGTTCCCTAACCGATTCCAACTAAATAGTTGGTGATTAGTTTAGGTTAAATAAGTAGGTTAAGTGTCTAACCTCGTTAGTTGTATAAAGCGCGTTATGACGGGTGTTAGGGTAATCAGGGACCCTAACTGGCTCAGAAAAATATAGTTAGTGGAAATATTAATATTTTCGTGTTCCGGGTATAGTCCGGTTGTTCGGTTGGATAGTAATCCGTTAAAGCGCTTAATAAAGCTTTAAAGTGTCGTTATTGTTATTTTTAGTGACACAATTTGCTTTCCCGACACTTTAGAAAGTGTCTAGTGATATTTTCTCATTTTCTGGCACTTTACTAGTCAGCTAGAAGCTGGTTTAATTTTAAAGTGCTGTTTTTGGTACTTAAAGTACGTTCTTGGCACATCCGAATCAGTGTATCTTATCCCTAGAGACGCGGTAACACAACCCTTATATCCTACACTCACTACCAGTGTAGCCAAAAATATGTGAGGCTCTTAACAGGCCTTAGAGGCAGTATTTGCCTGATGCTGGTTATATCAGCATGTTCACTGTGTATCCGTTTAGTGCCACTGTGCTTTTTGTGCATCATGTTTGTCACTAGGGTTCAGTATGTAATCAATGTAGTGACAGCAACTAAAGTATGACGCAAGTAAGTGCATGTATCAGTATGCAGGTAGCAGTTTATCAGCTAGTTCAATCAAGCACAGTAATCAAGTAGTAATTGATCATTAATTAAGTTGTACGGATACCTGGTTTAGTGCGGGTTGTCACAAACAGCCACCACCACCGGCCACCACCACTACTCACCACCACCACCACAATGATTAAGCGTCTGATAAAGGTTAAATTTGTAAGATCTAAGTATCAAGTGTCTTTTTAAGTTATATTATAATAAAACTCTAGTGAATAAGCGTCCTATAAAACTAATGTTTTATGACTCAAATATCAAGTTTCCTATTACGGTGTATTATAATAACACCACAATGATTAAGCGTCCTATAAAGTTTAAAGTTATATGACCTAAGTGTCAAATGTTCTATTAAGTTAAGTTCTAATATGACTTCGACTAGAAAGGGTCCTATAACACTGAACATTAATGACTTAACTACAACGTGTCCTATTAAGTTATGTTATAATAGGACCCCAGATGATCAAGTGTCCTAATATAGTACCATATAATGGGACACTAACAATTAAATGTCTTATAAAATACTTTATTAGGATCTACATTTTAAGTGTCGTATTAAATTATATGATAATAGGACCCTAAAAAATCATCCATCCTATTAAATAGTTTTTTAGGACACCGGTTTTGTAGAGTATATTATAAAAGGACCCTAAAAGTTCATTAGTCCTATAAAATAGTTTTTTAGGACCCTCTTTTACAAGCGTCCCACAGGAAAGGTCCTAAAAAGCTATTTTTGTTGTAGTGTATGGTCGCAAGTGCCGTTCGCCTATTTGTTGGCACGAGATTGGTGACGCTCAAATCACTGGTCCCGAGCTCATACAAGAGACGACGAACAAGATTTTACAGGTTCGAGACAACTTACTGAAGGCTAGGCACCGACAAAAGATCTACGCCGATGAGGATCGCAAACCAATGGAATTCGAGACAGGTGACTTCGTGCTCCTCAAGGTATCCCCTTGGAAGGGCGTGGTTCGATTTGGAAAGAAAGGGAAACTCGCACCTCGCTACGTTGGTCCTTTCAAAATTCTCGAAAGGATTGGCAAGGTTGCGTATAAACTGGACCTGCATGAAGAACTCAACAATGTACACCCTGTCTTCCACGTATCCAATTTGAAGAGGTGTCTAGCTGACGAAGGACTACACGTCCCTCTCGAAGACTTACAAGTTAACGAAACACTTCATTTTGTGGAAAAACCGGTCGAAATCATGGACCGAGGAACCAAGCAATTGAGGCGCAGTCGAATTCCTATCGTCAAGGTTCGATGGGAAGGAAAGCGTGGCGCTGAATTTACCTGGGAACTCGAGAGTGATATGAAGGCGAAGTATCCACATCTTTTCCCTAAGTCTTCCTCAATTTCAGGACGAAATTCCCTAAAGGAGGGGAGACTGTAACGCCCCGCTTATTTGTACTTTCCTTTTATAGCAAGTCTTGTTCATGTTTCTATTTTTGGAAACCTTGTGTTCTTGTAATCGTCCTTTCTTTGTAACCGTTGTAAAATCCGAGACTTGGATCATGAATAAAACTCATATTTTGTTAATTACATATTACACATACCTTATATATGCTCATACATTCGATTTCGTGGAACAATTGATGCTTATTCGTAATTCTTGAAAACTATGTGCTAAACTCGTAGATATATGAAACTTATGCATAAAACGTGTTTCAAGCATAAACGATTATTGAATACGACCTCCATACGCTTAATTATACTTTGATTATGTCCCCCATGCTTGATTATGCCTTACACTATGCTTTCATATCAAAACAAGTCCCTAAACTATCAAGAATACACCTAAAAGCATCAAACTTAAACTACAGGGACTGAATTGTAATTAAGCCAAACTTCCCCAAAAGGGGGCGCCGCGCGACGCTAGGGTCCTTGGCGTCACGCCAAGGCCCTGTTTCGGCAGATTATGTTTCTTCAGCTGTTTGTGCACGAAATCCTAAGTCCTAACCTCACCCAATCCCCTTTAATCCACCTCTAAACACCTCCAATCATCTCTAATCTCTTCCACTATAAATACACACCCTCTTCAACCCATTTTACACTTTCACAACTCATTACACTCCACAAATTCACTCTCAATCTGTTGCAAATCAGAGTTCTTGGACAGATTCATACATCTTAACAAAAGTGAGTGTAACTTGCTTGTTTTCACTCCAAATCACTTGATTCTTTCTTCTATTGCTTTGTTATGTTCTTGGGTTTGATTCCTTAGTTTTTCCCTGAAAAATCATGTTTGGAATTGCCCTAAAAAGGACCAAAACTTTCTGTTTTGTTTGATGTTATTCAAGAACTTGTTTAAACTTATCCAACTTGTGTCTAACACATCTCACACCTATGTCCTAATGCTTACAACCTATCTCATGGTTGGTTAAGCTTAAAAACAAGGTTGAGACACTTAAATCAGAGGATTAAACCTCATAAACTTTCTGTTTTGTTAGGGTATTTAACCCACGAGTCATGTCAAACTTAGACCTTGATGAATGAGTGATTATGAAACAACTTGGGTTGTTCCAACATAAAATCCTCACATGATTTGGTGATTTCTCCTTAGTTAGGTTGTTTATATTATTATACAAATCCTAGTTCGTGACCCTCCTTGGTTGTTTTTACATCAAGTGAAGTGGTGAACATTCAAGGGGTTCCTAAACGGAAGCTTGTTCTTCCTACCCCATACATGACATCCATGATAACTCGAGGTGCCTAAATGAAGATCCTAATCTTCTACCTCCTACATGAATTATTGGACTAAATAATATGTAATACTTAACCTAAATATGTACATACACTCATTCGAACCTTTTAATGTTGAACTTGTGTTCATATGTTGAGAGTAGTAGAATACCATCTAAGACTTTAAAACCATGATATGATTCTAATGGGTGTACTACCCATGAAATACAATATAACCCTAGTAGAATACCATCTAAGACTTTGGTTTGATATGTTAGATACATGCCATATTTATTGTTTATCTTGAATCACATGCTTGCTATGAGGAATTGTTTAAACTTATCTTTTGTTATGTACATACCAAACTTGTATACTCGCCTTTGCTTTTGCATTGAATTGTATTTTAAACATGTTACAGGGTGATGACGACGATGCTATGAAATGAAGTAGCGTTGATGCCTAGATACACCTATAGACATTTAGGGCTAATATGTTGTATCGATTTTTCTTATGTTGTTATGTATTTCTTTCGAACTTGTTGTTATTTGAGTTTATGTAACATTGACAATTTGAAGTTATGAAATGAAATGGAATTATTTAAATATTGTCACAAATAGCGTTATCATGTCTCTAGCAATCTTCACACTTCGTCTCATCCCGATGTTTCCGCCATTGGTTGGGGTGTGACAATTGTGGAAATAAGATGCTAGAAATAGACGAGTATGATGTATGCGGAAAAGTGCTTAAATACCCTTAACGGGTCAAAATAATCATTTAAGTATAAACGAGTTTAAGATTATACATAAACTTGTGAATTGAACCTAATATGATAGACAACATTGAAATTATAAGGTTTATGTGAAATCGGGATCAAACAATCATGTTTGTTTGATAAAATGCATAAACGGGTTAAAATTCGGTAAAAAGGTGATGAGTCGAAGGCTTAAAAGTCTAAAAATTTATTGTGTTGGATGTTGGGTTTTAACTCCATAAGATGGAGGATTAAATTACGGACGCGTAGGAAAAAGAATCGGGTAAAACGGATCAATAACAAAGAAGTTATGGCCGTTTCCGTAAAAACTGGCATAGCTGAACTGAGCTGCAGACCTGCTGGAAAACGGTCTCCCTCGAGTGGCGCGAGGGAGCAACTGGGTTCCTTCGCGTGGCGCGAAAAACCCTGTTTTGGCGAAAAATTTTTATTTTAATCAGTTTCGCTTCCCGGACTCGTTTAAATACGTTTTAAGTTACGTATGACTAATCCAACTCATGTTTTATGAGTTTCAGGTATAATTTTAGCACCGGAGGACGATCAAGCACAACGAAGAACCGAACACGATCAAGAAATAAGCTTCCGCACTTTGTATCGTTGTTATGTAAAATGACGAACTCACCCATAATATGTTGTATAGTTTTTAATTCTGTAAATAAAGTTTAATGAACCCGTATTTTCAATGTATTTGAAATCATAATTACTCGTTTGTTTTCGTAAATTATACGAAAACCTTTAAATAATAATAAGGGTGTTACAACAGATACACTTGAACTGTAATCCGAGTTCATCGTGTTGTTGTTTAAATTTAACGGAGAAGAATGACCTAATCAACATAACAACAACAAAATCACGATTATCAATGTACATATTAACAAAAAAAAACAACGAATAACATGAATAAATCATTAATAAATTATATCGATGAAGAATGATTATGATATACCTTCAGCAGACATTGTAATCGATACAGAATTCAGATGAGTATAATGTCGTATATGTAGGAACAACAAGTTAAATCCAATACGGAATTGATATGCAGAATGTTGATTTGAATTAGATTATACACATCTAAAAACAAGTGATTTGGATTGCGTAATTTGGGCGTGCTAAGAACGAGATATATCAGTTAGAACGTATGAACGATAATACCCCTGTACTTATTGAGTTTTCAAATTTTCACTTTAATTATGGGTTTTTAATTGAACCCTCCCCATGTATATATATATATATATATATACTAGCCATTTACCCGCACGATGCGGCAGGAGTGACGGTTTACAATAGGATACTCGTTTACCGTTAGTTTATCAGTCGTCTCGTGATATTACAAGTATAGAAATCCAAAAAAACAAATAGCATGGAAAAGTTTAAAATACATGAATCTCGTGTCAATATGGTCAAACTTTTGCTACTATGGGGCTAGCCTAACCTAGGGAGCGAATTAATTTGGATTTATCGATATAAAGAGGAGTTACATGTAGTAAAAATATGGTCAATCCAACTCATGTTTTGGCGAAATTTTTTTATTTTAATCAGTTTCGCTTCCCGGACTCGTTTAAATACGTTTTAAGTTACGTATGACTAATCCAACTCATGTTTTATGAGTTTCAGGTATAATTTTAGCACCGAAGGACGATCAAGCACAACGAAGAACCGAACACGATCAAGAAATAAGCTTCCGCACTTTGTATCGTTGTTATGTAAAATGACGAACTCACCCATAATATGTTGTATAGTTTTTAATTCTGTAAATTAAGTTTAATGAACCCGTATTTTCAATGTATTTGAAATCACAATTACTCGTTTGTTTTCGTAAATTATACGAAAACCTTTAAATAATAATAAGGGTGTTACAAGTTGGTATCAGAGCTCAAGGTTGTTGAGGAATGTGTTCGGTTCGAGGCTTGATCGCAAATCCGGTAAGTACATGTATATCAAAGGTTTAGTATGATTAAAGTGTTGAGAACAACGCATATGGTTATCGTGTAATACACGTTACACCAATAAAAACGATATAGAATAGATATAGTCAACGAAATTACACGCGTCGATGCGTATAGTAGAAAAGCCTTGTATTATAATACGGGCATCCTTTAATGTTGAAATTACTAACTGTTGTATATGTTTTAGTTGAAGGACACTCGCAGATGAGGATAGCGAGAGTTTAACAAATTACGGATATGATAGAAGAACGGTCCGAAGTATGACAAGTGGAGCATGCTCACCAAGGACTAAATCGCGTAACGACCGCGAACAAAGTTAATGGCAAGAGAAGCCCGTTAGGGCAAACATTACCAGGTGCACATTTTTAAATTTAATTGCATAAATAGTAATATGCAACAAATATGTAGAAATTGAAAGTTGCATATGTAGATTAAAAACTTGGAAAAACCCGAATAGAAAATGTATTCGGGATATTGTTTCCAAGAGAAACAAATAGAGACATTACTTACATGGGGTGTAATGTGAAAATTATAAAAAGGTCATGTATACCAGGTGTTGATCGCTTACTCTGGCCAAGTAAGTAATGAACACGTGGTACCATGAACTTCTTATGATGGACACATTTATGTCCGATGTAGTAAGGGTGGGGTGAATGGGACTAATTTAAATGGTACCCAAATGAATCAAATAAGTAAGATATTTGATAGTAAACGTAAACGTAAGTCGGATGACGGAAGCGTATTACGTAAGGATAACGAGCCCGAGAGAAGGGACAAGGATCAAGTAAAAAGAAAAATACAGACCGACCAATAGGAATGCTAAGGCATAGGGATAAAAGTTTGACTGTCACAAGTGATGAAATTCACATGGACAAGTCAAACGAAATGAATAAAGGATTAATTAGAATAAAAGCGATGGATCTCGCTAAGACGACCAAATAAATTAAAATAACGTCTAAAACCATATAAGAATGGTTACTTGAAAATGATTACGGTAAAGATACCCGATGAATGGGTAGGATTTGGAAAGAATGCGTAAACCGAGAGACGGGAACACGAAATAGAAAGTCAAAAGACTCGGAATATGAGTCATGACTAAAAGACAATGAAAATTTGCAAACAGAAATGTTAGTAACTACGCTCAACTATTTTAAGGTTGAACGGGTCGAATAAAGAATGGAGTTTGATGTTCACAAGTGATGAAATTTCACACGAACAAGTCAAACGAGATAAATAAGGTATAAAAACTAAGTAGTGCAAGTAAGCGCAAACTGAATAATGGAAGCGCGAAACATTAATGAACCTACGTGATGGGTCATAAAGGAATATATACAGGAAAAACGCAAACTAGTGAGACAAAGAGGAAACGTAAAACTAAAAATTCGGTTTTTAGTCAAAAACAACGTTTTAACAAAACATAAGTGGTATGAAGTGATTTAGAAAATCTTATACACACATAAGGCCGGAGGTGGCAAAATAGTATACCCGGGTGACGGGGTATAAAGTGACGGCGACTGATTAGTCTAGCCGGTAAAACTATTTGAACTCAAGATATTATCATAACAGATACAAAGCACTTGTTAAATATAAGACAAGCGCAAAATAAACATGTTGACAGACTAAGGCGGTTAATTAGATAAAGCGAGGGAATCAGTTGAGAATCCCCGCATAAAACTAAGACTATAAAGGAATAAATTATGGACTGTCAATATCCTGGTATGGATAATTGACAAAGGTTAAGAGAAGATCCTAAACTAAAACTTCGGTTTTAGTAAGAAATAACGTTTTTACAAATATAAATTCTGATAGGAATTTGAATAGTAAGCATGGAAGATTCAAGTCTTGACACTTATAGGCGCAAGACGATATATTCGAAAAGTGATATTTTCAAAAATGAAAGGTTGATATAAATTAAACATGATGTGACGCGATCACGGTTAGGAAATGCAAAATGAAATAGAATCACATTATAACCAAGGGAGCGGTAAAAAGTAACTGGACTAATAAGTCTAGTTAGTGAGACCGGTGAAGGTCAGCAATTCGAATCGAGAAATTTGTTTTGCTCGTAAGCGGAGGATTCGGAGTAACTGAACCGAATAAATGAATTTGAAAACAAAAGAAATAGTTGCTAAAAGTGAAAGATTTCACTAAAGACCTATAAACGGGTCAAGGTAACGGATTCACAAAGAGTTCGATAATATATAAAAGCGATGGATATCGCTAAGTTAACTAAACTAGTAGAAATAACGGAATTACGTTATTTCAAGTTACATTATGTCGTATGAGGTACGTAGATGTTCTGTAACCAAAGAGATATTACCATAATTCTTCTGGTAATACTAACAATTTGTTAAAGTATGAGTAATGCTTAAAAGATTACTCAGGTCAAACGCATCGAGTTTAGAACTCGATGAACTATGTAAGAAAGGTTTCGAGGACGAAACCTCTTTAAGGGGGGTAGACTTGTAACACCCCGAAAACGGGTTTGGTAATCAAACTCTGTTAATGCTAAAAGACGGGTAAAGTACCGTTAGCAGTAAAAATAACCCGGTAAATAATTGGATTTAAATAAGAAATCCTAATAATTAAATACGAGCGAATCAAAGAATTAAGGAATCTAGTTTATAAGAGCCCGAGTCAACGGGACTTAAAATAAAACGGGTTTTTAACTCCCGGAACCCACTAAGTTAACTAGGTAAAAATTAACCTAGTTAGTAATGGGTAATTAGATAATAAACTATGAGTTATAGTTTCATTTATGAATCTCTAAACTTGAGGGACTAAACATGGGCAAATGTAATGAAGTTTAATAAAAAAAAAAACACAAACCACACATACGTATGTGGTGTCTGCGATTTCATCAGAGCCACAAGGAGCTCTCAAAACTCAACCCTAAACTTCAAGAAATTCACCAAATTGAAGGGTGAATCAGAGCCAAATCGTATGCATGAACACATAAAAACAATCACCAAGCTTATGGGATCATAAGGTATGTCGAATTTCAGTATTTTGTTCCATCTCAGATTCTTGATGAACCCTAGAAGTTCGAAAATTGATCTTGAATGATGGTTATTTGGGTGAAAATAGGATGTATGCATGATTTGAAATAAACCCTAGCTAATAAACTAAGGGATTTGAGTGCATGTTAGTAAAACTCATGATCACTATCTAGGTGTTTAATGGGTTTTGTAGAAACATGATGAATACTAGAATCATGATTATCAAACTAGTGTTATTTGAACTCTACGAAGTTAATCTTGACATTTAACCATGAGTTAGACGATTATTTAGTAAAAAGATGTTGAAATTGGCAAGATATGTAATCATGGAGTTTGATTGTTAATTTTATAAAAGTATGCTCACTAGGTGTTTGATAAAACGCCTAAGAGAAAGCTAAATATTGAAATTTAGAACGAAACGCGTATTTGAATAATATGGCTAGTTAAATGAAATATGAAACAAGAAGAGTTATAATCATCATGTTGATTTGAACTTAATGTTGTAAATCATGTGATTGAAAATAGTTAGCTTTAATAAACTAAGTTAACTAATCTTGAAGTCGAATAGTAGCTTCGACATAGAGAATAAGTAAGGTGGAATGGTCGTGATTTTTAAATGACTAGTCTAACCACCTTGTAAATGTTGGCAATAGTTTGACGCTTAACGAGCTAGGTGGAGGCTTGAGAAAGAAGCGGTTAAACGAATCAAGCGCGTGAAGAAAGGCGTAAACCGGATGAGAGGTAAGTGTAATTTTCGCACTTATGTAGAT
Organism: Helianthus tuberosus; assembly: GCA_030545235.1. Classification (NCBI taxonomy): domain Eukaryota; kingdom Viridiplantae; phylum Streptophyta; class Magnoliopsida; order Asterales; family Asteraceae; genus Helianthus; species Helianthus tuberosus. The sequence goes on along the minus strand of CM060431.1, from coordinate 10,122,045 downwards.
TACTCGTTTATTCTATACGAAATAATCGCGATAACGATAATATTGAAATATGGATTTTTGTTAAGATTACTTTGTGGTGTAATCTAATGATGAGGAAAAATGGTGAAAATGGAAATTGGTCAAGAGTCGACTAATGTAATTAAGGTTAAAAGCGTGCCCATGGCGTAAGCCGAAATGGGTTGAATTAGTAAGAAAAGAGTTTAAGAGATAAAGGATTTGGTAATATAATCCGGGATGGGATGGATGTATGAATTGGACATCAAAAACCATGTTTTTGATTTAAATAGATAACGTTGGGTATATAGTGTCAAATGGTGGTGATAACACCATTTGACAATACCGACTAATGCGGTGGTCAAGTCTTATGTTAACAGGATCAATTGACGAATCGGATAAATGCGTCGCCATAGATTGAGTGACAATTAAAGCAAGGTACAAAACCGGGTCTATTTGTTGTCCCGAGCCAGGTACGTATAAATATGATTATAGGTAATGTACTAATTTGGGCAAATAAGTAGTGAAGGTCCTTCATCATAAATGAAAGGTAAAATGGACCATTACGCCCTTGTAAGCTAAATTGAACAAATGGCCTTTAACGGTAGTTTGGAAATGAGTTTTATACTTAATTAAATGCTTACAATAGGTACAAGACGGAGAAAGATGTAGGACTTTGGTTAAACGACTCTATATGGGTCTTACCGTAGAATAACAATCCGAGGAAATAAAACTCGGATTACATAGAACATTACATTAAATTCACCACACATATAGTTGTGGTGGAAGATTATTTGATAAATATTGTGGAAATAAGATGCTAGAAATAGACGAGTATGATGTATGCGGAAAAGTGCTTAAATACCCTTAACGGGTCAAAATAATCATTTAAGTATAAACGAGTTTAAGATTATACATAAACTTGTGAATTGAACCTAATATGATAGACAACATTGAAATTATAAGGTTTATGTGAAATCGGGATCAAACAATCATGTTTGTTTGATAAAATGCATAAACGGGTTAAAATTCGGTAAAAAGGTGATGAGTCGAAGGCTTAAAAGTCTAAAAATTTATTTTGTTGGATGTTGGGTTTTAACTCCATAAGATGGAGGATTAAATTACGGACGCGTAGGAAAAAGAATCGGGTAAAACGGATCAATAACAAAGAAGTTATGGCCGTTTCCGTAAAAACTGGCATAGCTGAACTGAGCTGCAGACCTGCTGGAAAACGGTCTCCCTCGCGTGGCGCGAGGGAGCAACTGGGTTCCTTCGCGTGGCGCGAAAAACCCTGTTTTGGCGAAATTTTTTTATGAAGTGAGATCCTTGTGGTGTTGGTGATGGTCAGTGGCCACTCGATCATCTTCGTCTTTTGAGTGCCTTCACGTCGTGTCTTCATTCCGAAGCTTGTCATCGACCATGTTCTCCTAGCCTTTAGTATCTGCACATGCAAGAAATCTAAACGCGTAATGAGAACAACCGCCTGGAATATCATAAGCAAAACAACACACATGTGACCATTGTTTAATCAAACACCGTCCGACAGTTTGAAAGTTTAACAAATTTTATCAATTTCAATTTTAACTTTCAACACTTGCAAATTTCGACCGTTTATGAAGATTTAGTCGTTTTCGGTTTTCGTTCAGGTTTCAGGTAACGAAGACTCGAGCTCCAACATCGTACGATCGAAAATAAAATAAAAATAAAATCTTTTTGGCTTTTATAAAGTTTATATTAAAACACACTTAAAATCTTTTTGGTATTTTTGAATATTTCAAAAGTAAAGACTGAAAGCAGTAAATAAATATATACAGACATTCTTTTTGTGAGTTTTGAGGGTAAGAGAATCATATCAGTGTACGGTCATGCCAAAACGCTCTCTTTGTTCAATTAGTTAACATTAAGATAAGCATCCTATAACAATTATCGGTATTGTTGTCCACTTAAGCTCAACTTATCATTTGTAATCATGACGAGGGGATACGTTAAGGTATGATTTAAAACTTACCGACCGGTGTTCATCCACATCACGACACATTCCCGTATCAAGGTATGCACGAGGGTTCATCTTACCGGTGAGTATACCGATTATCATCTGTTTGACCGTATATGATGTGAGATTCTCACTTATTTTGATTGAAAACAAGCCCTATGTGATATAATCACTTATTGATGAGGAACTTGATTTTCGATGCATGAGGGCACAGGAGCAAGTCCGTGAACAGGTCAGTACTTTCGTACAGCAGAGAGACGAACTTGACACCCGGAAAGAATTTGTGATATATTTTATCACTTATTTGTTTGGACATGTGATTGTTGATCACTTATTGAGGTCGTATGCAGTATGTACACGTATGTATAGTATAGTATCATGGAAGATCTAGACTTGCGTCCCCGTTATTTTTCGGTAAAAGATACAACCATGATACCCAGATGATAAGCAGCATAAAGACCGAATATCTCAGAACCTCGGCAATCTCTCAAACGAAATTTCGGTACTAAGACCATATGCCAATGAATGGTTCCCACCCAGTCTTCAGTCGATTTAAGTTTATATCACCCTGCACACTTTAAAATGATTGTGAGCCTACCGATACATCTTATATAGAGCTGCTTATCGTTTTTCATTTAAGGTTTAAAGAGGTTTAGACAGACCACTGATGTACTATCACTTTCTCTTTTGCTCGCCAGGAAACTCATTTTTGTTTTTCTATTGTTTTTGTGTTTTTGACATTTTTCAATGTTTTTGGATTTTCAAATTTTTGGATTTACTCCCCCTAAAATCAATAAACTAAGACAAATTTAAAACACAAAGGTATTTACAAAAATGATTTTCCGATGTGGATTACTCTTGCTTGACCTTAATGCCGTTTACCAATAATAAATAGTCAAATCTTGATTTGTCAAATGCTTTGGTAAAAAGGTCGGCACGTTGGTCATCGGTGTGGACCATGACAACATTGATGAGTTTCATAATGAAACAATCACGTGTGAGGTGATATTCGAGATCAATGTGTCTGGTCAAAGAGTGCTGAACGCGATAATAATTCACAAAGCAGCTTAAATATCGACAAGTATAGGAGAGATTAGTAATTCAAAACCGTATCCTGCAACTGCTTCGTGCATTGCAATGAATCTGAGTGCTCTCCCAAACTGGATATCCACCCGGTGTGGACTTCAAAGTCGATTCTTTGTAGCTACTGAGAAGTCTCTTGACAGCAACAAGATCAAAAACCTCTGGGTCCGGCTGGTCTTCCACATTGTACCAGCGAAGGTCTTTGTCTTTCTCTTTCACTTTGAGAAGTAGTGTGCGGTTGTTCAATCCACGCCAAGGCATCCGCACACCCGGTGTAGTTTGATCAACCAACATATTTTCTTCAATCACACCGTAGAGAAAAGTACACTGCACGTTCATCTTGTGGACTTTGAACTTCTGACGTGCTGCATGCGCATACTTTTCATTGGAATCTTTCCTGAGGACCCGATCAAAAACCATAACAACCAAATTTTGGCACATTTTTCAACTGGTCGAATTTTTCAACTTCATTCAACAACATTCTTTCATCAGACATTTTTGTCTTCTTTTCTCCTCTCTCCATCAATGGCAACAATTTCTTCTGTCGCCTATCTTGTGTAAGGACGCTCCACTATCAACAATCTTACGACTATCGAAAGTTCCTCCTGGAACATCCTACACACTCACTCAGAGATTAGTTGGAGAGGGGGACCCAGGCCTTCACAGACTTGGGTCGTCCGTCATCATCGAGGATTGTAACATCCATTTCCCGATGATTCGGAATTGATGTAACTCCCCCTGAAACAATTTCCGATTTTGGTTTCCAAATCTGTTTTTGTTTTTCATTTTTAATTTCTAACTTAACAGACTGCGTTTGGACAACCTCCGGTTTTAAAACCTTTTCAACATTTTTCCGTTGTTTCTTTCTCTGTTTCACTTCTTGTTGTTTAACAAGACGAGGGTCTTGTTTTGGTGAAACAAATCTTTTATGGTAATTGTTACCATGGGGGGCATCAACTTTTGCTTTCAACTTATGAAGATACGGACAGTTTCGAATTATGTGTCCAATTGTACCACATTCAAAACACATTCTCCGCTCTACAAACCTCGGAGCATCATGTGATTGCCTAGCCGATGATGAACTTTGTGATCCCGAAGTACTAGGTTTTGAACTGTTTAGTTCATTTCTTTTCCTCACTGTTGCTTTCTTGACAAAATCTAAGTTAGATTGGTTCTCAAAATTTGCAATTTTGTCCGTTCCCTTAGATTTCACAAAGTTCACATTCTTTTTCTTCTTCTGATTCGGCTTCCTTGGATTTTGAGTCGGTGATTTGGCATGATTTTGCTGTTTTTGCACTGTTGGTAACTTTTGATTGCCAAATTGTTTTCGAACTTCGGCCTTTGGGATAGGAGGGCACTGTGTTACAGTAACACGTGATCCTGTCTTTCCCAAAAACTTACTTGTCGAATTTTCAAAAACTTTACTTATTAAGGATTGATTAACATTCTTTATAGGAAAATCTTTGTCTGAGTAAATTTTATCATCACCAACAAGAGTGTACAGTAAATCCACACTCTCCGACTCTTTGGCAGATGTGGACTCGGTTGGAACAGTCTTAGCAGGTTTTGTGGGAGGATCACATAGGATATGATTCTCAAGAGGTATGTCCTCTTCTTTGGTTACTGCATCAGACTTTTCCGAATCAGTATCATCAGACTCATCATCAGAAGAATCAACATCCTCAACCACCACTGGAGGATCCTGATTCTGTTCAGCAGTTACAAATGTATCTGCTGACACATCTGAATCTGACGATACTTCTTTCTTGTATCCGAGCCCTGCTGCAAATTCATTAACATCTAGAGGAACAGATGGTTCAAAGTGAGTTCTGTATTCCTCATCAGGCAGTGCATCGTAGTTGTGTCTAACCGGTGGTGGACATTGCTTATAACCTATGCATGTGACATCCTTTTTCTCTTTTTGAACATCAATGATGTGATCCAACACATAGCTAGAACTCAAATAACTGTCTAACTTAAGTCGGATCGCCTCACTTTCTGTTTTAACACAAGCCATTTCTTTTTGCATCACCTCAAGACGAGATATATACAAATTAATGTCAGTTTGTTTTCTGGAAACCATTTTTGTCAGTTCTGTTTTATCTTTCTTTAATGTTTCAATCATTGATTTATAATTCTTTTCATGGTTTTCATAAAACATATTGGCTTCAGTGCACTTTGAAATATCAACTGTCAATTTCTGATTATGAATAAATGTCACATCATATTTCTCTTGCAAAGCCTCGTGTTCGCTTTGCAATTCACACCACCTATCATTCACAGAAACATGTTTGTTTTGCAATTCAAACAAACTAGCTTGTAAAGCATCGTGTTTGCCTTGCAACTCAGACATGTTTGCCTCTAAATCAGCACATTTAACATTCAAACTATCACAGTTATCACAACTAACAGTGGTGGGTTCATCGACACATACCTGACTGGAATCACTCTCAGATGTTGACCTTTCGGCATCAGAATCAACAACCTCCCTTGATGATTCATATTCAGATCCATCCTCGCTTGAACTTGAAGTTGTATCATCCTCAACTGAAGTTGAAACATCTTCATCTGAACTACTGTCATGTTCAGAACTGTCATTATTTCCCGAGGATTCACCATTGCTGACATCTTTGACAATTTCAGCATACAACGCCGTTTTAGTCTGACTACAGTTCCTTGTATCAAGAGATGATGATGCTACCGTAGAAGGATGGCACTGTGAGGCAACTGTTGGAGGAACTGGTTCAAGCGGATTTCCATACATGTCTGTTTTTGGAGGGACTGGAACTTGTATTGGAGTGCCAAAACAATTTGTGATTGTGACAAACGCCGTCTGAATCGGAGCATGGGTGATAGCTTTTGCAGGAGTGCTGGGTGTTGTCACAGGAGGCTTTTGGGTTTGCTGTTGAAGCACTGGTTGAGGAACTGGATTAAGCGGATTTCCAAACATGTCTGTTGTTGGAGGAGGAAGGCCATACAAGTTAGTGCTGGACGGAGTACCAAAATACATGTCTGTATTTACCAAAGTATTCCATCTTGGATTCATTTTTGATCAGCCGAAGGATACCTGTTCGAAAGATACTTGAAAAACACAAACTGTTAAGCACAAACAGACTGATGATCGAAAGATCCACACCTGTTCGAAGGATCAACAGGGTTCGAAAGATCTCTGTTGAATTTCGAACAAAGTTTTTCGAAAGATTCTCCAACCGAAGGATCCTTATCCTTCGAAAAATTACTGTAGACCGAAAGATGAAATCGAAAGATGACTTCGAAAGACTCCCCAATCGAAGGATCCTAGTCTTTCGAAAATGAGCAGTGGACCGAAAGATATATGTTTCGAAAAGATGCCTTGGTTCGAAAGATAAGTCTCACACTTCGAAGGATGCTCGAAGGATAACTATCTGTCGAACCTCCTTTGGTCGAAAGATGATCTTTCGACTTCGAAGGATATCTTTCGAACTAGCTCTGACACAGTTGACAAATGAGTGACAGGTTGGTGAAAAAGGTGATGGGTTGGTAGAAACTTTCTGCGGAAGATATGGTCAGACCATGCAGGTTGCACGAAAACAGGTAAGGGTTCGAATATTATAATCACAAAACCTTTTCCAACACACAAACACTTCTCAAAATTCAATTTTAAGATCAAAAGTGTAGTTTTTATGAAGAACACTATGAAGATCTCAAGAACACTTATAAGTCTTCGGTGAAATATAAAATTCCAAACACAAGATTTTGCTAAAATGTTTAATGAAAAACAAAAACAACAAGGTTTTCAACAAAACAACAAGCAAAAACAGTCCGGTTTTCCAGAAAATATAAACTTTAAAACCCGAGAAACAGTCCGAAAACACCTCGGTTTTAACAAGGATAAGAGCCAAGGCTCTGATACCACTTGTAGGTCCGGCTAGGGGAGGATCTAGTCGCCTAATCCTTGTATACGAACCACTCCGGTTGTGCGGAATCCAACCGAAATAGCAAACCGAGATAGAACACGCAATAACACGACACGCAAAGTTCAACGATTAACACCACTTGTATTAAACGTATGAAAGGTTCAGTTACAGCTCAATGTTTACAAATCAATCCTGTAAACTCTCTCTCAGTGTGTGTGTGTGTTTCTGCTCTCTAATTGTCCTCTGCCGAAATGAACACAACACACGGGTATTTATACCCAAACCAGCAGGTCTGGTCGAAGGATCATGCATACCGGTCGAAAGATCATCTTTCGACCAGGAACAGCTCGAACGATCAACATGAATCACGAAAGATGGGATCTTTCGTGGTCCATCTATCGAAGGTCCATCTTTCGAGCTCATCATCGAAGGATAGAAGTGATCCTTCGATGGTGCATCCTTCGACCCAGCCATCTTACAAACATAATGTTTACTGTTTGGCCAAGTCAAACCAGGAGGATGGTTGACTTGGTCAAACTTACAAGACTAACAAGACATCGTTTTACATTGTGACCGAATACAGACAAAGTGCAGACATAAGTGCACCAACAATGGATAAAGTTGTTAGGGAAATATCATTAAGAATATAGAGATTAGAAATAACTTAGGTAAAATTAATTAATGTTAACGAGTAAAAAAATCCTAGGAGGAAAATCATGTGAAAAAAGATTACGTACACCAAGAAAAGTAGTCACCAGATATAATTTTTTATTAAATTCATTCAACCCGTGTAATAAACGAGGTTTTTTAAAGATATAACATTTTTATTTTTTACCATATAAAATTACATTTATGCAACTCGTGTAATACACAAAGTTTTTAAAAATATAACCTTTTTTATTATGTAGTATATAAAATTAGATTTATTCAATACATATAGTTTATAAAGATATAACTTTTTATTGTTCGATGTGCTCAACCCGTATAACACATGAGATTCTTAAAAATGTAACTTTTTTCATTATTTAATATATAAAATTAAATTTACTTAACCCGTACAATACACGGGGTTTCTAAAAATACAACATTTTTTCATTATTTAATATATAAAATTACATTTATTCAACCCATATAATAAACAAGATTTTTAGATATATATTGTTTTATTATTTGATAAATAAAATTGTATTTATTCAATCAGTGTAATAAACAAGATTTTTTAAGAATATATATATTTTTATATTATTTGGTATATAAAAATACATTAATTCAACCCGTGTAATACACAGGGTTCTAACCTAGTATACTGATATAACAAACCTAACACTTAACAGTAAGAAAATGCTTTATTTTCTTCAAAATTAACATAAATAATAAAGAATGTGGTGTTTAGCTGTTTATGATCTAGCTAATTTAGCTCTAGCATGGCCTTGTGATACTTGGAACTGCTCGGTGATGCCCAAATGCGCCATCAGAAGCCAAACATGAGTCAGAAACTCGCCCCCTTTCCGAAGTTGTTGTTCATGCTGAAACCCTCTGCAGTGAGTAGCAGCATACGCTAGAATCTCTATCCATACTTGACTCATGACTTTCCACATGTCTTTAGTTTTTCCCATTTCTTTCAAAGTTGACGCAAGCCTGCAACCATCGAAAAGTGCAGATTTGCTCCGGTCCCCCTTCACTTTACTAGGCAAAACCTCAGGACAATAAACATCAAGCAACTTTTTATATGCTACAACTTTATCAGTAATAGGACTGTTTTCTTTAAAGTAGCGCGTGGCTTCAGCACAAGTGTCGCGGTACCTGATCATGCCAATACCTATCGGCAACATAACAGGATATGACACAAGAAGATACAACATGTAATCCGATATATGCTTGCTTTCCTCACGACACACATTAATGTCCCCCTGATTGTCAAGCTCTTCTGAGTAATAGCATAGAGTGGTAGCAATGTGCCATAAGATAATGCTTTGATCAAATTTCACTTCAGTAATACTCCATACAAGATTGTCACATTCATTCTTACGGAGCGAGAAACTACCTTTGTGACTACATAATGCTTTTGGATCCAAGCTACTATCACTCATGAACTCTTGAAATGGGTTGTAAATTAGATCTTTCAGGTTGTTAGAAACTTTGATATACGTCTTGTAACGATGCTTTATGCGATACTTATCTATCCCAAGGAACTTCTGAATTGGCAAAAGCCTAGCAGGCTTTTCTTCTAGCGCGACACTTAGTAGATCTAACTGTGCGATGGAACCACACCATCGTAGTTTTCTTGGTTGCTTTAAAAATTGAAGTTTAAGGATGCTGCGCGAGTATTTATGCTGGCTCAGCCAAACATCTGTCCAGTCCGAACGTAGCATGGTAATAACAGAAAAGATTTCCATTATTACTGCTGTTCCAGATAACAGATAAGTGATGGCAATGTCGACGACTCTGTATTCATCCACATCACAGAGAAAACAAAAGCCAACAAGTACCATAAGAAGGATGAAACCACTAGTAACGCGAACTACTAGACCGACAAAGGTGTACACGACATTAGCCTTGGTGTAAAGCATGTCATATGCAAATCCGAGCTCAATCTCGATTGCTAAGAAAGCGTCTCTAGATTTAAGCTGGCGAAAGTAGGACTGGCTTTTATCTTTATCTTCAAATGTGAGTATGAGATCAACGAAAATCCGTTTGAATGTTTGGAATAGATAATAAGCTTCTGATATTACACCACCCCGAACTTCAGGAAACGTATCGTTTACCGGATACTGGGATTCGGGGACTTCCTCAACGCTCAAATTAAACCCCTGTGATTTTCCCAAGCGGTACTCCTCCACAAATTTGGAATAATTGGGACCAGGGTCAGGAGAACCAAGCATTGAATCTCGAAGATTCTCGGTGTTTGCTAGGCGTAGAGCACGAATACGCTCAAAACACTTGATGAAACCGGCTATGTAAACCAATATGCTTAGCAATGGGAGATCAGAACAGCCCGGCCACGACAACAAGAGTATATAGATTGCGACTCCTGATTGAAAACTGACTTCTGCCAGGTGTCTTAACCAAAGTTCATTATCTTCTAACGAGTAGGCGGTAATGGTGTCTGGACCACCAAGGTGAAGAAGTAGAAAGGGTGCCCAAAAAGACATGAGCTCATTGGTGTTTAGCTTTTCGTATTTTGATATTGGGCGAGATGTGTTGCAAACGTCTAAGGCGCTTTGAGTAATGATGCTAAGAGCTCCTGATGCAACTGCATATGCCAGTAAGTAGGCACACCAGAGGGAAATTCGTATTCTTGTTAGCGGATTGTGCTTTCTAAGGTTGCCTAGTAGAAATAAGACAATTTGTGAAGCAATGCTGATCAAAACCAACCCCTCAAGAGCCCATTCGTTCCATGTCTTCTTCATATGATCCGGTATCATCTCTAGTAGCTTCTTGTGATCTCCAAGGGCAAGAAAACCTATTGCTGGAATTGAAACAAGTTACATTTATAAGATAAACATATATAACCATGATTCTTAGTAGTAATATGAGAAGCATAAACAGCAATGCCTACTAGTCAAATACATATCCATTTAGACCACAAACAAGGAGTGAGTTAATTCAAGAAAATTCATTTCCATCTAAATGAAAAAAAAGGATTTTTCCTATTCCCAGAATCATACTGATCATTTCTCTCTAACACTACTAAAAACACAGATGTGTATATCTGTTAATATAATATGATTTGGTATTCTGAGAAAATCCATTATATAACATATTCGTGCACCAAAGAGAGTAGGAGGACCCTGTTTGTATTGAGGGAAAACCTGGTTAGTGTTATTGTTGTTGAGACATATGTACATTTTTTACGACAAACATACACTCTTCTTATGGCATACTTGTTATAATCAGTGTTCGTGCCATGTTAATTTGATTTTCTTACTATTAAGGACAATTTTTATGTTACACTTGCTTCATCTGAATGGCTTTTTGTTGTAAATACATGAATAGATGTCATTGTTATGCATGTTAATTTGATTTTCATATCGTTATGAAAAGGCCGGATGTAATACTTGTTTGATATGGGGTTCGTGTTGTATACAAGAAATGTATATGTTGTTTTAGTGTTCATGGCATGTGAATTTGATTTTCCTACTATTATGAAAAAGTTTGTATTACTTATTTGGTATAGGTTTTTGTTGTTGTAAATAAAGGAATAAATGTTGTTTTTAGTGCTCTTTGCATGTTAGTTTCATTTTAACTTATTCAGGCATAATCTTGTTCCAATTATGAATGTTGATAACAAAAGACTCATTTCCTGCGTCATCGCTTTCTTTCTCCAATCGAAAATTGTAGTTTTCCTATTTGCTAATATAAAAAGAGGGAAAGTATCAAAATGGAGAAACAGAGTATACATTACAAGGAAATGGGCCTGAATCCAAAGAAGAACTAGACATCATGTATAAAAAATATACAACTTTCTTATATTTCCATTGTTATTTACTTATAGCCAAGTATGTCCTTGAACCAATCCTCTCTTACTTCTTATGTCTAGTTATAGTTGTAGTTTGGTTCTAGCTTAGCTTATTAAAGTGTTCATATGTCTAGTGATCAATCTTGGAAATCTTGCATAATTCTAGATATGTTAGATGAGTTAATTAGGCCTCCTAGTTACTACCCGGTTCTTGATTAGCGAGAAATGGATATCAATTAAAAACATAAAAACCTTCGATTCAGCAAAAACACAAGTTACTTGCATTGTCTCTTTGATAAAAACATATTGCAAATCACAGTGGCTTCATAAAAACCTTCGATTCAGCAAGTAATTGCGAATTAGCCACTTAGTACCTATGAGCTATCAGGCACCCTAACTAATTAAAGTGATGGCCTCTATTAAGCAGCAACCTGAATCTAACTTGGTTATCAAGCCTCATGGTATATATGGTTAGAATAAACAAGTATGAATAAAAACATTAATGTCAATTAATGACAAAAATTAGAGAACTTACCTATCGAACTCATCTGTAAACCCGCTTCTTGGAACCTCCAAACCGAATCGTGATTCTTAAACTTGTTTCTTGCTTGTGTCCAGTTTAAAAAAAGAAGTAGAAGATGAAACGGGCTTAATATAATGTGCAGAGAAGTTTGTTACCAATTTCTGGGCAAATGACCAGAAACAATGTAGAAATGGATGGGTGACTTATTTTCTTGCATGCCAAGTCGTTCTAGCTCTCACCCAAATTTAGCAGCCGCCATGGGCCACCCACAAATATGGGAAATGGTGACTTATGTGCCCAGTACTTTCCAGTTGACTTGGGTCTTCCAACCATTGGTTCTTGGAAGTTGTGGATACATATATATTGTTTTCTTGTGCTAGGACCCATTACTAGAAATCTGACATGTTTTGGTGAAGATTTGGGTAAAAAACGCGCTGGAAAAAGGTTAGAAAACCTTTCCAACAATTTTCCGGAAAACTATTTTCCAACAACGTTTTGATGATAACGCTCGTTTATTTTAATTTTTTTTTATTTTAGGACCATTTTTTTTAATTTTACGACCATTTAACTTTTAATTTTTATTTATTATTCTACCATTTTTTTTTTATTTTCTGATTATGTTCTGGCAATTTTTATCATTCTTTTTACTTTCACAATTTTCCTACCTCGTCTATCTTTGTTCCATCTATTAACCAGTTATATTAGTTGGCTGACCGGTTCTATAGTCGTCCATTTTCTTAGGGATATATTACCTATTTTAAGCGGATTATATTAACGCGTGTGGTTGTGCACACGCAAACCGGAAAGTCTTTCATGTCTTCTTAGTCTTTCGAGTTGACTTAGATAAGTTCCAAGAAATTGCATGATGTCTATGGCTAGTATATATGTTAACATTAGACCGTGGGGTATGGTGGGCGGGGGTTGGGCGTGGGTTGGGGCATTTGGTGACACGTGGCTTGGGGGCAGACATGGGGCGACTCACATTTAAACAGGGTATGGTGGGGCGGGGGTTGGGGGCGTGGGTTTGGTGGGCTTCGCTGGGCTGACCGGTGGGTTGTTTGTAAACAACAAATTTAATTTTTTTAATATTTTTAATTAAAGAAAATTACATAAAAACCAATTCCTAATGTTTATATTTGTTTTTTATCTCTTCTCTCATCTCCAACACTATTTGTAACTCGTCACCCTGTAGGTGATCGGTGATCAATCGGCTGGGATAGCAATTTCAAATCCTCACGTCTTTGTCTTAGGGCATCTCTAGCGGCATCTCTAGCTTCTTTGCTCTTTCGTTGTTCGGCCCTTTGTTGTTGGAAGACGTTGAATGTATCTAACTTGGCTGAAATGTCACAAATGGGTTCAATGTTGAGAATTTCCTATTTTTATAAAAACAAAATTTAATATATTACAAAGTTATATTAAAAAAACCATTAATATAAACAAAGTTTAAGAATACCTAAAGTTGCATGTTGAGATTGTTCAAACCAACCCCTCACCAATGCAAGTTCTTCAGGAACGGTCCATTTTAGTTGTTTTCGCTTAGCGATTTCAAGTGCTTTATCCCCCTCGGTTTTTTTCTTATGGCTTCTCTTTTTTATGGGTTTCGATGCGGAAGGACCATCATTGGGTGGTTGAGTTTCGGGGACGGTTTCGTTTTGTGAAAGGTCGATGGAGTTTGGTGAAAGGTTGATGGGCGTTTGTGTAAACGGGGTAGGTATCGCATCATCGGTGTGTGGTAAGTTAGTAAACAAACAATTCCCAAGATACGATGCATAACTCGCTTCTTGGGGCATAGAAGAGTGTATCAAAAATGGACGAGGCATTGGACGAATGGGTGGTGTAACAACCCGCACTTTCGTGTGTTGTTACTACTCGATGCACTCGTTACGCCTTGCACCAGAGATTCGGATCATAATGTAACTATATCGCATACATCGCTATTCGAAGGATAATCGCATATTTTCGCAATATATTATCACTATATCACAATCGAAAATACTAACACTCACGATGACATTGAGTGAGGACCCATACTACCCTCCTTGATTGCCGCGAAACGTCGCTAATAACCACATACTCGAAACGAAAACTGGCTGTAATTATCAAAACTGTGGATTATAGATACGTAAATACGACCCCTAGTGATATCTATAGGTATATATAATAATGATATAAAAAGCACGCACTTCAAAGTCGATTGCAACACTCAAAAACGGAGAAACCCATCGCGTCGGAGTGGTCATCCGGACGGATGGGCCATCCGGACGGATAACCATCCGACCCAAAACCCCCTTCAGCCTTCTCTGTGCCAATAAATAGCATGTCACACCACTGTTTAAGTGATGTGACAGCTCCCACTCGACCAAGCACGCTCCAGGACCCTTTTCTCTCGATTCCTCGCGATTCCGGTAAGATTTCAGCCTAAAACTTGTACTTCTATGATCTACACTCAATTCTACATCATTCTATCTTTCAAAACTCAATTTCCAACCGTGAAATCTACTGATTTGGGGTGTTTTAAGGTGATGTCACCAAGAGTTCATATGAACTTCAAGTTGTGACCTCATCCCACCATAAGCGCCTCAGATCTGAGTGATTCCACATGTTTTGATAACGAATCTCACCTAAATCTATGTATTCAACCAAGGAACTGTGCGATTTCGAGCTAAACCGGAGAAACCGTCAAGAACGGCCAGTTCTGAGGGAGCGGGGTGATTCCCGGCCGTTAGAGCGGGTCGGAACTGATGGAATTTCAAGTGTTAGTGCGAAATTACACTGTCCCGGTAACTCCGCACGTATTCCTTTCGATAAACACTCAAAAACAGTGTTCAGAATGCGAAACAGACGTGTCATCCGCACGGATCACATGTCATCCGCACGGATCACATGTCATCCGGACGGATCACATGTTATCCGGACGGATAACATGTCATCCGGACGGATGAGCACCATTCGACCAAACAAATGACTTTTCAAGGCTATTCTCGCTTAACCGTACATCGTTTACTCTATTCTTCAACGATTAACGCAGACATGCTCGCAACCGACCCAATCAAGTTGCATCCCCGCTAAATACGCACTGTGAGTATACTTGAACCCTTTTTAATCGTATTTTGGGTGTAACATGCGTTTCTAGCAAATCAAACTTATCAAACGAATTATTCAATCAATCGAATTATCACTCGCGAATAACTGTTATGCATAGATATACGTGATGCTAGTTGCATATGTGCTAGGGCTTATACTTGCGACGTCCCACCATGATTAGTATAGTACTATTGCGCCCGACGGGGTCTAGTTTGCCATCGCATATTCGAGCATCGAGGACTTAGTTGGTAGTATCAGCTTTGTGAGTATATATGTCGTGTGTTACGTTCTGGCATATGGAAATTCGCTACACTTTTTATCTATTACGCTATACATATCAAACCTGTATACTCGCCAATACTTTTGTATTGACAAATATTTTTAACGTATGTTGCAGGTTAGATCGCAGACTATATCAAATCAAGCTAGGAGGTCTAGAAACTCAACTAAAAATCTAGGTTTTCGGATTTGTATTGTTCGAGAGGACAAGAAATCTGTGATAACTTATGTGATCGTATTACTTGTTAGTATGGGATAACGAATGTATTAAATATTATCGCAATATAGTTGTTATGGATTCTCTTGAGCAATCTGATTCGCCTAGTGCCGCGCCCCGATGATTCCGCCATCGGTTGGGGTGTGACAGATTGGTATCAGAGCCATAACTATAGGGAATTAGGCAAGACTCGACCTAATCCGGGTCGACGTCTTAGAAATTGACCTAGTCTATAGTCTAAGTACCAACAGGCCGACTCGTACGAACCCAGTAGGGTTTGTATCGGGCCTACTTGATACTCTCGATCGAAATTGCTAAAAGTTACAACTTTGTGTGAACACCGCGTACTACAACTTCACACGAAGAAGCCTTTCCTAAGGCTGAAATACTACTTAGCCTTTCCTTAGGCCGACATAATACACATGTTTTCGAAAATACTCGCATAACGAAACCGAGCGATCCAGTCAAGATCAGGTGTGAAAACCAAGAACTCTCGATAGGATTGCTCACTCAGCACATTTTTCTAGCACGAGAACCTTTCATCGAGTTAGAAGTGACATCCACATCTCGACGAAAGTGTCCATTTCAAAATCTAGTGGAGCTCGCGAATTTATTCGAAGAGCATAACCACAATTAGGAGCGAAGCTGTTAAGTCAGGGGTGAAACCCGTACCTTAATAAGCCGTTCCACTCTCTAAACTGGTTTTCAAAAAGCTCTCACCAAGGACTCGACTATCGTAATAACTCGAGCCACGCGATGACTAGGAAGACGAATGCTATGAGCTGCATCCCAGTGGAAGTATGGAGTCTTCTAGGTCAACGCACGCGCACGAACTTGTTGAACATAGTTGGGCTACCTTTGGTAGTCGACGCCTAAACACCCAAGGCACTCTATCATACGAACCACCGATCTTACCAATGGTTAGAACTTATTTACGATTTGAAACTTTACGCTTTATCGATTTCTCGATTTAACAATTTTCACTCCCTGCTTTATAAACGCACAACTCGCACCGCCATCGCAATCTAAAACGAAACCCGAATGTTCGCAACAAAACTAATGCATAATCGTTCGTCTTCGCTCTCGCTTTCTCACTTCAACGCGTCCTCGCATGTTCTAAATCAACATGTATGTGTATGATTACAAATTACATCTATATGAATATATATATATATATATATATATATACGTATAAACAAACAAGTCATTGCGTGAGAACTTAGGAATTTCGTGTTTCCTATGTGGCTCCTATGTGATTCGCATTACTAATATACTATCGCATCAAGTTTTGAACGCGCTCAATCGCATCGAAAACTCAAAAATCATTATGATCGAATCTCATTCCAAGTCTCTTCCTGTCTAGATGCCTTCCAACAACTCTACCTCGAGACGAGTAGCCAGGAGAAGAGCCAAACGAAGCGCCGATAAGAGGATTGCATCACTTGTGACTAAGGAAGTGGTTAAGCTTGTGTCACACCCCCAAAATCCACATGCGGAGTATCACCGCTTGGAGGCGTGACTGACCAGGATCAAACCACTAATCATATTGAATAAGTAAGTAATTAATTGTAAAAGTCCAACCAACACGATTAGTGTCCAAAACAAACATAGTTTAAGTTATGAGCGGAAGCATAATGTTTAAAACCAAAACATAAGTTTAAATATCCAAAGGTTTAACATGGCACACAGCTGTCCATGTCCCACAACGACTCTTCCTTGTGCAAGCTCCAGCTAAGTACCTATTGACCTGCAAAGCATGTAGTAACGAATCAACAATAATGTTGAGCGAGTTCACAGTTGGGTGTTGGTTTTAGTTGTTCCAAAAATAGTTCCTTTAATTGGCATCCCTGCCGTGGGGGTTACCCCATAGTTGAAAAACGTGATTTGTTTAACCCATTAACTCTGGCAATCCAGCCGTGGGGGCTACCCCATGAGAGTTATCTGGCATTTCGGCCGTGGGGGCTACCCCATGTATACACTAGACTCGTTACCATATCGACTGCTGACTAAAGTCATGTTTAAGTGCCCTGAACTGTCAATGTCTATCATCATTGACGTGCCCAGATCCATTAGTTCATGCCCGTCCTCTGCGGCACGGTGTGAGGCTTATCAGACCTAAATAGCGCTATCTAACTAATGACCCGCTCGCCATTGGCCCGGTGATTAAGTCGATATAAAAATAGGAGGGACTTCGTGATAGAGATTTGGTCTAGTAAAAGTTATCTGTCCGTAAGGACGAGGAATTACATTCCTGAACCATTACTGTCCTACCCAAGAAGGACGAGGAATCCATATTCCTTAACCCCATTCCCAACCCCTGGGAATCCCATGCTTTGTAGAGTGTGAACTCACCTTGGTTTGCTCGGCAGATACACAGAAAGGTCAAATCTAGATGCTAGTGGTCAACCACGTCCTAAAATGGTTACCATACAAGTCGGGTCTAGGTGCACGTATGATTACACATAGGTAGCAGATTATAAACACAAGTTGATCATGGTAAACACATAATACACGTTAACACCTTAAAAGTAACAGTCAAGTACTCCTCGTGTCTAATCTTGTACGATCCGAAAGATATGGCCCAAAAACAATCGGCCCAACATATTGTGCGTTCAGCACGGCCTTGTGCGATCCACAACATGTTATGCGACTCCGATAAACACCCGGGCCAAAATATCAAGAAGCCCAACATAACATAAGTGGTTAAATAAGTAACCGGCCCAACAATATAATCATGGATCCCTTGTGCGATCCGTGAACCCTTGTGCGATTGAAGCTAATCCGGCCCAAACATATACCCGGCCCAACAGTTAAGTAACATGACAACTTGTGCGGTTCATTAATTCTTGTGCGACTGAGATGTCTAATGCGATTAGTTTTATTATCCGGATATCACGGAAATCAGTTACATAACATTTATCTTGAAATCAATCACAAAGTTTCCATTTATTTGACCGATCAACAAATTAACCGTTTCACACTTAATTAATATTCGATCAAATAAGCAATCATCATCACTAACAGATATGCGTTTCCCCAAGTCTAATACAATTTACAAACCAAGCATCATCTCACCATTTAATATGCCTAACATGCATACTGACAATATTATCAAAAGTCTATTTGATTAAATCAATACATGGGAATTTGATATACATAACATGCTTACTGACACTCATGCATTTAACATAATATGTTTGATTAGATCAACACATGGGCCGCCATTTTTAGTCAAAGTTATCCACCTTATTAGGTCATTTTCCTTCTATACTATTGGACCACTTAAACTGCTAATATATCAACATTGGTTGTTGAGTTTTGTGAATTCAGTGGACTACCTTATGATCTAGTATGGATCCTAGAGCAGCAATCAATTTGTTCACAACACATTCAATCATATAAATCATCATACCCGATTTACATGAACATACAACAGATTCTAAACATCATCCTTCATCATGCAAACAAATCCGAGAACGAGACATGATAGTCGATTAACATCATCATACTAACAATCCAAAGCATAGAAACATGACAGCCGATTTAACAAGCATTCGGTTCTCAATTATTAACAACATCAAATAACTATTAACCCTATATCGATCAAAATACTTTACATGAGCCGAATCTCAACACTAACTAATATCATTCATAAATCATTATATGAGAATTATATAATCATCATATCATGTAACACACAATCAATAAATATCACTAACCGATTAAAGAAGAATGTAAAGACTGATCCGAAAGATAAAGCTTCGAGAGAGATGAAGGTTGTTGCCGTCGAGTTTGAGAGGAGCAAAAGAGAGCACTAGGGTTTTGTGTGTGTAAATGTTTTGCAACAAATGAGAACAAACTTTCTAAGGGTGTGTGTATACGTATGGTGGAGTGGGCCGAACCCTTTACATGGCTGTCCATGCGGTTCAAGTTCAAGAGAAATGGGCCGAGAGTAGTTAAGCCCAAAGGCTTGTGCGGTTGATTTGTGTTGTGCGACTACATCATACATACATTCACATAAACACACAAATCATAGCATTCATTTAATCAATCACTTTCATAAAATCACATCACGTTCACATACGTTACATCAAAGTATAAAATAGGTTCGGAAATACGAGTTGTCACATTATCCCCAAGTTGAAAGAAATTTCGTCCCGAAATTTAGCACTTACTCACTGAGGAAGCTAGTTAAGTTGCATGGTTTTCCTGGTTTTCCTGGGGTGTCACATCCTCCCCCCGTTGATCAGGAATTTCGTCCCGAAATTCCGTAGCTTCAGCCTCAGTAATAGTTGTACCGTTTGCGAACAGTTGGGGATACTTTTGTTTCATCTGATCTTCGCGTTCCCAGGTGAACTCTGGGCCGCGACGTGAGTTCCAACGAACTCGAACGAGGGGTATTCTAGTACGCTTGAGGACCTTAACATCCCGGTCCGTGATTTCAACTGGTTCCTCAACGAATCGTAACTGCTAGTCGACAGTGAGCTCCTTCAAAGGAACTATGTGGGTCTCATCTGACAGACACTTCTTCAGATTCGACACGTGGAAAACATTGTGAACTGCACTGAGTTCCGCTGGTAAGTTCAGTTTGTAGGCCACCTTGCCTATTTTCTCAATAACTTCGAAAGGTCCAACGTATCGTGGGTTAAGTTTGCCTCGTTTACCAAAACGAACCACACCCTTCCAGGGTGAAACTTTGCGTAGTACACGCTCCCCAACCTGGAGCTCTAGTGGTTTTCTGCCCTTATCGGCGTAGACTTTCTGACGGTCACGAGCTGCCGCCATTCGTTGTCGTATCTGAGCAATTTTCTCTGTTGTGTCAACCACATGTTCTGGACCAGTAATCTGACTATCCCCCACCTCTGCCCAACAAAGAGGTGACCGGCATTTACGCCCGTACAATGCCTCAAACGGAGCAGCTTTAATGCTGGTGTGGTAGCTGTTATTGTATGAGAATTCCACCAGCGGCAGATGCTTTTCCCAGCCGTTGCCAAAGTCAATTACGCATTCCCTAAGCATGTCTTCGAGGGTCTGGATGGTACGTTCCGACTGCCCATCCGTTTGCGGGTGGTAGGGTGTGCTCATATCTAACCTTGAGCCAAAGGACTTGTGCATTGCTTGCCACAGTTCTGATGTAAAACGTGCATCTCGATCCGAGATAATAGAGGTGGGCACCCCGTTCCTCGAGACAACTTCCTTGAGATATACTTCTGCTAGGGTGGAGAACTTATCCGTTTCTTTGATAGCCAGGAAGTGAGCAGACTTTGAGAGTTTTCGTAACCTCAGTTTTCATCTTCGAATTCTTTAAAGTGTGTAAGACCTAAACTTCCTTGCAACGTTGGTTAACATCGATTCAGTTAACCCTACGTCATGAGAGACCTTTCAAGTTCTTTAAAATTTCAATCGCATCAAACTAACAAATCCCCGTGACACGAGGTACTTTGGAACGCCAACTTGTGGAATATTACTTTTGTCTTTACGTCGCCATCCCACTATTACAATCGATCTCTCTTATTCGAAACGCTCCCATTTGTCAGCTCTCGTTCAAATCACTCGCTGTATCGCTACTCATACAAGATCAACTCTCAAAGGTCTACCTAATGGATTAACTTCGGGACGAAATTTCCTAAAGTAGGGGAGACTGTAACAACCCGCACTTTCGTGCGTTGTTACTACTCGATACACTCGTTACGCCTAGCACCAGAGATTCGGATCATAATGTAACTATATCGCATACATCGCTATTCGAAGGATAATCGCATATTTTCGCAATATATTATCACTATATCACAATCGAAAACACTAACACTCACGATGACATTGAGTGAGGACCTATTATACCCTCCTCGGTGGCCGTGATGTGTCCAAACGCAGATAATTAACGCCAACAAAGACTCTTGGGTGAGTGTTATAACTCCAGTCGTCGTAACGATGATGACAATACGAGTGAGTGGTACCCCGTTAGTCTTTGTGGCACAAAACACAATAACGTTCACGATGACATCAAGAAAGGACCTATACTACCCTCCTTGATGGCCGTGAAACGTCGCTAATAATCGCATACTCGAAACGAAAACCGGCTGTAATTATCGAAACTGTGGATTATAGATACGTAAAGACGACCCCTAGTGATATCTATAGGTATATATAATAATGATATAAAAAGCACGCACTTCAAAGTCGATCGCAACACTCAAAAACGGAGAAACCCATCGCGTCGGAATGGTCATCCGGACGGATAGCCATCCGGACGGATGGGCCATCCGGACGGATAACCATCCGACCCAAAACCCCCTTCAGCCTTCTCTGTGCCTATAAATAGCATGTCACACCACTGTTTAAGTGATGTGACAGCTCCCACTCGACTAAGCACGCTCCTGGACCCTTTTCTCTCGATTCCTCGCGATTCCGGTAAGATTTCAGCCTAAAACTTGTACTTCTATGATCTACACTCAATTCTACATCATTCTGTCTTTCAAAACTCAATTTCCAACCGTGAAATCTACTGATTTGGGGTGTTTTAAGGTGATGTCACCAAGAGTTCATATGAGCTTCAAGTTGTGACCTGATCCCACCATAAGCGCCTCAGATCTGAGTGATTCCACATGTTTTGATAACGAATCTCACCTAAATCTATGTATTCAACCAAGGAACTGTGCGATTTCGAGCTAAACCGGAGAAACCGTCAAGAACGGCCAGATCTGAGGGAGCGGGGTGATTCCCGGCCGTTAGAGCGGGTCGGAACTGATGGAATTTCAAGTGTTAGTGCGAAATTACACTGTCCCGGTAACTCCGCACGTATTCCTTCCGATAAACACTCAAAAACAGTGTTCAGAATGCGAAACAGATGTGTCATCCGCACGGATCACATGTCATCCGCACGGATCACATGTCATCCGGACGGATCACATGTCATCCGGACGGATCACATGTCATCCGGACGGATAACATGTCACCCGGACGGATAACATGTCATCCGGACGGATGAGCACCATCCGACCAAACAAATGACTTTTCAAGGCTATTCTCGCTTAACCGTACATCGTTTACTCTATTCTTCAACGATTAACGCAGACGTGCTCGCAACCGACCCAATCAAGTTGCATCCCCACTAAATACGCACTGTGAGTATACTTGAACCCCTTTTAATCGTATTTTGGGTGTAACATGCGTTTCTAGCAAATCGAACTTATCAAACGAATTATTCAATCAATCGAATTATCACTCGCGAATAACTGTTATGCATAGATATACGTGATGCTAGTTGCATATGTGCTAGGGCTTATACTCGCGACGTCCCACCATGACTAGTATAGTACTATTGCGCCCGACGGGGTCTAGTTTGCCATCGCATATTCGAGCATCGAGGACTTAGTTGGTAGTATCAGCTTTGTGAGTATATATGTCGTGTGTTACGTTCTGGCATATGGAAATTCGCTATACTTTTTTATCTATTACGCTATACATATCAAACCTGTATACTCGCCAATACTTTTGTATTGACAAATATTTTTAACGTATGTTGCAGGTTAGATCGCAGACTATATCAAATCAAGCTAGGAGGTCTAGAAACTCAACTAAAAATCTAGGTTGTCGGATTTTTATTGTTCGAGAGGACAAGAAATCTGTGATAACTTATGTGATCGTATTACTTGTTAGTATGGGATAACGAATGTATTAAATATTATTGCAATATAGTTGTTATGGATTCTCTTAAGCAATCTGATTCGCCTAGTGCCGCGCCCCGATGATTCCGCCATTGGTTGGGGTGTGACAGGTGGTGGGCTAGGATTATTTTCTTGGAATGCATACGAGTTGGTCGGGTCAAAAGGACGGTTATGAGGGATTGGTGGTGGTGCTCTCCCACCTTTTCCGTGGAACCTACATGTCGGAGACAGGTTGCATGTCAGTATGTGTGTGTCCCACTATTTCTATTTATTTAGCTCACAATTTCCTAACTCTTTATTAGGAAGGTGATATAGAATTAGATTGATATTAGGTTTGTAACTTTGTAAATGGTAACTAGAATTTCCAAGTATATTAAAAGGTGCCACAAAATTTAAGAAATGTATATCTAGTTATTTTAAATATAAAATAGTTGTTTAGCAAACTTTCAAGCTTTATACATTTTTAGTATAATATTGTTATATGAATTTAAATCATTCATGTTTTTAAGGTGTAACGCACTATGAGCCTGAGTGTTAAAACCTATATCAATGGTGCATTTAAAATTACAAGGTGTGTCTAACTATGTTGTTGTAATGAGTTTCCTCTAAGTAATCCCTATTACAACATAATGGTGCGCGTGCGCCTAACTTAAAAACACACCACTTTTCCTATGTATTTGATGTGTTACAAAAAACACACCACTTTTCCTATGTATTTGTTGTTGTAATGAGTTTCCTCTAAGTAAAACTCCTCCCTATTACAACATACCTGCCAAAACAGTGAAACACTAACTTCGGTGTATCTGATGTGTTACAAAACAAACCACTTTTCCTATGTATTTTGTATGCTATTTCGATAGTTTTTTTAATTGTTTTTGGTCATTTGTATTATATTAGTTTGTGTTTTGGCAGGTATATGTGTGCATTTGCAGCTGAAACGGCGAATAAACGAGCACACAAGAGAAGCCAGATGAAAAAGGACAAAAATATGGTAAAAGCTTGCTAGGTGCGTCACGAGGTATGGATCGGGTGTATGTTGCAACGAGTTTTTTTTGCAGAAATAGTGCTGTTTTCAAACAAGTGATCACAAATAATGCTGTTCTCAGAATTTTTTCACAAATGGTGCCATCTCCATTACTAATGGCGAAATCCTTAGAACATAGGCTAGTTTCTGAGATTTGTCAGTGTGTGTAAGAAGCTTATCATTTGTGCAGTATACCAATCATTGAAAACTTGCAGGTATTGCCATTTAGAATGGCGAAATTTCAAAAAGCTGCAACAATGCCATTAGAAATGGCGAAAAGGTCCCTGCAGCAGCCAATTGTAATGGCGAATGTTGTACAGTTCCAATATGAATGGCGAAAAGTTTTATTTTTCTTGCATATTCTGACATTTTACTGTTTAAAAGCCACTTGAATTGGCGAAAAGTACAAGTCTCCAACGGTCCCCTAGAACAATGGTCCCCTAGAATGAGACTGATGGAAAAAATGTGGACTTTTTATTGGCAACAATGGTCCTTTACAATAAGGGTAGTGGGTATGGTGATGGTCCTCCAAGGGAGGATGATCCGCCACGTAGGCGCCACGTCATAGTCCTCCCAAGGATAGTCCATCCCCCAAAAGTAGAGGGTATGGGAGGATGGTCCTACCCCACCATTTTTATATTTTTTATTTTTTTAATCTTTCCCTTTTATTGGTCCATCCCACAAACCTACCCCACATTTTTTTGTCTTTTTGTGAGTGTCGCAATCGTCGAGTTGGTGCCGGAGAGGACGGGGACGGATGGGGGCGGGCTGGTTTGCCGGGCGTCGGCGGGGAGGACGAAGCTGGCGACGGAACCATACCGTCCAGCCTAATCCTCTCAATATTTTTTAACTCCTTTCCAGCAACTTTTCAGGTTTTCTTAACTTTTCGCCAATAATATTGGCTAATTATCTACTTTTCGCCAATTCAAATGGCAATTGTGCAGAAAAGTTTAACTTTTCGCCATTTAAAATGAAAATTCTGCCGAAAAAGGTTCACTTTTCGCCAATTCAAATGGCTTATTGTGCAGTTCTTTCAACTTTTCTCCAATTGAATTGGCTTTTAAACAGTAAAATGTCAGAATTTGTGCAGAATTTGCAGATTTTTCCAACTTTTCGCCAATTGAATTGGCTTTTAAACAGTAAAATGTCAGAATTTGTGCAGAATTTGCAGAAATATATGCACTTTTCGCCAATTCAAATGGCTATTGTGCAGATTCTTCAACTTTTCGCCAATTGAAGTGGATTTTAAACAATTTACTGGCAGAAATATATGCAGAAAAATAAAACTTTTCGCCAATTACAGTGGAAATGTGCAGAAGTCGCCATTTAGAATGGAATTTGTGCAGAATTTCTTCAACTTTTCGCCAATACAAATGGCTTTTATGCAGTAAAATGGCAGAATTCGCCAATTCGAATGGAAACTGTGCAGCATTCGCCATTACTATCGGCTTTTATGCAGAATTTCGACAGGAAAGGTACCTGCACCGAATCATTGGACTCTTACAGTTCTGATCATTCTGATTATTCACTTACACAAGTCTAGGGCCTTAAAGAATTCGCCATTTGCATTGGCGAGGGCATTATTTGTGAAATAAATTTGAACATGGCATTCTTTGTGATTAATATTTTCAAATCAGCAGCATATCAGTAAAAAACTCTGTTGCAACATGCTTGGGAGAAGAAGAACAACAAAATTACTAGAGAGCAGGCGGTTAAAAATTTGGTAGAGAATGAAGTTCTAGGTATGTTTACTTTTATATCTAAGTTTGGGACTTGTTTGGAGGGTGAAAAGATGTGAAAAACGAAAAAAATGGCTAATTATCAAAGCTGAACATTAAAAATAACTTTTTGAGTATAATGGGTTTAGGCGTGTCGCTATGGGAGAGCCATCTTGGCTCACGACACGTCAAAGAGTGATAGTCAATGTGCAATCAACTAGGTCGTTAGGCGACACATGTGGGAGGATACATCCTGCCTCGTGACACGTGAGACGACACTTGGTCAGCCAAGATTCTTTTTTCGGCTATGTGGTTAGTGTTACCCATCCAGAGCCAATACGGTATGCGTTTCCTTATGTTTTTGGGTATTTTGAGCCATGACAGTCTGTGTGAGTCCGAGTCAGTCAGTTCACGTCATTTTTGAGTCAGTTTTTTGTTTTTAGTAGATATGAGGCGTGCAGTTTGTTTTGTGGCTGATTTTTGTAGGTTTGGACTGAACAAACCCTACACTACCCAATCTCCATTTAGGTAGGGACTTCCAGTGTTTATCATTATGTAATAGGGCAGCCCTGCGAAGGTTATCCTAACCAGCCAAGTCTTTTCTAACTCGTTATTTTTGTGTTTTTAGTAGTCTTCTATCTTACATTGAGGATAATGTAGAGTTTAAGTTTGGGGATGGAAGACTATCATCTAGGTCTGTATATTGAGTCGTTTTTTGTGTTTTAAGTAGATTTAAAAGTTTGACAAAAAAAATTCCAAAAACAAAAAAAAATGAAAAGTAGAAAAAATGTTCTCTGGTTTTGTTTCAAATAAATGGAAAATGATTGAAAAATTAAGATTTTGGTTTTTATTATTATATTTAAAAGATAAATAATAGATAGAAAATTCACTAGCATGTGATGTGTTGGTTGGCCCAGCTAGAATTGAAAGATTTTCCCTAGGATTGTAGTTAATGTACCTTAAGTAAATCATGATATCTTGTGGGTTCTCATCTTAGGATAAACATTAAAACCGAAAACTATTGATAGCTTAGAGGTACGAATGAAGGTTAAAAACGTATATGCATTTGAAATTAAATGGCACGCCTTTTCCTTTTTATGATTGATAAATTCATAACTTTTATGATGATAAACGTGGAACTGGTGGCGCCTGAATAATTCCATCATATCATCATAAGAGCCTAAAAGAAAAGAAAAGAAAAGAATAGGAACTGTAGCCTATGTGTCACATGCTGAGTTGCTCTTTAGCTGAACACCACTAGTGAAAGTTGCTGAATTAATATAAATGTTGAAGCTTACATATCATATATCAAGTAGCAGCTTGATTGAAGCACCACTGAGTGAGGCTGTGTTAGGAAACTTTATTGTATTTGTTGTTGAAAATCATTAAAGTTACTTAGAATTAATTCCGTCAACGTGACCGACTGATGAACTGTCCCAGAAGCACTGAATATGAAGACCGAGAAAGAAAAAATCAAGCTTCTAATTCTTTGATTAAAAGATATCTACAAGGTTACAAGACTTCAAAATGTTAGCGGGAAATTATGGAGTTTACACGATATAAATTCAAAGAATTCTGTTCATAATGAACACATTAAATACCTCAATATGTGAATACCTTTCATCAGAAAAGAAAAAGGAACAAGTTGGTACACAAAAGAAGATAAGGCATAGGGGCGGAGCTAGTGTAGGTCTAGGCGTAGAACGGGCTACGACTCAACTTTTTCCGGTAGTGTAAATTTTTTATTTTTTTATTTTTATACTAAGGACACCCCTAAACAACTACAAGGACACCCCTAAACAACTACCTAAGGTGAAGATAGGTGAAGATGAAATGAAATCAAAATTTTCCATCAACGGAAACGTTTCCGGTCGACCTGCAAAAAAAATTGTTTAAGATGGAGAAGATGAAGTATAATAAATAATAATAGTGAGGAGCATTGGAAACATAAAAAGCAAAGCAAGTTGGAATGTCAGAAGTTATATTCAAGTCAATAGTTGCATTTAACCATTTACTCTATTTTTTCTTAAAGGCCAGTGTTAATAAAACCACAAAATGTTGTAAGCAAATATTTACCAAAAAAAAAAAAAAAACAATTTACCAAGAAAAAATAACAATTTATATATTATTAATTTATAACATTGTAGTGCATTATGTAGTTGTACTTTTTGCAATGTTGCTTTTTTGTGTATATATGAGTAGTATGAGCTGTATTAATTGTTGTAAATTGATCAGGCATGCCAGCTGTTGTGAATAAATTGCCACGCGTCTCCTGAAGGCTATTTAGGTTTAAAAGTCTCCCCAAACATGCGACTTAGTTTTCACAGAGAATTGAAACAGGGCTTGAGAGGGAAGAGGAGATATATATAGAGAGAGAGCGTGAATGAGAGGAGTGGTGACCGTAGGTTCACCACTGTCACCGTCACCATCAATCCACCTTCGCGGTCACAGCTACACTACCAGACCATCTCAGAGAGTCCCCACGTCACTTCTGCCTCAAGGTCTCTTCTTCTTCTCTCTAAAACTTTATTTTCCTCTGAATTAGACTCTAGTAGCGACCGATCTATGTGTGCATGTTATCATTTGACTAAGATGAAATCCATTTACCTCTGGTCTGCCACTAGACCGTCATTGGTCCACCAAACCTCTGCCGGTTTCTAGGGTTTCAGTGGTGAAGATGGCGATTCTGAGGACTATCGGTCTTGCGATGTTCTTGTCCGGTATTCATACCTTTTTTTATTTAGGGTTTTTTGTGTTCTTTGAAGTGCTGTTTTCTTCATCTCACAATTTTAGGTAATAATCTTAGATATAAAAAATCGATCCTCGGCGAAGAGGAGGGACTTTGTCGTTAACGAGGTTTGCAAAGATATGATTTTAAATCAGAAATAAAAAAGAAAATACAACATCGATTTCTATTTCTATTTCTATTTTTGTTGGTAGAAATTGATTACATATCCATATATTAGATTATTAAGCAAACATTGTCTCTTTGAAATTGAGAATTAGTTATGAGTTATGACATGTTGATGTAACAGAATATATATGATTTGTTTTTGGATTTCATATGACTTTGTACAAAGTTACACATAACTATGTTTCATTTCTTGGTCTACAAATTGTTTTGGGTCTCATATAACACCCACAAAGTGCTCTGACAATGGCTCTTTAAGTTACACAGGGATCATCTTTCTGTTATTGAACTCTATTATTCCATTTGCGATTGAACAAAGGTAGATTCTAATGATTTATGTTAATCTTACTTTTGAACGATTATTGCTACTCTTTAACTGGTATTTTCCTTTCGATTTTAGCATTGTGTTCTGAGATTGTGTACTAAGTTTTGGGTTAATGTTGAATGTTGGATATGTAATCGGCTGATGTAGTCTAATGGATTTGTGTTATTTCCATGAGAGCGATATAAAATATGAATAATCTTTTGGTATCCACTGATTGACTTGTATTTAGGAATATAAGATTTAATAGATTTTATGGTTGTAATTTGACTAGGTAGTACTTGTATTCTACCTTTAATTTACCCCTTAAAAGTCACATGTAGATGAATCTGAGTTCAATATTCAAATTAGCCGATTATATATCCAATATTCAATGAATTATGTAGCTCTGTGTTTAAAAAAGCGCGCTTTAAGCGTGAAGCGCTGAAGCGTTTGGAAAAGCCCCTTTTTTGGTCTGAAGCGTTACAACACGTGAAGCGTTTTGAAGCAAGCTTTAAGCGCGAAACGATGATGGTTTGAAGCGATGCTTCAGCCCAATCAGGTCACATTTGGGCCTTTTTTTAGGCCCAATAATCTTTAAATAGGGTTTAAATGAAGCCCTACTTCTTTACCCTAATAATCAGCCGCTGTCTTTTAACATATCAGCCGCTGTCTTCCTCTTTCTCCTTCTATTCTCTCTGCAACTTGATTTCTGTTTAGAAATCATAATGGCCTCAGGATCAAACAGCACTACTGCTGCCTCGGAAAAGTCCTTCTCATCTGGTGACCCAAGATGAATGCGTACTTGATTATGATGATTATCGATTAAAGACTATTTTTATGTTTATGTTTTAAGTGTGTTTCGACTTTAATTTATGTTTTAACTATGCTTTTTATGTGTTAAGTGTGTTTTTTAATCATGTTTTTGTGTTTATTATTGATTAACAAGTAGAATATGTCATATTGATGTGTACAATATTTATTTTTTTATTTTTTTAGTTTTGAACGCTTCGTATACGTGAAGCTCTTGCTTCGCGCTTGAAGCCTCGCTTAAAGCTTTTGGAACCAAAACGCTTCGGAGCGCCTCACGCTTTTTTAAACCAAGATGTAGCTATTCAACATTTAACTTATATAAACAACTTATTTTAAACGTTAGTGATTTTTTCTTTTCTTTTTAACTCATGCATGAGTGGGGTTTACTTCCTGTTGGTGCTATGTCTTAGCTGTGGTAACAATATCTTGCTTGATTTTTATTTAGTTTATCCTCGAGGGTTTTAATTTGCGGTTATAGTTATGCATTTAATTGTTTATGGTTATAGTTTTAGCTTTCACTTTTTTTTGTAAATTGTGCATTGTTTTAAATCTACATATTCACTAGCTGTTTGTTATATCCCCAGTTCCATCTACCTACTTACTGATAGACATAGCCTACTCTCTTGGTCATTTGGTTTATTTTAGTTTTTTTATAAAAGAATTTTCTTAAAAACCCCACACAGAGTAAACACAGTTTCTACGATTCGTTTGTTTATTAAATGCTTCTTTTTACCCAACTAGAGTGCTAGGCCAGTATACCTTATTTGCTAATTTGTTGTACGTTTAGCTTTTATACTCTGATGCTTATGTTGTATTTACTGCTTTTGTACTCTTTTGTTTTTGCTAAAGTCTTTATTTGACTGATAAAGGTTCATTAATTACCTTTTTATACGACTTTGCGAGCGTATAATTCATGATAATCTATATGTTTTCATATACATATAGGTAACTTAATATGTTTAACGCTTAATGCAGGTTTGTAAGTGCTTTGTTGGTGCTGTTGTTTTGTTCAGGATTGAGTAGCCAGGTTAGTACATACACATTAAACAAGTTCTGCAAGAATATGTACTTTCCCCTTTTTGGGTATTTTTTCATCATACTTTGTTTTTATTTTTATATATATAGCTTGTATTAATTTTTAAGCATAGGTAAGTATGTTTTCTATTATGTACAAACTTTTAAATTTAGTATGTCAGGTCGTAAGCGACAACGGGTGTCCTGTACTGTATTGTCCGATACTGCTTCGACTTCTACTGGACCACACGATTCTACTTATGTAGACAATGGTGTTTGTCAAAATGTTTGCCAGTTTTGTGGTGCGTTGTTTTGGTTGGATTATAATCAGTGTTGTAGGGGTGGTGTTGTAGTTTTGCCATTACCTAGAAGGCCGTTTACTACTTTAATACATCTCTATCAACAGGCCGAATTGATGACAAATATTCATGCATATAACGCTATGTTCTCGATGACGTTTTTTGGTACAAACGTTGACGAAGACGTAAACTATGGGTCCGGTCCTTATGTTTTCAAGATTGGCGGACAAATACACCATTGGATTGCTTCTTTATGCCCGCCCGATGACGAAAGGCCGAGGTTTTTACAGAGTCCTCTAGCACTGTGGCCGTTATGTTGTCTATATTAGTGTAACAACTCTCATCAAAAGTCACAAATTATTATTTTAATTGTTCAATAGGAAACCCTAATTGAGACACCCAAGTGATTCTGCACAAACCCTAAAATTTTCAGAACAATTGGAATTAGGATCAGGGCCCCTAAAACTCAGGGGGGGATAAACCCTAGTTACGATTATCCATATAAAACTCTGTCAAATTCGAATTTTACGATTTTATCAACTCAGCAAGGCTAGTCCAGGACGTGGCTAACCTAGGGTGACTTCGTGTCCCTTGCGCACCGCAAGGGATTAGGCTTACGGTGCGCAAGCCTGGTCAAAATTTTACTATAAATAGCAGACATTGGCAATCGAAGTTTGGCACTTGAATGACGTAAATTCTCGTTACGTACACTGAGATATAGTATAAGCAGTCCAAAACACACACGATTCACGAAGAGCTGCCGCAAAACAGGGTAATAACTCGATCGCTATTACGATTCATTGTCCGATCGATCAATATATCCAATGGATGTTTAAGTGCTGCCCGCATTAGGGTTATACTTTGTCATTCGTCGTTAATTCGATGGATGTTTAAGTATCGCACTTTGTCATTCGTTGTGAGGGTTTGATCTCGTGAGTTATCGTAAATGCTGTATTGATTACTAACCCAGTTTTGTGTGCGTTGTTATTTAAATTAGGTTAACAAGGCTAATCCATAGACTAGACTCTGTCCGTGTTTAATCTGCAATGTGAGTCATTCTCTTTTTATCAAATTTAATTTCAAAAGCATGTTTATTTTCAAAGGTTATAATTACAGTGATTAAGTTTATGTAATCACCAAGTTACAACCGGTATGTGGGGTTTTGTATA
Organism: Helianthus tuberosus; assembly: GCA_030545235.1. Classification (NCBI taxonomy): domain Eukaryota; kingdom Viridiplantae; phylum Streptophyta; class Magnoliopsida; order Asterales; family Asteraceae; genus Helianthus; species Helianthus tuberosus. The sequence continues at coordinate 10,089,601 of CM060431.1, read as the reverse complement.
CATAACTTGATAATCTTCACCATTGGGGCAACCAAGGGGTGATATGACCATAGTCACAGACACCATTGGACGAATGGGCCAATGGGTCGAGTGACAAAATACTGTGGGTAGTTGGTTGATATCTGAAACATTGTAATCTCTCTTAATACTGTAAATTATAACAAATGTGTCATTTTAGTAAATAGAATGATTCACCAGTATTTCCCGCTGACAAAACCTTTTTCAAACATGTTTCAGGTGATCTGTTGTGATTCAGGAAAAGTGATGTGGAGCACTGCAAGCTTAAGAAAGTGGCTTATTATAAAATAAAGAAATCATGTTTTGTAACTTAAAGATTCTCCGTGAAATCATATGATTGTAAATTATCAGGGTTTTATCCCGAGATTGTGAAATAAAATAATCGGGAAAATTTTAGCTTTAAAAAGATCCCGATGATAAACTTCCGCTGTTAAACTCAATTAAATAAATACCACGGGATTTCTGTCCCGGGGCTCCTGAAACGGGTCAAACCGGGTCGGGGGCCGTGACAGAAAAAGGTGGTATCAGAGCCACTTAGTTAAGCTAATTAAGTATTTAGAAATACTTAATTTTTTCCTGATTATTATTATGTGATTATGTGTTTTATTAACTGACTATTTGTTAGTTACAGTATGGGTAAGCAAAAGCTTTCAAACATCTATCTTAAATTTAGATAGGTCATCAAATGAGAAGGGAAGTTCATCCCAAACTCCTGAAGAAGGAATATTTGTTCGAAAAGCACAATACGAGGAACCACTTTCTCTTGATAAAAGAAGTTTGATTATTAGAAAAAGTCAGGAGAAATTAAGGAAATCCCGAGAAAAGAAAGTTAAAAAGGAAACCCAGGAATTAATCAGTAAATCACCATGGGAAGACAATTTAGATGAAAAATGGGCGGATCTTTATATGCTAGCCACTGTAGCAGTAAATGCTAATCTTTAGAATACCCTGACTCCGTATTAGCAACTTATAAGCCAGAAATATCATCTAGTAAATAAATAAAAAATTTCAATAAAATTTAGTATCTTTAGTTTGTCAATTTTCATTTGTATTAAATTAGTCACAGAATATGCAATAATATTTGAGGTTTATCTGTAAAATTTGTTATAAAATTTTAATTTATTATTTTTACATATATATTAAACAGCATGAATGAGTTATCTGGAGCCCTAGAGAATCTCAACCTTTACCCTGTAAACATAGAAGTTTCTAAAGAGTTTACTGGGTACTTTCCTGATGTGGAACAACCTATAGAATTCAACGCTCCACCTCTGGAAAAGCCAAAACCAAAGAAAAGAAAGAGATTCGTATGGGGGAGGCGTGTACATAAGAGAAAGCCAGCTAAGAGACTTCCTAAAATAAACAATCCCTTAGAAAAAGGAAAAGAAATTGAAACCGGGGAAAGTTCTAGACAGCCGGAATTGGAGACTGAAGTCAGGGAAGAGTCTAGGCAAATGGGAATATAGTTTGAGGAATATTCTAAGAAAATAAAAATGGAGGTTGGAAAAGGTTCTAGACAAACCTAGATGGAAATTGGAGAAAGCTCTAAACAAACCCAGGAAATGACATTTCAGGAGGAACTAGATTTTATATTGACAAGCTGCGATACTATTAGGCCTGTCAATAATAATAATTTTTACTCTAATTCTATCGAAAATCAAATCCCTATAAATCTTGAACCAGCAATCCCAGAACCAATAATCCATACCCAACCTTTAGGAATGGATGAATGGTGGACAAATGATTGGCAATTCCAAAACATTATCAATAGTCCTTATTCCTTTCTTCCCCAGTTTGATCCAGAACCTCTACCAAATCCACCGATTAGTAACGAGAATATGGCTGAACTTCGCCATTTTGGTGAAGAGCTGATGGATGCTGGGAATAGGATCCGGGAGATAGGGGACAAATTTCCTGGAAATATGATGAAAGGGAGCTTCGTTTTTAGGAAAACAAATGACGAAAGATAGTAGGTTTATGAAACTGTGGTTGTGTAATAGTAATAGTAAAATCAGTATGTGTAAAATAAATAATAAAACGGTTGTATATAGAAGCATGATATAATCTATAAAACAAATGAAATTTTAGAAAAATTTACAATTTTGTTTGTATATTCGTTTACGTGATTATGTGCAATTAATTATGACATTGGATTATTTCTTTTATACTAATTATTTATCTATAAATTAATTATCAGATGGCGAACATTGGTAATGAACCAGTAAATGAAGTAAATCACTCCGAGCAAATTCAGGAAGAGCAATTATTAAATAGGCAAAATATCGAGGATATCGTTGCACAAGGAATAGCCAATGCTATTCCAGCAATCGTTGCTGCTATTCAAAAACCTGTTAAACCTCAATCAATCATTCCTAGTAAACGTACACCAGGCGATAACTTTAGTAATAGTATAAACGGAGGTGGTAATCATGTTAATAACAATAATGATCTGCAAGCTCCAATTTTCAAGAAAATGAAAGCTGCAACACCTGGTTGCACTTACAAAGAATTCCTTGCCTGTAAACCAACTGAGTTTGCAGGTAATGAAGGGGCTATTGCAGCACTACGTTGGTTAGAGAAAACTGAGGCAGTAATTGCTATAAGTAAATGTGCTGAGGAAGATCAAGTTATGTATGCTTCAAATCTTTTTAAAGAAGGGGCGCTAGAATGGTGGAACACAGTGTTACAAGCTAAAAGAAGGATTGAGGCATATGCCATGAAATGAGAAGAATTTAAGAATCTTGTAGAAAGAAAATTCTGTCCCGAATATGAAAAAGATCAAATGGCAAATAAGTTCCTAAACCATCGGATGGTGAATGTGGACTGTCGAGGATATACTTCGACATTCTTCGAATATGCTAGAGTGGTACCAACACTGGCTTCGCCAGAACCGGTACTCATTTCTCGCTATATTTGGGGATTAATTAGCGAAATCCGTAATATCGTTAAAGCTGCGAGACCTCTCACTATTGATGATGCGGTGGAATTAGCTAACACCCTAACTGATGAACTGATACGCACAAGAGACGAAAACAGGAAAAAGGAACTGGCTCAGAAAATTACCCAAGGATTTCGTACGGGTAATAATAACAACTTCAAGAGAAGAGGAACAGGGCAATCCTCAAATCCACCTTTTAGCAGGAATTGCAAAAGGAAACATTATGGAAGATGTAATGTAACCTGCAACCTTTGCAAAGCTGTAGGACATCAAGAAGAAAACTGCAGAAAGAAAACCATAACCTGCTTCAACTGTGGAGAAAAAGGGCATTTTAAAACAGAATGTCCTAAATTGGTTAAACCAGTAGACAACAAAACCAAAGCTGCAGAAGGAGCAACTAAGAAGAATGTCAGAGCATTCCAGCTAACTACTCAAGAAGCAGAACTCATTCCAGATGTGATAGCTAGTACGTTCTTAGTTCACAACGTATATGCAAAAGTATTATTTGACTCTGGTGCAAACCAAAGTTTTATAAATACTTTATTCTGTCAAGCTCTTAAGTTACCTTTAACCAACATTAGGCAGATTTTTACAGTCGAAACCGCAGATGGGAATTCAGTTAAAATAGATCAGGTTTTGCAAAAAGTAGAAATAAAACTTTCAGGTCATAAATTTTCTGCAAACCTGTTACCTATGAAATTAGCTGAATTCGATGTTGTGTTAGGAATGGATTGGTTAATAGCCAATAATGCTCGAATTCTTTGTGATAAGAATTCTATAGAAATTCAGGCACCTACTGGAGAAGTAATCATGATTACAGGAGATAAACCGCATAAACCCATGAAGTTCATATCAGTAATGAAAGTTGCTAGTTATGAACGGAAGCAAGGAATAGTATATATAATTTCAATAATCATTAATACTAAGGGTAAAGAACTTAAGGAAATTCCTGTAGTCTCAGAATACTCAGATATATTCCCAGAAGAGTTACTAGGATTACCACCAGATAGGGAGGTAGAATTTAGGATTCATCTAATCCCTGGAACTACACCGATAGCCAAAGCCCCTTATCGGTTAGGTCCTACCGAAATGTTAGAACTAAAAACGTAATTAGATGAATTATTAAGTAAAGGTTTCATACAACCTAGCTCATCTCCTTGGGGAGCGCCAGTGTTGTTCGTAAAGAAGAAGGATGGTTCAATGAGAATGTGTATTGATTATAGAGAATTGAATAAGGTTACAATTAAGAATCGATACCCATTACCTAGGATTGATGATCTTTTTGATCAACTTCAAGGAGCTAGATATTTTTCTAAGATCGATTTGCGCTCCGGATACCATCAATTGAAAGTACAAGAAGAAGACATACCTAAGACTGCTTTCAGGACTAGGTATGGTCATTATGAGTTTACAGTCATGCCCTTTGGGTTAACCAATGCTCCTACTACATTTATGGACATGATGAATAGAATCTGTAAACTGTATTTGGATAAATTTGTAATTGTTTTTAAAGACGATATACTTATTTATTCCAAAAGCCAGAAAGAACATTGTGAGCACTTGCATGCACTCTTAACTTTGTTAAGAAAAGAAAAGCTTTATGCCAAATTCTCGAAGTGTGAATTTTGGCTACAAGAAGTGCAATTCTTAGGACACATGGTGAATCATTGTTGGTGCAGTTGTCTGTCGACTTCATCTTCGTTCGAGTCTTAGATTGGAACTGATAGATTAGGGCTTGTAATATGAGAAAATATCATGATTTAGTGTGTTTAGAGGTTGATTTCGCTTCAAGGGTCATTTAGAGATGATTTCGCTTCAAGCATGTTCAAGCGAAATTCACATGACATGATTTCGCTTGAACAGTGCTCAAGCGAAACCTCAAAGTCTATAAATACCCTGAAGCGTAATCAGTTCAAAAAGTTCAGTTCAGTTGTTAGTTTCCGACACAGAAGTGCTGTCGAGGTGTCTCCAAAGCTGTAATCTTTCATAGATCAATACAAGAGACAGTAAATAGTATTTCTGGTGTGTTACAAGCTAAACAAAGACAGAATCAATGAATTCCGCCTCTGATTCTGTCTAAGCACTCTTCTGATTGACTCGTAAGGTCATTTCACGATCCTACATGTGGTATCAGAGCTCAGGAGGAAGAGTTCTTACTGTTTAGCTCGTTTTCGCTGGAAAATTCTGACTTCTACACCTTCTTTTAAAAATTAATCAAGTTTTCATGGTTAAAATGGACTGATTTTCGTATATAGTGTGCGAAATATTGAATTAACAAATCCTTGAAAGATTCAGACCTAAAATCGGCCTAGAATTTGATCAATTTTGCTAAAATCAGATCGACGTGATGATGTCAGCATGATTCAAGCGAAACTGGGAGGTTGATTTCGCTTGAAATCTAGGTTTCGCTTGAGGAATTGATTAGTTTCTGTTTGATTTCGCTTCAGTGAAAGATTTCGCTTGAAATTGTGTTGAGTTCAAGCGAAATTGTGTGTTTGTAGATTTCGCTTCAAAGAATTCCAGGTAGAGTTGTATTTCAAGCGAAATCATTGTTTTCGCTTGAAGAGTCTCGCTTGAGGCATTCTGTTTTATCAAGACTATTTCGCTTCAAAGGGTTTTCTGCTTTAGTTGTTTCAAGCGAAATCAAGTATTTCGCTTGAACTTATATTGTAGTTAATCTTTTGATCTCGCTTGAAGGTTGTTTGCAGGTATTTCGTTTGAAGGTTGTTTGAGTGAATATTGTTTTAGAAAAATGACAATGATTTTTGATGAGAAGGAAAACAATTATCTTGAAAATTTAAATTGTTGGTATATGAGAACTGTGGACAGTAGTCACAGGAATGTAGATGTGGATGTTTGGGTAAAAAGTTATGAATATTTCATGTGCCAAAAGAATGAAACTTTGGATGAGATGGAAACACGATTTAAAGTTCTAACGGACAATTTGTGGAGTAAGGGTATTAGAATGTCAACTGATGAACATATATTAAAATTAACAACTGCATTACCTGCTAAATGGGATGAATTCATGGTTGAGCTAAAAAGAAAAGATTTTTTCCAAGAGCTTAATCCACATCAGTTCTTTAATGAGGTTCATGCAGAGTGTCGTAAGGAAGAAAAGAAAAAAAGGGAGTTTTTGAATGAAATGGAAAAGAATTTACTAAAATTGGAATTGAATGTAATTGCTGAAATAGATAGAAGAATTCGTGTGTGTCTTGCAACAAAGAATATTTTGAAATATGATATTAAAAGGAAATATTATATTGATGAAAATTTAAATCCTTTTGATTTCGTTAAACTCTTTTGTGCAGGAATATACAAGATGGAGACAGAACAAGTTCAAAAGAATGAAGAATCTGTGAAGCTTGGATCTTCAAGTTCAGAATCAGTGTGCTCCAAATGTGACAACTTTAAGATTGACAATGACAAACTCTTGAAAGATGCGGAAAGTTTGACACTGGAAGTCGAGAAGTTGAGAAATGAGAAGCAAGCTGATGATAAGCAGATTCTTATTCTGAAAGAAAATTGTGAGAAGTTGAAAACTGAAAATGACAAACTGTTGGGTAATTTGAACAGTTTGACATCAGAAAACAAAGTTTTTAAAGAAAAAGAAAAAGAGTTTGAAAGTAAACAGAAATTTTCAGAAGATGAAGATTTCTGGATCAAGCTTGAGAACAAAAAACTAAAAGCAAATGAAACAAAACTTCAAGAACAGATAAAAGTTTTGGAAAATGAAAAGTCTGTTCTTGAAAACATGAAAAATGAGAATGAGAAATAAATCAAGTCTCATCTTGAAAGAATCTCTCAGCTTGAAAACGAAGCTGAAAATTCGAGAATCAAGATTGATGAACTTGAAAAGAAATTGAAAGGTTTTGTGACTTCATCTGAGTTCCCCTGTCCAAAACCAATCAATTTCGTTCCAATAAGTGACAATGTCACAAACTTTGACAATGTCAAAGTTGAAGATTGCGATGAAAAATCTGATAATGAAAAAGTAAAAATTCACAAAAAGAATTTATCTTTGAAGTTAAATGAAAAATTTAAAAAAACTGTTCCACAACCAACCGAAAAGGGAGAATGCTCTAAGCAAAAACCTTTGAAGAAGAAAGTGGAACAGAAACAAAAAATTAAAATTGTGAAAAATGTTAAAAAAGAAAATAAAAGTTCATCAGATCAATCATCCAATCGCAATCAAAAACCACAAAAAGTAAAAAATGAAAATTCAAAAATAGTTGGTGAAAAGTGGTGCAGGACGGGCCACAGTGCTTCAAGGCCAAATCAAGCTTACAGGAAGAGTAAGGATTATCACCAAGCCAAACAGTGCTTTGATCTGAATGTTTGGGCTGAAAATGGTGATTGGTACGATAACAGAGTGTGTTACCGATGCGGTTATCAAGGACACATTGCTGTTAACTGCCAGAGTTGGAGTTATGAGACGAGAAGATGCTTTAATTGCAACATCAGAGGTCATATTGCTAGAGATTGCTCAATGAGATCAATGAGAAGACCGAGAGTTGAATCTTAGAAGCAGGTGAAGAAACCAGTCAATGTCAAGCCCAAAGAACAGAAGGTTCAAGAACCTAAAGTTCAAGAAAAGAAAGTAAAGCTTTCTCAAGGGCAAAAAGACAGACTGAGGAAGAAGAGGAAGAAGGCCAGAGAGTATCTGGAAAGGATTTTGTCCTCGGATACAACTGGTAAAACAGATAAAAGTTCTGATAAATCGTCTTGCTCGCCAAAGAATGACAAATCAAGCAAAACGCATTCATCAGATACAAATCTGAGGACGAAAGAGGAAAAGAAGAAGGAGAAAGTTGGTGGCAATGAATCTGTTTCTTCGGAAACAAAGGAGTCACATGTCGGCGATGAATCTGGCTCATCAAAGTCAGACAAGCCACATTCAGGCAATGAATCTGGTGTGGTAAAGCCAGAAGAGCCAGTTGTTGAGGTAAAGACTGAGAATTCTAGTTTAACAATGGATGATGAAAATTTTCCATCGTTGTTGAACAAGAATTCAAAATCACCCAAGAACGGTCAGGCTTGGGTGGATCTGTTTAAATGAAAAACCTGACTTGCCGGAACTCCCAGGTTGGTAAGTGTGGAGTAGGAATCGGCACATTTCTTGAGAAATTCACTTCGGTGATATTTCGACTTAAAAGTGGTAAATCAGGGACATTAAGTTGTACTTGATTTTCTACAGGTGATGTTTGTGGATTGATCTTACAAATGTTAAAATTTTTATAAGTGGTTGAAGAAAACAATGTGATGAATTTAACCCCTACCCTACAAGTGGTAAAATCAACAAAACTAATTTTCCGGAAAAACCATTTTGATTAAAACAAACTTAAGTGTTTTGAAATCACTATGGGAAAATAGTTTGTTGTGAGGGGGAGTTCTGATTGTTTATGCCAAGTGGATGGAGAATTGAAGTGATTCTCATCGTGTTGTCATCTTTGTACTGTTTGATTTCAAATTTTTCCCTGAAAATCGAAAATTGAAACATATTTTAGATTTTAGGGGGAGTAAAAAATGTAAAAAAAAAAACATTTGAAAATTTGAAAAAGCCAAAAACATGATAAAATCAAAAATGAGTTTTGTTGAAACAAGAGGAAATGATAGTACATCAGTGGACTATCACAGCATGCTAAAGATATGTAAAGCCTAAATGTGATAAGCGATCTCACTAAAGATGTGACGGTAGGCTCAGCTAGACTAGTAGATTTGCGATAACGATACAAACTTAAATGAAAAAGCCTAGTTCTAGTGGGAAACATGGTCGAAAGCATAGTACTTAGTTTTGTCCTTCTTGATTGTGTGCCTACTCAGTAATCGCTGATTGTCGAAAGACATAAAACTGGTTAAGTTTGTGAACTTTCACAACTTTGCTAAAAAGTCGCTGTGATTGTGCATTTTATTTTGCAAAGATTTAAACTTGTTTTATTTCTTTATTTTGTTTAAGCATCGGACATCCTCTGCGTATACGTGAGTATCGACCTGGATGTTGTTGCCTAAACGTTCTGCTTTATTTTCTTTGGTGTTTCGTTTAAGCTTTGGATCACCTCTGCGTATACGGGAGTATCGACCTGGTGGTTAAAGCCTAAACAACTTCAACTTGTTTTATTTTCTTATTTTGTTTAAACATTGGACTTTCTCTGCGTATACGGAAGTATCGACCTGATTGTTAATGTTTAAACATTCTGCTTTGTTTTTCGCACAAATCACAGTTGATAAAAGTTTAAAGGCATTACTTGAGTTAGTGTATTGCATGATGAGGGAATATGCTGAGATCGTGGGGTCCATAAGAATTTAGTGCTATCTAAATATATCTTAAAGTATCGGTAAGCATTTCGAAAGTTTTTAGATTGAGTTTAAGTGGACAACAATATCGTCAATCAACGTGAATCGTTTAAAGCTTAAAATGAAATCAAGCTTAACGGTGTTGGTGATTTGTCTCATAAACTGATATGATCCTCTTACACAATCTCACAAAAATAGTGTTTGTACATATTTTTTTTTCTGCATTTAATTTCTGTTTTTGCATTTGTGTTCTATATTTTGAAAAATCCAAAAAGATTTTCGACAACTGATGTTGAAGAGATGATTTTCAAAATTCCAAGTGCTAAACAAGATGAACTGGTTTGGGAGTGTGTGTGCTAAAATTGAAAAATGTGTTTTGAAAAAGAAATTGAGATTAGTTTATCAGGGTCATTAATTTGAACTTGATGTAACTATTGCTAGTAAGTTTTTCTTATTGGTTTAAGTGAAAACTTATGTTTTGGTAGAGAGATGTATGTAGGTGAAAGGAAGGTTTCTGATCCTGTTGCTACGAAAAGCCAGGAGATGTATCAGAACCTGTGGAGAGCTTAATCTGAGAAAAAGCCAGGATTTAATTTCAAAGGCGATAGCTAATCCCAGACTGAAAATCCCAGCTTGATGAAAGGGGGAGTCTGACGAAGTTAGAGCTAGAGAAAAGATCCGGGTACATGATTCCAGGAGAAAGTCCTGAAGAAGATCGATCAAGATTGAAGAGTCTCACTGAAGATTCCGTCAACATTCAAGGGGGAGTCTGTTGGTGCAGTTGTCTGTCGACTTCATCTTCGTTCGAGTCTTAGATTGGAACTGATAGATTAAGGCTTGTAATATGAGAAAATATCATGATTTAGTGTGTTTAGAGGTTGATTTCGCTTCAAGGGTCATTTAGAGATGATTTCGCTTCAAGCAGGTTCAAGCGAAATTCACATGACATGATTTCACTTGAACAGTGCTCAAGCGAAACCTCAAAGTCTATAAATACCCTGAAGCGTAATCAGTTCAAAAAGTTCAGTTCAGTTGTTAGTTTCCGACACAGAAGTGCTGTCGAGGTGTCTCCAAAGCTGTAATCTTTCATAGATCAATACAAGAGACAGTAAATAGTATTTCTGGTGTGTTACAAGCTAAACAAAGACAAAATCAATGAATTCCGCCTCTGATTCTGTCTAAGCACTCTTCTGATTGACTCGTAAGGTCATTTCACGATCCTACAATCATGAAGGTATTCATGTAGATCCTGCTAAGATAGAGGCAATTACCAATTGGAAGGTTCCGCAAACCGCAATGGAAATTAGAAGTTTTATAGGTTTAGCTGGGTATTATAGACGGTTTATTAAAGATTTTTCCAAGATAGCTGTACCATTAACTAAGCTAACCTGTAAAGCCGTTATGTTTGAATGGGGACCTAAACAAGAAGAAGCCTTTAGAATCTTGAAGCAGAAATTAACCAATGCTCCAATCTTAGCTTTACCAGAAGGGACTGAAGATTTTGAAATATATTGTGATGCTTCAAAACTAGGATTTGGGTGTGTACTAATGCAACGCAAGAAGGTAATTGCGTATGCTTCAAGACAGTTGAAAAAGCACGAGGAAAATTATACAACTCATGACTTAGAGTTAGGCTCCATAATTTTTGTCCTTAAGATTTGGAGACATTATCTTTACGGAAGTAAATTTACTGTCTATACAGATCACAAAAGTTTAAAATATATTTTTGTGCAAAAAGAGTTAAACATGAGGCAAAGGAGATGGATGAAAATCTTAAGTGATTACGACTATGATATTCAATATCACGAAGGAAAAGCAAATGTAGTTGCAGATGCTTTAAGTCGTAAGTACCATGAGAAACAACGACGGGTTCATGCTCTCAGATTAAATCTACAATTAGATTTAATGAAACAACTGAATCATTTTCAAGAAACAGCAATAGAGGATGCTGCTGAAGGAATGAAAGGACGAATAAAAGAATTAGAACAGGGAGATGATGGAATTTGGAGATTCCATAAGAAAAGAATTTGGGTACCGAAGCAGGGAGAATTAAGAAATAAGATTTTAGAGGAAGCTCATAAATCTAGGTATACCATACATCCTGGAAACAATAAAATGTACCAAGATTTAAGAAATAATTTCTGGTGGATAGGCATGAAGAAGGATATAGCTAGATATGTTTCTAAGTGTCTTACTTGTTCACAAGTTAAGGCAGAACATCAGAAACCTTCAGGTCTACACCAACAATTAGAAATGCCAGTATGGAAATGGGAACTCATAACAATGGATTTTGTTACTAAGTTACCCAAAACTAAAAAAGGTAATGACACGATTTGGGTAATTGTGGATCGATTAACCAAATCTGCTCACTTTCTACCAATGAAAGAAACCTTTAGCATGGAAAGATTGGCAAAGTTATATGTAGATGAAGTCGTATCTCTACATGGAGTTCCACTCTCCATTGTATCAGATAGAGATAGTCGTTTCACTTCTCATTTCTGGAAAAGTTTCCAAGAAGCTATGGGAACTCGACTAAATTTAAGCACTGCGTACCATCCAAAAACAGACGGGCAAAGTGAAAGAACGATCCAAACTCTAGAAGATATGCTCCGAGCATGTGTGATAGATTTTGGTGGAAATTGGGACGACCATTTACCATTAATTGAATTCTCCTATAACAATAGTTATCATTCAAGTATCGAAACTGCCCCATTCGAAGCACTGTATGGAAGAAAGTGCAGAACTCCAGTTTGTTGGGCAGAAATAGGAGAAAGTCAATTGTCAGGTCCCGAGATAGTGCAAGAAACTACTGATAAGATTACTCAAATCAAGGAAAGGCTGAAGACGGCTCAAGATCGCCAAAAGAGTTATGCAGACAATAGATGTAAGCCGTTAGAATTCCAAGTTGGAGACAGAGTACTGTTGAAAGTCTCTCCTTGGAAAGGAGTGGTTAGATTTGGTAAGAAAGGAAAGCTAAGTCCAAGATACGTAGGACCATTTCTAGTAATCCAACGTATAGGACCAGTTGCTTATCGTTTACAACTACCAGAAGAGTTAGCTGGGGTACATGATGTATTTCATGTATCAAACCTCAAGAAATGTCTATCAGACGAATCTTTGGTAGTACCTCTCCAAGATATAGAGGTAAACGAAAAGTTAAAATTTATTGAGAAACCTATTCAGATAGAAGACAGAAAAGTAAAGTTTCTCAAACACAAACGACTAGTGCTAGTTAAAGTCAAGTGGGATTCAAAACGAGGACCTTAATACACTTGGGAGCTGGAATCAGAAATGAAGCGAAAGTATCCTCAATTATTCCAGTAAATCTCGAGGACGAGATTTTATTAAGGTGGGGAGAATGTAACAACTCTCATCAAAAGTCATAAATTATTATTTTAATTGTTCAATAGGAAACCCTAATTGAGACACCCAAGTGATTCTGCATAAACCCTAAAATTTGCAGAACAATTGGAATTAGGATCAGGGCCCCTAAAACTCAGGGGGGATAAACCCTAGTTACGATTATCCATATAAAACTCTGTCAAATTCGAATTTTACGATTTTATCAACTCAGCAAGGCTAGTCCAGGACGTGGCTAACCTAGGGTGAATTCGTGTCCCTTGTGCACCGCAAGGGATTAGGCTTACGGTGCGCAAGCCTGGTCAAAATTTTACTATAAATAGCAGACATTGGCAATCGAAGTTTGGCACTTGAACGCCGTAAATTCTCGTTACGTACACTGAGATATAGTATAAGCAGTCCAAAACACACATGATTCACGAAGTGCTGCCGCAAAATAGGGTAATAACTCGATCGCTATTACGATTCATTGTCCGATAGATCAATATATCCAATGGATCTTTAAGTGCTGCCCGCATTAGGGTTATACTTTGTCATTCGTCGTTAATTCGATGGATGTTTAAGTATCACACTTTGTCATTCGTTGTGAGGGTTTGATCTCGTGAGTTATCGTAAATGCTGTATTGATTACTAACCCAGTTTTGTGTGCATTGTTATTTAAATTAGGTTAAGAAGGCTAATCCATAGACTAGACTTTGTCCGTGTTTAATCTGCAATGTGAGTCATTCTCTTTTTATCAAATTTAATTTCAAAAGCATGTTTATTTTCAAAGGTTATAATTACAGCGGTTAAGTTTATGTAATCACCAAGTTACAGCCGGTATGTGGGGTTTTGTATACATTACTTGATAATCTTCACCATTGGGGCAACCAAGGGGTGATATGACCATAGTCACAGACATCATTGGACGAATGGGCCAATGGGTCGAGTGACAAAATACTGTGGGTAGTTGGTTGATATCTGAAACATTGTAATCTTTCTTAATACTGTAAATTATAACAAATGTGTCATTTTAGTAAATAGAATGATTCACCAGTATTTCCCGCTGACAAAACCTTTTTCAAACACGTTTCAGGTGATCTGTTGTGATTCAGGAAAAGTGCTGTGGAGCACTACAAACTTAAGAAAGTGGCTCATTATAAAATAAAGAAATCATGTTTTGTAACTTAAAGATTTCTCCGTGAAATCATATGATTGTAAATTATCGGGGTTTTATCCCGAGATTGTGAAATAAAATAATCGGGAAAATTTTAGCTTTAAAAAGATCCCGATGATAAACTTCCGCTGTTAAACTCAATTAAATAAATACCACCGGATTTCTGTCCCGCGGCTCCTGAAACGGGTCAACCCGGGTCGGGGGCCGTGACAATTAGATAGTTGTAATAAGTTGGTAAAGATTTTTCACATGGCTCGGGATCTTTGTTCCTCTTCCGAGACCGCAAAAGGTAACCTCAACAAACGTTCTCATACCGATCCACTAGGTAAGGAAAAAGTGCTTCCGTATGATATACCCATGCTAAATAGGTTATGTTTAAACCAATAAACCCGACTCTAATTTCCATCATATGCAGCCCAATAATTAGAACAGTTTACTAACAACAGTCAATGTGTGTGTAGATGTCTGCACAGCTATTGGCCCAACAACTAACGTAGAGCGGGAAGGATGAATCAGTTGGTGACCAGTTTTTTGGGTAGCTGCTTATGCTGATTTAACAACAGCTAGCAACGTGAAGCCATGAAAAAAGAAGCTACAACTCAAGAAACATGAAGTTAGGAAACTACCACATGACGTGTTAGTCATTTAACTTGTGCAACACAGTTAGCTACATGAACGCACCTTTTGTAAAAGTTATGTACGTAGCATCATCACTGTAAAACATACTAAATTTCTTCAAGTAAATAAATAATGGCTTTTGGTATGAAATCATTTAGTTATAGCCGCAACGCGGCGGAGTCTTCACCTAGTTTACTTTAATTAATATCTAACCATTTAGTATATTTAATTTGTTACTATAAACATTATCTGTTTGTCTTTTTTTTTTAATTTCTTTGTTTATCCTTTTTATTAAGTATATTATGCCTAGTGGAGATGGATATGATCGGGTGGTTCCGTTGGTGGCACGATGATACTTCAGTGGTCCGTCAGTGATCCAAATTTGCCGTTCAAAAAAAGTATTAGATTTACTTTTTTTTTAATTTTTGATTCGTTTTGTTGTTGAATATATTTTTTGTTAGGATCGGAGGCTCTCATGATTGTGTTTGTTTGTAATATATGAATAATGAATGAACATGATTCAATGATTTATGCAGCGGAAATGAACACAAACTTTGTAAACACAATCAAAGAGGAAAATAGTTTAGATAAACACATGCATTCCATTAGTCGAAAGATTACAAATCAAGTCAAAAGATTACAAAGGATGCTTACAAACTAAACTCCCCCTCAGCCTGATGCTCCCTGGTTGATTGCACAAGATGAAATGATTGGAGGAGATATACTCACTCAGTCAATCAAATGTAACAGTACAGGGTACTGTTCCATTTATAGGCAAATCAAACCACTGAAGCATCTATGCTGACGTCACCATGAAAGTGACATCTAACAACCTCTAACATCTGATCTATACAAGTACTGCTATGCTAACAACTGTCATTACAATACATTTCATAAAGACAAACTAAACTACTGCTGAATCCTTCCACTGATGTGAACCCATCAGCACTTGATATAACCCAACAGTGCTTGACTCAAGGCAGTAGATTGAACATCAGGGCTTTAGTCTTCATCAGTCTTTGACTTGATCAGCAGTTGTAGGTCAGCAGTTGTAAAGATCAGTAGATAGGAGGTCAGTAGATGTTGAAACCGCTTTCAAGGGGAGAGACTTGTACACACAACATCTGCTTATTCTGGATCCACTGCTCTGATCCAGTTTTGGCTTTAATTATCTGTTTCTCTAATAGGGTTCAATCCCAACAATCTCCCCTGGAACAGATAATGCCAAAACCCTTCATTATTGGTAGATCTTTATTGCCTCATCAACAGTTCCTTTATTTTCCCTTTGAGTTGTAACTCAAAGGATAAGGCATCTGTGTCATCTCCATCCCTACACAGTGGAAGATCAAGGAGATCCTGCAAATCTTCAAGACTTTGGCCAAGTGCTTATTCCCTTGTTATTTTCTTCCCTTCTCCACTAGACTTGAACACTGTCAGTACATGGGTCTGTATGTCAGTTTTCCATTTTAGTACTTTTGAGTCTGGTGGGTTTCTTGGGAGATTTTTATTAGATGAGGAGTTTGGTGATGCAGGCCTTGTGATGACTATTTGAGCAGTGCTTGCAGGTTGGTTTAGGCCAAGAGTTTCAGCTATCATCTGCTTAATGCCTTCTTTTACAAGTTCATCTCCTGCCATTAATTCTGCCACTGTTTCAGTATCCAACTGTTGTTGTCTTCTTTTATAGATGGCAGCACCAGCTGGAGCAGTGGCTCTCCTGATTTGCAGCTTTGGTGGTCTTGTTGAAACCTCTGCTTCAGGGTAGTCAGGTTTTGTGGAACTTTAGGATCTTTCTTCCTTAATTCCTCCAGCCTTTTGTAGGTGGTCCTGACTTTGACTTCTCTCCATCTTGACACTTGATTTTTAGACCCTTAATCAGCAGCAACTAATTCCTCTTTCATTCTCTTCAGCTCCAATGTCTTTTCAGGCACATTCTTTTTGTACTTTGACCAATCAGGAGGAGTGTGTTTGACCTTATTTTTGACCATTTCCTGAATCCTGGCTGCTTCTTTTTCAAGCTCAGGAATGGTCCACTCTTTGTACATGTATTTTTCCCCCTTGTATTTCTTATGAGCCATGATGTTTTCAATATAGTCTTTTCTCAAAGATTCATCTGCTTTTTCTAAAATTTGTCTACATACATTCTTTGCAAACTGCTCTAAGGATCTGACTTGAGTGAATAGAAATTGATAATGCCTTTGAATTTCTTTGTCCGTTTTCCCTTGAGAGCTTCTTTTAGAGATATCCTCTGCCTGTTGAGCCTTAATTTTCAAATACTCTTCAATATTGTTAGGCCTAGGATATCCTTCAACTGATGGCAACTTCCTTTTAGCAGGATCATCCTCATAGTAGAAAGATTTGATCTCTTCTCTGACTGTAATGAGTTCAAGATGATATTGGAAACCTGCAGGAGTGATGATATGGATTGGTTGTTGTACTTGAGCTGATGAGAGAGGAACATGATTTGGAATAAGTGCAAGGGATTGTGAACATGTTGGTGGTGGTGATGGAGAGTCATCATCAGGTATGAAAATTCTTCTCCTTTTTATTGTAGGAGAGGCTGATGATGTTTTGGGTGGATCAGTGGTAGTGATTTGAGTGGTAGAAGGTGGCTGACTAACAGTTGTTGAAACAACTGGTGTTTCAACCACTGTTGTCATTACAACAGATGTTGTAACATCTGATGTCTTCTGCTTTTTGGCAGGAGGTGATGGTGGTGAGATTGTTTTTAGTGGTGATGGTGGTTTTGGTGGTGAGACGATTTTTGGTGGTGGTGATAAGGCAGTGGTCGTGGTGTGTGTTGAAGTGATAGCAGATGTTAAAACTACTGAAGTACAAGCAGTTGTTGATACAGCAGGAGTTACAACAGCTGTTTGAGTGGAAGATTGATGTTGGGGGCTTTTGAAAAGTGGTTTGGAAGTATGCTTTGTGAGTCTGGATGGTGTGGATTTGGGTTCCCTCACTTTTCTAGTGGAATTCTTTCTTTTTGGCTCAGGATTTTGAACATCCTTTGGCTCAGAACAACCCTGCGCATTCAGCTCCATATAAGCTCTTTTCTCCTCATTCCACCTGGACATATCCTTTGCCTCTCTGTCCCTTTTTACACTTGCTTTTGCTTTAGCAAGTGCATTTGTAGTAACATCAATCTTTTTGCTACCATCTGGCAAGGGAATCGTTTTAGTCATTGCATCTTTTTCTGGTTCAATATACAGACCATCATCTATTCCCTTCTTCTTCCACTCCTTGATTTTCTCCCCCTTTTAGGCATTATCTGGGGGTAGTTGATCAATGAAGAGAACAGTGGGAGGAGCAGTGCCAGTGGTGTTCGAGAGATGGGCCTTTATAGGCTTGATGTCTGCTTGGGTGTTTCTAAACCTGGACTCCATTATGTTTCTCAGCTCTTGTACATGTATTGCATGTTGCTGATTAGCCGTTTGCCTTTGTTGTTGGAGCAGGGGTTGAAATGAATTCCATAACTCATTTGCAGCAGGTGCTTGTGGTGGAGCAGATGCTTGAGTTGGAATAGCAGTGGGTTGCACCTTTTGAACTTTCAACAACTGTTGCAGCATTTCTTTGATTTCTGCAACAGAGGTATCCGGTTTTTCAACTCTATTCATCAATTCTAGGTACTTTAAACCATCACCCAATTTAATGGGATCATCTGATTTCCCACTAACAGTGGTTTGAACAGTGGTTGACTTAGGGAATGTATTCCAATTGTCATCCACTGATGCCCCTTTTTCTTGGTACTGGGGACTTCTTCCCTAAACACTTGATAACCTTTTGATGGTACCAGTGGTCAGAACAAACTCACTAGTGGTTATCAGAGGTGCTATGGAAGGAATTACCTCCAAGGAAGTCTTATTGATGTAACCACTGTCCAAATGCAAACCAGTGGGTTCAACACTTGTAGTGGCTGCTTCACTTGGATTACCACCTAGAGTTACTTGTAACTCAAGGGGTGTAACCTCCTCATGTCTTGTTGGTGGTTTAGCTATGATTGATACATCAGACCTAGTCATTTGTTGAAGTATGTTCTCATTGATAGGTGAGTGAGAAGGACTGGTTTGTGCCTGGTTCAGATCAATAGCATCCAACAATAATTCAGCTGGTGGGGGAATTGTGGAGGTGAGGTTGGGTGTAGAAAGAGAATTGGCCCGGGCATTGGGCTGTGGATGATGGAAGTAAGTGATTCCAGAGCATCATATTGTGGTGCCCCTATTTGTACAACCTGTTCTTTTTGAGAAGAAGCAGGAGGAGTTTCAGGCATGGGTTGAGATATTTCTACCAACTGTTGTGAGGAAGTAGCAGCAGTGGTTTTTAGTGACATTTGTGTTGTCACTGGCAGTGACTCTGGGATCTAATCTTCTAGAGTTGCCTTTTTAGTGGGTTTGGGGGGCTTTTTGGATGATTTCTTTTTAGGTTTTTTGGTGATGGCAGGTGTGGGTTTCATAGCAGTGGGTGTGCTGCCATGATCACATGGAGTAGTGGGCTCAGCAGCAGATACCTGAGGAGCAGTGGTAGCTGCTAAAGTCTGCTCAGGCACCCCTGCTTGTGTTTTTGCAGGTGTTAACATTCTAATGAATGTTTCAGATGTTAAACCATGTATTTGAAAAGATTTACCTTGAATGAGCAAATTTTCATTTTCCTTTCCAAATTTTTGTTTAAGATAGTAGCTTAAGAACCTTGGAAAAAGTAGAAATGATTTGCTATCAACATTTTTTACCAAATCATCTAAGACTTCCTGGGAATAATTAAAATTTTCATTATGTAAAATAGCATAGCCCAGGTTTTGGATCTTTAATGGTATTTCATTAAAAGCAGTTGTTTTATTTAAAACACACATCAAAAGGGTATGAAATAAAAACCTTGGTGCAGAAGGGAAGAAGCCTTTTTGTAAGGTGTCCCTTTTCATTTCCGCACCATACCCTCTCTCCAGAAAATCAGTTTTTAACTCGTTTTTAGGAAAAAAAGTTTTACCTTCCTGATCATCGAGTGCAAAGACTTCTGAAATTGATTGTGGAGTGATTTGAATCTTTTTGCCCTTAAATGGAAGAATTAATGGCTATAACTATTTCACCTTGATACTCAAGTGTGGCATTTTTCCAGAATTCTCTCTGGGTTTTTCGTAAATAGGAGCATCAGCAGTCAACAAAGTTTTGTACTTTGAAGCTGCAAGAATGTCAATGATGGAATCGAAGGTTTTGGTGGTGGTGGGTTTTGTGAGTAGACCCAAGTAGTTGTGAGGTGCTTTGTATGGTATTTCGATGGGTTCAGTGGCCTCTTGATTGACCTTTTTGGAAGATGAGGATGATTTTGATTTTGTCATTTTGATGAAGAAGAACGAAGAATGATTTGAGGCGGAAGATTGGAAACTGCTTTTGAAAAGAGAATTTTGGAATTCAATTTGACAGTGTAAAACCCTGTTTGGGGGTTTTGATCAGGGTTTTATAAGAGAAAAAGTGAATGCTGACGTGGCAACGGTTTACAAAGATCTGATGGCTAATAACTGACCACGTGCCAACCTCTGATGGAAAGATGAATGTAGGAACGTTATACGACCTGACGAGTCGATCAGAAGAGTGCTCAGACTGAATCAGAGGCGGAATTCATTGATTCAGTCTTTGTTTAGCTTGATTTCACTAATTAACGTCTCTTTTATTGATCTCTTAACAATATACAAGCTCTGGAGACAAATTGGCAGGGCTTCGCCGTAACACACACTAACTTCTCTACTAGATCCGCTTATATGACCCCTATATATAGGCCAGAGTGGTTCGCTTATATGGACATGTCCATATAAGCGGACCTGAAAAATAAGCGGACCTACATTGGGTGGTTCGTTTATATGGACATGTTCGTATAAGCGGACCTGAACAAATAGGTTCCCATATACGGACATGACACATAAGCGGACCTATCTAACTCATGTGTTTCTTGATATTCGTTCACTATACAATCAGCCCTAGCCTAAGACTCGAACTAAGATGTAGTCGACAGACAACTGCACCAACAGACTCCCCCTTGAATGTTGACGGAATCTTCAGTGAGAGTCTTCAACATGACAACTCTTCAATCTCGATCGGTCTTCTTCAGGAACTCTTCCTGGAATCATATACCCGGATCTTTCTCTGGCTCTAACTCTCATCAGACTCCCCCTATCATCAAGCTGGGATCGCCGTCTGGAATTTGTTATCACCATTGAAATCAAATCCTGGTTTTTAAAGTTTAAGCTCTCCTCAGGTTCTGATGCATCTCCTGGCTTTCCGTAGCAACAGGATCAGAAACCTACACATCTCAAACCCTCTATTACAAACAAAACAATGTTGTGATTCAATTTAATGAATCAACTAAACATTTAAGAATCATTTTCATTTAAAATTGTTTTTTTTTTAAACATTTGAAACATGTCAAGTTCTGATTCAACTTAATGAATCATCTTAAACATTTCAAACCATTTAACCAACCCAACTGTTCATCTTGTTTAGCCTTTGAGATTTTGAATATCAGCTTTTCAACATCAGTTGTCAAAAATCTTTTTGGATTTTTCAAACTATGAAACACAAACACAATAACAGAAATTTAAATGCAGAAATGAAATATGTACAAACATATTTTTGTGAGTTTGCGAAAGAGGATCAGATCAGTTTTTAGACAAAACACAAGCACCGTTAAGCTTTTAATCGTTTTAAGCTCTAAACGATTCACGTTGATTGACGATATGTTTGTCCTCTTAAGCTCAATCTAAAAACTTTTGACATGCATACCGATACGTTAAGATATATTTAGATAGCACTAAATTCTTATGGACCCCACGATCTCAGCATATCCCTTCATCATGCAATACACTGACTCAAATAATGCCTTTAAACTTTTATCGACTGTGATTTGTGCTAAAATAAAGCAGAATGTTTAAACATTAACAATCAGGTCGATACTTCCGTATACGCAGAGAAAGTCCAATGTTTAAACAAAATAAGAAAAATTAAACAAGTTGAAGTTGTTTAGGCTTTAACCACCAGGTCGATACTCCCGTATACGCAGAGGTGATCCAAAGCTTAAACGAAACACCAAAGAAAATAAAGCAGAACGTTTAGGCAACAACATCCAGGTCGATACTCGCGTATACGCAGAGGATGTCCGATGCTTAAACAAAATAAAGAAATCAAACAAGTTTAAATCTTTGCAAAATAAAATGCACAATCACAGCGACTTTTCAGCAAAGTTGTGAAAGTTCACAAACTTAACCAGTTTTATGTCTTTCGACAATCAGCAATTACCGAGTAGGCATACAGTCAAGAAGGACAAAACTAAGTACTATGCTTTCAACCATGTTTCCCACTAGAACTAGGCTTTTTCATATAAGTTTGTATCGTTATCGCAAATCTACTAGTCTAGCTGAGCCTACCGTCACATCTTTAATGAGACCGTTTATCACTTTTTAGACTTTACATATCTTTAGCATGCTGTGATAGTCCACTGATTTTCTATCATTTCCTCTTGTTTCAGCAATACTCATTTTGAATTTTTCAATGTTTTTGACATTTTCAAATTTTCTAATTTTTTTAAAATTTTTCTCCCCCTAAAATCAAAATATGTTTCAATTTTGATTTTCTGAGAAAATTTGAAACAAACTGTACAAACTTGACAACATGATGAGAATTACTTCAATTCTCCATTCACTTGGCATAAACAATCAGAACTCCCCCTCACAACAAACTATTTTCCCATTGATTTCAAAACACTTAAGTTTGTTTTAATCAAATGATTTTTCCGAAAAATAAGTTTTGTTGATTTTAATAAACCATTTGTAGGTTAGGGGTTCATCACTTTGTTCTCCAAAATATCACTTGTAAGTATGATCCAATCAAGTTCAACTTAATGACCTTGATTAACCACTTGCCAATGAAAATCTCTTTCAACCACTTACAGGTTCATTTCACCAACCATAACCACTTGTAAATCAACATATAACAATTTAACTATACCACCTGTACTTTACCAACTGTATCACATGTAGGATCATTTGCTAAGAAAGATGCCGATTCCTGCTCCACTCTTACCAACCAGGGAGCTCCGGCAAGTCAGGAATTTTATGGTGAAAATGCTGTCACCCAAGCCTGACCAGCCTTGGGTGATTTTGGTGGTAAACATCTGTCCCACCAACATTTTGATTTGTAAAATTCTTTAGCATCCTTCACTTTCCTGTCAACCATCTTTCCAAAAATATGTTTAACATTTCCATTGAAAGCCTTCTCAACATCAAATTCTCCCTTATCAGCGAAGAATTGATTTGAGATCTCTACCTTTCCCACTTTCTTCATCAAATTTTCCTTTGACAATGGAGGAAAATCTTCATCGTTCATTTCTGGAACGGAATTCACAACCTTTTTATCAACCAAAGACTCCTCTGATTTTATGGAATCAGATTCATTGTCAGAATTACCCTCAGATTTAACAACCCACTTTTGTTTACTCAAATCACCTCTTCTTTTGTAAAACCGTTTTGAACTTTCTCCTTCCTCAGAAGTAGAATTTTCAAACTTTTTAACATTTTTCACAGATTGTTCTTTCTTATCAACACATGTCTTTCTCAAAACAGATTTAGAAGAAACTCCCTGTTTTTGGTAGTTGGTCTTGGGGCAATTCCAAGCTATGTGTCCAACTTCCTGGCATTTGAAACAGGTTCTTCTGTCAACTCTTTCAGCAAACCTTCTCACATTCTTCTTCACTTCAGCAAGAAATTCTTGATTCGACTGCTTCCAGAACGGTTTCTTCTGTTCATCATCTGAACTTCCTCCTGAAACAAATTTTGTTTTTGGTTTATAAGTTTTCTGATTTTTATAATTTTCTGAAGAATTGAAGCCAAGACCTTTTTTTTAAATTACCAATATGGTTTGATTTCTTTTGAAAACCTGAACCATAACTGTAACCCATTTTCTTGTTCAATCTCTGTTGAACTCTTGAAGTGTATTTTTTAGGTTTTTCATGAAGATTTAAATCTTTTATTTCAGAAATATTAATTTCTGTTAATTTGAAAACCTGTTTGATCATTTCAGTTTTAACACTTCTTATTGGAAATTCCTCATCAGAATATAATTTGTCTGAATCAAACAAAGTATATGCCACTTTGATTGATCCGTCATTCAAATTAGATTTTGATAACAGGAATTCTCTATTATAAACCCTGTTAACCGGCGAACTCGGAATCTTCTCAGACGAACTCGAACTATCTGACTTAGACTCCGACTTTGACTCTTCATCCGTATCTAACACCTGATCGACAACTTTCTTTACTAACTCAGACTCATGATCAGTGTCAGACGCTGTGAATGTAACATCAATATTGTCTGGTAATTCATCAATGATTTCAGACTTTAATTTGATGTTGACTGCCTTTTTAGACGCTCCTCATTAGGATTCCTGGGAGAATAAGTTTCATGGATCGGGGGCGGACATCTGTTATACTTGACACTTGGTTTCTTACCAGTGTCCTCTTCTTTGTCTTTCTTCTTCTTGAAAGCTTCCAAACCTGCAACAGTAGGATAAACACGATCAATCAGATAATCACAAGTAGTATAACTCAAAAGTAATCGGTTAATCCTTTCACTCTCAATCTTTCCAAGTTCCAGCTCCTTCTTTAGATTCGCACAATCTTCAATATAGTCATTGATGACACTTTGCTTCGTCATTAGGGTTCCATTCATCTTTTCATTTACTTTCTCAAACTCTGAGTTTGCCTTTTTCAAACTATCAACTGTCCTGTTCAACACATCATAAGACTCCTTTACATACTTCACATCAGACAATAAATCTTCTTTAATCTTTTCTAATTCAGCAATCTTCTTGTCTTTTTCTTCACAAACCTTGCAAGATTCTGAACAATTCTCACAAGGTTTAGTGATCTCAACCACCTTTTCAACAATCTTTTCAATTTCAACAATCTTTTTGACTTCAACAAGTTTTTCAACTTCAACAATCTTCTCAATCTCGACAATCTTTTCAACTTCAACTATTTTTTCAACTATCTTTTAGACCTCAACAATCTTATCAACAACTTTCTCTACTTCGACAATTTCTTCTCCTGCTTCTATCTTTTCAGCAGCTTGAATTTTTGCTGCTTCCAGCTCTTTCCTTAATCTTGCCATCTTCTTCTGGTACAACATCTCCATTTTATCTGCAAAAAATAAATTAAAACTAGATAGATCAATGCCTTTTCTAGCGTTATTGAGATGTTCTTCCTCATCATCGGTATCCACATCGCTTCCAAGATCAGGAAATATCGGGATTCTTTTCTCACTAGCTTCTTCATCTAGTGTTCTAGCAACAAAGCCTGAATCAGATGGAATGTATTTATCCCAACTAAATCCCTCTGCAACTTTTTCATCATCTTGATGAATCAGTAAAGCTTTTTTCTTTCCATCATTAGTAGCATGAGCATGTGTAATTTGAGGTTGTTGAGTAGTCTGATGGAAAATTGATTTCTGATAATAATTGTTTCTATCTTGATTCCCGGTAGCTTCTTTACTTTTGCACTCTCGTTTAAAATGACCTTTTCCTTTACAACGGAAACAGGTAACCTTTGATTTATCAAATCCCAATGGAGAGGTAGCCATTCCTCGAAATTCATCCCTACCAGTAATCTCTTGAAACTTTTCAGCTCTCCTCCAAGCACTTGCTAAGCACCATTTGATATCCATCACTTCAAGTTCTTCAGCATCAATTTGGTCGTAATCTTCTTTGGTAAGCATCGGATTGCCAATCTTCCCATCGATCAAACTTTCGTAAGATTCTAACATAGTAACCAGTGATGCCATGTGCTGCTTGGCAACTTCTGGAGACAAATTCTGACCATTTTGAATGTTTAATGTAACATTGCACTGAAGATGTGTTGAATTTTGTCGTTGAGAAGTTGATGTTGCGCTATTTGGATCAAAACTTGAAAATGACGAAGAAAATCCACCACTTTGAGTCGCATTACTAATCTTTGTTCCAGATGAGCTGTCAGCACTAAAACCAGTTTGAATCTTTGGACTATGGCTTGGAGTGGTCTCAAACTTGTTACCTCTGTAATACAAACCGACATCTTGTTTGGCACTTGGATTCGTCATTATAGCAGTCTTTTGAATATCCAGCTCCTGTTCCTCAATCTTCTGGATAAACTGTGCCAAGTTCATACTCTCAGTCTTCCTCAAGAGTTTCACAATCATCAGATAAGTTCCCCACTTCTGTTGAGGTAATGCCTCTGCTAACTTATCAACCCACTCATCATCATCTTTCTGAATATTCAATCTTTTCATTTCTAGAACCAGATGACAGTATCTATCTATTGTTTCCTTTGTGGTTTCATGATCAAATGCAGTAAATATGTCAAATGACTTCTTCAACAAGGCCTTTTTGTTTTTGATCATATCAGCACTCCCTCGGAATTTCTGAAGTAAAGCTTCCCAGATTGATCTAGCAGTTCCATTATGTTGAAGTAAGACAAAGATGTCTTCTTTGACTGCTTGCTGTAAAATGCTGATCATCATCTTCTCACTAGTGTATTTCAACTTATCAGCTTCATTAAAATTATTGAAACCCTTTTCCAACCCACGTTCATTCTTTGGTTTCTCGTAATCTTTCAGTAAAGAACACCAAGCATCGAATCTGTAAGCCTGAACCCGATTCTCAAAACGGTTTTTCCAACCCTGAAAATCTTCAATATATATGAGCTTTGGCGGCTTTTGATGAGTCCCCGTTTCATATTCACTGTATAAATTTTCGGCAGCTGTGACCGGAGCGACTGGTGTGGCAAACGCATTGTAGAATTCCTCTTCCATGTCTTTGGAAAATACCTTGTATATACAAACAAACAAAACAACAATCAGTTTAAACGCTTATCAATTAACTGAATAAGACTGTTACTCAAACTGGTGAATTTCTGTACGGACTGAATGTTGACCAGCTGTGCGGACTGAAGATTGACAAGCTGTGCGGACTGCTATGACCCGGAACAATTTCAAATGATCCTTTCCAATGACCTTGCTAAAACACACAACCTTGAATGTATTTGAATTCAAATAATGGAGGACAGTTGTTTTAGGGAACCACTGATGAAGCAAATATCAGTGGTTTCAACGATCAAAGTGAAGACAATGGATGATTTTAAGTATCAGTGGATAGCTTTATCAGTGGATAAAACACTGAATTTGAAAAATAGTGATTACCAAGAAAATGAAAGAACAGGGGTTGACTTTCAGCAGTGGACAGTATTTAGGAAACATATGTTTGAACAGAACAATGATTAGGAGTAACATAATGGTAAGGATTTGAGGGCTATTATGTCAGCAACTGTTAGTGCAACAGTGGATAAGCTTTTGACAACTGTTTTGAACATTTGCTGCTCTGATAAAAGAAATGATTTTGTCTTGTGAAACCATAACATCATTTTCAACTTTTGTTGATGGTGATTATGAAACATTTGCAAGATTGTTATCCTCAACAAAACACATTTTAGATGCAAATTGTCAAGTTTAATATGTCAGCAGTTTTTACAGGAATTTGCATTCAAGGTTTTGCCACATGTCTATTACAAGTTTTGAAGCTTTTATATATTATAGACAGTGGTTTAGTACCCCAGATGATGGAAACCCTTTTTACTAAGGCTACTCATTTTGTGTCACAATATTTGATTTAAAACATGAGTACCCAAGTATTTTAAGGTTTGTTAGCAATCAATCTTTTGATCAGTGTTAAAACAAACTTAAGTTTGACATGACCTTGACATCTGTACCATTTCCTTTTGACCTATTTTCAAGGATAATATCACCAAAAATAAGGGTTCTATATCCTGATAGGTGTTTGAAACTTTTGCTATAAAAGACAAGTAAAAGTACAAAATATATCACTCTTAAGGAAAAAATAAAGAATAATATATCCTGCTTTATTTGAGAAAAACCTTTTCAAGAAAAATAATTAAAAGGTTTTCTGAAAACAACATAAAAAAGGATCTGGTATATTTTCAATTAAACTCATAATCACATCACTCTCAAGTTTTATGAAAATGGTCAGTGGTTTGAAATACATTGTAATAACTACTGTTTGAGACCATTTTCTTGTTTAATTGATTGCAAAAATGAGGAGACATGTTCACACGTGTTTTTGAAAGTCTTGTTATAAACTTTGTTACCATGTGATGACTCTGAAAAACTTGTCTAGTCCTCTTGTGTCACACCCCGACCACGTGTAACATACAAAACGTGGCGGAAACGTCGGGGAGTGTTGTAACAGAATTAATTGTTTCATAACCATGGC
Source organism: Helianthus tuberosus (assembly GCA_030545235.1). NCBI lineage: Eukaryota > Viridiplantae > Streptophyta > Magnoliopsida > Asterales > Asteraceae > Helianthus > Helianthus tuberosus. The sequence continues at coordinate 10,061,924 of CM060431.1, read as the reverse complement.
ATACAAGGTTGCATTTATTTATTAAACAAGGATGTTACATTGTTTTAAACATGAATTTAAGAGTTCAGAACATAATTAAACATAGTCTATCTTCTTTTAAAGTCTCTAAGGCACAGGTCCGCCCTAGTATCGTGATCAACATCCTATGGAAAAGCACCTGAGAACACATGTGAAAATAGGCACGTCAGCATAAAAATGCCTGTGAGATACATAGGTTTGTCAAAATAGGATTCATGACTTATGTTTAAGCAAAATGTTTAGTCATGAACCTTGTAATTTGCTTTGTCTTGTAAATCATTTGAAAACAAGAAGATCAGATGATATGTATAAGTAAATGTCAGGTTAAATAAATAACCATGTAAAAATGTGTTCGTATAAGATAAGTTGTTTGTAAATCAATGTCTTGTGAAAAGTATGTTATTTGTATAAAATGTTCTATGTCTCAATATTGAAATGATTCAAATAACGTTACGACATGTAATACCATACAAACACTTATATATAGGAAGTACCAGCGGCGTATCCACCATGCTTGTATCATATTACACACGCATCGTTACTTAATCACTTAATCAAACCAAACCAACCAATGTAAGAAGTCTATGTTTAAACCAATTGTCAAACATGTTATATGTCAAATGTAAATCATGTCAAATGTCTATGTCAAATATCCATGTCAAATGTCCATGTCAAATATCCATGTCAAATGTCTATGTCAAATATCCATGTCAAATGTCTATGTCAAATGTCTTTGTGTAAAATGTCTATGTCAAAATGTCATGTATGGCAAGTGAAATGTCTCAACTAAACCATATGCACGAAAACAAAATATTGAAGTAAAACATGGTTTAAATCAATCTTATGTCTTTGTGGAAAAATGCATGCAAATATTTAACATGAACATTTATGCGGTATTGTGAAAATGCATACATCCAAGCCTTGTGACTGTGGTGATAAAACCCTTTAAACAAATTAAAGGTCTATCTGTCTTATATCATCGAATTCGGTCATTCCTTTCATCCCCTTTCCCTGGGACGTCCGGAACGGGAGTTGTCAATTCCTATGGTACCACTACCTACTAACGAACGGCGTAGCTAATGTTAATGAATGTATTGTCCCATGTAAACAAACCAAATGTCATAAAAAAATGTAAGCATGTGATGAAAACAATGCACTAAGTGTGTAATCAAATGAACATACATAGCGTGAAATGTCATGTAAAACGATGTACTAAGTAATGCACAAAATGGGCACACCTAGCATGAAATGTCATGTAAAACGAGGTACTAAGTAATGCACAAAATGGGCACACCTAGCATGAAATGTCATGTAAAACGATGTACTAAGTAATGCACATAATGGGCACACCTAGCAGGAAATGTCATGTAAAACAATGTACTAAGTAATGCACATAATGGGCACACCTAGCATGAAATGTCATGAAATCATGTACTATAATGTACTAACGAACATAGCAGGTATATGATGTGAAAACAGGAAAGCATGAAAGTAACAAGTAGGCACATGTGTTCCGCCCCAAAACAGTTTGGAAAACAGTAAAAGAGGGGTCTATGTACTCACTTGAGATTGCTCAGATGTCTAAAGATAACCACCAAGCAATGATATAGATCACGGAAATCAAACGGCACCTAATATAGGTAACTATGTTAATAAACCGGACCTAAATCGGAAGATCGGATAGAATGAGGGTTCGTAAACCAAATGAGTATGGGAACTCATGTAGTATGGTTTAACAAAGCCTACATACTAAATGAAACCTAACCTAAGTGCTTGTGACTCATTACGACCCGTTTAGGTAGCTTATGCTACTTTAACGCGTCGTTCGCGTGAAACGCGTTCGGATCGCCTAACTAGTCCTATGACAAGTAATATATGCCTTAACATGTCTAATATGGTTGTCAAATCAGTTTAGATGTCAAAAGTTATGTTACATATGTTTAAAATGAATTTTGGCATCAAAGGGGTATTTTGGTAATTTACCTAAGGCATATAAACCACCTATCATACAACTAACTAAACGTCGTGACCATAAGGTATAACCTCGGAAGGTTATTCCCTATATACTATGGTCACCTAATGTGCTTGGTCGGATCCTAATGATCGACCAAACGGGTCGGGTTCGAAAGTATAAGCGATTGTTTAGATCGCTTACCTTACGACCCTATCTAAGCACTAAACTAAAAGTGACGAGCTAAGCATGCTAAAACATGCTTAACTAAGTTTAGAAAACAGGTTTGGTATCAAAACAAACGGTTTTGATACCCATAAGTAGTTTGGTTACAAAATACGCAAGAATACGTATTCTGACCGAAACTACGGCTCGTCACGGAGCCTAGATAACGTGGTAATCAGTAGGTATAGTCACTAAGGACTATAACCATCGTGATCACGCTCACGTTATGAAGTTCAAACGAACTTCGCATCGACCATAAACTGGTCAATGCAGAAAGTCAAACAAAGTTTGACTTTCGGACTCGAAAAGCAATAAAAGAACGAAAGAATACTTACGAAGGGTCCCCGAATGCTAATCAAGATCAAAATAGCTCAGGTATGAAACAAAGGTTTCAACTTAGAGCACAAATGATCAGATTCTTGTGAGAAATGTGTGCAAATGTGATGGGTATTTATAGATTTCGGGTAACCGTTAAGATCGTTTCATGAAAACCGTGCTCGAATCTCATGCGTACATTTGTCAAAATGTTATGGTTACTGAAAATGGCCTATTAAGAGCTGAAAGGGCAAGTTTAGAACTTGTGGTTGTGGTTTAATCAGCTGATAATCTGCTGACTGTTTGTTATTATCTGATCTGCAGAACCCATACGCACCGTAGGGCAAAAAGTGCATACGCATCGTAGCCATACAAGTTTGGCAGAATTTCATTTTTGGTCCCTGCAGTGTAATCAGCCCATTTTCGACACGTTTAAGGCCCGTTAACCCCATTTCAAAGCTCTAAAATGAAGTTAAAGTATAGGGAACTTAAAATATGTTCAAAAATATGTCGGATGTCGGTTCGTTTAGCCGTACGAACGCGATGTTCGCTTAATTACGATGGAATGCGCACAAGCGCGAAAAACGATCCAAATTATGCGACGAATGGATTTTTGACAAGCCAAACACTAAAGCATAATATTATAATGCTTACATAAATTTTTGGATGTCCGGATGTATTCAGAACGTAAGTTATGCGCGAAAGTGCAAACTTGTGCACTTTTTGGCACTTTTAGTCCCTGAATGACCCAAAAGTTTATTTTAGCGCACCGAACCCCTTAAAGCCTATTTCTAAGCTATGTAAAGGATATTTAAGGTGTGTTTAACTTATGGTCATCTTCCGGAATGTTCGTTACAGTTCAAATTGGCATACTTTCGTAGTTTGTCAAGTTTAGTCCCTGTAAGAGAATAAACTTTGTTTTTGCCATACCAAAGCCTTCAAAACTTATTTCTAAGTTATGTAAACGTTATTTAAGGTATGTTAAGTATATGTTGATGTTCCGGAGTATTTGTCGCATTAAACTGATTACGTTTTCGCACCAGTTTGCGTATAACTCTCCAGAAAGCGATATAGAGTTTGAAATTACATAAAAGTCAAAACATGAAAAAAGTAAAACACAACCAAACAAACATTGGGATTAAATAACATTGTTTTATTGATAATAGAACTGTTAATAATGATTACAAGCACAGTTGTTATAGTCTCCCCTACTTGTGGAAATTTCGTCCCGAAATTTATTTAGAGGAAACTCGTGGAAAAAGATGTGGATATTTCGCCTTCATTTGATCTTCGCGTTCCCAAGTAAACTCAGGTCTACGTTTAGCTTCCCAGCGAACTTTGACCAAAGGAATGCGCTTGCGTTTAAGCCACTTGACTTCACGTTCCATGATTTCCACTGGTTTCTCAACAAATTTCAGTGTTTTGCCAACACGAATTTCGTCAAGCGGTATGGAGAAGTTCTCATCAGCTGAACACTTCTTGAGATTGGACACGTGAAAAGTTGGATGAACATTTCCAAGTTCAGGAGGTAACTCAAGTCTGTAGGCTACCTTTCCGATTCTTTCGACGATCTTGAATGGTCCAACGTATCTAGGTGCAAGTTTTCCTTTCTTTCCAAATCTGATCACACCTTTCCAAGGTGAGACCTTATGTAATACTCGATCACCGACTTGAAATTCCAAGGCTTTGCGTTTTGGGTCCGCGTAAATCTTCTGACGGCTTCTAGCTGCCTGAAGGTTATCACGAACTTTCTTGACCTTGTCAGTTGTCTCTAAAATGAGGGCAGGTCCAGTAAGTTGAGCCTCGCCAATCTCATTCCAGCAGACTGGTGAACGGCATTTTCGACCATAGAGAGCCTCGAAAGGAGCCATTTTGATGCTAGTGTGATAACTGTTGTTGTAGGAGAATTCAATCAATTTAAGATGTGAATCCCAGCTACCACCAAAATCGATCACACAAGCTCTTAGCATATCCTCCAGAGTCTGGATTGTTCTCTCAGATTGACCATCCGTTTGCGGATGATAAGCTGTGCTCAGATTAAGTTGGGTCCCCATGGCAGATTGCATGGTTCTCCAAAAATGAGAAGTGAAACGAGCATCTCTGTCAGAAATGATGTTCAACGGAACACCATGTCGAGCTACAATTTCATCCACATAGATTTGTGCAAGTCTGTGAGCAGGAAAATCCTCACGGATTGGCAAGAAATGTGCTGACTTTGTAAGACGATCAACGACTACCCAGATGGCATCATGACCTTTCTTTGTGCGCAGGAGTTTGGTAACAAGATCCATAGTAATGTTTTCCCATTTCCAAACTGGGATCTCTGGTTGCTCCAATAAACCAGAAGGACGCTGATGTTCAGCCTTAACCTTAAGACAAGTAAGGCATTTGGATACGTATAAGGCAATGTCTTTCTTCATACCAGGCCACCAATAGTGAATACGAAGATCCTTATACATTTTATCTGAGCCCGGATGAATAGAATAACGAGACTTATAGGCTTCATCCATAAGCAAGGCACGAAGATCATCCTGGCTTGGGACCCATAAACGGTCCATGAAGTAATATGATCCATTGTCCTTCAGTTCCAGTGCAGGTGTTATGTGATAGGGAAATTCCTTATCCATTAGACCTTGTGAAACACAAGATTGTTGAGCTTGAGAAATGCGTGCTTGGATATCAGATCGAGCTTGAATAATAGATTGAACACGTACACAATGAAGCTTAGTACGTTTCTTACGACTTAATGCATTAGCTACGACATTCGCCTTACCAGGATGGTAGCGAATTTCGCAATCATAGTCGTTTAAAAGCTCAACCCAACGTCGCTGTCTCATGTTGAGTTCCTTCTGGTTGAAGATATGCTGAAGACTTTTGTGGTCAGTGAAAACCACACATTTTGTACCGTACAAATAGTGTCTCCAGATCTTGAGAGCAAAGACAACTGCACCCAACTCAAGATCATGAGTGGTGTAGTTCTTCTCATGTATCTTCAACTGCCTTGATGCATAAGCTATGACTTTGTTCCTTTGCATAAGAACACAGCCAAGACCCAATTTCGATGCATCACAATACACGACAAAATCATCATCACCCTCAGGCAATGATAGAACAGGCGCATCGCAAAGCTTCTGCTTCAAGTGTTGAAAAGCTTCCTCTTGCTTGAATCCCCAGTAAAAGGGCATTTTCTTCTGAGTTAGAGCAGTTAGAGGAACTGCAATCTTAGAGAAATTCTCAATGAAGCGGCGATAATAACCTGCTAGACCAAGAAAAGAACGAACTTCAGTAGGAGTAGTAGGCGTATCCTAATCCTTAATCGCACTGATCTTGGAGGGATCTACATGAATACCTCGTTCGTTGATAACATGCCCCAAAAATTGAACTTCTTTAAGCCAAAATTCGCATTTGGAAAATTTGGCGAAAACTTGCTCTTTCTTTAGGAGTTCTAGGGTAAGACGAAGATGTTGCTCGTGGTCAGCTTGCGTCTTAGAGTATATCAAGATGTCATCAATAAAAACAATGACGAACTGATCCAAATAAGGTTTGCAGACCCTATTCATTAAGTCCATGAAAACAGCAGGAGCATTAGTCACACCGAATGGCATGACTGTGAACTCATAATGCCCATATCGAGTACGGAACGCTGTCTTGGGAATATCTTCTTCATGCACCCGTAGTTGATGATATCCAGATCGCAGATCAATCTTCGAGAAATAAGAAGCACCTTGTAACTGATCAAAGAGGTCGTCTATGCGAGGCAGAGGATATCGATTCTTGATGGTAAGCTTGTTAAGCTCACGATAATCGATACACATTCTAAAGGATCCATCCTTCTTCTTGACAAAGAGAACGGGAGCACCCCAGGGTGAAAAACTAGGACGTATAAAACCTTTGTCAGAGAGCTCCTGAAGCTGTTTAGACAACTCTTGCATCTCAGATGGTGCAAGACGATATGGAGCTCTGGCAATGGGATTTGCACCAGGTACGAGATCAATGCGGAACTCGACTTGGCGTGCTGGAGGTAGACCAGGTAAATCTTCAGGGAACACTTCAGAATAATCCCGAACGACAGGAATATCTGAAATAGACTTACCCTTGCCTTTATCTTCTGTAACATGTGCTAAGAAAGCCACATAGTTCTTCTGCAGATACTTCCGAGCTTTAAAACAAGACATGAGTTTGAGACCACCGGCAGGTTTCTCACCTTGAACCTGTAGGATCTCGCCTGTCGAAAGCAGCACACGAACAATCTTCTCAGAACAAACTATCTCAGCGTGATACTTGGATAACCAATCCATACCCACAATGACGTCGAAGCTTCCAAGTTGCATAGGCGTGAGGTCAATAGGAAAAAGATGGTCGTTAAGGTTCAACTGGCAGTTGCGAAGAACAGAATCAAGAATAATGGGTTCACCATTAGCAACCTCTACTGTCAAAAGTTTTCCTAGTTTTGTTCTAGACACGCCAAGCATAGGCTCAAAAGACAATGACACGAAACTCTTATCGGCACCCGAATCGAAAAGAACAGATGCAGGCTGATTATTAATAAAGAACGTACCGTTCACCACGTTATCGTCCGCCTGCGCCTCTTGGGCGTTCATGTTAAAGACTCGGCCTCGAGCCGGAGCCTGATTCTGGTTCTGGTTCTGGTTCGCCAGTCTTGGGCACCGATTCCTGTAGTGGGTCAGATCCCCACAATTGTAACAAGCACCTGGTGGGTATTGTGGTCTTGCAGCTTGACCCTGTTGCTGAGCAACTTGTTGAACCGGGTTCTGAACCGCGGGATTCTGAGCAGACCGACAAACATTGGCAAGATGGCCTGACTTCCCACAGTTAGTACAGAAACGGCATGGAAGTTGCGGCTGGTGGTGACTGTTGCATCTATTGCACAAAGGTGCAATCCCTGAATAGGGTTTCTTCGCTGGAGGCTGCGCGGGTTGGTTAGGAGCTGCCTGATTAGCTTGGGCAGTGATAGCAAAATTTTGGAAAGCCTTACGCTTCTTTGCCCTCTTTGAAGAACCAGAGTTCTTTCCACTCCCGTTTTGACCTTTCTTGCTATCCACCTTGTCTGCCGACTGTTTCTTGCCCTTGTCACCCTTCCGGTGTAACTTGTTCTTCCGGATCTGCGACTCAGTCAATGTCGCAGATAACTCGATCGCCTGCCGAAGTGTGGCAGGGTTACTACTAGTAAGAATGTCTTGTACCGAGTCAGGTAGACCATCGATGTATCTCTCGATAGCCTTGTCGAGTGGGGTGACCATTGTTGGGCAAAGCAGACTCAATTCTTCAAACCGATCAGTATAAGCCCTATGCTCACCACTATCTTGCTTCAGCTCATCAAACTCCTTCTCCAACGCTCGTTGCTCATGACGAGGACAGAATTCCCTCATCATAAGGGCTCTAAGTTCAGCCCATGTCTGTGCGAGAGCAAGTTCTGCACCTTGGTCCCTCATAACCCCGTTCCACCATGTCAAAGCCCTCTTCTGAAATACGCTCGAAGCAAACTCGACTTTGCGATTTTCGAGACACTGCACGTGGCGAAAAGTATTCTCTATGCTCTCAAACCAATGAAGAAGCCCAGTCGCTCCCTCAGAACCACTAAACTTGAGTGGTTTAGCCGAGTTAAAATCCTTGTATTTGCACGGACCATTGTTGTTGTTGTTGGCTTGTTGCCATTGAGCAAAGAGATTTGGGAATTGAGCAGCCATCTGCTGCGCAATAATTTCTGCCAGCTCGGCAGTAGCTATCTGGTTCTCGCGTCGAGGAGGCATTCTAAAAGAGGAAAACATGAAAAGAAACGAGTAAGATGATTGGATGAAAAGAATGAGATGATAAAAAAAACAAGAATTGCAAACAGCATAGATGGTGGTCATTCGTCCGTATCACAAAGCAAACAAACGACTCACCGTGACTAATCAAAGTAAATAGATCAAAAATAATGTATTTTGAAGACATGCTCGCCTATAAGTGAACACTCATCCCAAGAATTCCCAGGTAAGCACAACTGGTCTCGCGTCTGGTTGAGATGTATACGAAGTGCTTGCCTAGACAGAAAACCCAGAATACAGGCATTCACCCTTCCAGTTTGCACATGTTCACATTATTTAAAACCCAAAACGTTTGACGGGATTTTGAAAATTTGAAGGCACAAGGCCAAAAACCAATACTGAAAAGGGTTCAAAACCATATAACAGAGGGTTCAAAACCTTACAATTGAGGGTTCAAAACCTTGTAATAAAACATTCAAAAACAGATGATTGTTTTTCAAAAATCGTTTCGGAAAATTTGGTTCTTGTTTTGATAATCACCTAAGGATAGGTGATGTACATGTTTTAAGATCTAAACACAAGATAACTTGTGTTAGGGTCCTAGAAAAGTTATAGTCTAGGTCAAAGCATTACTAATAACCTAATTCCCTATAACCATTGGCTCTGATACCAACTCTTCTGTCACACCCCGACCACGTGTAACATACAAAACGTGGCGGAAACGTCGGGGAGTGTTGTAACATAATTAATTGTTTCATAACCATGGCATACAAGGTTGCATTTATTTATTAAACAAGGATGTTACATTGTTTCAAACAGGAATTTAAGAGTTCAGAACATAATTAAACATAGTCTATCTTCTTTTAAAGTCTCTAAGGCACAGGTCCGCCCTAGTATCGTGATCAACATCCTATGGAAAAGCACCTGAGAACACATGTGAAAATAGGTACGTCAGCATAAAAATGCCTGTGAGATACATAGGTTTGTCAAAATAGGATTCATGACTTATGTTTAAGCAAAATGTTTAGTCATGAACCTTGTAATTTGCTTTGTCTTGTAAATCATTTGAAAACAATAAGATCAGATGATATGTATAAGTAAATGTCAGGTTAAATAAATAACCATGTAAAAATGTGTTCGTATAAGATAAGTTGTTTGTAAATCAATGTCTTGTGAAAAGTATGTTATTTGTATAAAATGTTCTATGTCTCAATATTGAAATGATTCAAATAACGTTACGACATGTAATACCATACAAACACTTATATATAGGAAGTACCAGCGGCGTATCCACCATGCTTGTATCATATTACACACGCATCGTTACTTAATCACTTAATCAAACCAAACCAATCAATGTAAGAAGTCTATGTTTAAACCAATTGTCAAACATGTTATATGTCAAATGTAAATCATGTCAAATGTCTATGTCAAATATCCATGTCAAATGTCTATGTCAAATATCCATGTCAAATGTCTATGTCAAATATCCATGTCAAATGTCTATGTCAAATGTCTTTGTGTAAAATGTCTATGTCAAAATGTCATGTATGGCAAGTGAAATGTCTCAACTAAACCATATGCACGAAAACAAAATATTGAAGTAAAACATGGTTTAAATCAATCTTATGTCTTTGTGGAAAAATGCATGCAAATGTTTAATATGAACATTTATGAGGTATTGTGAAAATGCATACATCCAAGCCTTGTGACTGTGGTGATAAAACCCTTTAAACAAATTAAAGGTCTATCTGTCTTATATCATCGAATTCGGTCATTCCTTTCATCCCCTTTCCCTGGGACGTCCGGAACGGGAGTTGTCAATTCCTATGGTACCACTACCTACTAACGAACAGCGTAGCTAATGTTAATGAATGTATTGTCCCATGTAAACAAACCAAATGTCAAAACAAAATGTAAGCATGTGATGAAAACAATGCACTAAGTATGTAATCAAATGAACATACATAGCGTGAAATGTCATGTAAAACGATGTACTAAGTAATGCACAAAATGGGCACACCTAGCATGAAATGTCATGTAAAACGAGGTACTAAGTAATGCACAAAATGGGCACACCTAGCATGAAATGTCATGTAAAACGATGTACTAAGTAATGCACATAATGGGCACACCTAGCAGGAAATGTCATGTAAAACAATGTACTAAGTAATGCACATAATGGGCACACCTAGCATGAAATGTCATGAAATCATGTACTATAATGTACTAACGAACATAGCAGGTATATGATGTGAAAACAGGAAAGCATGAAAGTAACAAGTAGGCACATGTGTTCCGCCCCAAAACAGTTTGGAAAACAGTAAAAGAGGGGTCTATGTACTCACTTGAGATTGCTCAGATGTCTAAAGATAACCACCAAGCAATGATATAGATCACGGAAATCAAACGGCACCTAATATAGGTAACTATGTTAATAAACCGGACCTAAATCGGAAGATCGGATAGAATGAGGGTTCGTAAACCAAATGAGTATGGGAACTCATGTAGTATGGTTTAACAAAGCCTACATACTAAATGAAACCTAACCTAAGTGCTTGTGACTCATTACGACCCGTTTAGGTAGCTTATGCTACTTTAACGCGTCGTTCGCGTGAAACGCGTTCGGATCGCCTAACTAGTCCTATGACAAGTAATATATGCCTTAACATGTCTAATATGGTTGTCAAATCAGTTTAGATGTCAAAATTTATGTTACATATGTATAAAATGAATTTTGGCATCAAAGGGGTATTTTGGTAATTTACCTAAGGCATATAAACCACCTATCATACAACTAACTAAACGTCGTGACCATAAGGTATAACCTCGGAAGGTTATTCCCTATATACTATGGTCACCTAATGTGCTTGGTCGGATCCTAATGATCTACCAAACGGGTCGGGTTCGAAAGTATAAGCGATTGTTTAGATCGCTTACCTTACGACCCTATCTAAGCACTAAACTAAAAGTGACGAGCTAAGCATGCTAAAACATGCTTAACTAAGTTTAGAAAACAGGTTTGGTATCAAAACAAACGGTTTTGATACCCATAAGTAGTTTGGTTACAAAATACGCAAGAATACGTATTCTGACCGAAACTACGGCTCGTCACGGAGCCTAGATAACGTGGTAATCAGTAGGTATAGTCACTAAGGACTATAACCATCGTGATCACGCTCACGTTATGAAGTTCAAACGAACTTCGCATCGACCATAAACTGGTCAATGCAGAAAGTCAAACAAAGTTTGACTTTCGGACTCGAAAAGCAATAAAAGAACGAAAGAATACTTACGAAGGGTCCCCGAATGCTAATCAAGATCAAAATAGCTCAGGTATGAAACAAAGGTTTCAACTTAGAGCACAAATGATCAGATTCTTGTGAGAAATGTGTGCAAATGTGATGGGTATTTATAGATTTCGGGTAACCGTTAAGATCGTTTCATGAAAACCGTGCTCGAATCTCATGCGTACATTTGTCAAAATGTTATGGTTACTGAAAATGGCCTATTAAGAGCTGAAAGGGCAAGTTTAGAACTTGTGGTTGTGGTTTAATCAGCTGATAATCTGCTGACTGTTTGTTATTATCTGATCTGCAGAACCCATACGCACCGTAGGGCAAAAAGTGCATACGCATCGTAGCCATACAAGTTTGGCAGAATTTCATTTTTGGTCCCTGCAGTGTAATCAGCCCATTTTCGACACGTTTAAGGCCCGTTAACCCCATTTCAAAGCTCTAAAATGAAGTTAAAGTATAGGGAACTTAAAATATGTTCAAAAATATGTCGGATGTCGGTTCGTTTAGCCGTACGAACGCGATGTTCGCTTAATTACGACGGAATGCGCACAAGCGCGAAAAACGATCCAAATTATGCGACGAATGGATTTTTGACAAGCCAAACACTAAAGCATAATATTATAATGCTTACATAAATTTTTGAATGTCCGGATGTATTCAGAACGTAAGTTATGCGCGAAAGTGCAAACTTGTGCACTTTTTGGCACTTTTAGTCCCTGAATAACCCAAAAGTTTATTTTAGCGCACCGAACCCCTTAAAGCCTATTTCTAAGCTATGTAAAGGATATTTAAGGTGTATTTAACTTATGGTCATCTTCCGGAATGTTCGTTACAGTTCAAATTGGCATACTTTCGTAGTTTGTCAAGTTTAGTCCCTGTAAGAGAATAAACTTTGTTTTTGCCATACCAAAGCCTTCAAAACTTTTATTTCTAAGTTATGTAAAGGTTATTTAAGGTATGTTAAGTATATGTTGATGTTCCGGAGTATTTGTCGCATTAAACTGATTACGTTTTCGCACCAGTTTGCGTATAACTCTCAAGAAAGCGATATAGAGTTTGAAATTACATAAAAGTCAAAACATGAAAAAAGTAAAACACAACCAAACAAACATTGGGATTAAATAACATTGTTTTACTGATAATAGAACTGTTCATAATGATTACAAGCACAGTTGTTACATCTTGTAAGTTTAATCACTGGTGATACTATTGTTACCTGAACTTTCCTGAATCAATGAATACACACAGTTGCTTGATGACCATTTTTCACCCAATTTTGGACTCTTAAGTGTTTTACATTTATGCTGTTTTCTTTTGAAATCAAAAGTTTTGAGATAAACACACTTTTGAGTTTTTGTGATTTTTCTTCTTCCCTTTTTACCCTTCCCATTCATAAGTACTGAAATACTCACTGGGAGGTTTATTGAAGGAATACTTATTCCAGAATCATTTTTCACCCAATTTTGGACTCTTAAGTGTTTTACATTTATGCTCTGAGATTTATGCAGCGGAAATGAACACAAACTTTGTAAACACAATCAAAGAGGAAAATAGTTTAGATAAACACATGCATTCCATTAGTCGAAAGATTACAAATCAAGTCCAAAGATTACAAAGCATGCTTACAAACTAAACTCCCCCTCAGCCTGATGCTCCCTGGTTGATTGCACAAGATGAAAGGATTGGAGGAGATAGACTCACCCAGTCAATCAAATGTAACAGTACAGGGTACTGTTCCATTTATAGGCAAATCAAACCACTGAAGCATCTAAGCTGACGTCACCATGAAAGTGACATCTACTGCCATGCTAACAACTATCATTACAATACATTACATAAAGACAAACTAAACTACTTCTGAAGCCTTCCACTGATGTGAACCCAGCAGCACTTGATATAACCCAACAATGCTTGACTCAAGGCAGTAGATTGAACAGTAGGGCTTTAGTCTTCATCAGTCTTTGACTTGATCAGCAGTTGTAGGTCAACAGTTGTAAAGATCAGTAGATAGGAGGTCTGCAGATGTTGAAACCACTTTTAAGGGGAGAGACTTGTATACACAACATCTGCTTATTCTGGATCCACTGCTCTGATCCAGTTTTGGCTTTAATTATCTGTTCCTCTGATAGGGTTCAATCCCAACATTTTTATTACAAATCATATTGATGTGTGCAAAATGCAACATATAAATTTCATCAATTGTGGCATAAAACTAACCTTTTTTTAGTAGTAATGTTGGAAAAAGTGTGCTTTTGTCTTCCATTTGTATTTTCAGGATTAAATGAGCTCAAATTAACAAAAGAGGCAAAAAGACATCAAAATCAAACATAAATACAAGAAAAAGAACCAGACGTGACATGCCCGACCCCACGACAGCATCTTCCCAAGCAAAACAATATAACAGAAGACCAGTGTTGCAAAAATCGGCCTAGGCGGCCGATTAATCGGCGCCTAGGCGCTAGGCGGCTACTTACTGACTAATTTTGAGCTAGTCGGCCAATTAATCGGAGTCGGTCAAAGTCGGTCAAAATCGGTCCTAGGCGGTCAAAAATCGGATTAATCGGCCTATATTAATCGGTTAAAATCGGTCAAAATCGGTCCCAGGCGGTCCTAGGCGGTCAAAATTGGTCAGAATCAGTCAAAATCGGTCAAAATCGAACCATACTATCTGAAACTTGAAGTATTTATGTGAATTTTGAAGTATTATTTTTATATTATTGGGTATATATATATAATTTTGAAAAAATACATATAAAAATCCCAATCCGATTAATCCCGATTAATCCCGATTAATCCCTAGGCGGTACCTCACCGCCCGACTAGCGCCTAGCGCCTTCTACAACACTGCAGAAGACTGAACACGCCCCGTGCTCAGCCAGTACGGGGGCTTGCCCAAGTGTCAGCAGAAAAGACAAAGTGGTAGAAGCTTCTATTGCCCACCACGGGGCCGTGCTCAGCGGACACGGGGCCGTGGTCAACTATAAGATTCGCATAATCTAGGCAAATCTGCATAGTACAAAGATTCTTCTGCACACGGGGTCGTGCTCAGCAGACACGGGGGCATGGTCAACTAATAAGACAAAGCTGCATTAAATGAAGAAAGAGAAGGATGTGCACACGGGGCCGTGCCCGAGCTTCTGTTCAGCCTGTAAATAGGAGTGCTTGGCTCAAGCTCAAGCCATCCCTTGGCATACCACCTCTCTCACACTTCACCCACCACCCACCACCACCATAACACCATCATCCACCACCATCATCCATTGTCCATCATAGAGTGTGTGAGTCGTCTCGGGATCCAAGATTGATCGTAAGAGTTCTTGACAATCAAGTCCATGTTTGCCTAAGTCTCTTACATCACTTGGTGAAGACAAAGTGTCTAGTGTAATACTTTTTATTTTTAATCGTTTCGCACTTTTTACTTGGTTTTGTATGAATGACTTTAATAACTAGTTTCTTATGTTTAAGGTGATCTTTCCTTATCGTTTGTCCGTGGTGTCTTGACATTATTTTACTGTCTATATAAAATAAAAGATTTTCACCATTCATATCTCCACGGTCTATATGGAGGTATGTTGGCTACCTGGTCGGGGGTTAAGGGAACGGTTTGGTAAAGGTCTTGCCATTGTTCAGCGTTTAGAGGTCCTGCAATGGACCTGGGTCAAATTTAGTAGGACCTCCTTCAATACTTAACGGTATTGGATGGCGGGGGTCCAAACTCTTTGATCCCCTCATAAGTTAACTACTATTAATACTATAACCCGGCTATTTAGGACTGTATCCCTGCTGACTCAGACTACTTAGTCGAGGGTAACGTCACCTCCAAAAGAGGGGCCTACCATAATTTGCATTAATAACTTAATTAATTATCTTTCAATAATCCACCCTTTTAGGATTGTATCCTTGCTGACTCAAACTACTGGGGTGAGGGTAACGTCACCTTCAAAAGAGGGGCCTACTACAATAACTAAGATAATCTCTTAAATAGTGCAAAAGTGCGGAAATAATCAAAGGTTACACTAGATACGAGTCGGAACCAAGTGATTCATCTTGTCTATCTGTTTTTTCTTTTATTTTTATTTTCAGCATTTTAAGTTAGTTTTTATTTTTCTTAGCTTAAAACATTTTTCTAAACGTTTTGATTTGATTAGACGTTGAGGATAAACCAGTACTAAAAGCTCTTGTGTCCTTGGACGACCTCGGTATCTTACCAACACTATACTACACTCACGATGGGTGCACTTGCCCATATGAGTGTCTAGTGTTAGTGAATATCGTGTTTTATAAATTTAAAACTTGACTAAAAAGTGTTAAAGGGGCTTAAAATATACACCTAATATATATAACACTTGACACCCATCAAGTTTTTGGCGCCGTTGCCGGGGACACAAGGATTTTAAGAAAGCTTAAAATCGACGGCCTAATCAGTTTTTCAAAACCTTTTTAAAACGCGCGCACATTTTTCTGCATTTTAGTTTAGTTTTGCATTTACAGTAACCTGAACACGGGCCGTGCTCACTGAACACGCCCCGTGCTCAACGAAATCAGTAAATTTAATTAAAACGCCCAGATACAGATCCTGAACAGGGGGCCGTGTCCACTGAACACGGGGCCGTGTCCAGCCTCTGTTTCCGTATTTATTTTTGTTTTCTGATCTCGAGACTTGGTTGTGGTCTGCTGAGTGATCCTCATGGATCAATACTCAGGAGGTTACAACTACACCTATGAGGTGGATGATTATAGGAGTAATTATTGCACTAATTGTCGTAACACACACTCAGTTCAAAATAGTCATTCATATCAACCATCCAATTCATACACCTACTATGAGGAGCCCAGGTACGAGCCATCAACTTCATACACATCCTATGAAGACCAAAGGTATGAACCTCCTCCCTCATACTCATATTTTGATGAACCAAGGTATGAGCCTTCTTACTCATACTTTGAGGAACCAAGATATGAGCCACCACCTTCGTATGCTTACTATGAGGAACCAAGGCGTGAACAACCCACCTCGTATGAGTATTATGAAGTACAAAATTACGACCCTTATCCATCATATACTTACAATGAAGAACAATGGTGTGAACCATCTACTTCATATGGGTATTATGAGGAACAAAGGATCGAAAAACCCGATTCAAGCTTTGAAAATCCCGATTCTTTTTCTATAACCGAAGTGACCGATAGGATATTAGAACACATTAGAGTTATCGATCGCTGTATAAAAGAATCTCGCGCAAGGGAAGAGGAGTCCCGCGCAAGAGAAAAATTAAAAAAGGAAGAGATAACCGAAAGTGTAAAAATGGAAGAACAAATAAGTGAAAAACCGAAACATGAGTTAAACAACGATAGAGGTGAGTCCGACAACGTTAAAATTCAAGAAGAGTCTAATTTTGAAGAAATTAATCTCTTGTCACCTTCTTTCGAAAATCATTGTTTAGTACCCACTCATGCTAAGTTTTTAAAAGAGTTAAACACTAACACTAAAATTGACGAAACAGTAAGTGTTAAGTTAACTAATGATCAAACCTCGCTAATAAAAGAAGACCCATTTGAAATTAACATTACACCGGTTCCATGTTTCTTTCAAAATTCGTTTATTAGTAATGTCACAATTAATAAAGATCTTTGTGTTAACATAATGCCTAACTTCATTTTCGAAAAATTAAGTATTAGTGATTTTTCTCCACTTCAAATACCCATTTTTCTATCCAATCGGAAAGTAAAAAAAACAATCGGTGTAGTTGAGGATGTATTGGTTCAAACAAATCAAATGGTAATCCGGACCGACTTTGTCATCCTCGATGACGCTCCTCTAGTGTTGGGACGACCTTTTGTAAAAACTCACGAAGCTTTGAAAAACCGGAAGTTCAACAATCTACCTCTTCAATTAGGGGCATTTAAAAGAAGTGTCGATCTTGAGCGGTCAATGAAATATCCATTCGGAAATAATGACCCCCTAATTGAAGATGAAGATGAACCACCCGATACAATTGAAGATATTGACCACTTTGTTGAAGAAGAGGTCGCCATAGAACAAACTTTTAAAGTTCTTGATCAAAACGAGCAACCAAATAAGGAGTCTCCTAAACACCCACCACTTGAGCTCAAAGAACTTCCAAAAGGTTTGGAATATGCTTTTCTAGACAAGGATGGTAATGTACCTGTAATTATTTCGTCAAAATTAGATAACTTAGAAAAAGAAAAATTAATTAGTCTTTTGAAAAAACACAAAAATGCAATAGCTTGGAAACTTGTAGACATAAAAGGAATTAGCCCGTCCATGTGCACACACAAAATTTTGATGAACGATGACTACAAATCGGTAATACAACCACAACGTCGCGTGAATCCAAATGTTCAAGAAGTGGTTAAAAACGAGGTCATCAAATTACTTGACGCCGGACTTATCTATCCTATCTCCGATAGTCCTTGGGTGAGTCCCGTCCAAGTAGTTCCAAAGAAAGGAGGAATGACGGTGATAACCAACGAAAAAAATGAATTAATACGTACGAGAACCGTCACAGGATGGAGAGTATGTATAGAATATAGACGATTAAATGAAGCAACAAGAAAAGATCACTTTCCTTTACCCTTCATTGATCAAATGTTAGAAAGATTATCCGGTCATAAATTTTACTGTTTCTTGGATGGTTTTTCAGGTTACTTTCAAATCCCGATAGCACCCGAAGACCAAGAAAAGACAACTTTCACATGTCCCTATGGAACTTTTGCTTATCGACGCATGCCGTTTGGTCTATGTAATGCCCCTGCAACATTCCAACGTTGCATGGTAGCCATTTTCCATGACATGATAGAAAAGACAATGGAAGTCTTCATGGACGACTTCTCCATCTTTGGGGATTCATACGACCAATGCCTCGATAACCTTGAACGAATGCTATCCCGATGTGAGGAAACTAACCTCGCCCTTAATTGGGAAAAATGCCATTTCATGGTAACAGAGGGAATAGTACTCGGTCACAAAATCTCAAGCGAAGGAATGGAGGTGGATCGAGCCAAAATAGATACCATTTCTAGATTACCACCTCCATCCTCCGTTAGAGCTATCAGAAGTTTCCTGGGGCATGCCGGATTTTATAGGCGGTTTATCAAAGACTTTTCTAAAATCTCAAGGCCTCTAACAAAATTACTTGAAAAAGATGCCCCTTTCAACTTTGACAAGGATTGCAATCAAGCATTTCTAACCATAAAGGAAATGTTAGTCAATGCACCTATCATGATAGCACCTGATTGAAAATTTCCTTTCGAAATCATGTGTGATGCTAGTGACTTTGCAGTTGGAGATGTCTTGGGACAAAGAAAAGAAAAGCATTTCCACCCCATTTACTATGCTAGTAAAACACTTAATGATGCACAAGAAAATTACACAACAACTGAAAAAGAATTACTAGCAGTGGTATTTGCTTTTGATAAATTTCGTTCTTATCTTGTTCTTTCTAAAACTATAGTCTTTACAGATCATGCAGCCATTCGATATCTCTTCAAAAAGCAGGATGCAAAACCATGTTTGATTCGGTGGATTCTACTCCTCCAAGAATTCGACATTGAAATCAAAGACAAAAGAGGAGCAGAAAATACCGCAGCAGATCACCTTTCACGCTTAGAAGACCCAGCTTTGGAGGCAACCAGGGACGAGCAAATCAACGAAAAATTTCCAACTGAGTCCATGGAAATGGTGGAATATAAGGAAGAACCATGGTACGCTGACTATGCTAACTACCTAGCTAGCGGTATAGTCGCAAAAGGGTGGCCACATCATCAAAGAAAAAAAATTCTTTGCCAATGTGAAACACTATTTTTGGGAAGATCCATATCTTTTCAAAATGTGTGCCGACCAACTCGTCCGACGATGCATACATGGTAGTGAAGCACGAAGAATTCTCCGCCATTGTCATGAAGGTCCATACGGAGGGCATCATGGTGCCGCTAGTACCGCACGAAAGGTATTTGATTCAGGATTTTATTGGCCAACCATTTACAAAGACGCCCAAAGTCTTGTCAAAACATGTGATGCTTGCCAAAGAACAGGTAATATTTCTTCCAAAAACAAAATGCCACAAAATGGCATTCTTGTTTGTAAAATTTTTGATGTGTGGGGACTCGACTTTATGGGACCTTTCCCACCGTCAAAAGGAAATAAATATATACTTGTGGCAGTGGATTACTTGTGTAAATGGGCCGAGGCCGAGGCACTTCCAACGAATGATGGAAGAGTCGTGGTAAGGTTTCTGAAGAAATTATTCTCTCGTTTTGGCACACCTAAAGCATTAATAAGTGATAGAGGTACCCATTCTTGCAACCATCAACTTGAAAATTTTTTAACAAGATATCGGGTCTATCACCAGGTCTCAACAGCCTATCACCCTCAAACAAACGGACAAGCCGAAGTGACTAATAGAGGTTTAAAACGAATACTCGAAAAAACCGTAGGGATAAATAAAAAGGAATGAGCGGATAAATTAGATGATGCTTTATGGGCTTTTCGAACTGCTTATAAAACAACAATAGGTACAACCCCATACAAGCTAGTCTATGGAAAAAGTTGTCACTTGCCAGTAGAAAATGCACACAAAGCCTACTGGGCAATTAAAAATGTAAACTTAGATCTAGAGTTTGCTGGTAAAAATCGATTTTGTCAATTAAATGAATTAGACGAGCTTAGGAATTATGCATACTCAAACTCCGAAATTTATAAGGAAAGAATGAAAAATTTGCATGACAAACATATTAAACCTAATGAATTTCGAGTAGGAGATCTAGTTCTTTTGTTTAATTCACGTCTACGATTATTTCCTGGTAAATTAAAGTCTAGATGGTCAGGACCTTTTTCTATCACCCGTATTTTCCCACACGGTGCAGTAGAAATTAAATCTCGAAATGGGCCTCCATTCAAAGTCAATGGCCAACGGCTGAAACTCTATCAAGGATTCATTGAGGATGAAGAAGAGGAGATCTCGCTCCAAACGATTGAGGAATGAAACCATCATCATACCTTGTAAGTTATGAACGATCTAAAGCGGTAAGTTTTCTAACCGAGGCTTATGGGAAATAAAAGGGCCCTCACACGAGCACTAAATATATATATATATATATATTTCAAAACTTTGCTCGGCACGAGGCCGTGTCCGCTGGACACGGGGCCGTGTTCGCGCTACAGACGGGATAAAACCCCTTTTTCATATCAGTTACAACATTACACCCGCCCCGTTTCCCCGAGAAAGCTCTGGTTCCAGGCGATTTTTTGTAGATTTTCGACGTCTCCTATCGCTCTAACAACATCAAGGTATGATTCTATCACTTTTAGTAGTTAGATTAGTTACTTGCATGTAGTAAAAACACCAAAAATTTGGGGAAAAATCTAGGGTTCTTGAAGTTCATCCGGATCGAACCTTAAATTTTTGTTTAGATCTGTTTGCATTTAGTTAGATTAGTGTTATGGGAAGTAAATACACTTGTATTGTTCATAGATTCGCCCGATTTCGCACAAAAACCTCAAACCCTTGTTCTTGAACCGAAAAAGATAAAATTGATAGGGTAAACGGGTTATTTTGGGAAAAACGGCACTTAGGGTTTCATTTTCGGGGGAAACCGCACCTATTGGACCAAAAATTTTCAAGTTTTCGAAACCGGGTCGAAAAAATGGAATTTTTTAGTAACAGACGCCTGGACACGGGGCCGTGTCCGCTGAACACGGGGTCGTGTCCAGCCCACTGTTTGCAGTTTTGTCCGAAAATATTTCTGTTTTGTGCTAACTTTTGGTGTATTCTTTCAGATGGCTAGGAAGTTCACAAGATTTAACGCCAATGAGCTCGATGCTAGGGCTAGATACGAGATACTTCAAACAAGGCCGGAGGAATACCCGAGGCAAGCATGCACGGAACTGTTATCCATGGTGAATCAAATCGACCGTTTCAACAACCTTGTGACAGGGCCACTAAGAGTCGCTTTAACAACTCGACTCCGTTCCGTCCACGAATGCACTTTGGAATTCTATAGCACCTTCACATTCAACTCAAGGTGCGACCCATTCGACAATGATGGGGCAGCGTTCAGGTGTGGGGGAACTAGGTATTCGATCTCTATGGCACAATTTGGATCGATTGTCGGGTTGTATGCAGAAGAGGACGCGGGAAACGAGGAAAACACTGGAGGAATGCGAGAAATAGGTGAGAACGAACGCCAAGCCATTTGGGCTCAGATTGGTGAAGGGTACTACAATCCGAGCAGCACTAAGAGTACGAAGTTGAGGGATCCGCTCTACAGATACATCCATAGGCTCCTCGGCTACTCTCTTAGCCAAAGGCATGATAGCAGTGGCGTCTTTGGGTTAAGAGATCTTGTTGTCCTCCACTGTATCCACACCCGCAGGCCCCTTGATGTTCCGTTCCTTATGCTCCGAAACATGCATCACAACCACCTTGCTAGTGCACCGACCCCTATCTTCTTTGGGGGATGGGTGTACCATCTCTTCAAGCACTTCACCAGCATGCCTAGGTCATCCGAAAGGAGCCCGTGGTCGGGTAGGGTAGATATACACATCTGCCGTTCGATGAACCTACTTTATGAGGCGGAAGACGGGACGGTAAGCTTTCAAAGGATGCAAGGTCATGCATGGAACCCACAAGAAGCACTTGTCCTCCACGCTCCACAACATCATCAGTATCAGTATCAACCCCAAGGTGATCCGGGCCAATCCTCCTCAGGAGGTGGTTTTCCTAATTTCCAAAGTTTGCATGATTTGTTGCAGGAAAACCTTATGTGCACCAGGAACACCTACAACATGGCAAGCAACACGTACCACCGGGTCGGAGCTATCGAGAGAAACATATCCGATATCCAAGATGATATTGGATATATTCGGGACCACATTGCGGGCCATGGTGGGGATGATGATGATGATGAAGATGAGGACATGGATTAGGCGGGAGGAGCGGAGGAAGATGCGGTTGGTTGATGACTTCCCAGGTTAACCCTTTTTCATCTTGAACAATTGATGGCCTGCGTGCCAAGTGTTGAACAATTTACTTTCCCTAACTTCTTTTATTTTCTGCACTTATTTTTTCTTTTAACTTTGTTGACTTGGATGATTGAACTTGGTAAAAGTAGGATGTTTGCTATGTTTTGGTGGAGTGTTTATTGATTAAACAGGTACAAACGAGGCTTAAAGTACTAAGCATTAGTACTACTAAAGTCGGGACAGGAAAACCAAAGAAAGAAACCTGTTTTTCAACCTTGCAGACTGTCCACACGGGGTCGTGTCCATCCGACACGCCCCCGTGCCCACTCCCCTGAACCTGCTGTTTGTTTTTATTCTGCAAACCTTGACAGACACAGGGACGTGTCCACCCAACACGCCCCCGTGTCCACCTTCTGTAAGTCTTCGTTACCGGCACCTGAACACGGGGTCGCGCCCACCAGGCACGGGGCCGTGTCCAGTGCCCAGTAACACAAAATTTTTGTTTTTCACACCTTTTACACATTCAATCAACCTAAAAACGTATTTTTGGGACACATTGAGGACAATGTGTAATTTAAGTGTGGGGGGGGGGGGATGCTAAAACCTTGAATCTTGCAAGTACTAAATACAAGCCTTACACAAAACTCTATTATTGGAACCGCTAATCACCCCAAATTTTTTCAAAAATTTTCATTTTTTTTACTTGTCTAGGTTTAAGTCGGGAATTTCAAGTTCTAAAAAGGTTATATTTTTACAAATTTACAACTGATAGCTTCGTGATAAAAAGAACCAACATAAGAAAATTATGAAAAGGCATGGCAAACTTAGTTAAAATTTGATTATATATACTTGATCACATATAAACCATTCCCACAAAAGTGAGTTTTGAGCCTTTATCGAGCATACAATTACATATCATTAAACTAAATGCTCATTTTTCGTTTCTTGTGTGAATAGCCGCTTGGTTCTTACGACTCTAGAACTTGCCATGACAATACATTCCCGGTCCTTACCAACTTAAACCCGAGTAAGTAAATGATAGAGGCATTAGGACTAACTTTTTCTTTTCTACACGATTATTTTTCTTTTTTTACCACCTACCCAAAATCCCCCTAGTTAACCCCTTTGAGCCTAAACCTTTTCATTTCATAACCCAAACCAAACACCTTTTTACCCACCAAAACCTTTTTTCATTTTTAACCCTTTGTTTTAGTAACAAGTTCAGTATTTCATATGACTTTTCAAAAATAAAAATTTAGTGTTGATGATGAAGCAAAAGAAAATAAACAAACAAGTTCATCAAAAATAACTTTGTTTGAATAAAAGCTTCATCAAAATAAAGTTACAAAAATAAAAAGTCTTACGAAAACCGACGCTTGTTACGCTTTTCGCCCTTTTCTACTAACCACTAACCCAACCACCTACCTTTAACCCAAGCCTAACCCTTCACCCATAAAGTCCTCTTGATGTTTACAAAGGTATATAAGTTAAAAAGGAGGAGGATTGATTGCTTGGCAAGCCTATGGTAGGAGTAAGTTCCATGCCGCTCTCGAGTGATCCACAAAAATACATCTTCGGCCGAGTGTTGAGTGATCCCCGTGAGGTATGTGAGCTTGTATATAAATAGAATTTTAAAGAGGCATGTTATGCCCTAATAAGTAATTTATCTTATGAAAAGTTTTTAATAAATCATGACGAATAGGATTGTAAATAAATAAAAATAAAACTAAATAAAGAATCTTGGAAATCCCGACACTCTATGACAAGCCCAAAAACCTTCTTCTCTACCCATTCCATTTGGGTGTGTAATAGCCACATATTAAAGAGTTTTGCTTGAGGACAAACAAAGATTCAAGTGTGGGCGTATTTGATGTGTGTAAACTGCAACATATAAATTTCATCAATTGTGGCATAAAACTAACCCTTTTTTAGTACTAATGTTGGAAAAAGTGTACGTTTGTCTTCCTTTTGTATTTTCAGGATTAAATGAACTCAAATTAACAAAAGAAGCAAAAAGACATCAAAATCTAACATAAATACAAGAAAAAGAACCAGACGTGACATGTCCGACCCCACGACAGCATCTTCCCAAGCAAAACAAGATAACAGAAGACTGAACACGCCTCGTGCTCAGCCAGCACGGGGGCGTGCCCAAGTGTCAGCAGAAAAGACAAAGTGGTAGAAGCTTCTATTGCCCACCACGGGGCCGTGCTCAGCGGACACGGGGCCGTGGTCAACTATAAGATTCGCACAATCTAGGCAAATCTTCATAGTACAAAGATTGAACTATGAAGACTGAACACGCCCCGTGCTCAGCCAGCACGGGGGCGTGCCCAAGTGTCAGCAGAAAAGACAAAGTGGTAGAAGCTTCTATTGCCCACCACGGGGCCGTGCTCAGCGGACAAGGGGTCGTGGTCAACTATAAGATTCGCACAATCTAGGCAAATCTTCATAGTACAAAGATTCTTCTGCACACGGGGTCGTGCTCAGCAGACACGGGGGCGTGGTCAACTAATAAGACAAAGCTGCATTAAATGAAGAAAGAGAAGGATGTGGACACGGGGCCGTGCCCGAGCTTCTGTTCAGCCTATAAATAGGAGTGCTTGGCTCAAGCTCAAATAATCCCTTGGCACACCACCTCTCTGATGCTTCACCCACCACCCACCACCACCATAACACCATCATCCACCACCATCATCCATTGTCCATCATAGAGTGTGTGAGTCGTCTCGGGATCCAAGATTGATCGTAAGAGTTCTTAACAATCAAGGCCATGTTTGCCTAAGTCTCTTACATCACTTGGTGAAGACAAAGTGTCTAGTGTAATACTTTTTATTTTTAATCTTTTCGCACTTTTTACTTGGTTTTGTATTAATGACTTTAATAACTAGTTTCTTATGTTGAAGGTGATCTTTCCTTATAGTTTGTCCGTGGTGTCTTGACATTATTTTACTGTCTATATAAAATAAAAGATTTTCACCATTCATATCTCCACGGTCTATATGGAGGTATGTTGGCTACCAGGTCGGGGGCTAAGGGAACGGTTTGGTAAAGGTCTTGCCATTGTTCGGCGTTTAGAGGTCCTGCAATGGACCTGGGTAAAATTTAGTAGGACCTCCTTCAATACTTAACGGTATTGGATGGCGGGGGTCCAAACTCTTTGATCCCCTCACAAGTTAACTACTATTAATACTATAACCCGGCTATTTAGGACTGTATCCCTGCGGACTCAGACTACTTAGTCGAGGGTAACGTCACCTCCAAAAGAGGGGCCTACCATAATTTGCATTAATAACTTAATTAATTATCTTTCAATAATCCACCATTTTAGGATTGTATCCTTGCTGTCTCAAACTACTGGGGTGAGGGTAACGTCACCTTCAAAAGAGGGGCCTACTACAATAACTAAGATAATCTCTTAAATAGTGCAAAAGTGCGGAAATAATCAAAGGTACACTAGATACGAGTCGGAACCAAGTGATTCATCTTGTCTATCTGTTTTTTCTTTTATTTTTATTTTCAGCATTTTTAGTTAGTTTTTATTTTTCTTAGCTTAAAACATTTTTCTAAACTTTTTGATTTGATTAGACGTTGAGGATAAACCGGTACAAAAAGCTCTTGGGTCCTTGGACGACCTCGGTATCTTACCAACACTATACTGCGCTCACGATGGGTGCACTTGCCCATATGAGTGTCTAGTGTTAGTGAATATCGTGTTTTATGAATTTAAAACTTGACGAAAAAGTGTTAAAGGGGCTTAAAATATACACCTAATATATATAACACTTGACACCCATCACATATCTATAAAACTTCTTAATAACATTTAAAGTTTATAAAAAAATAATTTATAACCTTCTAGTGTGTGTTTCATACATTCATTAGTAAAAAAATGATAATCAACGTATATAGAAATAAAATGATATTCGGATCTTGCAAGTCAATAGTTTTTGTTCTCATATTTTATTAGAGAGTAACACTCTATTATAGACTATGGATTATAAAGAATTAATTAACGATTTTGTTTTCAAAAATGGTTTCACTATAAATGTATCTATACCTAACAATACATAATTTCAACCCGTGTATTATACAGATGTGTAACTATATATGTTAAGACTCATTTTTACTAGCCGCCCAGGTCCCCTAAGGGCTCTTGAATTCTCAGGGGACAGGCCAAGGTAAAAAAAAAAACAAAACTAAGGGCCCATTTTTACTACCCGCACAGGCTTTTTAATTCTCAAGAATGACCACATGTAAAAAGAAACTGAGGATACCCCTCAATTTTTCTTTTAGGTCTGCCACTGATAAGGCACATGACTCATGGATGGGCACACAAACCAACACCTTATCAACCAATTACAATTGAGATAGGCAAATGGAATCTCTATAAATACATAATTCTTTCGTAAGAATTATGTGTGTCATTTGAAGTAAATATTACAAATAGAGTTTTCATGTGAGTTTACCCCCTGGTTTGTTCCAGGGGTGATATTCAAGATTCGAGTTTATTCTCGGATCGACCCCTTCTTTTTTGTTTGATTCCGCCAAACAAAGATTAATTCTTATGTTCATAGAATGATACATTTATTTATAAGAGTTAATCATTGAAGAAATCCCACTCTCATTGTCTCTATTTTGTATTCTTTGAATGTTTATATACTTCACAAACACCCGTCTCTACGATCGAAGAATGTTGCATCATTCGAATAGGATTAGAAAAGTGGACCAACATGTGGTATCAGAGCAGATTGAATAAATCATTTTCAAAAAGATCAACTGCTCATATATTTTTATAACAATCTCTTACACTAAATATGGCAAACTTTCAAACTTGGAACAATGCTTTTAACGTTGGATCTATGTCAAAGCCTCCGACTTTGGTCAGAGAGGAGTACCCCCAATGGAAAATCAGGATAATCAATTTCCTTAATGGATATGATCGAACTCTGTTTCAATCCATTGTGAGAGGCCCACATAAACCCATTGTTGAAATTCCTGTTGTTCTAACAACTGAGCTCACACCAGCAATCCCTATCTCTTTGGCTACTAAAAATGAAATACATTGGAACCAAGAAGATAAGGATCTGGTTGTAGCTGATGAAAGGGCCAAATCCCTCTTGATTATGGCACTTCCTAATGACATATTCTCACAAGTAGATACATGTGCATCTGCGAAGGAGATATGGGATCAGTTGGAAAATATTTGTGAAGGAGGAGAGAGAACGAAAAGAAACAAGAGAACAAATAGTGTTTCTTCATAGGAAAGATTTAAAAGTCTCTGTTCAAACACGGAATCAACGCCAGGATGATTGGACCGCTTTCTCTGAGAGGATGAAGAATCACACCTTGCTCTTCCTCTGGAACCTAGATCTGCAATGGAGAAGAGAGAAATATGAGGATGTAGAGATGGCCGGTTAGAGAAGAATCTCTTATTTCCAGCAACAAAATGTGGCGGCTCCATATCTTATGCCCTAATAATGAGGTGAACACCTCTTTATATAGGAGATATGGGCCTCCCTAACCTCAATGGGCCAGACCCAGTTAGGTGTTATCTCTACAAGCCCACAACTTAGTGTAGTGTAAACTACAACACGCTAGGCTTCGCGGGTTAGTACGCAATAATAATAAATATTATAATAAAAGGCGATAAGTAACGGATATGTCAGGTCGTTCGGGTTGGGTCTAATACCATACCCCGTCATGTCCCCTAGTCTAGTGCTGCTCCCGCGTGCAAGCGTGGGAGCAGTACTAGACTTGTTAGGAGTGCTCGAAAGTAAAGATTGAGTTTTAGGCTTACATGTCGCTCGGGTGTGGGAAAGTTGTTGGCCACGCTTGTTGCGTCTGTCTTCAGCTATGAGTAGAGATAATGGAGCAGTGAATATCCTACGATTGTTCATCATGGAAATTTGTTGAGCAAACATGGTGCACGCTGATTGGTAGTAGGCAGTTGCCATTTGTACTGGCGCATTACCATGAGATTGTCTAGGTTGTGCGTACGTGGTTAGGTAACATGCATGAGTCTTGGAATAGGTTGAGTTTTGGCGGTTAAGTGTGGTTAGGGCCCAACCCGCGTATGACTTATGCAGCATTTGGGACCATAGCCCTTCAGGTTCCCCAGTCCAGTGTTCTTCCCATGCGCGAATGGCAAGTGGGTGGAATTCTGGACTAGATGAGTTTTCGAGTGTGCATCTCTCAAGCCTTGAGGAAAATGTATACCTGGTGTTTAAATCTTTATAAACTGTTGTGTACAATATTTGAACGTGTTAATCCACTTTGTGCAGGTTATTGCGAATGAGAATTAGCGTAAAGTCGTGTCAGGGTAATGATGTGGAAGGCAATGTGTTTTTGCGTAAACCTAAAGTGGTGCGTGCATTTGTAGTGCATTTTATATTTTGTAAACGTGTTCGTAAGTAACTAAGAATGCACGCGCGGGCGACTTACGCGCTCGTGTGTAAAGCAGAATGCGTGCGTGGGCGACATATGTACTTGAAGTAAAGGACATACACGCATATGGGCGACTTACGTGCTCATAAGTAATGTAGCATGCGCATATAGCGACTTTCGTGCTCGTATATAGAGCTGAATACGCGCATGGGAGACATACGTACTTGAAGTAAAGAAGCATATGCGCGCGTGGGCGACTTACGTGCTCACATGTAGAGTAGCAGTCTCACACGGAGACTAGCGTGCTCGTATGTAAAGGAGCATGCGCGTATGGCGACTTACGTGCTCATAAGTAAAGCAGCCTGTGCGTATGGCGACTTACGTGCTCGTATGTAGAGCAGCAGTCTTGCACGGAGACTAGCGTGCTCGTATGTAAAGGAGCATGCACGTATGGCGACTTACGTGCTAGTATGCAGAGGAGCATGCGACAGCTAGCGCATGTGTGCACGCTCGTAAGTAAAGGAGCATGCACGCGTGGTGACTTACGTGCTCGTATGTAAAAGAGCATGCACGTATGGCGACTTACGTGCTCATAAGTAAAGGAGCCTGCGCGTATCATGACTTACGTGCTTATATGTAGAGCAGCAGTCTCGCACAGAGACTAGCGTGCTCGTATGTAAAGGAGCATGCGCGTATGGAAACTTACGTGCTTGTATGTAGAGGAGCATGCGACAGCTAGCGTATGCGTGCTCGCTCGCTCGTAAATAAGGGAGCATGCGCGCATGGCGACTTACGTGCTCGTATGTAAAAGAGCATGCGCGTATGGTGACTTACGTGCTCATAAGTAAAGGAGCCTGCGCATATGGCAACTTACGTGCTCATATGTAGAGCAGCAGTCTCGCACGAATACTAGCGTGCTCTTATATAAAGGAGCATGCGCGTATGGCGACTTACGTGCTCGTATGTAGAGGAACATGCGACAGCTAGCGCATGTATGCTCGCTCGTAAGTAAAGGAGCATGCGCGCGTGGTGACTTACGTGCTCGTATGTAAAAGAGCATGTGCGTATGGCGACTTACGTGCTTATAGGTAAAGGAGCCTGCGTGTATGGGGACTTACGTGCTCATATGTAGAGCAGTAGTCTCGCACAGAGACTAGCGTGCTTGTATGTAAAGGAGCATGCGCGTATGGCAACTTACGTGCTCGTATGTAGAGGAGCATGCGCGGATGGCGACTTACTTGCTCTTATGTAGAGCAGCAGTCTCGCACGGAGACTAGTGTGCTCGTATGAAAAGGAGCATGCGCGTATGGCGACTTACGTGCTCACTTGTAGAGCAGCAGTCTCGCACGGAGACTAGTGTGTTCATATGTAGAGTAGCAGTTTCGCACGGAGACTAGCGTGCTCGAATGTTAAGGAACATGCGCGTATGGTGACTTACGTGATCGTATGTAGAGGAGCATGCGCGTAAAGCGACTTGCGTGCTCATAAGTAGAGGAGCATGCGACTGCTAGCGCATGTGTGCTCGTAAGTAAAGGAGCATGCGCGCGTGGCGACTTAAGTGCTCGTATGTAAAAGAGCATGCGCGTATGTCGACTTACGTGCTCATAAGTAAAGGAGCCTGCGCGTATGGTGACTTAGGTGCTCATATGTAGAGCAGCAGTCTTGCACGGAGACTAGCTTTCTCGTATGTAAAGGAGCATACGCGTATGGCGGCTTACGTGCTCGTATATAGAGGAGCATGCGCGTAAAGCGACTTACGTGCTCATAAGTAGAGGAGCATGCGAATGCTAGCGCATGTGTGCTCGTTCGTAAGTAAAGGAGCATGCACGCGTGGCGACTTACGTGCTCGTATGTAAAGCATCTCTTTAGGCTTTCTTCGGTATGCGTGAGGATCGCTCGTCGCTCTTTCCCAATTGATTGTATTGTCAAACCTGAAAATACTATTAACCAACGCTGGTGTATCATGAGATGCCCGACCTAATGTTAGTATAGGTTGACAACAAAATGTACACGTAATATTCACTGTTTAAATTCGGAGTGTCCATAATTATACTGTAGTGGGCCTTATCATTTGTAAAGCGTACGAGTAACATATGGAAACCACTTGAGAATGTCACTATGTGACAGACATCATGATGAGCGTGTCATAAAGCTAAAGACTATCGATCTATAGCTTAGCGTGTGTTTTTAACCATTAAAATATTACTCCATACCATAAAGATAGCATGTTAATTGTTTTGACATTAAACTCTTAATCGTGTCGTTGATCGATTACATTTGTTCAACTTTGGCCCGTTTGGTTTATTGAAAATTGTATTATTACTAAAATTTAATACAGGTGTATGCTTCCAAGCAGGAACTACATGTGAATAAAAATCAATATGCTAGAGTTAATGGCTCGTGAGTCTTTTGATGTAGTCTAAAAAAAGCAACCAACTCCAATTTACATGTAGGATTTCATTTAAATGGTCAAGTTGTACTGAAGGCACATGTCAGAAAGTCAACAACCCCCTTTTTATAACAAAAAAAAACCATATTGATTTGTTTTGAAGATAACCATGAAAACGTGACTTCTGTGAGAGTCATGGTTGTTTTTCGTCATTTCAAAAAATGGTTTCTATGAATACCCAGGTGGGAACCCATTTAAAACTGGAGGCAAGCGAGTCATATCGTGGATTAGCCACACACCGTGTTCATTTGTCAGGCGCAACCAAGCTTGTCTGGCTTGCGCAGAGCTCCAGCACGCGCGGGCCTTTGGCCATCTGTGTGACTACAGATCAACCGTGTGCGAGCTTGTTCACCGTACGCGGACAGGCATATGTGTACTCGCGCAGCCGCGGAGCTTATCCGACCGGTGGGTGTGCACTCGCACGGCAGCGGAGAGTGTCCGGCGGGCGGGTATGCACTCACGCGGAGGTGGAGCGTTCTGGCAGGCGGGTATGCGCTCGCGCGGCAGCGGAGTGTGTCCGACAGGCTGGTGTGCACTCGCGCAATGGGCGAGACGTGCCCGACAGGCGGTATGCACTCGCGTGACAGCAAAGTATGTCCGGCAGGTGGGTGTGCACTCACGCAGTCGCGGAGCAAGCGTCCTGAAATTGTAAGATGTCGGGTTGTATGTCTCGTAAAACATGGTTGCCTTAGAGGTTTCTAAAGGTGAAGACTAAATTGATGTTGTTACCTTGTAACTGAGAAGACAGAGGTGATGTTCTCATTTCCGGTTGAGGACAAAAATGTGCAGGCACATGTCAAACAACTTTATTTTGTTGTTTACAGTTGTGTTTTAAATTGTTTACTGCTGTAAATGCTTTGAAATTGAACGTATGACGACGATTGTATTTTTTATTATTTAATAATCTAAAATATCTTGAAAGGACTTTGATCTATTAAGACAAAAATCAAAGTTTTTAATCCATTCTCGTCACACTCCATAAGCTGTCGAATATCATTAAATAATAAACTAATAGCCATTTTAAGAATTTAGGGCCTCTAAAGGTGACGTAAGAAAGGAATCCGGTTTTCTTTTCCTTTTGTCATACCTTGCTTTGATAGAAGCTTGCATCAAAGAAAAGAACTGTAAATAACTTACCCGGTTTTCTTTTATAAATGATGGCTAATCCTCATTAACGGAGGCATTAAAACCCACAAAACTTGGATCTCGAAATTATAACTTGAGAAAGTCTTGTACGACAACAAATCTGAGCTCCCTTGTACATAAGGTTGTGAACCCCATTTGAAACAAATGTCGATCCAAAAATTTTTAAGCACTAAAATCAGTGAAATACCACAGATCTAGAAGTTTTGGGAAACGTAACACAGATCTGTGGGGTTTCTCCATTCGAAGGTCGAGAATGTGACTCTAAGAACACAGATATAAAGATTTGAGGATAAAACAAGATGTGATCAACAAATGTTTAGCATATACTCGGTGGGCGCCAATGTTGAAACACGGAATCACCGCTGGGATGATTGGACCGCTTTCTCTGAGAGGATGAAGAATCACACCTTGCTCTTCCTCTTGAACCTAGATCTGCAATGGAGAAGAGAGAAACATGGGGATGTAGAGATGGCCGGTAAAAGAAGAATCTCTTATTTCCAGCAACAAAAGTGTGGCGGCTCCATATCTTATGCCCTAATAATGAGGTGAACACCTCTTTATATAGGAGATATGGGCCTCCCCTAACCTCAATAGGCCAGGCCTAGTTAGGGGTTATCTCTACAAGCCCACAACCTAGTGTAGTGTAAACTACAACGCGCTAGGCTTCGCGGGTTAGTATGCAATAACAATAAATATTATAATAAAAGGCGATAAGTAACGGATATATCCGGTCGTTCGGGTTGGGTCTAATACCATACCCCATCAGTCTCCAAAGTGAGACACTTTCCGAAACATATAATAGGTTTACTAAACTTTTGAATGAACTTAAAAAGTTTGGTATTGAGAAATCTAATGATGAAAAGAATGTAAAGCTTCTTGATGCATTGCCAAGAGAAGGGAGAAGTCTTACTATGACCTTGGCATCCACCATTGAATTAGGGAACATGAACTTGCATGATCTTTATAGCATCCTTGTCCCAAGAGAGGAAGAAATTTATGAAAACTCAAACCACAAAGCTGGACTTATAGCTCTTGTTTCCAATACACAAAGAGTACCTATCACAGATCCACAAACCTCTCACTGCCAAAGCTCAGAAAATTCTGATCCTTCATCATATTTTTCAGTATTTGCTGAAGCAATAGCTTTGCTCACAAAAACATTTGAGCAAAGGCTGAGAGGTGGAAGTTGCAAGTACCAGAAGAGTGAAAGGGGGAGGAAGGAAGGTAAATCTAGGGAAAAAGGAAAGGCAGAGATTGTTTGCTATAGATGCAAACAAAAGGGGCATTATGCATCTGAATGCAAAAACAAGAAGTTAAAGGATGTAGCCTACTATGAGAAGAAGCTAAGAGACAACAACAAAAAGTCAGTTTAATAGCAAGTACATATACCTAACTAACAAATTACTCTTCTGATGGAGAAGAGGAAGAAATGGCTAATGTTTGTTTAATGGTTGCAACTTCTGATGAGTGTTCCAGTTCATCAGAACCCAAAGTAAGTTCATACAACAATGATTTAGAACTACAGCTGAACAAACTAATGAAAGATTTTGTGATTCCACAAAACAAACAATCATCAGAAAACACAAAATCTGATGATTTGCAAAAGTTGCTCAACAAAGTCAAAATTGAAAACCAATTATTAATTGATCAAAATTTAACAAAAGATGCCAAAATTGAATTTATGAACGAGAAAGAAAAGATCTTTACAAAAAAAATTCAAGACAATGAGATCAATGTAAAACGTTTTCAACAAGCCAAAGAGTTCATACACTTTATTGATGCAACACCAAACAACAAAGGTGAAGAATTAGGATACGTAAAGACAAATATCAAAAATCCTACCACCTTTGTAAGTGCATCAAAAAACTGTTCTGATAAAATAATACTAGATTCTGATGCTAACTCTTGCAAATCAAGCAGTTCTGATAAACTATTTATGTCATCCAAAGTTTGCTTAAAAAGGGATGAGATTCAAAAAATTTCTGAAAAACAAAAAGCAATACATCCCAAAGGTCAAAGAAGCAAAAATCTTCCATCACAATCACAATTGTCTAAATAGATAGACAAAACAAGTTGTATGTGTGTTGAAATATTGAAGCTAATTCAACACCATATCTCCAAAGAAAATCATCCTGCTAATGGCTCAGCATTAAGCAGAAGTTCTGATGAGAATTCTTACTCTAATGAAGAAATCTCTAGTGTATTTTCATCAGAAAAAGTACCCAAACAAGTTTGGGTATCAAAAACTCTCTAACCTTATCATTTTAGGACCGTTATGTGCAGTAGATCTGGTACTGCGACTCTGGGAGCTCCAAGCACATGACAGGGGATAGGAGCTTTTTCACTAATTATCAAGAAAAACTGGGTAGATTTGTAAATCTTGGAAATGGGGTTAAGGGAAGAACCATGGGTTATGGTACCATACAATATGGATCATTAACCATTGAAAAAGTTGCCTATGTTGAAGGTTTGAAATATAACCTACTAAGCTGTGGGCAGTTTTGTGACAGAGGTTTCCAGGTAACTTTCTTACTTGAAAAATGTTTACTGATTGGTTTAGATGACAACAAAGTATATTTAAGTGGCAAAAGAAAAAGAAATTCCATTTATTACTTTAACTTCAGAGAAGAAATTGAGCATCCTCAGTTATGCTTAATTTCAACATAAAACAAAGGAAATAACTGACTATGGCATAAAAGATTGGGACACTTAAATTTTAAAATTCTAAACCAACTGGCAAGCAAAAATCTGGTAAAAGGTTTTCCTTTCATTTCATCCAAAAAGGATAAAATGTGTGAAGCATGTGAGCTTGGAAAATAAAAAAGAGGCTCACATAAAACAATTTCTGAAAATTTAGAACTTTTACACATGGACCTTTGTGGACATATAAAAACAACAAGTTTTTCTTGAAAGAAATACAGTTTAGTCATGGTAGATCACTACTCCAGGTACACTTGGTTTGAGTTCTCAGGAAGAAGAGTGAAACCCAAGATCGGATCATTAATTTCATCAGAAAAACCAAAAATATGTTGAAATTACCAGTTAGAAGGATTAGATCTGACAATGGAACAAAATTTTTAAATGCAAAACTTGAGACTTTCCTTGTGAGCAAAGGAATTTCTCATGACTTTTCTGCTCCAAGAACTCACAACAAAATGGAGTTGTTGAAAGAAGAAATAGGACCCTGGTAGAGGCAGCAAGAACAATGTTTGCCTATGCCATATTACCCACTTACTTTTGGGCTGAAGGAATTACAAATGCATGTTTTAAACAAAATAGATCTATCATTAACAAGTGACATCAGAAAACTCCTTATAACATTATCAACTAAAGGATCCCAAACATCAAATTTTTACTCACATTTGGCTGTAATTGTTTTGTTTTGTCTTCAATGATTTCGATAGTTTGGAAAAATTTGACAGAAAAGCTAAAAAAGGAATTTTTCTAGGTTACTCATTGTCCTCTAAAGCTTACCGAATCTTTCTTTTAAACATAAGGATAATAAGAGAGAGCTTATATTTGTCATTTGATGATTCATCAGAAACAAAGATTTCAGATGAAATTTTACAAGATATAAACTTATCAAAACAACCAGAAAATTATGAAGATCTTTTTAAAAAATTAACTGAAGAACTTTTAGAACATGACTACATGCAAATCATTTCAAATAAAATCATGTCATGTACTAACCCTGCAGATGATCTGGAACCTCCATCAGAAAATGTACAAAATGATTAGAATTCTTGGAACTCATCAGAAAGTCAAATTAAACAGCAGAATTCTGATCCTCTTAACAACATAGAGGTCACGGATCAAGGGGAAGCTTCAAATCCATCAGAAAGTACAAATTCACACAACAATTTAAGATGGATCAAGGGATACTCACAAGCAAAAATTATTGGTGACCCTGAAGAAGGTGTTAACACAAGTTCAGCAACAGCACATGAATGCCTATATGCTGGATTCTTGAGCATGATAGAGCCTACATTTGCCAAAGAAGCACTAAATAACTCAGATTGGGTACAAGCAATGCAAGAAGAGCTTGACCAGTTTGAAAAGAGTCAAGTGTGGAATCTGGTACCCAAACCAACTGACAAATCTATCATTGGATCCAAATGGGTATTTAGAAACAAGTCTTATGAACAAGGCATAATAACAAGGAACAAAGCAAGACTGGTGGTCAAGGGTTACTGTCAACAAGAAGGTATAGACTATGATGAAACCTTTGCACCAGTTGCCAGGCTTGAAGCTGTAAGAATATTCCTTGCTTATGTTGCCTCAAACAACATTAAAGTATTCTCAGATGGATGTAAAATCTACATTCTTGAGTGGTAAGATTGAAGAAAAAGTTTATGTGCAACAACCAGAAGGCTTTGTTGATTCTCGATTTCCAAAACATGTTTATAAACTAAACAAAGCCTTGTATGTGTTGAAGCAAGCTCCAAGAGCATGGTATGAAACTTTGTCAAACTTCTTAATCAATTATGCCTTCACCAAAGGTACAATTGACACAACCCTATTTCTGAAATCACACAAAGGACACATTATTGGTCCAAATCTATGTTGATGACATCATATTTTGATCAACAAATGAGAAATTTTGTAAAAAGTTTGAAAATTTGATGACCAGTCATTTCGAAATGAGCATGATGGGTGAATTGAGCTTTTTCCTTGGATTACAAGTAAAAAAACAAAGTGATGGCATAAATCTGAGTCAATCAAAATATGTCAGAACAATTTTGAAAAAGTATTTTTTGAGTCAATCAAAATATGGCAGCTGGGAACAAACTTGATTTTGATGGAAAAGGAAAATCAGTTGATATAAAAACTTACAGGGGAATGATAGGATCATTGTTATACGTAACAATCAGTAGAACAGACATAATGTTTTCTACCTATTTTCTGGCAAGATATCAATGCAATCCTAAAGAGTCCCACATGAAAGCTGTTAAAAGAGTTTTTAAATATCTCAAAGGAACATCAGATCTTGGTTTGTGGTATCCTAAAAATACAAATTTAGAATTAATTGCATACACAGATGCAGATCATGCAAGATGAAAACTTGAAAAAAAGTACATCTGGTGCTTGTCAAATCCTGGGAGAAAAGTTAGTATGTTGGGCAAGAAAAAAGCAAAACTGTGTAGCCACATCAACAGCTAAATCAGAATATGTAGCAGCAACAAGTTCTTGTTCACAAGTTCTATGAATACAAACTCAGCTAAGAGATTATAGAGTAAATCTGACAAAATTTACAATCCTATGTGATTCCATGAGTGCAATTACAATAACATTAAATCCAGTGCATCACTCAAGAACAAAACACATCGTTTTCAGATATCACTTCATCAAAGACCATGTGGAGAAAGGTAACATTGAAATGTATTTTATCCCACTTGAAAACCAATTTGCTGATATTTTCACTTAACCTTTAGATGAAAATAGGCATAACATCTTGATTGGTAAATTAGGAATGGTCAACATGAAAATTGAACAAACCAAAGAAATTTTGTCACAAAATGAAGAAAAATCCGATATGCAATCATCTAATCAGATTTCTGGTACAAATTCTGATAATCTATCAGAAAACTCAAAAGTCACCAGAAAATCTGATGAATCACCATAAATTGACCAAGTCAACAAAATTTTTTATGAAGCTTGAAATATCAATTCTTCATCTCTTTTCACATGCAAGAAAATAGTCCAAACGTAGTCACCATTTCTCATCGTTTCTGTAAATGTTATTCGTTCATATCTATATTCTTTTATTTTTCAATTATTTTAATTCAAGTATTATCTCTTTAGAATAGGGTAGATCACGTCATAAAAGTAAAACTTATGGGAAAACGTTAATGGCTGTTAGCTCTCTCTCCTACATTCATTGCTTACTCATCAATATTTAGAGAGAAAGAAATGAAATATGGGTAGCTTATAATGATAATTATCAGAAGTTGGCCGCCTAGACTACTAATGCAGGAGATTTTATCTCTTAAAATTCTCTTTGTTTTCTGACAGACAAAATTAAATACAAAGAAAATGGAGATAACAAAATCTAAGTAGGTAGATACCATTTAAGACAAGCTTCACTTTCACTATAAATGACTACCACTTGGAAACTCACCAGTCACTTTCACTTACCCGAAAAACCCTAAAAATCTCTTCATCTTCTTCTATGTCACACCCACAAAAAATGGCAAGAATCTGTCCTGACTTCTTTCCACTACCATATCACCCAAATCACAACCTGAGGATTAGAACAAGCTTCGATGGTCATACATGGGAAGGATGCAAAATCATCCTTAACATGCCCATGCAAAGCCCCTTAGCTTATGCTTTGTTTGCTCACATCATGGTCTATCCGAAGATCTTGCAACAATTCTGGAAGGAAGCAAGACTCCTACTTCACGAAGGAAGGTTTACTTCTACAGGAAGTTATGTGCTGGGCGAGCCAATCATCCTCACAGAAGATGTTATCCAAGAGGTTTTGAACCTCAAAGATGACAACAATGTGCTCTCTTTCACCAGAGAACGTACTAATGTTACCCTAACTCAAATAGGGTATAATGTGGAGAATCCAAATAGACCAATTTCCAATACCGGCTTCATCAAGCCATGGCAGTACCATGAGATCACCTACAGGTTGATGGAACCTGTACATGTTATTGTACAAGATGTTCCATATAATTTCTCTCATTATATGATGAAAGATCTTACCAGCAACCTGTGGTTTAGTAGGTCATTTTTAGTTTATTCTCGTTTCATGATGAGGGTAATTACTAGCCAGCTAGGGTTTGGAGGTATTCGTGCATGGTATCCCAGAGCTAAGGTGGAACTTCAGCAGAATATTCGTAATACTCTGCTTGTACCAACTACCAACAACACAGGTCTTGAGACCCATCTATGTCTATTTGCTTAGCTTTTATATGGAGAAGATTAGATGTAGTTTTCTTTTGTTACTGTTTGAAGTTTTTTTTTGTTAACTTAGTATAAATTTACATTATGTCTTTACATACTTGCATTCTATTGATTTGATTGGGGGAAGGAAAAACAAAGGGTAAAAAGCATATGGTAAACAAGAGGGAGTTAAAGACACAAAGCACCTTGTGTTTATTAGAAACAAAACACTTAACACAAAACTTCAAGTTCTGATAACATAAAGTTGAAATCTGGTAAAATCTGATAAAATAACTTCCAAATCTGATAAAACTATTTTTGCTCAAAAAGTTAAAAAAAATCAGAAAAGTCTGGTTAGTTAATCTTCAAAAAGGAATAATAATGATGAAATGAGATAACAAGTGTGTGAAAATTTTAGAAAATAATACACCATCAATCCCTTTTGAATTTTTTTTTTCACAAAATATTCCATGAAGAAAAGAACAAAAGACTTGGACTTCTACCAGAAAAGCATATGTAAGTGATATCTCTGATCTTTACTCATTCCCTCTCATCTAAAAAAATGGACTCTCTATCCAGGGGGAACTTTCAAATCTGATGAAATTCAAATGAAAACAACATCAGCAAATCATGTTTCCATACATCAGAAACAAGGGATTTTTTTTCTAATGAAGTCATCAGAAAGAAAATTTGGACTTTCAAAAAGGGGGAAGAATATCAGCTTTCACAAGGCAGATTATTGGACCATTTGTTGAAAATGGGTCCCACAAGGGGAAAAAGATAACACATGGTTGTTAGTATTCTCCAATCACATTCATTCTTCAGTCAAACGAATGTTTGAGAAATTGAAGAATAAAGTTGAGAAGACATGTTAAAACCCACGTTGCATGGATAATCCACATTAATTCACCTTGATACCACGATCCAACGATTACTTCTGAACCAATCTTACATCCCACGATCAAACGGTTATAAAGGTAATTAATGACCATTAACCGTCATTACACCCCATGATTTATGTCCCCTCAACTCCCATAAACACTAACCACCTCATGATCTCTTCTAAACCTCTAACTATAAATAGGCGATTTTAGCAGACTTCACTTCACTCACCTTCATCCTCACAAGTCTAAACCCTAAAACCCTCTCATTTTCAAAAGCAAAAAATTTCTCACACTCAATCCCTTACCTTCAAAATCATCAATGTCACACTCCAACCGATGCCGGAAATATCGGAGTGAGACGAAAAAGATTGCTCGAGACTTGATAACACTAAATTATGACAAGTATTTAATAATAAATTTCATTGCTAAAAGAATTAATTACATTGTTTGAAATCGAATACAACAAGTTGAAACAAAATGAATTACAATACAACAAGTATTAAAGCTTTAAAGTGTGTTTCTAGGCATCCTACAAAGTTTCGTGCATCATCATCATCATAATCCTACAACATGTTTTAAAGTATAGTTCAATACAAAAAGTATTGGCGAGCATACAAGTTTTGGTGTACTAGCATATAAGTATATAAAAGAGAACAATCCACATGGCAAACCTAGTTATCAAGATTAACGTATAAACTGGCATATGAACAAACAAGTCAACTCAAGGTTTAATGCAAGTATGAATGAATGCCTTAACATAACCTCACGTTCACGGGCGGTGTGTTACTCCTATAGCGCTATACATGTTAAGGGTAGGCTCGTAGGAAGTTAATGACAAGTTTATCACAAAATGAACAACCCCAGAATAATGAATCAAGTAAAACATATTAGTAAGCATGCATTGGATTGTTTGAATGATTGCATAAAAGTACGTATGTTGAGTGTGTTTTGTATATGTAAACATGTTGCACCCAAAAAGTGTAAAAATGGTAAAAAAGGATGTCGAGTATACTCTCAATATTGAAAAGCTTTCCGATTATCCGAGAGTGACGAGTTGTTTGTGATTAAAGGATTGAAGGTAAGGTTATACGACATTTAAGAAGTAATTGGATTCATGGTTTAGAATTTAAAGTACAAAAAGTATGTATTCATAAAAGTATTATCTAGTCTAACTACTGTGGTGACACTAAGTTGTATGTGATTTCATGGGTCCTAGTTTGCCCATTAGAATCGACAATGAGTGACTTAGAATCATAGTTAAGTTAGCCCTAGTTCATGATAAATAAACATAGACCGATTATTATCACCAACTTGGCCAAGTTCATATATATATATATATATATATATATATATATGTATATTTATGTAGTTATATTAATAATCTAAGGC
Source organism: Helianthus tuberosus (assembly GCA_030545235.1). Taxonomy (NCBI): domain Eukaryota; kingdom Viridiplantae; phylum Streptophyta; class Magnoliopsida; order Asterales; family Asteraceae; genus Helianthus; species Helianthus tuberosus. Next base: position 10,020,218 of record CM060431.1, on the reverse strand, counting down.
AAATCAATCATAGATTGTCATATATTATCATGTAAGTCAAGCATGGATGATTAACATCTTTGTATGATTCACCACTACACAAATCATCACAAGGATGATTCGAATGGTCATGAATAACAAGAAACAAATAACTAACTAATACATTAACAAACAAATCATCAAGTGAGGTGTGGAACCAAATTAGAATTGCCAAAGCATCCAATGTTCACATTTGTATCAAACATAAGTCTCTCCATATGAACTATGGTAAACTTATGTGACTTCAACACTTGTGGCTTATATCGAATCCTATTAAAATAGGAAGTTTAGAGGTTGTTTGTACCTCTAAACTTGTAAGAATCAACTTTAACAAGTTCCACAACCATTGATGGGTTTAGGAGGTTTCTAGGTACAAGGTTCAAGTATAAAAAGTGTTGATGCATTTTTAGTGTCTGTAACTAGTCTTGTTTAACGATGTATTTTGAATGGTCTTTTATTAATTATCGAGTCTGTATGTTATGTTGACCAAGTCAGATATCCTCCTATCTACTTGTGTACAACTTGTTTGTCTCTTTTGATATGTAAAGTATTATGAACAATGCATGTTGCATTAAAGGGTAGTTTTGTCATTACTATGTTTATGTGTTGCTGATTGTTGCTGTCTGTTAACAGGAACAACCACAACAGTTGCAGTCCTCGACGAAACAGACCTGTTTCGTCGGAACACTTCATGACGAAACAGGCCAATGCTCAAACTTCTGTTTCGTTGAAGGTCATGACGAATCAGACCTTGATTCGTCATGAACTGACGAATCAGATCTTGATTCGTCATGTATTGGGCTGTTCCAGGCCCAATGTCTGGCCCATGTTCAGATTCGTCAAACACCATTGTGTTTCGTCGATATCAGTGGTCCAGGGGCTATATAAACAACACTTTGTGTTCATTTGAACTCAGAGATGAGAAAACAGACCATAGTAACAAAACTCTGCCAAAATTTAGTCTGAACTGTGTTTGTATCAGTTGTAATCGGTTCTCATCCCGTTAATCAATAGATTGTGTTTCATTGATTAATCCGTTGTTATTTATGCTATATATGTTTGATTTGGCATAGTTACGTGGATTCCGCACACGTAACCGTGTTTACTATAAACAAGAGATTCGGTTCGTAATCGATCCTCAGATTTCGGGACCTACAAGTGGTATCAGAGCATTGGCTCTTATCCTTGTTTAAAATCAAACTTGTTCGGTTTTTATCAAGTATTTTGTGTGTGTTTTTCTAAAAACTTGTTCTTGAAAAATTATATTTTCTGGAAAAATATTCATAAATCTGCTGTTTTATTGGTGTTTGCTACATTTTTTTATTAAAAACCTAAGTTAGATTGTTTGTTTATGCTTTAAACCGGGTTTTTAGTGAAAATCTAGAGTATTTTCGTGTTTCGGAAATTTATCGGTGATCGGAAAACTCATCGGAAACTTCATGTTCTTGAGTGTGTTCTTCATATCTTCATAGGTGTTCTTGTTATAAACTAAGCATTTGATCTGATAAGTTATTTAAAACAAGTGTTGCACTTATAATATAATAACTTGACTTTTGTGTGTAAAAGTGATAATTGGTCACAGTCTCTGTTTCGTTGAAAATAAGAAGGTACAAACATACTTGTGTCAGTTTAAATATCTATGTTGTCTCATCTTATCCTTTGACTGATCAGTAGATATTTTAAATATCTAAACCAACTGACTTTTACCCAGTTTTGACGAAACACACAGCCGACGAATCACATCTGTTTCGTCGCAACACCTTTGACGAATCAAACGTCTGTTTCGCCACAACATCTTTGACGAAACAAATTCTGTTTCGCCACAAATCACAATTATCACAAGTCTGTTTCGTCGTCATTCATTCAGACGAAACAAACCTGTTTCGTGAATTCTGTTTCGTCGAAAACAGATCTGTTTTAAACAGAAGACTTATATCAGCTTGCTTACTGTTTGTTTTCAAGAATTTGTGCAGGTACTATCATACATACATCAAATATGAGTTGTACTAGTCCATGGGATTGGAGTATGGATTCTAGACCACGTGAAGATCCGACGTCCGCAGCAGCGTGGGTGAAGAGTGTTTTTGGTCAACCAACTATAAGTGCCGGACAATGGGCTTTAGCATCTAATCAGAACCAAAACATTCAAAATCTTTTGATCAGTGAGAGCGAAACGGGTAGTAACAATCGCCCGCCAAAGTTGAATCATATGAACGAGTTTCCTTCATGGAAAGGTCGATTCATTACATATGTTCAAGGTCAAAGCACTGATATTTGGAGGTGTTTCATTACTCCACGCAATGATGCTCTTGAAGTAGCAGCTTCAACAGCCGAAGGTTTTACTAACATGCAGGAAAATGACAAGAAAGCATATGAATTTGAGAAAAAGTCATTTGCTGTTCTTACTCAAGCACTTCATAAAGATATCTATCATCAGTTTTCTTATTGTACGGACACGAAATCCTTATGGGATTGTTTGGTGACAAGAGGAGAAGGAAACGCAGCTTCCAGAAAGACACGGCATGATTTATTAAAGAAAGAGTTTGAGTCGTTTCAGTTCTTGGAAAACGAAACTCTAAATGATATGACCACACGGTTTTATCATTTGATTAGTGAGATGTTTGCCTATGCTGTTACTGCAAGTCAAAAGTGTAGGTCCGGCTAGGAGGATCTAGTCGCCTAATCCTTGTATGCGAACCACTCCGGTTGTGCGGAATCCAACCAAAATAGCAAACCGAGATAGAACACGCAATAACACGACACGCAATATTCAACGATTAACACCACTTGTATTAAACGTATGAAAGGTCCGTTACAAGCACAAGGTTTACAAATCAGTTCTGCAAACTCTCTCTAAATGTGTGTGTGTGTTCTCTGATCTGTCTATGTGTCCTAATATGTCTCTCTGTTAAATGAACACAACACACGGGTATTTATACCCGAACACAACAGGTCTGGTCGAAGGATTATGCAGACCGGTCGAAAGATCATCTTTCGACCAGGAACAGCTCGAATGATCAACATGTACCACGAAGGATTGGATCTTTCGTGGTCCATCTATCGAAAGTTCATCTTTCGAGCTTATCATCATCGAAGGATATAAGTGATCCTTCGATGACCATCCTTCGAACCAAACAAATTACAAACAATAATGTTGACTGTTTGGCCAAGTCAAACCGGAGGATGGTTGACTTGGTCAAACTTCCAGACTAACAAAGACATCGTTTTACATCGTGACCGAATACAGACAAAGTGCAGACATAAGTGCATCAACAAACTCCCCCTTGGCTGTAGCTTTGTCTGGCTTATCAACAAACAACTGTTGCTTTGTCTCGATCTTCATTCTTGTAAGTTCTCGTGTCTTCAAGTCTTTGACTTCTATTCAAGTCTTCAATGTCGGAGAATCTTCAAAGTCTTCACGTCTTGAAAGCAGAAAGTGTATCAACAGACTCCCCGTTTTATGTAGGAAGTGTGTTGACAAACTCCCCCTTAACATAAGCTCCCCCTTGAGTTATGCTCGTGAAAGTCTTTATCTTTATGAAGTGAGATCCTTGTGGTGTTGATGATGGTCAGCGGCAACTCGATCATCTTCATCATTTGAGTGCCTTCACGTCGTGTCTTCATTCCGAAGCTTGTCATCGACCATGTTCTCCTTGCCTTTAGAATCTGCACATGCAAGAAATCTAAACGCGTAATGAGAACAACCGCCTGGAATATCATAAGCAAACGACACACATGTGACCATTGTTCAACCAAACACCGTCCGACAGTTTGAAAGTTTAATAAATTTATCAATTTTAGGTTTTAACTTTCAAAACTTGCAAATTTCGACCGTTTATGAAGATTTAGTCATTTTTGGTTTTCGTTCAGGTTTCAGGTAACGAAGACTCGAGCTCCAACATCGTACGATCGAAAATAAAGTAAAAATAAAATCTTTTTGGCTTTTATAAAGTTTATATTAAAACACACATAAAATCTTTTTGGAATTTTTGAATATTTCAAATTTAAAGACTGAAAGCATTAAATAAATATTTACAGACATTCTTTTTGCGAGTTTCGAGGGTAAGAGAATCATATCAGTGTACGGTCATGCTAAAACACTCTCTTTGTTCAATTAGTTAGCATTAAGATAAGCATCCTATAACAATTATCGGTATTGTTGTCCACTTAAGCTCAACTTATCAGATGTAATCATGGCGAGGGGATACGTTAAAGTATGATTTATACTTACCGACCGGTGTTCATCCACATCACGACACATTCCCGTATCAAGGTATGCACGAGGGTTCATCTTACCGGTGAGTATACCGATTATCATCTGTTTGACCGTATAAGATGTGAGATTCTCACTTATTTTGATTTGAAAACAAGCCCTATGTGATATAATCACTTATTGATGAGGAACTTGATTTTCGATGCATGAGGGCACAGGAGCAAGTCCGTGAACAGGTCAGTACTTTCGTACAGCAGAGAGACGAACTTGACTCCCGGAAAGAATTTGTGATATTTTATCACTTATTTTGTTTGGACATGTGATTGTTGATCACTTATTGAGGTCGAATGCAATATGTACACGTATGTATAGTATCATGGAAGATCTAGACTTGCGTCCCCGTTATTTTTCGGTAAAAGATACAACCATGATACCCAGATGATAAGCAGCATAAAGACCGAATATCTCAGAACCTCGGCAATCTCTCAAACGAAATTTCGGTACTAAGACCATATGCCAATGAATGGTTCCCACCTGGTCTTCAGTCGATTTAAGTTTATATCACCCTGCACACTTTAAAATGATTGTGAGCCTACCGATACATCTTATATAGAGCTGCTTATCGTTTTTCATTTAAGGTTTAAAGAGGTTTAGACAGACCACTGATGTACTATCATTTTCTCTTTTGCTCGCCAGGAAACTCATTTTTGTTTTTCTATTGTTTTTGTGTTTTTGAAATTTTTCGATGTTTTTGGATTTTCAAATTTGGATTTACTCCCCCTAAAATCAATAAACTAAGACAAAATTTAAAAACACAAAGGTATTTACAAAAATGATTTTCCGATGTGGATTACTCTTGCTTGACCTTAATGCCGTTTACCAATAATAAATAGTCAAATCTTGATTTGTCAAAAGCTTTGGTAAAAAGGTCGGCACGTTGGTCATCGGTGTGGACGTAAGCAACATCGATTAGCCTTTTCTCAAAGCAATCACGTATGAAGTGATACTTAATGTCGATGTGCTTAGTCTTTGAATGCTGCACAGGATTTTTAGTGATCTGTAAGGCGGCAGAATTATCAACGTAAATAGGAGTAGTTAGGAATTCAAAACCGTAGTCACGCATTTGCTGTTGTATCCACAGGACTTGGGAGCAACAACTTGAGGCAACAATGTATTCAGCTTCGCATGTTGATGTAGCGACGCACGTCTGCTTCTTGCACTGCCATGTGACTAGGCGATTTCCCAAAAACTGACTTCCAGCCGTTGTGGATTTGCCGTCGATTTTGCATCCGCCAAAATCAGAATCACTGAATGCGATCAAGTCAAAGTTATTATCCCTAGAGTACCACAGACCGGTGTCAGGGCAACCCTTCAAATAACGAAAAATCCTTTTTACAGCTGCAAGATGTGAGGCCTTCGGGTTCACTTGATATCTGGCAAGCAGGCACGTTGGGTACATTATATCTGGTCTTGATGCTGTGAGGTACATAAGAGATCCAATCATCGCGCGGTAGTATGAGGGGCTAACATCTTGACCCTTCAAGTCTGGAGTAATTCCGTGATTTTGTGGCAATGGAGTACCGATAGGAGTTGCATCAGACATCTGGAACCGGCTCAAGATTTCACCAACATATTTAGTCTGATGGATGAATATCCCAGACTCTGTTTGTTGTACTTGTAGGCCCAAAAAGAAAGTCATTTCCCCCATAGCACTCATCTCGAATTTATCCTGCATTACACGCTCGAAATCCCTACACAAAACATCGTTAGTAGAACCAAATATAATATCATCAATGTATACCTGTACCAGTAGAAGATCTCCATCTTGTTCTTTGATGAAAAGAGTGCAGTCGATAAGACCTCTGCGAAAACCGTTCTCCAGCAGATAATTAGATAAGGTTGCGTACCAAGCTCGCGGTGCTTGATGTAGACCATATAGAGCTTTGTTGAGAAACCAAACCCGATCGGGATGGATAGGATCTTCAAAACCTGGAGGCTGTTCGACGTACACCTCTTCTTCCACCACACCATGTAAGAATGCACTTTTCACGTCCATCTGGTATACCTTGAAACCTTTGAATGAGGCATAAGCCAGAAAAATCCGAATTGCTTCTAGACGTGCAACAGGTGCATAGACTTCGTTGTAGTCGATTCCTTCAATCTGACGAAAACCTTGAACGACTAGCCTTGCTTTGTTTCGAATAACGATTCCACGGTCATCCTTTTTGCATTTAAACACCCAACGGGTACCAATCTTCTTGTATCCAGCAGGTTTCTCTACGAGTTTCCAGACACCAAGCTTCTGGAATTGTTGCAGTTCTTCCTGCATTGCTTCAACCCATGAGCTATCTTTCAAAGCATCTTTCCAAGTTCTTGGTTCTTCCTGTGAGACATAACACGCGAAAGACCAATCATTCTGTTGACCAGATTCTCGGATAGTTGCATACAAGCCTGCATTGTTGTTGTTCCGCAACATGTTTCTTGTTTGAACGCCACTTTGTACATTCCCGATGATGTTTTGTTGATGATGGGTATTATGAATCCTTGTTTCTGGATTATCTTGAACTGGAATATTTGTACCCAGATTGTTGAGATTCAGATCAACAATCAATTCAAGGCCAGGAATTGACGAAGAGGATGATGCAGAAGTTTCAGCTGTTCTAGGAACATCCACTGGAGGTGTACCCTCTGAAATACCATGAACTGCTGTTGGAGCTTCTTGATCTACATCGAGAAATTCATCATCCTCTGAAGATTCGTTCAATTCGGTAGCATCTTGAAAATCCTCATTGTCGAGAGCATTATTGTTCACTGAAGATGGTTCTTGATTGACTATAATGGGACGAACCAACGGTGAATCTGTTGCATTGTCGCTCTCGAAAAACATCCTTGCCGCAGCACTTTCTTCAACGGCTTCAACATTGATCGAATTGAAAAAGTCATCGTACTCAAACATCCACGGCTGACCAGGATTTCTAACTGGTAAAGTGTGCCTTTGTACTCTGACTTCAGACCATTCCTCGACCCTTTTAGTCTCTAGATTCCAGACTCTTAAGTTAGGGGTGGAATACCCAAGAAAGTATCCCTCAATTGCTCTTGCCCCAAACTTTCCATTAGGGTCGATAATTGTGCATGGAGCTCCAAACGGTTCAAGATAAGACAAGTCTGGTTTCCGTTTGTTGATAAGCTCAAAGCAGGTCTTGTTGTGCCTTTTGACTGTAAGGACTCGGTTCAACGTATAGCATGCAGAAGACACAGCTTCAGTCCAGAATGGAATGGGCAGCTGTGACTCTACCAACATAGTCCTAGCAGTCTCGATCAATGTGCGGTTCTTACGTTCAGCGACGCCATTCTGTTGAGGAGTATAAGCTGCACTAAATTCGTGAAGAATACCTTTTGAAGTGCAAAACTCCGCCATGGCATGATTTTTGAATTCAGTACCATTGTCGCTACGTATCCGCCTAACCTTCAAGTTATAGAGATTCTCAATCTGAATGATCAAGTTTTTGATAATACCGAAGGTTTCACTCTTGTGTGCCATGAACGCCACCCAAGAAAATCTTGAATAATCATCAGTAACCACGAGGCAATATTGATCATTCCTAATGCTTTTGTGCTTGACAGGACCGAACAAATCCATGTGCAAACGTTCAAGAGGAGCAGCCACCGTGTTGACTTTCTTTGTAGGGTGTCGCTTCTTCGTTTGTTTTCCTTTCTGGCACGAAACACAGACGTCTTGAAGATGGAAATTTTTAAGAGGAACACCATTCACCAATTCATTTGACACCAAATAATTCATTTTGCGTAAGTGAATGTGACCCATTCGTCTGTGCCAAGAGATTGTGTCTTTTTCTGTGGCTTTGGAAACGAAACAAGTTGCTTGTGCAGACGTTGTGATAGCTTGGCTCATATCAAGGACATACAGATCATTTATCCTTGGAGCCGTCAAGAGAATCCATTCTTTTGGAATTTTGAAGCCGGGTTTCAGCACATAACATCCATTAGCATCAAAGTGTACTGAGAACTGCTTGTCACAAATTTGAGAAACACTAAGAAGATTGTGATCAAGTTGTTGCACAAAGTTGATCTTGTCAAAGCTAACAACCCCGTTGGAAATCATTCCTTCACCAGTAATGTATCCGCCCTTATCTCCAGCAAAAGCAACATAACCTCCTCTAATAGATTTGACGTCGTAGAGAAGCTTCATGTCGCCTGTCATGTGCCTGGATGCCCCACTATCAACAATCCAATGACTACTGATAGTTCCTCCTGGAACACCCTGCACATAAACTCAATCGATTAGTTGGAGATGGGGACCCAAGCCATTGTGGTCTTGGGTCTTCCATTTTTATCAACAACAATAACTTCCACCTTTTGATGATTCGGAAATTGTGATGGTCCCCCTGATTCAGTAACCGTTTTTGGTTTCCAAGTCTGTTTTGTTATACCTGTGTTATTCTTTAAAAACTTAACTTCATGATTGTCTGAAGTTTTTAAATTGTTTGGTTTGTCAGAAACAGATTGTTTTTGAGCCACATCGGTTTTAATTGCTTTTTCAATTTTCTTGACCTGTTGGCGTTTCTGTTTCTTTTCCCTTTCTCTTATGAGTCGAGGATCTTGTTTTACAGAAACAGATCGCTTGCGGTCAGTTGCGCCACGGGGATCATCAACTATGCCTTTTTGTTTATGAAGATACGGGCAATTTCGAACAATATGCCCGATTGTTCCACATTCAAAACATGATCTTCGTTCAACAAACCCCGAAGTATCATGTGGTCGTCTTGCCGATGATGAACTTTGTGAACCCGAGGTACTAGGTTTTGAACTACTTGGTTCATTCCTTTTCATCACTGTTGCCTTTTGGACAAAATCTAAGTTAGATTGATTTGCAAACTTTTCAATTTTGTCCGTTCCCTTCGACTTCACAAAGTTCACATTCTTCTTCTTCTGATTCGGCTTCCTTTGACTCTGAGTCGGTGTCTTACCTTTCAAATTGGTATGATTTTGCTGGGTTTTCACTGATGGTAATTTCTTGTTCCCAAATTGTTTTCTAACTTCAGCCTTTGGGATAGGAGGACACTGTGTGACTATAACATGTGGTCCTGTCTTTCCCAAAAACTTACTCGTAGAATTTTCAAAGACTTTATTGATTAAAGATTGATTAACATTTTTAATAGGAAAATCTTTGTCTGAATAGATTTTATCATCACCAACAAGAGTGTACAGCAAATCCACACTCTCCGACTCTTTTGCTGATGTGGACTCGGTTGGAACAGTCTTAGCAGGTTTTGTGGGAGGATCACATAGGATATGATTCTCAAGAGGTATGTCCTCTTCTTTGATTACTGCATCAGACTTTTCCGAATCAGTATCATCAGACTCATCATCAGAAGAATCAACATCCTCAACCACAACTGGAGGATCCTGATTCTGTTCAGCAGTTACAAATGTATCTGCTGACACATCTGAATCTGACGATACTTCTTTCTTGTATCCGAGCCCTGCTGCAAATTCCTCAACGTCCAAAGGAACAGATGGCTCAAAGTGAGTCCTATATTCCTCATCAGGCAAAGCATCAAAATTGTTTCTCACTGGTGGTGGACATTTCTTATAACCTATGCATGTGACATCCTTTTTCTCTTTCTGAACATCAATGATGTGATCCAACACATAGCTAGAACTCAAATAACTGTCTAACTTGAGTCGGATCGCCTCACTTTCAGTTTTAACACAAGCCATTTCTTTTTGCATTACCTCAAGACGAGTGATATACAAATTAATGTCCGTTTGTTTTCTGGAAACCATTTTAGTCAGCTCCTTTTTATCTTTCTTCAATGTTTCAATCATTGATTTATAATCCTTTTCATGGTTTTCATAAAACATATTGGCTTCAGTGCACTTTGAAATATCAACTGTCAATTTTTGATTATGAATAAATGTCACATCATATTTCTCTTGCAAAGCCTCGTGTTTGCTTTGCAATTCACACCACCTATCATTCACAGAAACATGTTTGTCTTGCAATTCAAACAAACTAGCTTGTAAAGCATCGTGTTTGCCTTGCAACTCAGACATGTTTGCTTCCAACTCAGCACATCTAACATGCAAACTATCACAGTTATTACAGCTAACAGAAGTGGGTTCGTCGACACATACCTGACTTGATGAACTGTCGACATTCGCCATAAAGGCTGAATGGAGAGAAGAAGAAGAATAAGCAGCTTGATCCACCAAAATTGATCTTCTTTGAATTCCTGCTGCAGCTTCCTCCAAAAGCTCATCAATATTTTCATCGACTGACGCAGCTGATGTGTCATCTTCCTGATCATTCCCTGAAGCGGATGACTCTTCATCTGAACTTCCACTATAACCGGAGGAGTCTTCATCTTCAGAAGATTCACTACCATTGGTGGAAGATTCTCCACCACTGGCGTGTTTAAGATCATTGACCACTTCAGCAAAACAGGCTGTTCCATCAGGTGCATCATTTCCCAACTGGATTGACCAATCACAGCCTTCATCTATTTGAACCACAAGTGCCTGGTTGGCATTTGATGGTCCTGCTTGAGTCTGATTGTTGACAGGCACCAATGTGCGAACATTGTTCCTGTTCTGGTTCTGCTGGTTGCCTTGACCTCTGAAGGGATTCTGGTTCCCATGTTGAGATGGCCTTGTACATTCACGCTTGAAATGGCCACGTTCACCACAGTTGAAGCATTTAACAGCTTGCTTATCAAACCCATACTTGGTGTCCTTCTTGCTTTCCAAGCTGGTTCGGCCTGTTCTTTCCATGAAATCCTTTGCTCGCCTAACAGCACTGGCAAAGGCCCACTTAATATCCATCATCTCCATCTCTTCCTTGTCTATCTGCTGATAGTCTTCTTGTGTCAGATTAATATTACCGATCTGACCCTCCACTAATCCACAGTATGCGCTCACCACAGTGTTTAGCAGCTCCATATGTTCTTTTGCTACTTCAATACTGACTTTAGAAAAGCTTGAGGTGTCGAGCCGTACTGTATTTGGCTTTGATTGTTGACCAGCAGATGATGTACTTCCATAACAAGCTTGCTGTGGCTGTTGAGGAGGAAGTGGATTTCCAAAAATATCAGTTGTTCTGATTTGCTGTTGCTGTTGTGGTGCTGGTTGAGGAGCTGGATTAAGCAGATTTCCAAACATATCTGTTGTTGGAGGAGGAATGCCATACAAGCTCGTGCTAGACACAAATGCTGTTTGAATTGGAGCGTGTGAAGATGGTTTTGTAGAAGTGCTAGAAGTTCCATAATAAATCTCAGGATTTTGTGGCACTGCAACTCTTTTTGCCTTGAGAGTTTCTTCCTGATTCTTGTTTTCCAGGAGTTGAGCAAAATCACTGAAGCTTGTTGTATCCAAAGTGCCATTGTACCTCATAATTTCTAAGAAATTATTCCATTGAGGTGGCAGCGCATCTGCAAACTTCTTCACTATCTCTGCTGAAGTCGTTACCACCCCAGTATTTGCCAGTTCAGTTAGCAAATGAGTAAATCGACTTGTCAAATCTCCTAGAGATTCATTTTGCATACAAATAAAACCATCAAACTCTTTCTTTAGCAGATCTTTTCTTAATTGACGTGTTGCTTCATTTCCTATGCCCCTTATCTTCAATGCGTCCCACAACTGCTTCGTTGTTTTGAAACTGACGAATTGATGATAAATATCTTTGTTTAATGCCTGAGTAAGAATGGCATATGCTTTCTTCTCCAAATCATAGATTTTCTTTTGATCTTCGTTAAGATCTGCAAATGTAGCAGCAGATGATGCAGCAACTTCTATTGTTTGATCAAAATCTGTGATGAACCGCAGCCACAACTCTGTGTTTTGACCAAGAACGTATGTATGAAATCTACCAAACCATCCCGGATATTCACTTAAGTGCATCAACTTTGGAGGCCTATTCAAACTTCCTGTTTCATTTTCGCTTAGCAAAATGCTTTGAACACTTGGAGCTTGATTTGATACAAATGCCCATTGACTGGTAGATGTAGCATTAGCTTGCGAACCCGAGTCCGGAGCTGGAGTACCAAAATACATCTCTGCATTTACCGGAATACCCCACATCGAATTCATTTTTGATCAGCCGAAGGATACCTGTTCGAAAGACTTGAAAAACACAAACTGTTAAACACAAACAGATTAATGATCGAAGGATCGACACCTGTTCGAAAGATCAACAGGGTTCGAAGGATCACTGTTGAGTTTCGAACAATGTTTTTCGAAAGATTCTCCAACCGAAGGATCCTTATCTTTCGAAAAAGTACTGTAGACCGAAAGATGAACACGAAAGATGACTTCGAAAGACTCCCCAATCGAAGGATCCTAGTCTTTCGAGAAAGAGCAGTAGACCGAAAGATGTAAGTTTCGAAATGATTCCTTGGTTCGAAAGATGATGATCTATCGAACCTCCACTGATCGAAAGATGATCTTTCGAGTTCGAAGGATATCTTTCGAACTGCTCACTTTCTGCGGAAAATATGGTCGGACCAGACAGGTTGCACCAAAACAGGTAAAGTTCTAATTATTTAATCAAAATACTCTTTTCAATGCACAAACATGTTTCCACTAAGCACGTATGGAGTGAAATATTTAATATTTTAACACTTCTCAATGCATAAACACTTTTCCTATATGATTTTAAGGATCAAAAAGGTGAAAACATGAAGAACATCTTGAATATGTCAAGAACACTATGAGTTTTCTGGAAAAACCTTTGATATTTCAAGCACAACCTTTAGCTAACATGTAACCAAAACCAATCAAAACAAACATGCAAACATGAACATAACAAGGTTTTGATAAACACACTTAGCAAAAACACGGTTTTTCAGAAAATCTAAACTTTTAAGCTTGAAGAACAACTTGAAAAACACTCGGTTTTTAACAAGGAAAGAGCCAAGGCTCTGATACCACTTGTAGGTCCGGCTAGGAGGATCTAGTCGCCTAATCCTTGTATGCGAACCACTCCGGTTGTGCGGAATCCAACCAAAATAGCAAACCGAGATAGAACACGCAATAACACGACACGCAATATTCAACGATTAACACCACTTGTATTAAACGTATGAAAGGTCCGTTACAAGCACAAGGTTTACAAATCAGTTCTGCAAACTCTCTCTAAATGTGTGTGTGTGTTCTCTGATCTGTCTATGTGTCCTAATATGTCTCTCTGTTAAATGAACACAACACACGGGTATTTATACCCGAACACAACAGGTCTGGTCGAAGGATTATGCAGACCGGTCGAAAGATCATCTTTCGACCAGGAACAGCTCGAATGATCAACATGTACCACGAAGGATTGGATCTTTCGTGGTCCATCTATCGAAAGTTCATCTTTCGAGCTTATCATCATCGAAGGATATAAGTGATCCTTCGATGACCATCCTTCGAACCAAACAAATTACAAACAATAATGTTGACTGTTTGGCCAAGTCAAACCGGAGGATGGTTGACTTGGTCAAACTTCCAGACTAACAAAGACATCGTTTTACATCGTGACCGAATACAGACAAAGTGCAGACATAAGTGCATCAACAAAAAGGAATTTTGTGCACGATTTGCTGATTCTCTACCACCAAAGTGGAGTCCATACATTGAGCTTCTAAAACATACAGGTATTCTAGATGCTGACACTATAACTATCTATGAATTTGTACAGAAGCTGGAACATAAAAATGATGAAGAAATCCGAAAAGCAAAACGCATTGCTGCTCCTCAGAATATTGAAATGTATTGTGGTGGAGGTTTTGACCCGTCAGCTAGTCTGAGGCAACCAAAGTTACAAACGGCGTTTGTATCTGATACAAACTCTTCTCCGTTTCCTAAACAAACTCAGACTTATTCTGGAGGAGGTTTTATTCCTTTTATACCTCCAGTTTCTACTACTCAACCTCAGGCATATTCAGGAGGAGGTTTTAATCCATCCCTACCACAATCACAAGTCCAACCACAACAACAACAGCAAGCTCATTATACCAACAATCCTCCAACTCCAAACCCTAACACAGTCAAAGTTGATACATCAAACCTCTCAAATGTTAGCATTGAAGTAGCAAAGGAACATATGGAACTTATTAATACCATGGTCAGTGCTTACTGCGGTTTGGTCGCAGGTCAAATTGGAAACATCAATTTAACCAACGAAGACTATCTACAAATCAACCATGATGAAATGGAGTTGATGGATATAAAGTGGGCATTCGCAAGTGCTGTTAGAAGGGCGAAGGACTTTATGGTTCGAACAGGAAGAAGTTCTTTGGAAAGCAAACAAGATACAAAGTACGGTTTTGATAAAGAAGCAGTTACATGTTTCAATTGTGGGGAAAAGGGTCACTTCAAACGTGAGTGCACTCGACCAAGCAGACAAGGCAATCAGAACCCATTCCGTAATCAGACGAGTACTTCAAATGCTAATCAAGACAATCGTGGAAAAGGGATAGTGGCTGTAAACAACACCACTAACCAGAATCAGTCTGGACCATCAAATGAAAGTCGTGCATTAACCGTACAAGCTGATGAAGGGTTTAATTGGTCTTTACAACTTGGGGAAAGTGATCAAGGTAAAGGAGGAACGGCGTGTTATGCTAAGATTATCAATCACATCAAGCACGTTCATAAGGAAGAATTTTCTGATAGTGACGACAGTTCTGGTAATACCGGGAGTTCTGATGAAGAAAGTTCTACTTCGAGTTCTGAACCTGATGTGAGCAAAGAAGCAAGTTCTAATCTTGATGACTTATTGAATGAAGCAGAAGAGTTGAAATGTCAGAAATCAGTTCTGATCAAGAAGGCTGAGGTAGTATCTAAAGAAATGGAGAAGTTCTTTTCTGAAGACGGATCTTTCTCTTATCAGACTGCCTTTATGGCAAATGTCTCAGATTCTACAAGTCAGGTAAAATCTGAAATTCTTATCAACTGTAGAGATTGTGAATATATGAAAAATGAATTTGATAGAATAAAGCTTCACTGTGATTCGATTCATATTCACAATCAGAGTTTAGTTGTTGAAATGGCTAAATGCAAAGAAGCGAATATGGCTTTGGTTCGAAACGAAAAAGAATTTAAATCTATGATTGAAATTCAAAAGAAAAATGTTTCCGAAGTGACAAAAACTGTTTATCATAAACAAGTTAGTATAAATGAATACATTAACATTGTTGAGGAAACTAAAAAGGAACTAGCCATTGCCAAATGTGAGCATGATGCAATCAAGCAAAAATTGGAGAGTTACTCTAACTCCCGATTTGTGCTCGATCACATTATTGATGTTCAACAACTAAAGGGAAACAAGAAAGGTGTTGGGTATAAGAAGTGTCCGCCCCCTTTGAGACATGATTATACTTATATGCCTGATGAAGAAGAAATGCCACGGTTTGAATCCAGTGTGCCTCTTGATTATGAGGAAGTAACTACTGGCCTAGGGTTCAAATCGGACAATTCTCCAAGTACAAATTCTGAGCAAAAAGAGTCAACATCTACG
Source organism: Helianthus tuberosus (assembly GCA_030545235.1). Taxonomy (NCBI): domain Eukaryota; kingdom Viridiplantae; phylum Streptophyta; class Magnoliopsida; order Asterales; family Asteraceae; genus Helianthus; species Helianthus tuberosus. The sequence continues at coordinate 10,004,472 of CM060431.1, read as the reverse complement.
AAACAAGGTCCTCCAACCATTGAGGACTATGAGTCGTCGGATGATGAATCTAAATCAGATGTGAGTAATCAGGATAAATCACTTGACAAACTTAAAGGAGTAGAAGTTCCAATTGAGAATCATATTCTGTGTGATCCTCCTACCCCTGCTGTTCAACCTGTTGTTCAACAAGTGATAAATCCTGTGTCTACTGTTAAAAGTAATATTGTGTTGTACACTTTGGTTGGTGACTCTAAAATCTATTCAGATAATGATTTTCCAATTAAAAATGTCAATCCTTCATTGATTGATAATGTTTTTGAAAATAACACAAGTAAGTTTGTGGGAAAGTTGATTCCAGGAGTTAATGTGACTCAATGTAATCCAATTCCTAAGACTGAAATTAAAAAGAAATTTGGAAATCAGAAATCACCTTCAAAGCAACAACCTATTACTTCTAAGGGTAAACAATCAGATCAACGAGCTAAATTGTCAAATGTTTCCAACTCAAAATTTGAAACAAAAGGGGCTCGTTATCAGAAGAAAAACAGCAATGTCAAATTTGTGGAATCGAGGGGTACAGATAAAATTGAGACTTTTGCTAACAAGTCAAACAATGATTTTGTACAAGTCAAAATTTTAAAACGTGATAGTCAAAACAATTACACTCAACATTCAAACGGGTGTGATGAAAAAGCTAGTACCTCGGGTTATATAAATTCGACATCTGCTCGTCGATCCAGTTCTCCTAAGTTTGTTGAAAGGAGAACGTGTTTTAAATGTGGAGAGTTTGGGCACATCATCAAAGATTGTGCTAACACTCCGAAAGCGAAATTTGTTGAAAGAGCATCACCTGAATCGATTCACCCTAAATGTCGTCCTGTTTCACCTAAACATGATAAAAGAACTATTAAAGAACAGGAATCGAAACAACGACATCAAGATGTGAAGAAAATAGAAAAGGCTTTAAAATCTAAGGTAAATTCTGTTCCAAGGGAACTAAGTTCACCTGTAAAACCAAAAATTTCAAAATTTGTTTACAAAACTCAATCTGGTAAACAAAAACAAACTTGGAAACCTAGGAAGAGTGAAGGTTCAGGGGGAGCTGTTTGTTTGGAAAACCATCAACAAATCGAGATCACTATTCGTGATGCTCAGGGACGACCCAAGACCACTTTGGCTTGGGTCCCCATCCTTAACTAATCATTGGATGATATGTGCAGGATGTTCCAGGAGGAACTATTAATAGTCATTGGATTGTTGATAGTGGGGCATCTAGGCACATGACGGGCGACTTACGGCTTCTATATGATGTGAGAAACATTAAAGGAGGCTATGTTGCTTTCGCTGGAGACAAAGGCGGTTACATCACTGGAGAGGGAATGATTTCCAATGGTGTGGTATGTTTCGATAAGATCAATTATGTTCGTCAAATTGATCATAATCTTCTCAGTGTGTCGCAAATCTGCGATAAAAAGTTCACCGTGCATTTCGATGATGCCGGTTGTTATGTGCTTAAACCTGGTTTCACAATTCCTGATAAATGGATTCTCTTATCGGCTCCAAGAATCAATGATCTTTATGTTCTTGATATGAGTCAGGCGATTACGACTTCTGCACAAGTCACATGTTTTGTCTCAAAAGCCACGGAGAAGGAGTCTATATCTTGGCACAGAAGTATGGGACACATTCACTTGAGAAAAATGAACCATTTGGTGAAAAACAATCTTGTGAATGGCGTACCCGTGAGAAGTTTTCATCTACAAGATATCTGTGTTTCGTGCCAGAAAGGGAAACAAACAAAGAAGTCTCACCCTTTGAAGAAAATCAACACTGTTGGCATGCCTCTCAAACGTCTTCATATGGACCTCTTTGGACCTATGAGACACAAAACAACGTTCGGAGATGTGTATTGTTTAGTAGTTACTGATGACTACTCTAGATTTTCTTGGGTAGCTTTTATGGCACACAAGAGTGATACTCCTCAAATCCTCAAGGATCTTCTTACAATGTTGGAAAATCTCTATTCGTTGAAAGTTAAGAGGATCAGAAGCGACAATGGAACTGAATTCAAAAATCGTGTTATGGATGAGTTCTGTACTTCTAAAGGCATTCTTCATGAATACAGTTCTCCTTACACTCCACAACAAAATGGTGTCGCGGAGAGGAAGAATCGGACGATAATTGAAACTGCAAGAACAATGCTGGTAGAGTCGGCGTTTCCTGTTCAGTTCTGGGCAGAGGCTGTGTCGACTGCTTGCTACACATTAAACCGAGTTCGTACGGTTAAGAGACATGGCAAGACTTGTTTCGAACTTCTACAGAAAAGGAAACCAGATCTTTCAATTCTAGAACCTTTTGGTGGTCCATGCACTATGATTGATCCGGATGGAAAGTTTGGAGCGAAAGCTATCGAGGGTTTCTTCCTTGGATATGCTACTCCAAATTTTCGTGTTTGGAATCTGACTACCAAAAAGATTGAACTATGGAGTGAAGTAAGGGTTCAAAGATATACAAATCCTGTTAAAGCTCCAGGTGATCCTTGGATGTTCGATTATGATGGGCTATTCAACTCCTTTGACCTGCCTATTTTTGATGAAGATTCTGCAGCTGCTAGAATGATATTTGATAGTGACAATGCTGCTGAGTCGTCATTAGTTAGACCTGTTGTTGTTAACTCACAAAGTTCTAATTCGTCTAACAACACGGTTCAAAATGAGGAAGTTGAAAATGCTACTGAATACAATGAGTCATCAGAAGAAGATGAAGAAAATTTGGGTGCGACTGAAGGCACTAAATCTCCAGTTGTTCCAGTTCAGGGTATTTCTGTTGATACTCCTCATGTGCAAGTCGATGATACTGCTGAAGGAAATGCATCCACTTCTACGCATATTCCAGGTGTAGAGTTGGTTGTTGATCTTAATATTAACAATTTGGGTGTTAATGCTCGTGTTCCTGAAAATCCTGAAATGAGGATACACGATACCCATCCACAGCAGAATATCATAGGAGATGTCCAACAAGGTGTGCAGACACGTAATCAGCTGAGAAACAACCCAAGTGCTGGTTTGTATTCAGCTATTAGAGAATCTGGTCTACAAAATGATTGGTCTTTCGCGTGTTACGTTTCACAAGAAGAACCAAAATCTTGGAAGGAAGCTTTAAAAGATAATTCATGGGTTGAAGCTATGCAGGACGAACTGCAGCAATTTCAAAAGCTTGGTGTTTGGAAGCTTGTTGAAAAACCGGAGAATTACAAGAAAATTGGAACACGATGGGTTTATAAATGCAAGAGAGATGATCGTGGAGTTGTTATTCGCAACAAAGCGAGACTGGTTGTTCAGGGCTTTCGTCAGATTGAAGGCATTGACTACAATGAAGTTTATGCACCTGTTGCACGTCTGGAAGCTATTCGAATCTTCTTAGCTTATGCTTCTTTCAAAGGATTTAAAGTTTACCAGATGGACGTTAAAAGTGCTTTTCTTCATGGTATTGTTCAAGAAGAGGTGCATGTTGAACAACCTCCAGGTTTTGAAGATCCTATTCACCCCGATCGGGTTTGGTTGCTCAACAAAGCTCTTTATGGTCTACATCAAGCACCTAGGGCTTGGTACGCAACCTTATCAAACTATCTTCTGGAGAATGGATTTAGACGAGGTCTTATTGATTGCACACTCTTTATCAAAGAACAAGATGAAGATCTTCTGCTGGTGCAGGTATATGTTGATGATATAATATTTGGGTCTACTAATGACTCTTTGTGCAGGCAATTCGAACGTGTTATGCAAGAAAATTTTGAAATGAGCGCTATGGGAGAGATGAATTTCTTTTTGGGCCTTCAAGTTCAACAAACCGAGTCTGGGATATTCATCCATCAGACTAAATATGTTGGTGACATTTTGAGCCGATTCCAAATGTCAGATGCAACGCCCATTGGTACTCCACTTCCGCAGAATCACGGGATTACTCCGGATTTGAAGGGAGAAAGCATCAACTCCTCGTACTATCGTGCCATAATCGGATCTCTCATGTATCTTACCGCTTCGAGGCCTGATATCATGTACCCAACATGCTTGCTAGCAAGATATCAAGCAAACCCGAAGGCCTCTCATCTGTCAGCTGTCAAAAGGATTCTACGCTATTTGAAGGGATGCCCAGACCTCGGTCTTTGGTACCCTAGGGATGATAGTTTTGAATTAATTGCATACAGTGATTCTGATTTCGGTGGTTGCAAAATCGATGGCAAATCAACAACAGCAGGATGTCAGTTCCTAGGAAATCGCCTGGTCACGTGGCAGTGCAAGAAGCAAACGTGTGTTGCTACATCAACATGTGAAGCAGAATATATTGTTGCCTCGAGTTGTTGCTCCCAAGTTCTTTGGATACAACAACAAATGCGCGACTACGGTTTAGAATTCCTATCTACTCGTATTTTTGTTGATAATAATGCTGCCTTGCAAATCACTAGAAATCCTGTGCAACATTCTAAGACTAAACACATCGACATTAAATATCACTTTATTCGTGATTGTTTTGATAAGAGGTTAATCGATGTCGTTCATGTCCCCACTGATCACCAACGTGCCGACCTGTTTACAAAAGCTTTTGATAAATCACGTTTTGATTATCTACTTTTGGTCAATGGCATTAAGGTGATACCCGAGTAAACTTCTTTGGCTGATCGTTTTTGTAAATATTTTCTTTATAAACTTTGAAAATTCAAAAAGATTTTAGTTTTCATAAACTTTGCGAATTTTAGGGGGAGATATTTCAAGAAAATACAAAAACATTGCAAAAGTTCAAAATCCAAAAAGATGTCTTTACTTTATGTCGTTTCATTTGAAAAATTCAAAAATTCAAAAACAATAGAAAAACCAAAAATGAGTTTCTTGGATAAAGGAAAATGATGAAATTTACTGGTGTGGTCGGTCAATGTGCTCAAAATGCAAAATAAAAAGAAAAATGATAAGTATCTCTACTAACGATGTATCGGTAGGCTCACAATCAGACTAAAATGTGCAGGATGATACAAATCTAACAGACTTCAAGTCAGGTGGGAACTGCTCATTGGCATATGGTCTTAGTACCGAAATCTCGTTTGAGAGATTGCCGAGATCTGAAATATTCGGTCTTTATGCTGCTTATCATCTGGGTATCATGGTTGTATCAAACCGTAAAAATAACGGAGACGAAGTCTAAGATCTTCCATGATACTATACATACGTGTACATACTGCATTCGACCTCAATAAGTGATCAACAATCACATGTCCAAACAAAATAAGTGATAAACTATCACAGATTCTTTGCGGGAGTCAAGTTCGTCTCTCTGCTGTACGAAAGTACTGACCTGTTCACGGACTTGCTCCTGTGCCCTCATGCATCTGAAAATCAAGTTCCTCATCAATAAGTGATTTTATTACATAGGGCTTGTTTTCAATCAAATAAGTGAGTCTCTCACATTTTTATACGGTCAAACAGATGATAATCGGTATACTCACCGGTAAGATGAATTCTCGTGCATACCTTGATACGGGAATGTGTCGTGAGTGGATTTACATCGACTTGTAAGTATAATCCTTACCGTTAATCGTATCTCTTAAATTATGATTATGTCTGATCAGTTTGAGCTTATGTGGACCACAATATCGATAATCGAGGTAGTATACTTATCCAGAGCTTTAAACAGAAATCAAAATCATGTTGACTAAGACCGTAAGCTGGTATGATTCCTTGTCCTTGAGATTCGCAAAAAGATTGCACTTGTACAGTTGTTTAGTGTTTTTTTAACAGTTTTCCGCATTTTCATTTAGTTTACCGTACTTTAAATTTGTTTTTAGTATATTTGTGTAAAGTTCGTTTTTGATTAAGCCGAAGTTGTTGCTTGGTGTTTTCTACCGGAAGCCTGAAACCTTCTTCATAAAAACGTTCTTGCATTTGAAAATTCAAACTGAATGGAATTGTGTTCATAATCTGTTTTGACTGCAAAATATTTCCAGCCTGTGTTACTGTTTTGACTGCAAAATATTTCCAGCCTGGGTGTTGCTGTTTTGAAAAATCTGTTGGTGAAACAGACTTGTCGACGAATCACAAGTGTCGACGAATCACAATAGTCGACGAATCAGACCTTAGTCGGCGAATCAAATCTGATTCGTCATAACAGACGACGAATCACAGGAGCCCAATTCTGTTTCGTCATGGGCTAAAGTTTAGGCCCAAGTTCAAGCCCAAGTTTCTGATTCGCCGGGCCCATTTCAGTTTCGTCGAATCCTCTGATTCGTCGAGACAAGGTAGTGTATATATAGGTCCCACTTGTTCACTTTTTCAAAACATCACAGTTATCTTCTTCATCACACAACCAAACACCCAAACCTACGGTTACTCTCACAAATCGTTCAAAACATCTGTTTTTAATCAAAATTTCACAAACTTCAAAGGTAGAAACATGTTCTAATTCACATTCCGAACACTTTGAACCGTTCGGTTTTTCATCCGAAACCCTTTGAAACCATTGTTTTCTTTGATTAAATATGTGTTGTTGTTGCATGTTCTTGTGTTTTACCTTCTGATCTTGATAGATTTAGGTTTATGTGTTTGATTTGCTTTGATTTGTTAGTGGGTGTTTATAATCAAAAACAGGGGTTTGTTTTGAAAATGGTATTACCTGTTTTTTCAAGGGTTTTTGTTCGGAAAAACATTTATGGGTGTTTATAAATGGGTTGGGTAAATAATGTTGATTGAATGTGTTTATGTTCATATCTGATGTGTGTTTAAACCCAATTCGGCGAAACTGATAAAACCCCCAAATTGACGAATCTGATTTAACCCTAATTCCGGCGAATCAAACATCTGACGAATCAGACGATGAATCAAAGATGACGAATCAGAATGGAACGAAATAGACTCGACGAATCAAAAAGTCGACGAATCAAACCAGTCAATGGTCAACCCTCTGTTTCGTCGTTCAAAGTTCTGTTTCGTCGTTGATACTCTGTTTCGTCGTCAATGCCTTAGCAGTTTTCTGATGTTGCTGTTTGTTCACAGTAGACATGTTTAAATAGGTTATCTGATATGTGAATACATGAAAGTGTATTCATACATGTCTAAATGCTATGTTATGTAAATTGTGACTTATTCTGGACATTTTCATGTACAGATGGCTCCTAAAGCACAGCAAGAAAAGGGAAAACGCAAGAAGGCGATCAAGAAAGAAAACAAAACCGAAGAAGAGATTATGTCAGAGAAACGCCATAATCAAGTTGCATATTTGGATCCTGAAGACAAGCTCGTTGAATTTAAAGATATGACGAAGTGGATCAGGGAGTCTCGTATCAATCATGCTGTTACATACTCGACACCCGTCTACAAATCTCTAATTAAAGCGTTCTGGGATTCTGCAAGCGTCGTTAAAATTGATGGAAAGGATATTATCAGAGGTCGTGTGAATGATCTGTATGTCGTTGTTACTCCGGAGATATTGAATCAAGTTCTTCAATTACAAGATCAACCGAATGCACCATATTCAATACCAATCATGTGTTCGCGAGGCTGTTTACTAAGGATGAAATGTAAAGGAGATCTTTTCGTCAAACAAATCAACAAAGGTGATCTTCCATTAAGATACAAGTTTTTATTACATGTGCTTATTCAGTGTCTCAGCAATAGACGAGCTGGATATGATATGGCTGGAGATGATCTTGTTGGTTTCATGGTTGCTTTAGTGTTAAACAAACCGTTTAGCATCTCGAAGTACATTTTCAGCAACATGAAAGAGAACATGACAAGGACTGGTAGTAGAACCACAGGGAACAAGTTTTGGATGTATCCACGGTTTCGGCAAATGATAATGAATGTTCAGCATCCAGACCTTCCTAAAGCTGAAAATGATCTTTTGAAAATAGAAGCAATGAATTTCAACTCGTTAAGGCTAATCAAGACTATGGCTGCCAAAAGATACAAAGAAAGTGTTCCTCCAAGGAAGCTTTTTGGAGCTCTAGTGAATCCTGATTATGTTGCTCCTGCAAATGACAAATGGCGTCATGAAGACAGCCAATCAGACAATGAAGAACCTGAGTTGGAAAGGTTAAGGATAAAAAAATTTGGTCCTGACCCAGTTGATTCAGATGAATCTGGTAGTGATGATGATGAAAGTGGTGGAGATAGTGATGCAGGTGATGCAGGTGCTGTTAGTACTGCTGTTGGAACATCAAGCAAAGGTGCTGTTTCTGGTACATCAGAAAGTAGTTCGTCAGCAAGTGGTGATGATGGAACTGATTCGAGTTCTAGTGATCATTTAGTTGAACCTGGTTACGAAATGTATATTGATATACGTGGAGTAAGAAGGTACAGAAAGATTAGAACAGAGGATGATCCAGAGTATGTTCCAGAAGATCCTGAAGGTGAAAGGAGAACAAAAAGAAGAGCAGAGAAAGCTGTTGAAGTACAAAAGAAGAAACCTAGGAGATATCTGAGTACTTATACTCGGAAATCTGTGCCTCAGGAGTCTTCATCTATTGCTCAGGAGCCTGTACAATCTGTAGCTCAGGAGCCTGTGCAAGAAATTCCTACTGTAGTTACTTCAACTACAGAAACTCCAGTTGCTCCAGTTGTTACACCAGCTACTGCTACTCCATCTGTTGTTCCTCAGGCTGTTCCTGTAAGATCTATGGCTTCAGCAATCAGGGCAACTACTTCTGAAATCAGTGCTGAACGTCATAAGACATTTGCTGGATTTTCTCAAGATGAAAAGATCAAATATCTGTTTTCTACACTTGAAGCGGCTGCTGATCGTCTTCAAAGGCAATCTCATTTTGGAAATCTCACGAAGCATGATCAACTTAAACAATCTGTGGAACTTAACAAATTGAAGTCAATAGTTGGTCAACAGCAAACAGTTATAGAGCGACAACAAGGTGAAATTGATGTGCTTAAAGCTGAAAATGCTCGCTTGAAGGCTCTTGATGAAGAGAAAGAGAGAAGGCTTGCCATTCTGTGGGACTATCATTGTAAACAACAAGAGGTACTAAAGAAAAAGGATGATGATACGGAAGATCAAGGAAATCCTGATACCTCTGGTACATCACAGAAACAGCCAACCACACTTGCTTCTGAAATTGTTACAGTTCAACCTACCGTTGTTGAGTCATCTCAGGGAACTTCTACTGGAAAAGTACAACAGATAGAAGGTACTTCTTCTATATTTAGCAGTGCTGATATTGCTCTACAAGCTGTTCATCCATTTACAGGAGAGTTGCTTGAAGAAGGGGAGTTAATAGAAGATCTTTCTCCAGAGCAATTGAGTATTTTACAGTCTATGAGAGAAGTAGATGATGCTGAAATAGACAAAATGTCTACTGAGACTGATACAACGAATGTTGAAGAGATTGATGAAATTGTGGTTGAAGGTGAAGCTCCAAAGTCAACATATGTCAGAGAAGATGGTACTGAATTTGCATCATTTGATGAAAATTGGATGAAAGAAAACATTGATGACATAGACGAGCACTTGAAGAATAGGAATTCGTCTGAAAAAGACACAAATGCTTTTTCTGAATGGAGAAAACAGTTTTTATCCAAAGTGTCCAAGCCGTTACCTGAAAAAGCTCAAGTAGATTATTTGCAATTTGAAAAGAAGCCAAGTGGAAGGATCTTATGCTGGATGTTTGTTCAAGATATTCACTGCATTGCTATTAAACGTGAATTTGGAATTCTGTATTTCAATTCACTACTGAGCATTCTTTCCTTACCATTTTATGATGTCTCTGCGTTGACAAGGCTTGAGCTTATCAATCGTGAAAAATACGATGGCGCTACTTTATTTGAGCGTCTGGTGAAAGTAAACAAGAAGACAGGCTGGAAGGATGAATCCTACAAGCCACAATTTCCTGTTTATCAACCGATCAAGTTTACTCTTGATCCGGACACCAACACTTGCAGATATAAACTGGTATATCAGCCTCCGAGGGTAGTAGATAAAATCCCATTAATGCCTATGAAGCAGGATTTTCTGGAAGACATGGCATTGTGGTGCTACGACTCGGATACTCATGAAGCTGTAATTGTGTTCAGAGATGGTCGTGCTAATTACCGAATGTTGGATCCGATGTGGATCGTCAACATGTCTGAAGCTGATATTGGAAGATTATATCGTCATGATATTTTCTATGAAGACCAAGATGCACGTCAAGCGTTAAAGTTTCAGAGAGTAGCTTGTTTTTGCTACTACAGGGGTATTCATTCGGGCAGTTCGTGGTCCGAACAACACTGATGGAAGATTAGAAGACCAAAGACGAGTAACAGACAAGGGGGAGTTTGTTGATGCATTTTTAGTGTCTGTAACTAGTCTTGTTTAACGATGTATTTTGAATGGTCTTTTATTAATTATCGAGTCTGTATGTTATGTTGACCAAGTCAGATATCCTCCTATCTACTTGTGTACAACTTGTTTGTCTCTTTTGATATGTAAAGTATTATGAACAATGCATGTTGCATTAAAGGGTAGTTTTGTCATTACTATGTTTATGTGTTGCTGATTGTTGCTGTCTGTTAACAGGAACAACCACAACAGTTGCAGTCCTCGACGAAACAGACCTGTTTCGTCGGAACACTTCATGACGAAACAGGCCAATGCTCAAACTTCTGTTTCGTTGAAGGTCATGACGAATCAGACCTTGATTCGTCATGAACTGACGAATCAGATCTTGATTCGTCATGTATTGGGCTGTTCCAGGCCCAATGTCTGGCCCATGTTCAGATTCGTCAAACACCATTGTGTTTCGTCGATATCAGTGGTCCAGGGGCTATATAAACAACACTTTGTGTTCATTTGAACTACAATTTGAACTACAATTCGTCGATATTAGTGACCCTTTATATCCGTTATCGCACCCATTTGTGTACAATATATCTACAATTTGCGCTTTGTAACATATGTACACAAATACTTAGCACATAGCATATCACCAAACATCAAATTGCACGTAAGTTGCTAACTTATATCATCAATCATTTTAAAGATTTTTATACATGAAATAATTTTACCAGTTAACCTATGTATAATTTCATGCTTGACAAATAAGTTAACACAAGGTATGTAGTAAATTTATTTTTGGATGATAGTTGTTATGTAGAGAACTTGGGAAATTGAGTTTTTGGTGAAATTAACGTGGCTTAGAAAAAGGTGTCGTATGAACCTAAGGTCTTAATCCTAACTGAAATTGTTAATGATTTATCAAGAAACAAGTGTTACGATCATCATGTTATGCATTAAGGAAGTGGGTTTTAGTAAATAAATGTGAATGCATAAGTTATGATGGTTAATTTGTGCTCATGATGTATAATAAACTTAAATAATGGATGTAATGACCTGTTGAAATTTCATGTTAATAGGAATTAGGATGAGTAATTGAGCTTGATAAGTTGAAATTCTTGGTTAGCCAAGGTGTAATTAAAACTAATATGGCTAACTAATATAAATGCACACAAGGTGCTTGACGAAACGTCTAAATGAATTGCCAACTTTAATTAATGAATGAAAAATGTTGATGAAAACATGAAGTGTTTGCCAAATTTACATGCCTTAGTTATGGGACGAGAGGTTCTAATGACATTTGGCTTGTACACTTTAGGTGACGCAAGTGAACGATGGGAAGTCAAGCTGGTGCAGACACAAGTTTGAAGGGAAAGCTTTAAGGTACGTGGCTTTACGCTTCTTAGTGTTCTTGTCGAATTATGTGTTAAATAATGTATATTGAATAATAGTACAATACTCATTAAGTTTGGTTGTTTGAAAGTGATGGATTTCACTTAAACATCCAAATAGGTCATAATGATGAAAAATGGAAAGTTTGGTTGTTTCAAAGTGATGGATTTCACTTAAACATCCAAACGGGTCAAAATAATGAATTAATGAAGAGTTTGGTTGTTTGAAAGTGATGGATTTCACTTAAACATCCAAACGGGTCAAGATGATGAAAAATGGAGAGTTTGGTTGTTTCAAAGTGATGGATTTCGCATAAATATCCAAACGGGTCAAAACGAAGTTATAACACATACAGGAATTGGTGCATGAAAAAGGACTTCGGTATAAACCCGGTTGTTGGGTTAAATTACGAAGGCAAGCGTAAACCGGGTAACGGGAGCGCGAACTATAAATAAATGGACTCAGGTAATGGGTCATGATTGAAAGATTTGGAATTCTTGAAAAGGATTTGGGTTAATTAAAGTTCAGCCATTGAAAGGTCGAAGGGGTTAAATTGGCATAAACGCGAACCAGATAAAGGATGCATAAAACGCAAGAACAATAACCCGGTTTATGGGGTATAGTTGTAAAAATAATGTTCTCGCGAAAAGATGTAACTTCTGTGAGATCCTTTGCTTAAACATGCAAATGAGTCAATTATTTAAAATATATATAAATTGTAACCAATAGCGTAAAACAAAAATTCATAAATCCGGATCATGGGTTTACAAGTTAGAAATGTGGGCAAATGTTTTACGCACACGTAGGAACAAGTTTTGTGTAAAACGGATCAATGATCAAGAAGATATGGAAAATTAAGTATAAAGGGCAAAACTGGAAGAATGCTGCAGATCTGCCCTGCCGTAGGCTACGGCAGCCATCCATTGCCCAGAATGTTTATGTGTGCCGTAAGCTACGGCACCTCAGCCGTAGCTTACGGCGGGCCTTCAAATGAAATTTTTATTTTGATTATTTTTAGTGTCTTGGGTTATCAAAACGCATTTTAAGCATTGTTTAACTAACATTTAAGATGGTATTTGTTATATAGGTGATTACTATAATGAAGCAGATGTAAATCAAGCTATATGAAGAACCGAACACGTCTAATCATCAAGCTTCCGCAAATTGTTCTTTTGATTTTCAAATCTAGTTATGTTAATATGTCAAGATTTTAGAAAAAAATTACAATGTTTGTGAATATCGAAGTTTTTGTAATGACGTCGACATGCACTATGTGTATGTTAGTGCAACATTTTATAAAACTCTAATTAATTAAGATTGGTTCTTACAATTTAAGTTCTTTTAATCCTGAAATCAAAAGTATACAAAGAAACACAATTTTTCCAACATTAGTACTAAAAAAATGGTTGATTTTATACCTTATTTGATATACTTTGTATGTTTCATTTGGTGAGTATCAAATACCCCCGCACTTGAATATTTGCTTGTCCTCAAGCAAAACTCTTTAATATTGCTTACACCAAATGGAATAGGTAGAAAAAAGTTTTTGGGTCTTGTTGTAGAGTGTCGGAAATCCAAGTTTTATTTATTCTTGTTTTTACTTTATTTACAATCCTATTTGACATGATTTATTTAGAACTTTTTTTAAGAAAAATAAATATTTTTGGGCATAACATGCCTTTTAAAATTTCATTAAGCTATATACAAATTCGCACACTTCATAAGTGATCACTCAATAGTCGGTCGAAGATGTATAAGTGAAACGCTCAATCCTGGTATGAAACTTACTCCTATCATATGCTTGACAAGTAATCAAACCTACTACTTTTTAACTTAATCTTTGTAAATATCGGAGGACTTTTAAGGGTAGGTTTTGGCTAGGGGTATGATAGTTTTATTTGAAAAGTGATTAAAGACTTAAAATGTCAAGTAATCGAATACAAATTTTTTATTTTCAGTTCGATTCGAAATTCAGATTTAAATTACTCATATATATATATATATATATATATATATATATATATATATATTATATACACAAACATGGAAAGACCCTTCTAAATTTGGGCCAAACTCTAAAACCCTTATAATTAGTATCTAGTAGTTTTAAAAATGAAAGTTAAATAATTTATCATTTAGGGTGGATTTGATTTAAATCAAATTTGTGTTCTAAATACGAATCAAATCGAATACGAATTCAAGTAAAACACAAAAAAATGAAAAGTTTGATTCTATTAATTCGGAAATTCGTTATTTGATTCGTTGAACATCTTTAGATGAGAGTACAAATGTATATTTTTTTGAACTTTTTCCCCATCTAATGAAACATTTATTTTAGTGCTAAAATCTATAAAAATAATAAAAAATTATAAAGTTGGACTAGTAGAGTAATTATATAATCACTATAGACTAATTGCATATAAGTACTCTACTAAAGTAATTATACAATTTAAAAAAAATTATAATAAAAAAATCATACTTAAATAGACGGGAAAAAGATTCAAAAAGAAAAAAATAACTTTCTTCATTTCTTCCGTTTAGTATGTTAATACCCATTTATATTTATATTTGATTTTTTACTCTTTAACTAATTAGGTTAGTAACATATAATGTTTGATATAAACTTCTACCCAACTTATGTTTTGGATGTTATAAAGTATGGTAATATAAAAGCAATTTTAAGTTGCAACCGTTTAAATCTTTTTAATATCCACATGTTTTGAAAACGAAAAAAGATGTACCGTTGTCCTAGATATATCATAAAATTATATAAAACGTTTATGAAAAAAAGTAGGTGCTCCATGAGGGCCACCACCTATTGAAAATTTGATTAAAATACTGTGTACAAAGCTCACTAATTTTTTTTTTAATCGTACCTTTAAAGGAATCTCAATATATATTTTTTGCTTTAATTTGTTAGAAATACCTATCATCGACATAATAAACGTCGGTGATGTGCATGTACAAAGTTCATCATTGAACCTTCAATTATACTTTGTCGGTAGTCCGTCAGTGATTGTGTTTTCTGTAATCTGTAAGTCGAGCTTTCATCCGTAATTTATTGTTAAGTTCCGTCGGTGATATGCGTGACTTGGTTTTGCCACAGACTTTCACTCAAAGTTGTTTTCTTCATTCACAGAGGATTTTTGTTAAAATTCCTTTGTTTTATAGTAATATCAAATAATGAAAAAGCAGCAATAACAGTAATATAAATGCATTTATACATGTGTATCTTAAATTGTCTAAGATCTTCCTCCGAACTCCTATATTATAATGTTTGGTTTTTTTTTTTCATCTAACACTTCAATTCTTGGAATTTTCCTTGAGCTTTCCCGATAGGAAGTATGCATGACTACGCAAACAAGCAATTTCTTCGGACCTTAATTGAAACTTCTTGTATAAAACACAGACCAAAACGTTTCCTGGTAACTTGTATGCAAACAATTAAATGAATCAAATAATAGTTGTTGGGTTTGGAAACATTCCCTGGTAATTTTCCATAGGCTTTCTTCTAGGTTTGGATTTTTCCTACTCTTCCCATATATTATTTGATTATTTGTGGTAAGGTTAATGGTTGTTGGGTTTTTGCTGTAATGATAATGCTAATTAATTGATTCCCTTAAGCTACGCAACATAAGTTTGATCGTTATCGGTTTGGTTTATTATCGACACTTGCTGTAGCAACCGAAAGAGAACACCCCAAAACCAAAAAATATTGACACATGTTTTACATTGATCAAAAACCATAAAAAACAAATTTCGGTACTGTTTCAAATAATACCGATATTTACACCGACGTTATTCGGTTGGAATGGTTCGGTTTGTCACTTTACGTGCACTCGTATAACTTATGATACAAAAATACTCTATTTTGTATTTAAATTTATACCAAAATTTGGAGTAAAAAATATACATAATTGCGTATTTAGGCTTATATAATAAAAGTCACGTAAGTTATCAGAAAAATAGTATTATATTAAGTTTAGTCAATAATTATTTGGAAGACGCATAACTCACAAATACATACAAGACAAATCTACTAATTAATATATATACTTAGAGAGAGAGAATATCACTTTTAAAGAAGATTTTTTTTATATGTTATAATTATTTGTGAAAATTAAAAATCAAATAAAAATAATATATGTAGGTCTCTGAACTGGATATATATATATATATATATATATATATATAGGAGAATGATCCGTTAAGAACCATCATTTATTGCGAAAACCGCGAGAATTAGTGTGAACACAACAAAAAATGCCTAAAAACACACAATTGTTTTAATATATATATATTTTTAAAATTGCTACTTTTCGTTAATAAAAAAAATAAAAAATTTTTTGTGGATACTAAAAGTAGCGATTTTTATAAAAAAATATTAATTTTTTTTTTGTGTGTTTTTATATTTTTTTGGGGGTTTAACTTATGGTTTAGTTTTTAGCATTTATCTTGGGGGGGGGGGGGGGGGGGGGGTTAGGTTTTTGAGGGGTGAGGGGTTAGGTTTTTTAGATTTTTTTTTCTTTTGGGAAGGGGGTAGGTTTTTTTACGTTTTTGGTGGCGTAGTAAGTTTTTTTGTCGTGTTCACATTTGTCCTCGCAATAAAGGTGGTTCTCGCATCAACCCTAGCATATATATATATAGGGGATGGCTAAAATGAGAACCACCTCCAGTTGTAAGAACCATGAGAACCACTTTCTAACCATTGGATCAAGTAGATGGATGAATGCGATTAAAAGTATTAAAAAACTAATATTAAGTATTTTTTGTCTTATTATGTCTTTTATATTTTAATCCAAAAGGGTATTTAGGTAAAATTACACTATTTTGTCTTTTTACCTTTATTGTTTTTTATTGCTTTTTAGTATTATTATATTAGATTCTTATTTTTTAAACTTAGTTTTTTTATTAAACATTTTCATATTCAGATTTATTTACAAATTTTTACGTTTAACGTTTTACGTTTTTACGGCCGGCCTATTCACGCCTCGTTTTTTGACGCGCCGTTTTTTACGCCCGACTTTTTCACGCGTCGGTTTTAAACGTTTTACGCCCCGGTTTTTTACGTTAACGTTTTTTTACGTTTTACGCGCCGGTTTTTTACGTTAACGTTATTTACGATTTACGCGCCGGTTTTTTGCGTTTTACGGCCCGGTTTTTTACATTAACGATTTTTTTACGTTTTACGCACCGGTTTTTTTACGTTAACGTTTTTTACGTTTTTACGCGCCGGTTTTTTACGTTTTACGCCCCGGTTTTTTACGTTAATGTTTTTTAACGTTTTACGCGCCGCTTTTTTACGTTTTGCGTAAACTTTTTACGTTTTACTAAAAAAAATTTACGTTTTACATAAAAACTTTTTACGTTTTGCGGTAAAACTTTTTACGTTTTACGTAGAACTTTTTACTTTTTACGTTTTGCGTTAAAACTTTTTACGTTTTCCGTTAAAACTTTTTACGTTTTACGATTTACGTAAAACTTTTTACGCTTCACGTTTTTTCGCTTTACGTTAAAAAAGTTTACGGTTTACGTTAAAATAGTTTACGGTTTAATTTATTTTTTTAAATTTTACGTTAAAAAGTTTTACGGTTTACGTTTACGCCCCGGTTTTTTACGTTAATGTTTTTTAACGTTTTACGCGCCGCTTTTTTACGTTTTGCGTAAACTTTTTACGTTTTACTAAAAAAAATTTACGTTTTACATAAAAACTTTTTACGTTTTGCGGTAAAACTTTTTACGTTTTGCGTAAAAAATTTATTTTTTTAAATTTTACGTTAAAAAGTTTTACGGTTTACGTTAAAATAGTTTTACGTTTGACGTAAATCTTTTTACGTTTTACATAAAACTTTTTACGTTTTCCGTAAAAAAGTTTACGGTAAACTTTAAAAAGGCCAACAACATCAAAACAAAGCGTATCTCGAAAAAAAAGGGGTTTGGCTCAGCTTTTCCGATAATAAAAAAGGCTGCAAAATGGGGTTGCAGGTTCAAAAAACCTACCCTCCGCCGTCTTTGCCGCGCCATCGTCATCAAAATCAACGTTTTTTTTTTTTTTTTTTTGCATCATCGCCCCCCAAATCCAAACCGGTCAAAACCCACGTAATCAAAGCAAACCTGTATCCGTTCGAATACATTTGTTCAATCAAATTGCAAACTTCAAACTTCATTTAAATCATAGATCGAAGAAAACAGGGGCATTTAGAACGATTGCCCTTTCAAACTGCAAATCCAAGTTCACTGTTTGCAAAAATCAAACCCACAAAATAAAGATCCAAAGATCAACACCCACCTTCTTGCAAATCCAAAACTAAAAACAAATCAAACCAAGATCTAAGCAAAAACAGAGTCAAGATTGTTCAACATTCAAAAAAACAAAATCAAACCACCACCCAAATCACCGGCCACCGGCCCAACCGACATCAAACGACACGACCGGCATCACCGGGGACGAAACCATACCTGTCGTCGGAACCGGACCATGAACAACATTCAAACCCAGAAGAAACATGAACATCAATCAAACCCAGAAGGACCTTGAACATCATTCAAATCCCAGAAGGAACATGAACATCATTCAAAACCACCCGGTTTCCCCACAAAACCACCACCGATCTCTGCACAAACCACCTCCCACCAACACCTCCCCACCGCCGTCTTCCGCCGCCGACCACCACCTCCCACCAACACCTCCCCGCCATCGTTCTCTTTCTCTCACCTCGGTGAGAGAGAGATGAGAGAGAGAGCCTATCAGAGAGAAAAACACCCTTCAAAATGATCCTGATCTTTTCTCTTCATTGAATATGGAATAAGAAAGGGGGCGGCGAGCAGGGGCGGCGGTGATGGTTTTCTCCGGTGATTAGGATTTGAAGGAGGGCGGCGGTGATGGTTTACTCCGGCGGTTAGGGTTTCTCAGGCGAGTTTCATGTGTTTTGGGAGAGATGAGAGAAGATGAACATAGATGAGAGAAGATGAGAGTTTCATGTCTGCAACTTTAATAGCAACAGATGAGAGAGAATAATGATTAGACATTAAGGGGTAAATGACCAATATACCCTTTGAGTTGGCATATCCTGATTGGTTGAGATGGTTCTCATGGTTCTTACAACTGGGAGTGGTTCTCATTTTAACTCAATCCTATATATATATATATATATATATATATAGGATTGAGTTAAAATAAGAACCACTCCCAGTTGTAAGAACCATGAGAACCATTTCAACCAATCAGAACATGCCAAACAAAAGGGTAATTTGGTCATTTACCCCATATGTCATATCCAATCTCTCACCTCTCTCCCCTCTTTAATGATCTATCCTCTCTCCTCTCTCCTCTCTCCTCTATTTAATGTTGCAGACTTATTAGAGCATTCATTTTCATCTTCAAAAACTCAAAAAATAACCACCGACCACCACCACCACCACCACCGTCTGGTGGTGGTGCTACGATTGAATACATCAGAGAGACGAGGAGAAAGAGGAGGCCAGACACCCCCTTTTGGTGTCTACGATGAAGGGCTTTGTTTTTGTTGTTTGAAGGCGGTGGTGGGGGCGGCGGAAGGCGGTGGTGGGGGCGGTGGTTTGGTGGGAGTTGTGCAGAGGCGGAGGCGGTGGTGGTTTAGTTGGTTCAAGGCTGGTGGTAGCGGTTCGATGGCTGGGTGGTGGGCCGGCGGCAGCGCCGCCGTGAGCGGCGGAGGTCCCGGTCTCCTCCTGGTCGGCGGCCGCGGTTCTAACAGTGGGTAATGGCTGGTATTTTTTGATATGTGTTCTTGAATGAATGATGATGATACCGATTGTATTTTTGGTATGTGTTCTTGATTTTTCTGGGTTTACTTGATTTTTCTAGTGATTTCTTTGGCCTGTGTTCTTGATTTGTTGAATCGTTGGCCTGTGTTCTTGATGTTGAATCTGGCCTGTGTTCATGATATGTGTTCTTGTGTTTTTGACTTTTCTTGATGGTTTGTTTTTATGATGATGGTATGTTGAATGAAAACAGTGGTTGAATGGTTTGTGGGGAGACCAGTGGGGGTTTTGGGTGTTCTTGAATCTGATGGTGGTATGTTGAATGAAAACAGTGGTTGAA